>CM076710.1:74855000-76105000 GCA_038501285.1 Penstemon eatonii
AATCAAAATATTTCTATTTGAATTATATTTTTAATTAACAGGTTCTTAATTGTAGTATCTGAGATCGATGTTCAAATAAGAAAAATTATTCAAGGCCTTTTGCTACTCCACGTCACCACACACGTGTGCGATGGATGTATAATTTTTACTCTACATACCACCGTACAATAGGTATGTTGTTGCATCATGAGTGTTTGATAACGTCATGCATGCACCAGAAGTATGGAATATTTTCTCGTCCTAAAAACCTCCTCTCAGGCTAACAACATGTAATCTAATGTAATTGGATCGAATTTTCACTAAGGGCAAATCCAATGCAAGTGGCAAATCCAATGCAAGTAAGCAAATGGAGATGCAAAGCTCTAATTTTCAATTTGCATATATTTTTTTGTACTTTTTTCATTCCGATGGGGATAAGGAAAATGAGATCTATTTTACATTTTCAACTTTGGGATCCTATATTTACAAACTTTGGAGGAGAGAGAAATGAGGATAAAAAATTGGAGGAAATAAATAATGAGCAAATAACTACCAACTTGTGAGATAAGATTATAGTATTATTATTCATAGTCATTTCATATTGCATCAAATTTGATTTAAATTAGATTATTTATATTTGAGTTTTCAAACGAATTTAAATATTTTTTTTTAATTTAATTTTCAGTCTATTTGAAGTTTCAAAATTTGAGATTTGAAAGTTACCACATATTTATATTTTTCAAAACTTGAAATTTCAAAAGTTTTTGTATTTTGAAATTTTATTTTTCAAGTTTGCAAGATTTGAATTTGCTGCTTATAAATTTTTAAATTTGAATTTTTCAACTTACTTAATTTTTTCTAGTAGTTATTAAAGATCTCGAAAAAAAATGAATTCATAAATATAATAGATTATATAATAAAACAAAAATGAAAATAAAATGTGTATTCGTTTTGCATATACATGCATTGGAGTGAAAGACTTTTTTTGGATATGCAAAACACTATTCGAGTTTTTATAATGTATTTTGCTTACTCAATTTTATATTCTTGAATTGAACTTGCCCTAACGTGGCTCATTTGCATGGATTTGGCCCAAATTACTTTGTTGAACCTCCACTCCATTCCTCATCATCTTTAATATGTTGGGATTCAGTAAGATAAACAGCCCTAGGCACAGCGGAATATAAAAATTTTAGGACCTCTTACGGAATCTTGCCAGGATACTACTCTAGTCGTATATATATGAATATAAATAAAACGATAGTATAAGTTTACACGTTATACCTATCTCCTTGCAAATCCTTAGTCAGCAAAACGAACTCTGATTTCTCCACCGGTTGAATCGATCCAAGCTCTGCAGGAGCGCCCCACGTGTTGCGCCTCTACGGGTTGATACACCACAATTACACGAAAATAATAAATCTTGATCAGCTAGAACACAAGATATATTATAATCTAGGATTTAGGAACGATCTTGGAACAGAATCGAAAACGAAAAATTCTTCCACAGGGAAGAACAGGGTTCGGTCGATCACTTAGGAGAGGGAGAGAGAATTTTGCTCTTGCTCAATTTTTGCTTGTTGAGTTGTGTGAAAAATAACTATAAGATAGCTACTTATAGTTATCTCCCTAACCTAGTCCTATTAGGACTAGGGTTCTTCTCTCCTACATGGGCCATGGCCCTCTTTAATTAGAAGACCAAGTCTCCTAATTAATTCATGGCCCAGTTAATTAATTTGACCAGGCTTTATTTAATCTCCCAATTAAATAGCCTAATTAATTAACTTAATCTCCCATTTAATTAAATCAGACTCTAAGTCTATTTAATTAAAATCCTTTCTAATTAATTAAATCCAACTTAATTAATTAATCCACAAATTAAATTCCAATTTAATTTATGATCCTGATCCAATTCCAATTGGATCCTTCTTTGTTCCAATTGGGTCGACCCAGTCGACCCATCCATTATAATCGACCCAGTCGACCCAGTCGACTCGGTCGTTCTTATTTCCTCGCTTTCGCTTCATGTGTATTGTGTATGCCCCCGTAGGTTCACCACATAATTGGCCGTGGGTTATAATTAAATATTATTTAATTATTCGAGTAAGATTTACTCTAAATCAATCGAACACTCTGTCGATTGATCATTCCAAAATTAGCACCCCTGCCAATTTGGGAATTCTCCCACACTCCACGGTCGATGTCCAGCCACAAGCCCATGGAGCCCAATCACTGGTGAATTAATTCAGTGAACCTTTTATCATTTACAATTTCCATATACGACATAATCTCTCCATCGATCAATCTCCCAGTCGAGACTTAAGGGTATGGTCTTTCATCGGTTTCCCTTTTCCTTTGTCTTGACCTTATGAATTCTGGTCTCGAAATAATTCTCTTTGACTTAACCTTTATGAGCTACTTACATAAAGCCGTCAGATACCTCGGCCGAGGATTTTACCAGAATTAATTTCTCACAGAAATCCATAGGAGAATTTCCCAACCTATCAAGTCGGGTCAATGGATCCTTTGTTGATGATATGAACCTGCATACGAGTTCCTCTATACCCAACATGAGTCCACATAGACCTTCTGGTAATCTCCAGTCAGTCGGAAACTCACATCAAAGTATAGACGTTCTCGCACCAGATAAACCCTATCACCTCAAGTATTTAGGGATCGTTCCTCGTATACTATTGTAAATTGGAATAACTTCATCCCCGATATGCGACTACCGCTTCCATGGTGAGTTATTTCCTAATTGGGGTATTCAGTGCGCTTGCCATCCCAGCAAGCCACCCACTTATGTATATCGACTATCCCAGTCACGCTCGTGGACCGCAGCGTTCTCCAGTTCATCGGAGTATACACAATAGTGAGAGTCTAACCGAATCCAATGATGTCCTATCTCGATTGGATTCTATGACTCTTGAATATGTTCTAGATCACGGCCTTGGAGATCAGTCCACGGGTTGTCCCATAGCCCTGTGATCTAAGGACTTCTATCCTTATGCATAGATAATTATTACATAAGATAAAGATGACCATTTAATAAAATGCATTTATTAATCCAATCGAACGGTCCTTTCAATTAAATGCAGCCAAATAGTTGGCTTGCAGGACACTATTCTATCAATCTCCCACTTGTACTAAAGCCAACTTTTCATACTTCTGATTCCCATCTTAGATAGATGTTTTCGGATGCCTTTGAGGCAATGGCTTAGACAGCAGGTCCGTCGTATTATCCCTTGAGGTGACACGTTCCATCTTTATGTCTCCTCTGCCAATGATATAACATATCAAATGGTATCGTCTTAGTTCGTGCTTGGATTCTGATGAGATCTCGACTCCTTCGCTTGCGAGATAGCTTCATTATTATCACAGAAGATAGTAATGGCTCGACAATGCTAGGTATCACATCCAATTCCTGGATGAAGTTTTTCATCCAAACATCTTCATTTGCTGCTTCATTCGCGGCAATGTATTCTGTCTCGGTGGTTGAAACTGCGGTAGTGTCTTGCTTGGTGCTCTTCCAGCTTACCGCACCACTATTGAGGCAGAACACGTATCCAGATGTCGACTTGAAGTCGTCTACATCACATTGGAAGCTAGAATCAGTATAGCCTTCCAATTTCAATTCTCCTCCACCGTATACCAAGAACAATTCCTTAGTCCTTCTCAGGTACTTCAGAATTGCCTTTACGGCTATCCAGTGCTGCTCACCTGGATCAGACTGGTAGCGACTTGTAACGCTTAGAGCGTACGCCACGTCTGGTCTAGTACACATCATACCATGCATTATGCTTCCTATCGCGGATGCATATGGTATTCGAGACATATTGCTTCTCTCCTCTGGCGTCTTTGGGGCCATAGACTTGGAGAGTGCAATTCCATGTCTCATTGGAAGCAATCCTCTCTTGGATTCTTCCATACTAAATCTTTTCAAGATTTTGTCTATGTACTGGGATTGGGAGAGGCCCAGCAGTCCTTTTGATCTATCTCGGTAGATCCTTATACCTAGTACAAAGGATGCTTCTCCCATATCCTTCATTGAAAATTGTGTAGACAACCATGCTTTAGTTTCAGACAATGCTTTTACATTGTTTCCAATGAGAAGAATGTCGTCAACGTAAATCACAAAAAATTCAACTGTACTCCCACTGATCTTCTTGTACACGCAAGGTTCGAACATGTTCTTGATGAATCCAAAAGTTTGGATTGTCTCATCAAAACGGATGTTCCAACTTCGGGAAACTTGCTTCAGTCCATAAATGGACCTCTGGAGTTTGCACACCTTGTGTTCACCTCCTTTGGATGCATATCCTTTTGGTTGCTCCATGTAGATCTCCTTGTCAATGTCCCCATTGAGAAAAAGGCAGTCTTTACATCCATCTGCCATATCTCGTAGTTATACCACGCAGCTATGGCCAGCAAGATTCGAATGGATTTAGGCATCGCGACGGGCGAAAAAGTCTCCTCAAAGTCGATGCTCGGCCTTTGAGTGTGTCCCTTTTGCCACTAGTCGCGCCTTGTAGGTTATTACCTCTCCGTTCACTCTAAGCTTTCGCTTATAGATCCACTTGCAACCCACGGGAGCCACTCCCACTGGTGGATCTACCAAGGCCCAGACCTTGTTTGAGTGCATGGAGTCCAGTTCGGATTCCATGGCTTCGCGCCACTTTCCCGAGTCTATGTCTAGCATAGCCTCTTCGTAAGTCCTTGGGTCGGTTAGAGACTGTCCAGTCTCATGCAGCAGACCGTAGTACCTCTCGGGTTCTCTACGTTGTCTTTCTGACCTACGAAGTACCGGTGTACTTTCTGGTGCACTTTCATGCTCATGTTCTCCCACTGTCTGTGGTGATGGGTCAGCTTGATCGACCTCGTTGGTCCTTTCAGCTTCAGTGACCTCATCTAGTTCTACGTTGTGTTCCTTCTTGCCTAGCAAGAAATCCTTCTCCAAGAAGTGTGCGTTCCTTGAGACAAACGTAGTTTATCTTGTAGGATCGTAGAACTTGTATCCTATAGAGTTTTCTGGATACCCCACGAATTGCATAAGATGGATTTTACATCCAACTTATCTCCCACCAGCTTATTCACATAAGCGGGAGACCCCATATGCGCATGAATGCATATGAAGGTACAATACCAAAACTCATATCACGTGATATGTTTTGGATCTGGCTTCAGAGATACTTAGCTCAGTATCTTCGATTTTCTCGATCAAGTTTCATTTGTTTGAATAAGGAATTTCATGTAAGATTTCTTAATGGACATTTACATGTCCAATATGCTCGACAACAGACAACGTTTCGAGCGGGTCTTACATTTCGAGAATCTAATTCTCTATTAAATAATCAATGGCGTACTGCCAATGCATGTTCGATTTTAAATTGATCCAATTCTCTTACATGCTTTCATTGATTAGGCTCTCTTCTTTTATTCCAAAAGTAATTTGGAATTGTACATCACAACGTACTTTTACCCATGAGGGTACTAGAGACGCCTTATCTCCCACTAATGCTTTAGTGTTTCTACACACTTATAAATGGATTAAATCCATTGCAATTGTTTATGCCTCTTGGTTGCCTAGCAACCAACTACTAAATCTAATTTCCATTAAGCAAGATTCGAAAGTCGGTTACTATGTACAGCATCCCAGTCAAGCTCGACCCAGTCGAGCTCAGTCTTTGAATCTTTAATTCGGAAATATGTTTCAGTATTCGTGTATCACCTTTCGGTTTTTTACAACGACTCAAGTGTGTGAAATCTTGATTATTTATATTTTATTGACTATGCATATTATATTTAGTCGATATATGAGTATCCATACTCATTTGCTTATGTACACCTTTTGCGTATAAATCTTATAGCGCAATCAGTTCCAACCATTATGGAACTATCACATCCCTTAAGACGAGGGATGGTATAAGCAAATTCTAATGATCTAAATAATTCATGGCTTTAGATGCATTGAATACATCAATGAGTGCTTCATCGGGCATCCAACACCCTTATGCATTACTTTAACCATAAGGTTAAGTTCAATAAAATTCAATCATCCCTTATGGGATGAATAGGTTCAATTCCCTCTTTCCCTTGATCTTAATCCATGGAAGAACCATTTTGATTGACTTTACAACTTATCATCCTTACAGAAAAACCTCCAAGGTTATTTCCCTTCAGAGAGGATTCATTCCTCTTCTTCCATCTTTCGAGCCTTTTGAGGCCTTTTAACAAGATGTTACTTCCCATTTATGGGAGATTTCATGTTTGCCTTCAAGAAAATTTGGGCTTGAGAACCATCCTCAACCTCTGGTGAAACTTATCACCTTTCTTAATTGAAGAGTAACTTCAAAAAGGCAGCTTGGTAAAACCTATCACCATTCCAGTCGAAGTGTAACTTCGAAGGAAAACCAATGAAATCTTTGTAAGGAGATTAGTCCTTTCATGGACTCGAGAATAATTTCTCAAGTTTCGAAGTCATTCAAAAATTCATTTGGGTTCAGTCAATTTATTTGATTCAAGTATGATGGTAAATATTCATGGATACATAACTTATGATAAACTATCATAAACATGACGATAAATACGCGGCAGATTAATATCAATGCATAATTTACAAACATGGTTTTCATTTGTAAATTACTCCCACTATTTTTGTCGAATACTTATGCCCCCACATAAGGTTCGGGAAATAAAAATTTCCTAATGGGCTCAAGGCCCAAATGCAATCGCTCAGTACCCACGACTCGTTGGCCATACCAATCGATCCACTTGGTGGGCGATCACGTCGCCGGTTAACCATCCCAGCTAACCCTTGAGTTCATTCAGCCTCGGTTTTCGTTATGGACCCACGACTCGTGAGACATCCATACTTACTCGCGTTAAATCATGTCCAATACTCGTGAAGAGAAATAGTTCAATCCTAGACGCCCCACGACTCGTGAGACAGCGCCTAGAACCTTGCTACCCCCTCCCTTGGCACTAAACTGTGCATCGAGGCAATAGACATATTATCTTCCTATAGCTCGACCCACGACTCGTGAGACATCGAGATATATTCGTACAATATGCCTAAGACCTAGTAATTGGATAGGCTCGGACCATAGACACCATTCATATGCGCCCGTTATTCGATTTAATATTCTAATTGAATTTTAAGTTCAATTGGAGGTTTTAAGTTTTCTTGTGCGAGGTCTCATCAGATTATGCTTTATCTTGTTTACGTTTTTCTATCCTAAGCATGCATCTCATACATCAAAGAATAATTACGAAAAAGTAAACATTCATCACTTAGCATGATATGATTGATCGATTGCCCATCCTATGCGATCCATCACGAGCCATGTGATGGATCATTTGGTCAGTCTAGGGTGGAAATTAAATGTCCTAACTATTACAATTTACAAACCCATACATCATGGGTCTTCTTGTAATATCCACCTTGATTGGGCCTCCATGTAATGAATTGGGCCTCCATGTCCTCCAAGGTAAATGGGCCTCCATGTGGATCTCCAAGTCTTCATGAGGTCTTCTCGGCTCCAAGCCTAATCTAAGCCTAGCTTACATAATTTAAATGGTCCTATTCTATTACATTTGTTTGCGCAAGCAAGGGCACCAATCAGGCCCATTTAATTACAACCCATAAAATAAATAAACCAAAACTACACAGGGCTTAAGGGCAAAATCGACCAATCCACATATTCACTCAAGAACATGCATAAATTCACATAAGGGCAAAAATGTAAATTTACCGGCTTCATTAATTTTAATTCGCAAAAATTCATCAAAGTTAATTAATTTTGAATTAACAATTAACCTCTAAGATTAATTAGCTCTTACTTGAGCTCTAAGTAATCTACAAACTTATCTTGATTTAAATTGGTTAATTAAGGTAATCTAAATCTCTAAGATTCTTACCTTATCCAAAACTCTAAGTTTCCCAATTTTACAAATCTCCAAGATTCTCAAGATAATCCTATTTTGATTAGATTAGTTAACTAAGGTAGTGTCCAAATCCTCCAAGATTTATACCTTATCCAAAACTCCAAGTTTCCTAATTTAATAAGATCTATAAGATCTTTAATCTTGGTAACTTACTAGAAGAGATTAATTTTAATTAAATCTCTTATCACAATTGAAACTCTAAGTTTCCTTGTTTAATAAGATCTCTAAGATCTTTTAATCTTGGTAATTAACTAGAAGACATTAATTCTAATTAAATGTCTTATCACAAATGAGACTCTAAGTTTCCTTGTTAACTAGATCTCTAAGATCAATCCAAGATTCACCAAGATTCCATAACCAAAATTCTGCCACGAAAAAAAAATTTGAATCAACATATCATGGCCGTAGAAGGTTTGGCTTCAAGTTGCAATTTACAAAGTCAAATTGCAATACATGATATTTGATTCAACATTTACGTAACATATGCCAAATTAATAAAACATGCTTGTCATGACACACAAGGTCACGTGAACAAAGAAAAAAAAAATTTTTTTTTTTTTGTGCCGAGCACTAATTTTATTTTCCTTTTGCTTTGTTTTAATTTTTGTTTGATTACTTGTTGATTTAATTGGAAACAAATCCAGTTCAATTAAATCCCAATCCAAAATAAAAATTAACACGATAAAATTTTCGAATCAAATTTTTTTACATTAACTCTAAGTTAACAGATCTATGTTCTAAAACATATACAGTTAAAGAACTAGCCACACATAAATCAAACATATGATTTATAAAAACACAGAATTTGCAAATTCATATATATACAAAGCCTAGAGTTGGCTCTGATACCACTGTTGGGATTCAGTAAGATAAACAGCCCTAGGCACAGCGGAATATAAAAATTTTAGGACCTCTTACGGAATCTTGCCAGGATACTACTCTAGTCGTATATATATGAATATAAATAAAACGATAGTATAAGTTTACACGTTATACCTATCTCCTTGCAAATCCTTAGTCAGCAAAACGAACTCTGATTTCTCCACCGGTTGAATCGATCCAAGCTCTGCAGGAGCGCCCCACGTGTTGCGCCTCTACGGGTTGATACACCACAATTACACGAAAATAATAAATCTTGATCAGCTAGAACACAAGATATATTATAATCTAGGATTTAGGAACGATCTTGGAACAGAATCGAAAACGAAAAATTCTTCCACAGGGAAGAACAGGGTTCGGTCGATCACTTAGGAGAGGGAGAGAGAATTTTGCTCTTGCTCAATTTTTGCTTGTTGAGTTGTGTGAAAAATAACTATAAGATAGCTACTTATAGTTATCTCCCTAACCTAGTCCTATTAGGACTAGGGTTCTTCTCTCCTACATGGGCCATGGCCCTCTTTAATTAGAAGACCAAGTCTCCTAATTAATTCATGGCCCAGTTAATTAATTTGACCAGGCTTTATTTAATCTCCCAATTAAATAGCCTAATTAATTAACTTAATCTCCCATTTAATTAAATCAGACTCTAAGTCTATTTAATTAAAATCCTTTCTAATTAATTAAATCCAACTTAATTAATTAATCCACAAATTAAATTCCAATTTAATTTATGATCCTGATCCAATTCCAATTGGATCCTTCTTTGTTCCAATTGGGTCGACCCAGTCGACCCATCCATTATAATCGACCCAGTCGACCCAGTCGACCCAGTCGACTCGGTCGTTCTTATTTCCTCGCTTTCGCTTCATGTGTATTGTGTATGCCCCCGTAGGTTCACCACATAATTGGCCGTGGGTTATAATTAAATATTATTTAATTATTCGAGTAAGATTTACTCTAAATCAATCGAACACTCTGTCGATTGATCATTCCAAAATTAGCACCCCTGCCAATTTGGGAATTCTCCCACACTCCACGGTCGATGTCCAGCCACAAGCCCATGGAGCCCAATCACTGGTGAATTAATTCAGTGAACCTTTTATCATTTACAATTTCCATATACGACATAATCTCTCCATCGATCAATCTCCCAGTCGAGACTTAAGGGTATGGTCTTTCATCGGTTTCCCTTTTCCTTTGTCTTGACCTTATGAATTCTGGTCTCGAAATAATTCTCTTTGACTTAACCTTTATGAGCTACTTACATAAAGCCGTCAGATACCTCGGCCGAGGATTTTACCAGAATTAATTTCTCACAGAAATCCATAGGAGAATTTCCCAACCTATCAAGTCGGGTCAATGGATCCTTTGTTGATGATATGAACCTGCATACGAGTTCCTCTATACCCAACATGAGTCCACATAGACCTTCTGGTAATCTCCAGTCAGTCGGAAACTCACATCAAAGTATAGACGTTCTCGCACCAGATAAACCCTATCACCTCAAGTATTTAGGGATCGTTCCTCGTATACTATTGTAAATTGGAATAACTTCATCCCCGATATGCGACTACCGCTTCCATGGTGAGTTATTTCCTAATTGGGGTATTCAGTGCGCTTGCCATCCCAGCAAGCCACCCACTTATGTATATCGACTATCCCAGTCACGCTCGTGGACCGCAGCGTTCTCCAGTTCATCGGAGTATACACAATAGTGAGAGTCTAACCGAATCCAATGATGTCCTATCTCGATTGGATTCTATGACTCTTGAATATGTTCTAGATCACGGCCTTGGAGATCAGTCCACGGGTTGTCCCATAGCCCTGTGATCTAAGGACTTCTATCCTTATGCATAGATAATTATTACATAAGATAAAGATGACCATTTAATAAAATGCATTTATTAATCCAATCGAACGGTCCTTTCAATTAAATGCAGCCAAATAGTTGGCTTGCAGGACACTATTCTATCATAATACTCGTTGAATTCATTGTTGTATAACTTTGGTTTTTATACAAACTCAATAATCACAAAATCTTCCAAATAATAGGGAACATAATATCAATTATTTAACAAAAATATAATTTAAAAAATATAAAATGACTGGCCTGGTAGAGTCATCATGAAGTGATTGCCTCTTTTTGTACAGGTAGTTGATCACAATTTCAAGATAAAATTCATATGATCACATTGTGTTTTCATTTGTGAGCACGTTTACATGATGATAAAGGGCTAGTCCTTTTTCTCTAGCGTACTTTAAAGAATGTATGAAAATATTTTAGTAGTTGCATCTAGTGAGTGCGTGATTCCTATGACCCTAAGAGTCGAGGACCTATCTATCTATATATAGTGCTCAGTGTTCATGACCTTATTTGTCAAAACATTTAAAACCACATAAGACACCTTGAAGGGAATAATAGCATTTTATGTCATCATAAATTTTGACCGTTACAAAAGTTTTTAAAATTCCAACGTCCACTATATTGGAATTTTACTAAAATTCATATTTCAATATTCAGATGCCCCACCACCAAATCAGACTCATTAAAAATGGCAACTTGGTAAGAATATATGTTCTTTCGCACTTATGCAACGTACACAAAGCCCCTACATAATAAATTTATTACAACATTATACATGCTAATAAATTAATAGTACAATACAATTATATGTAGTTCATGTGTAATTGAGTTCAGACCAGAATTTTTCTCGTACCAACGAAAATGCTGAAAATATTAAGGGATTTTGCGTTCGGACTAATTAATAAAAAAATTGTCTGCTATGAGTTACGCAAAGTTTATTAAGTTGCCAAGGTCATCCCCAAACGACCCCGTCTTTGTGTGGCCCGAGTTAATCCTAGTTATGTTGACTTTCTAATTACATAGCGTGTTTTATAGGAACTATTTAATCTAAGTGTGTGTGGCGGTATTGTTTAATTTTTTTGTAATATGTAATGTCATACAATAAGTAAAAAAATGATTATACATGCATATTGAATGTAGTATTGTAAAAGTCTATTCTCAATTTTGTTTTACTTGTGTAGACTGTAATGTGATACAGTATGTCAAAAATTGATGTTTTATACTGAATGAAGTATTGAAGTACTTGGATCTTCCTTAATTCACAAATATTTATAGGAAAAGCATGGACCGAAATGTATAATATACAGTGCGACAACATTCAATGAATGTTAGAGTATTTATTTAAAACGCACCCATAAGTTTTATATTATTTAGATATATGCAAATTAAATTTTTACGAGATTATATTTTATATTTTGTATATCGCAAAAGAACATTGTAGAATTATTAATCTATTATTTTGTTTTCTTAATTTTAAAATTCTTAATTGAATATTGTGTTGGATTTTATAATTTATATGTGAATAAAATTAGTTGAGAGTAATTAAGGGGTCGCGTTTGTTCGATATGAAGAGGTACCATTTAGACCGAAATAGTGCAATCCAAACGATGTGTCTCTTGCGAATAGACATTTTTGTGCCTATAAATAGAAGACTTAATCTGGCCAATTAAGCATCATTTTTTCAGACAATAATAAAAAATTACTCTATTCTCTATTTTAAATTTATGTCGAATTTTCTATTTGCTTCGGTTCGCCGTGAGTTCATTATTTGTGCAAATAATTAACAACATACTGTTGTATCTTGGGAGACTACCGAGAATCAAACTGCATGCACCGCAGTCTCGGAAACATTGTCTTAAGGAAATCGCTTTGGCAAGTCTCGGTCTCACTTCGTAGTTTTTGTATATTGATTGGAGTGTTATTTGGTTTATTTCGATCCAAGTAAGTATTTCTTATTAGTTTTTACGTTGCTATATAATCTAACTTTATTAGAGTTAATATATGTTAGATTATTTTTATTTGTTATATGCTGAGATTTAAGTTACAAATATTTTTGATGAAATATTTAAGTACACATATTGTTAGAAACCAACATATTGTTACTATTAAAAATTTTATTAATTAGTTTTTTATTTAAATTATTATTATGATAACATAAGTTAATAATATTATATGACAACTTGAAACCCATAAACTAAATTTTAAGTTTATGTAAGTATTTCAGTGATATTGTTTCATTTTTTTTACATATTATATATACAACAAGGATGTCATACCAGTCCGATCAGTAAAATTAGTGGCCAATTGACATTCGATCCTATTTTGAAAATATTGATGTTACTTTATGACAGATCAAATTTGTTATGTAAGATAAATAGTGTATGAGATATTTTTGTCTCCCAAATTATCCTAGTTTGCAGCCACGTCAAGTAAGCGCATGGTCACATAATGAGGAGAAATTATTTAGTACAACCGATGTACCACGTCATCAAGTACACGTAGTGCAGTCCACCAATACACATGAGACATGTGGATTAATAATCCACATCACCCATGTTCTGGCAACGTGAACACAATTTTTTCTGAATCCCTATTTTTTGGGAACATGGCTAGAATATGGGATGATGTGGATTATCAATCCACATGTCCCAAATGTATTGTTGGGCTGCACCACGTGTACTTGATGACGTGGTGCATCGATTGTTCAAAATAATCTCTCCATAACGAGGGTTGAGTGTACAACCACAAATTCCCCAATTTGTTGTCACGTGGCCCGCATGTGCACTAATTTGAAAGAAATGTGAAATTCAAGCTTAAATAGGACCAGAATTGCTTATTTTTTTGGTACAAAGTGTATTGAAAATCCACATCTTTAAAAGACTAATGAAGAAACAAGCTATAATTCTAAAACCAATTTTGCAAATTTTCACAGGCAAAAGTCCATGACAATGCTCTTAGACCATCTCCAACAGAACTCTTAAATTCAGACCTCTTATCTTAAAATTTAAGGGGTGAACAGTGTTATACATTCTCACTTTTTACTCTGCACTCCAACAGCTCGTTTATATTTTAAAATTCTAATTTTAAATAACCACAACACTTCACTCCAACAATTCATTTATATTTTTAACAAATTGCTTTTAAGTATTATTTATATATAAATAATAATGATATATATTTAGTATTTATTATTTATTGATATAATAATAAAAATTAAATTTAAAAAAATTATTTCAGAAAAATAATATGAATTTAGATGAAATAAATTTGAACTATATTTCAGATTCGTAATTTTTTTTAATAAGAACTTACATTAAATATTTTTGCAACAAAGTACAAAATAATGTTGTACTTTCCTGCATAAAGTAGAATATACATTTGGCTTTGGACTCTCAAATTTGAGAGTCCAACCTTAAAAATTTAAATGGCCCTTAAATTATAGCATGTCCATTGGAGTATTTTTTTGTGAAAATCTTATAATTTTTCTTATAATTTGACATATAAGAGCCCATTTGAAAATGATCTAAAGTCATAAATACATAAGTACGAATTCCACAAAATAGAAGAAACTAATATGACTAACTCATTTTGGGGGCTCCCCTAAGAATTTTGATAAAAGAAAAAATTAGTACAACTGACCAAATTCCAAGTTCAAAAAGCCCTTTTCTTTAAGTCCATGAGCCCAAGAAAATAATCAGACAACTCTTTGATTCTTCCCATACTAAATTAACAATTACAAATACCATCCAAATAAAGCCATCAATTGTGTTTATTCTATTTATTACGAATATTCCCGATGTAAGGTCTACTTACAAATATTAATTAAATTTTCGCTATAGAAATTAATTTAATTATGTAAAAAAATGGCAATATTTATTTAAATTTTTAAGGACAATTATAAATTATATCAATTATTTTGATGGTAAATATATAATTATATTTTTCCTAATTGTTAAAATATAAGAATTAGCATCCAAATTTTATAATTTATAAGATATTATAAATATTACAAATAACCTCCAAGGACAAATTTAAAATATTTTAGGAGGCAAGGGGTTAATTATAAGAAGGTAACAAGCCCGTGAAGATTTTTGTAATACCCAATATGTGAGGGAAATTTTTAAAAATTAGTCTTGCCTCAAGGTTATTCATAATTTACCCATTCTATATAATATGGAGAGAAAAAAAAAAAACGTCGCGTGAAATCTCATTTATTTTTTAATCAAGTTCTTAGCATTTAGAATTTGATTTAATTATTGTTCATAAATTTATTTTTATGCTAATAAAATATATTGAATAATTATGAATTAGTTTCGGAGATAATTAGACTCGATCCTCCTACTCATTGGTCTTTTATTTTCCATATAATATGTGTAACGTTCTGCGAAATAGATTCATTTAAATCTAATAGTAATTAATACTAAATAGTATACTATTCTTTTTAAAAAAAGCTACTTAAAGGGACTAGATACATTGCTCCAAATTCCAATCAGAGGCCCCACACGGAACATAAATTGACTCTCTTGTTACCCAAACCCGACCCGAATTCCAATAAAAAGTACACTTCCTCTTTTTCTCAGTTCCATGCGCCTTCCCACCCACTCGAATTGCTGGCATGAACTGAGTCCGAAACGTGACGAGTTCTTACGAATTGCAGTCGTCGAGTGGGGCCTATTGCTATTGCATAAAACCTATGAAGCCAGAGTCATTTCAGTTTTTCTTCTTCTGATGTTTTACTAAAAGTTAATTTTGTAGTGGTATAAAGGATGGAAATCGAATGCGGCGCGGCGGCGGCGGCAGAGGACGATGAGCTTGAAGCGGCGGAAGCTCTGGTGGGGTTGGCTCGATGCTCCGTCAGTGAGATGGGATCTTCCTCCTCCGCCTCCTTTAAGGTTTGTAACTTAAACTAATCCATTTGAGTTGTAACGTTTACGGTGATTTATTACATTGATTCTGCTGTTGTAATTTTCTTGAATTTGGTAATGGTTTTGTAGAAATGAACCATCAATTAAACAAGGCTGCTGCTTTAGTACTACTAATCGGTTAAAAGTAGTGATCTTTTGTTTCCTGAACAAAGAGTTAGTTAAATGAAAAAATTTGAGGTTGGTTTAATGATATATCATCTCTCAAGATTTCCCTTTTCACATTTCAACTGGAAAAGAACCAGTAGAAGCACAACCGAATCTTTAGTTAGCTTGAGCAAATAGTGATAATCTTGTAAAAGAAAGAGAAAACATTTGTTGTGTTATACTTATTAAATTTAAGGGACATTATTTTTAGTTTACTTTATTATCTTTATGCCCCTATTAGATCAAATAGTGATAAGATTGATTCCGCTTGTGAAATATCTGTGTGGTAGTATGTTGTTGAGGTTTGATATATTCTCATGTATGTGTTTGATGCAATTAGAGTTTTATCCATTTACCAACATGGTAACGGATTTTTCCTATTGATCATGTCCAGGGCCCGTTAATTGCAATTTGAAAATTTTGATGCAAGCATTCTTCTGGCTACGCACTCGGCAATTCCTGGTCAATGACCCTAAAATTGTTATAAAATGTCAAGGATGCAACTTTTGCTCTCCAGGTTACATCCTACTCTTCCCAGGACTTGAGCAATATTTTTCTTTATATTAGGATCGAATAACAGGTGTCCAACATACATTTACTGCTCCTAGAAAGAGTGACCAAACGGTTTCAAATATAGCCGGTGAACTGTGCAGTGCAGGTTATCAGTCAAATTCTGCTAGCAAGTCGAGGCAAAGTTTGAATGAGGTAATTATAGTTCGAACCTCTTCTTGATGCATCAAAGTTGTCATTTTCTTTTTAATGACTTAATTGATCCTCAACCACTACTCAGGCTGAGAAGGAAGAACAAAGGCTTCGTCGAATCTTAGCAAATAGAGAGTCCGCCAGACAGACAATTCGTCGTAGAAAGGTATTGTGCTACTTTTAGGATACTCTAAATAATTTTTTTATTAATTTTTTAATTTAAAGAAATTCAGAATGCACATCATACTGTATAATTCAATATGTGATTTGTGAAAAAAATTAGTGTATTGTGATGCAGAGAGATGAGTTGCGAAAAGAAGCACACAAGTTTCTGAGCTTTTATTATATATTAAACTTCCATGTTGCTTAGCTTATATAATACAATTGTCTGTGAGTGGATTCGATTGCGGAATGAAACCGGTCTTGATGATTTTATTTGTGGCCCTCTTATGAAAACTATTACTTTTAAGTAATCCTTCTCTAAAAACTATCTAGTAATCCAATTAAAGCATTGCATGTTCCTTAGTTCTTAGCCTTCTGATTACATCATTGTTTCTTGAGAGGGATCAATACAATATCGATGAGTTGACAAAGAAAAGCTTTTGTTTATTTGATGGTACTTCACTATAATCATCATCACATGGTTATTTATTTAGTTCCAGAATGCATTGCTTGCGTTATGTTTCTCCATTATCTTACATGTTTTCTATACGATCAGATGATTAAGGTTGTAGTGCATGGTTTTATTATCTTTTTGGTTTTTTTCCTACCAGGCTGTGTTCCTAGAATTGACCACAAAAGCAGCTGAACTCTCGGAAGAGAATGAGAATTTGAAGAAGGTAGGTGACATTCTTTTTTTCTCTATTTTTGTGCTTGGAACTTAAGCTAATACATTGTCGAGGTTTCTAATGCCGTCGTTTTTTTTTTTTTTTTGGGGGACGACAAATTCTGGTGAGAAGAAAAAGGAGCTTGCAGTAAAGGAGTACAATACTTTGAAAACAAGAAACGAATTTCTCAAAGCACAGGTAAGGCAGTACAGATAGCTAGCTGTTTAGTTTACAGAAATATGTTCTGCATTATCCATCCTCCTTTACACTCTGCAGATGGCGAAAATAAAACACGAAGAGCCAAACTCATCATTTTCTACTCCAAATTTTGATCATCAGCCTTCTTTAGTTCCTAGTTTCTGGCCCTCAGGTGTTTTCCAGTTCCAATACCCCCCTCAATTTCATCCAAATGTTATGACTTCACCACAATTTCTCATGCCAAATACAAGGCCAGCAACTCCTTTATTTGTAAATCAGGTACCATGGTTGCTACCTTTCCACTCTCCTAGTAGTACTGCATATTATTCTAACAACGTAAAAAACGAGACTTCACTAAATCATGGAGCTCGACTTACTTTTCCACAAGATAGCTGTGCTCATTACACAACACATCATCATCATCCCGGAGGTACTACTGTCTTTGTGCCCGGGCCTCAGAGTAGTGTAGGACCCGTAGAGAGCCTAACGCCTGCCGGAAATTCCCATGTAATTTATACTACTCATCAAGACCCAGTTATCCATCTCCATAAAAAGTCGGAGGATGCCGTTGTAGAAGCTGAGGCCAGGAGGATAAGGAAGGAAGTTATGAAACTAAAGAATATCCACGGACTTCATGCCCCTACACACCATTAAGGATGGTTGAATTTCTTCTTACTATTCTGAAGTGGATGAGGAGTTAGGAGTTCGAAACAGAAGTCTCAGGTCACGCTTTTTCTGGAGCTATCTTTTTTTGTCTGAAAACTGAATTCTGATATTGTAATGGATATATTTTGACATTGTAATCACATGGGCTGCTACCTGCTTGTAGGAGAAGTCAATGTTCGAATAATGTTTTAGTTAAATTCAACAGTAACTCTTTCGTGGATGTCCCGGAGCTTGAGAAGTATCGGAGATGCTGGTAAATTACATTTCTATATGAAATTCTTGATTTTATTATATTTTTGGCCTTATTTTCTTCTGTGATTTCTGTTTTCAGTAAGTCTTGCTCGTTCGTTCGTATCTCTCTCTGAATGCCATTTTAGCAAAGCTTATTATTTGGTGCCAAGCCACAAGATCTTAACCTGTGCATTGGAAATTTTTGTTCTTTATTGTGGTCGATATATATGCACCTATACTTCAACTTCAAGTAGGCGAAATAATATCTAAATTTACAAGTCCGGGCAGTCATGTATTACACACGTCTTCAGGAGTGTTATTCAATATCAAAATGAGTTTATTACACTTTACGTATTAGTTTTTTGAGTTAGACGAAGATAATTTGTGAAAGAATTATCTCATGAAAAAACTGCAACTTTCGAATATTTTTTTTTGTTACAGATATATATCTAATAATACCAACCTGAGGTATTCTTCGTTGATAGAAGATCTTTTTTATTTGAAAATCCGAACCGTCGCCTTTGTCTAATGACCTCTTGTAGTAACATATATGTCGATGATCTTGAATTGATCGCCTGACCAAAGTATTTTCTTGCTACCTACCGATCGATTTTCAATTCAACAATGTTTTAATCTTCCAAATAGAAGGGGAAGCTGCCATGGCTCTCTCGGTCGATAGCTTCGACGGTAAATCGAAGGAGGCTGCATATTTAGATAGAGGCAAGGATAATATTAAGTAAATCTTCGACTGCGAAGCTTGGCTACAGCGAAGCGCTTACCGTATGCGGGGGAACTCGCACGTGCGGTTCTTAGGGGGGTAGGGGGGGTAGGGGGGGGGGGGCGCTAGTAGGAGCCATCCCATCCCAATAGCGTATATTTGGAGCGAAATATGAAATTTTATTTTCTTAATCACAAGATCTAGAATTTTTTTCTAATACATAATCGAGTAAAAAAATTCCAATCTTCTCGTGTCATTAATTTAGTAGAACACTTACTTAAATTGCAAAGGTCATATCTTATTGGGTGAAACCAACATATTACAGAAAATAGTAAAATAAAAACCATCCCCTATACTTTATCTAATTAAAAAAAAATTGTTTGCTCTTGCAAAAGATCTTTTGTATTTATAAGTCAAAAATATTCAATCGCCCCCTCTCGTATAGCAATATGTCTCACTTCCATATAAGTGCGAAATTCTTCATGATTTATCTAGAATTAAAATTAAAATAACAATATTTATACCTTAATATATTATTTTTTCTTGGGTACAATAAACTAACAAAATGTGAGCACTTTTTTTTCCTGCTAATATTATCGGGAGTCAGACATTTAGAGATTACTGATCTATATTTGACTATTTGACGAAACAAGTTGAACTATTTGACCAAGCAAGGCCCAATTACTGATCTACATCTACCAAAACAAGTTGGACCATTTGACGAAGGTCCAATTATAAGACTCTATTTATAAGGTCAAAAAATTATACAAACTTATTTGTTGTAGAACAGAACCAACACAATTCAATGTGAAAAATAATACGCATTGTCTGGTATCTACCCCTTATTTGAAAAAGTTATCAAATTAATCATTTTATTATATATTCCTTCAAATTTAAACCCCAGGTCAATCAATGTGATTTACTTAATTCCCTAGCTTGTGTCAAATACTCAAATCATATCAATCATTTAAGTAACGCAATAGTAGAAAAACAATTATAGAACTGGCCATGATCATATATATGGTCTAAGGCCATCTTCAACAGCTCTCTTAAATTTCAGTCTCTTATCTTAAAATATAACTAATGAACAGTGTTATACAATTCCACTTTTTACTCAGCACTCAAACAGCTAGTTTATATTTTAAGAGACTACTTTTTAACAACTATATCATTTCACTCAAATAGGTAGTTTATATTTTAACAAATAACTTTAATTATTATTTTATATAAATAATAATAATATATTTATAATACTAATTGAATTTTATTTCATAATAGAAAAAATAATTTTTTTTAAAAAAATATTAACTTATAGTATTGACATTTAGCGATGCCCCAAAAATTATAATCAAAATATTATCACTAAATCGTCGTGACAACGTTAATTATCGCTGAAGAGGTTCCATTATTTGTCAATAGTGACAAATTTTTTATAATGATATTCAAATTATAAAATTTTTATTCAAATTTGTATGCATTTGAATTTAATTAATATGTATTTGAATGTACAAGCAATATGGATTTAATTTGTACAAACTATGAATTTAAATTTATTATTAATTTAATTAGCAATGCCTCCAATTTATTGTTTAGCATAAAAGTACAAAAAAAATTTGTACTTTCCTACAAACAATTGCATATAGCAATTCTAATTTGACCATGGGTATTTGGCAAGCCAAACTTATAAAATTTAGCAACTCTTAAATTATAGAAGTGCTCTTGGAGAGCACTTTTTATCAAAATTTTAATAAAACTCTTAAAATTTAACTTTTAGCATGGCTCTTGGAGATGGCCTAAGCTTCAAGTTTCTTTTATTTAAATCCAAGAATGAAACATATTATATATTGAGATTAAGTATTTAAAATTAAGACTAATTAATTCATCACCTAATTGATAATGTATGCTTTGGACCATCGATCCTCACCTCACCTCTTGAGTTAGGTCGAAGTGAAATTTTATAATTAATTAAGTATATAA
Organism: Penstemon eatonii; assembly: GCA_038501285.1. Classification (NCBI taxonomy): domain Eukaryota; kingdom Viridiplantae; phylum Streptophyta; class Magnoliopsida; order Lamiales; family Plantaginaceae; genus Penstemon; species Penstemon eatonii. The sequence continues at coordinate 74,876,055 of CM076710.1, forward strand.
TATAAAGATATATACAATTAATTAGCCTACAAGTGAAAGAATTGTTGAAGACCGGGCTTCAAGTTGGCAAAAACTGCACGCCATCCAGCATTGGTTGGATGCACCATGTCCCAAAAGAATGAAGATTTTGGATCACTGCAAACTGTATACATTTTAGTACCATTAGCATCCACAGCTCCACACTCAAGTCCACTCCTTATTCCCTTGCAACATGGCTTCAATGGAGTCTCAAATTTCAAATCATCCCCTTCTAATTAATTCATAATTAATTAATTAACATCGATCGTCAATATATATATAGTGAGAGAGATTAATTATATACTACTAATTAATTACGTAGTACGTACCTTGATCATCGTCATGAGCTCCTTTATGATTGATAACATTTGTAAAAGAGTTGTAAAGATCAACTATGAAAATTTTGGAGTGATGAGTAGTATTCTCATTGTTCAATTTGGCAACAAGTTGGTGCAACAGGTGGTTGTGATAAGTGGGGATCAAGCTGTTTAGAGTTGCATTGCATTGTTTGAATGAAGAATATTGTGTCACCTCAGGAAAGCATCCCATTGGCTCTATACCCGTCACACTTATTTTACTTACTCCAATTTCACGAATTCGCCTTAAGTTCAACTCCAGTTGATTAATCACACGTGGGATAAAACTTCTGATGCCCTATATATATAATAAAAAAAATCCATCGATTGATCAATCAATCAATCTCTCTCTCTCTCTCTTAGAAGAAAAACACAATGCATGCAATTAATTATTAAGTATATATATATATATATATATTACCTGAAGAGTGCCACCTTTGGCAAGGTAAACACCAAACATTCCATAATCATTTCCGCCAAGAGAAACGTGAACGACGGAGGATTGCAAATCAGTTTTGGTGATGACATGGGATTCCTTGACGAGTCTTTCGAAGAAATCGATTTGAGTGGTCATGTTCGGTACAAAGAAGTATGTATCAAATACTCCACTCCCTCCATACGCGAAGTTTATACCGCTTTCATACACCTTCTTTCCTCCCAAATATTTCATCCATGCAAGGTACGGTATTGGAGACCTCACTCCCAACAATTTGGCTGCATGCATGCGTGCGCCAAGTTTATTTATTTATTTAAATTTAAAAATAAATTAATTAATTAACAAGACTTATATATATACTAATTAAATGTACTAGCTAGCTACTAATTTATATATATTTAATACCAAAGTAATCAGTGTAGACACGGCCATCGGAGAATCGACCAGCTGGCTTTCCAGGAAAGGTGATGCCATACGGTTGCTTCCATGAGCTTCCATTTAAAACATTGCCCGTGTCAGCATACGAGTCTCCGAATACAAATATCTTTGTCGGCTTAGTCGACCACCTAGAGGTGGCCTCACCTGCAAATTAAAGTTAATTAATTGATTGATTAGCTCATGCATGTTAATTTATAAGATTAATTAATACCTGGAGTGATTAGGAGTAAGAATAAGTAGGAAAAGATGAAGAGAGTGGAGAATTGTTCCATTACAGGAGGAATGAATATATGCTACTATAGCTAGTTAGGGGTTAATTTGTGGAGAAGACAGTACTTACTTGATGAGTGAAAACTGGTGATTTGGTCCTATATATATAAATCTAGGGAAAAAAGAACAAAAAAGGCTAATGAATGAATTTATTGCTAATTAGGGAATTCACTAAATTGTAGGAATTTTATTGATTATTTGTCCAAAGGTGTCAAAACCATGCACATTGTAATTCAAATCCAGGGAAAAAAGAACAAAAAAGGCTAACGAATGGATTTATTGCTAATTAGGGAATTCACTAAATTGTAGGAATTTTATTGATTATTTGTCCAAAGGTGTCAAAACGATGCACATTGTAATTCAAATCCAGGGAAAAAAAAAAGGCTAAAGAATGAATTTATTGCTAATTAGGGAATTCACTAAATTGTAGGAATTTTATTGATTATTTGTCCAAAGGTGTCAAAACGATGCACATTGTACTTCAATTATGTGATATTTATTTACTTCTAGAATTATTTTCTTAAACATTGTAGTTAGGAATGTACCACAATATGCATAGTGCAAACATGACATCATAATGACTAATGTGATGCATTTCTAATAATTTTTTTTTTATATATGGTCTAGGCAAAAATCTTTTGTATATATATATATATATATATATATATATATATATATATATATATATATATATATATGTTGCGAAGAAATTTGACACATATACTACCTTGATTAAATTTGACGCATACATTGGCTCTTATATGATATTGATCGTCCAATTTATTTTTAAAGATGAGAAATATTTAATATTTCTTATGTCCTTTATTGTTGCGAGCTATTTATGAATGTTCCAATACAACGGGAATTCATTAAATTGTAGGAATTTTACTAATTAGACGATGTACATTATATTTAAATTATGGGATATTAGAAATATTTGCTTAAACATTATAGCTAGGAATGTATCATAATATATGCGAACATGACATTATTATGGATATATTTAATGTGATGCATATCTAATTACAAGGTCTAGAAACAAATTTCTATATATTGTCTATGCAAGAATATTACGCTTAACATATTGAATTTAGACATATGTTGCGAAGTGATTTGACACAACATTGACTAGATTTGACATAGACATCGGCTCTGATTATCGTCCAAATCATTTATCAGAGATGAGAAAGATTAAGTATTTCTTTATGTCCTTTATTGTTACGAGCTATTTATATTTTGGAATGTTCCAATACATCGGAATTCTTTAAATTGTAGGAATTTTATTAATTAAACGATTTACATTATACTTAAATTATGGGATATTCGTTTACTTCTAGAAGTATTTTCTTAAATATTGTATGCATGATGCGAACATGACATAATTATGGATATATAATGTAATGCATATCTAACCACAAGGTCTAGAAACAAATTTCTCTATATGGTCTATTAACATATTGAATTCGGACATCTGTTGCGAAGTGATTTGATACAACCTTGACTAGATTTGATAATAACTTTGACTCTGATTATCATTCAATTCATTCATTAGAGATGAGGAATATTTAATATATATTTATGTCATTTATTGTTACGAGCTATATATGTTTTGGAATGTTCCAATACATCGGGAATTCATTAAATTGTAGGAAATTTACTATTCAAACCATGTACATTGTATTTAAATTATGGGATATTCATTTATTTCTAGAAGTATTTTCTTAAACATTGTAACTAGGAATGTACTACAATATGTATGGTGTGAACATGATATCATAATGGATAATGTTATGCATATCTAACCACAAGGTCTACAAAAAATTCTATATTTATGCAGGAATTAAGCTTAACATATTGAATTTGGATATATGTTGCAAAGTGATTTGACACAACCTTGACTCGATTCAACATAGATATTGACTCTGATTATCATCTAGTTCATTAGAGATGATAAATATTTAATATTTCTTATGTCCTTTATTGTTGTGACCTATTAAAGTTTTGGAACGTTCTAATACAACGAAAATTTTATTAAATTATAGGAATTTTATTAATTAGACGATGTACATTGTACTTAAATTATGGGATATTCATGTACTTTTAGAAGTATTTTCTTAAACATTGTAGCCAGGAATGTATCACAATATGTATGGTGCGAATATGATATCATAACAAATAATGTAATGCATATCTAACCACAATGTCTAGAAGTTTTTCTCTATATATAGTCTATGCAAGAATATTGCGCTTAACATTTTTAATTTGAATATATGTTTCGAAGTGATTTGACACAACCTTGACTAGATTTGACATAGACATTGACTCTGATTGTCGTCCAGTTCATTTGTTAGAGATGATAAATATTTAATATTTCTTTATTTCCTTTATTATTGTGAGCTATTTATGTTTTGAAACGTTCCAATACAACGGGAATTCATTAAATTGTAGGAATTTTATTAATTAGACGATATACATTGTACATAAATTATGGGATATTCATTTACTACTAGAATATTTTCTTAAACATTATAGCTAGGATTGTACCACAATATGCATGGTGCATATATGATGTCATAATGGATAATGTATTGAGAATCTAACCACGGTCTAGAAAAAAAAATTCTATAAATGATCAATGCAAGAATATTGCGTATAACATATTAAATTTTGATATATGTTTATGTTGCGAACTGGGACGGACCAAGGATTGGAGAGTCGGGGGGAGGGGGGAGTTTAACTATATATGAACGACATTTTTAGAAGAAAACGCACGTTTACGGAAATGTTTTTTATTTTTTATTTTTAATAAATCACTGGGAATTGAAATTTAGTTAATAAATTGTATTAGGAGGCCCAAATGAAATGATAAATCAAACACGTTGGACGTGTCTATAGTTGTGGCCCAATTGGATTTTCGGCTTCTAAAACATTGGATATATTTGGGCTGGGTCGTGTGCATTAAGCCGATTCAATTCAATACATTGGCAGATTGGCTAGTTAGACTCTTTGTAACGTGGCACTCTCCTAAAAAGTGATATGAAAATTACAACTGGCTTTTTTTATTTTTTTTAATATCAAAAGTTAAGATCAAACGTAATTTAATTTCTTTTGAATATCAGTCGAATTAGTTTATTAGATGAATATCTACTTATATATATATATATATATATATATATTTGAGATCGACTAAAATTAAGTCCTCTTGACCAAATACTATTTTTACCGAATTTTGAATTATTTTAATTAATGAAAACTCCACCAGTTCAAAATTTTAAAATATAACTTGCTCAAAATATTTATTATACTCAACAGTAGAATGCAGTCCCATGTTCATTTGGATATTTATTTAGTGATCAATGTGGCTTTAAACAATGTTTGATTAAGTTTTTAATTATTTCAGTTTCATTCAATCTTCTTGCAGGTGGCCGTGATAGTAAAATTAAACAACTCTTATATTATCAAGTACAAGGATGCACGAATGGAGAAGGTAAATTAACAAACTGACTTTTCTTTTCATATACTTCCTTTGACCAACAAATGTTGCATATATTTCAACCCTTATGTCTCACATCAAGTATTGTTGTATAACTGAAGTAAAAGCTTATCTACTAATCTGACTACAGAGTTGGAATTCAGATTTGTATGTCGTTATTAACATTAACATCTTCTACTTGCTTTGAGAACCTATAATTTAATATATGTGATATGGAAGAACATGTCCAATGGTTGAAAGCTTGAAATTTTGGAAGAGGAAATAGGGGAGTGATTAAGAGAAATGAATGAGAAGAAAGAAGAAAAGGTCTGAGAAGTGGATGGAAATAAGAAATAGAGGACAAAGACTTTTGAGGTAAACAATTCCACGAGAATAAATTGAACTTAATCACGGCAAAAATATGCATCAAAATTCATTTAATCACCCCCCTGTTTCATCAAAATGCACATCATTTGTTAGACGAAATACATTAAATGTGAGCTTGTGAAATGGAATATATAATCACGCTTGGATATTTTTGTTATGTAGCGGAATACAATCATTTGTGTTCATTTGCCTTTTTCTTTACCCATTTCAAATCCTTTTCTTCTATTTGCATACTGAGCATCATGAATTTATTGAATTTTTTGTAGTTCTAAAGTCCACTGGTTCAACTGTTGTCCGCTTCGTTGATAAATATTGGCCTCAATTTTTCCCAATAATCATCAGGGCATAAAGTATGAGTTCATCAAGATGTGATGGATTATCTAGCTTTACTCAGGTGACATAGTCAAGTAGTTTGAAATTATTGTTGATGTCATACAAGCAAGTTTCATATATTAAAATTTGAGGATTGACTTTACGTGTACAAGTTTTAATGCAAAAAACTATCATGTTTGTTAATGAAACCAATGACATTAAAATTTTGAATATAATATAAATAAAGAACATAGATTAAATTTCTTAATAATCAACAATTATTTCATTTCTGGTATTTTAATTAATATCTCACTCTTTGTAAGTTCCATTTGTAGAGAAAAGGACTATAGGGATTACAGGAGAGCCTGCTATTTAGAAAATGAGTGGCAACAACAACATGGCAATGTTTAGTGGGGATGTTATTATGATTGCATCATGGGGCGACATTATGGCATGAAAAATGGTGATTGTGGTGCGACAATGTAAACAAAGGATGGAGAGGAATTGTATGGCAAGTGCAAATGCTAATTTAAGACTTAAGAAGAAGGAAAATCCACAGCGTGTTAGAGTCAAGGAGAATATACTTGGTGGCGGAGGATGGACTTGGGAGAGCGGTTAAAATAATGTGGAGTCATATGACAAATCAAGCATCTCAATGATAATGAGGGATATAATTTTGGTACTAACAAAGAACATGGAATTTTTCTTGATTTTTATATATAAGTTGAATGTTATACTACAATAGTAGCGCACGTTCTACATGTGAAGAGTTGGTACGTACATACATAAACTTATCTAATTATATGTAGCCTATTTTTTAATCAAAATTTATGACAATCTAATATATTTCTATAAGTTTTTATTTAGAAGATCGGTGTGCTAAAAGTATGGTCTCACTTAAATTCAAGTAAGTTCTCTATATCAAAATTATTGAATATTTCAAATGTAAATATGAACATAACGAGGGAGTAAGATCTAACTCTTTCCGCATAATTGCATATCTTCCCATGGCCAAATAATTTGTATTGGATTCATTCAATATGCATATACCTTTAAGTACTTAGTTCATATGTTGACACAAACAAATAATTTTTTTGATATTTCGTTGGACTATTGACCTTTGAGTTTTTTCATTTATTTTATGTAATTTCAAACTTTCAATAATTATTTTAAAATACTTCAATTATTATTGTTCATATTTATAATATCTCATAAACTACAACATAAATAGATTTAAAAGAAATCCGTGCATAGCACGGAGCATATACTAGTCTTTTGTAATAGAAACTCGACCATGGATCCATCACAGAGCAATCTCTTCCGCCGAATTAAAAATTCACTCTTTGCTAGGTAGAAAAGAAGAAGAAGAAAATTAAAAACCTTGTCACCAATCTAATCACACTTTTGTAATACATAAATAAGACTAATTAATTACCAAAAGATGCAGAGTAAATAAACATATATAGCCTAAATTAAATTAAGTTCCTCCATATATAATTAAATTTCATCAACTACCTATTCTATTACTGAATGGGGTAATCTTGATAACCAAACCCGGGAAAACATCATCCGGGTCATGAATATGCGGATTCTCTTCAACAATGTACGGGTCCCCACATTTGTTGCTAATAGTATGCAATGTCTCCCCTTCCTTTACAACATAAATTTCATCACACGGTCTCTCCACAAAAACAACATTATGATCACTACTGTGATCCGTAAAATCTAATAGATGATCACCCCGTTCTACTGGCTCGCAGCAGCTAATATTTAAGATGAACATCAACGCCAACAACAAAGACGCGTACCATGAAATCGCTTCCGCCAACGCCAATGATGAACTCATTTGGGACATGATCGAATTTAAATGGCGAGTAGCAGCTAGCTCTTTTTTGTTGTTGTTGTTGTTGATGATGTTGATACTTAGATAATATATGGGGGGGGGGGGGGTATATATATGTATACATTTATTTGTAGTAAGGACTAAGGAGCAGATGTGGTATTTAAATTTTTGACTTTGAGGGTAATGGCTTTGGTTATATTTTTCTACGGGTTAGATGGAGTGGGTATAAATATAATATTATCAGTAGCAGTCTTCCCTCAAATTAGTGGTAGGTAAATGTCATCAAATCAAAGCTTAATTAATTGGAATTTAAAGAGGGTGGAAAACAAATTATATAGCTAATTAAACTTGTGAAAAATTAATTAGGTTGATTAGTCGAGATGTGTGCGAGACACTTCAATTATATTATTATTATTATTATTATTATTATTATTATTATTATTATTATTATTATTATTATTATACTATAAAAGAATTAAAATTGTAATTTAATAAATTAAGTTGAACGCACTCAATTAAATTAAATATAATTAGACTAAATTATTGCAGTTGATTACTCGTATATAATTTATTTTAAAATGACAGAATATATTCAACACGATGGAATACGCAACATGGACAATTGTACCCCTTGTATAACGTACAGAATATACAAATTATGTAACAAATCCTAAATAATATTGGTCATGCATGTACAACAGAAATTAAATTAGCCCAAAATACCTCGAGCTTAATTAGTGGTTTTAAAGTACTCATGGACATCATCTAGCTAGGACGTGAACCCAGTCAAACATAATGGTCTTTAAAACATCCGAAATCATCCTGAACCCTAATGCACAAAAAAAAAAAAAAAAAAAAACCATCTTGAACCCTATCTATACTTAGTTTTCAGTTTAATGTACATCATACATCTTACTTGAGCATCGAAAATAATCGTAGCTATCTTGATCCGAATATACTAAATTATTTTATCCACATCAATCAAGTGGTACATTAATGTGTTTTTTAAGATTCAATTGGTCAAGTTGACATCTATAATATAGGCTAATAAATTGGAAGCAGTACGTATGTTATTAGATATTTGAATTTTTCCATTTGATTGACTGGATTAATATATTACCGTTTCCATCAGGTTGATTCAACAAGTGTTATAATTTAGTTTTGTTGTATAATATTCATTACTCATTTAAATAATGAACTATTAGTCAAGAAAAATCAACTAGTTACAACAATTCAGTGTATCTATGTTCGAATCTCGTTGAGATAAATTTACATGTATATGTGTCCGACCGGCTTTGAGGACAACTAATTAAGTCGTGTCTATGATCCAAATAACTCTGGAAATCTAAAAAAGCTTAACAATTATGTTAATATAAATCCAATCTCAGTTTTTAGTTATTTTAGAGTTACATCAACATACAACAAGATTAAGATCGAATGTAATTATTAAAAAAGTAGTACTCCTACTTCATTAGAAATTGGGGAAATTTGTGCCCGTGTCCCACGACATTGGGTTTGGTACCTCTGATTATTTTTTCAAACGCAAGAGTTGGTTTAACTGCTTTGTTAAATGGCCTAGCTAGAGATAAAATCTTGCCTAAACCTAGACAACATAATTAATTAATTATCAAAAAGAGATAAAATCTTGCCAACTGACTTTTATTTTTCAAATTTTTGACGTGTTCCCATCGTCATTTGACTTTCGATTTCCTTTAACTAGACTCATTATTTCGAGAGATGATTTAGTGCAACCGCTGCAGCTCATCAATTTATCAATATATTTGGGACATGTGGAGTGATAATTCACAATACCTCATATTCTAGTCATGTTCACAAAAAATAGGATTTCAAAAAATTATAAATTATGTTCACTTTGCCAGAACATGGATGATGTGGATTATCATTCAACATAACCCAAATGTCTTGGTAAGTTGCACCACGTGTACTTGATGACGTGGTGCAACGGTACTAATTGATGTCAAATGTCAAATACGGATAATTTACACTCTCCGTTTAGGGGAAAATGCAAGATACTCCCTTGTGTTATGTTAAACCTATAAAAAATTATCTTGTGAAAATTTTATTGTAACAAACTTTCTTGTATTTTCAAAAACCCTACAAAAAACACCAAATTTATTAAATATATGTTGTTTTGAATCGACATATTTCAAGAAATAATTATAAAAATATATCACTGTGAAGTTGTAGGGACCAAATTAAAAATGGTTTCTTGAAATATGTCGAACTTTTACAAATTGGTTATTTTTTACAGAATTTTTAAAAATACAAGAAAATTTGATGCAATAAAAATTTCACAGAGTAGTTTTTTTACAGGTTTAGCATTACACAAGAGAGTATCTTTTTATCCCCTCCATTTGTAACAAGAAAGAAAATGGATAGAAGATATTTGAAATTTAGTTAGTTGAAGCAGTTGGAAGAGGATGAAGAATTAAATATGTTGTGAGTAGTCGAGAAAATGCGCCATATACAATTGAATATTTGAATTCCTCCATTGTTGACTTCTACAATTTATCAAACAAGCTATTGAATAGCCTTTTCCCCAACATTCCCATTGCCACTTAATTAATTATACTATTTAGTGTTTACCTTAAACCTTGAACTCACAAAATGTCAAAAGTTACAGACATGATTATCTCAATTTCATGTCGCAGTTATTGCTCAATAAATTACCAGCTGACCTCTAAGTGATCAATTACATGATATGTTTAATATATTTATTTTGTGATTGATTCAGTGAAAAAAAAAAAAGTAAGTCAAAAATAAATATGAAAGTGAAAGAATTCAAAATTGGACAAACCCAGTATAAAGTACCTCATGTTACTAATATAAGATTCAAGTGTATCACTTACCAGAATTATTACATTTCATCACGCACCGCAGCTTGACGTGAAATCGGACTAACTTATTGCCAATGAGAAAAAGTTCAATATGATAAATTCTTTTAATGAGTGTTACTGGACAATGGTTTCACATATGCACAAATCATCTAATCTAATTGAAGTCCATCAATATGAAATTAATCCTTCCCAAAGTTCCTTCAATAATAAATTAGAGCACATTATACATTATACATCAAGGCTTCATTAAGATTTCAGTGACATAATTAAGGACTTCTTCCACATTAACTGTCCATGCTACTGAAACAGGAGAAAATTCCGACCACGGATTGCTCGAATTCCATCTGCACCAAACCATTTTAAAAACAATCAGATTGTTATAGCTGCAGTGACGCAAATGAAAATAAGGGCCCATTAAAAAGGGTAAAGGAATGTACTTCTTTAATCCTTGATCCATCAGCGTATGCCCAACACAAATGCCTTGTGTCTCGACTCTCACGACTCCTTTCTTGAAGGTAAAAAGATCAGGCCTCACTAGTGCCACAAAACTCACTGGGTCGTGAAGAAAAATCCCTAAATGAAGTAAAAACATTATTATAGCACCAAAAGATGAAACAAGAACCGCGTAACAATAATCGTGGGTGAATAAATCATTTACCGTAGACTCCATCAGATTTGACATGCCAGTCGCGATAAAATTTACACATATCACTTATTAACTGAGCGTACTTTCCACTTGACTGCCTTAGCTTATCTAAGTGCATGTCTGAAAACAAGATTTTAAGTGAGAAATGGTTCTTCGAGAAAATTATGAAATTTGATACTGGATTTACCTGTCATTTTGACTTGAGTAGTGATATTTATTCCAACAACATCAATATTTGCCCCACAAGTGAACACAATATCTGCAGCTTCTGGATCGCCATAGATATTTGCTTCAGCAGCAGGATTAACATTTCCCAAAGCAAAGAAGGCTCCACCAAGTATCACTATTCTTTTCACCTTGCTTGCAAAAGACGAGTCTCTCTTTACAGCCTAAATCAAGAAACAAAGACACATCTTTAAAAATTGGGATTTAAGTAACGTGAAATCGTAATTAATAATAAGAAAGAAGTTACTTACTAAAGCCAGATTTGTGAGAGGTCCCAATGCAAGAATAGAAACTTCACCGGGATATTCAGAAACTTTATCAACTAAAAATTCAGGTGCAGATTTATCAGATTTCTTGGTTTTGGGAGGAGGGATGAAGGTGTTTCCCATTCCATCTGAACCATGAATAAAGTCCGCAATACGTGGTTCTCCTCTCTATATAGATTTTAAAATATCATCAGGGAACAGAGAGTAAACAATAAAGCGGATCATATAACAATATTATTAAGTGAAATGACGTGTAGTGGCAAGCTAAGCCATGATAACAATTGAATAAAACAAGATGTCGGCGTATATATTGCCATTGTGTTCAATTCTCGATTTAGTGCCTAGAGTTTCACAGTTCATCCAACATAAATATGTAGCAGAAGACGTAGAGTATGTTTCAGACAATAATTCCTCTTTGTGCCAGTACAACATAATTAAACTCAACTTCGGTAAAAGGATAAGTCTCTTATTGCCAGTCTATGAGAGAACTGCTGAGGACATCTCGTGTGAACCCCCAACACCCCCTTTTCAAGAACCCACAACCCCAAAGTGCAACCAAATTAAAGGGAAAGGAGAGACAAACAGTAAGAACAATATCCATAGGCATGTTGAAAGATAATAGCAATAACAATTTTCCAGAACATATGTTAAATTGATAACTACACAGAAATCGCAAGGTATTTGGAAGCCGAAAATAAATAATTTTCAAGGTATATCATCCACATAATACCCATATTCAAAGAAATAAAACAAATTAGCTTTTTTGGCAGCTATATTAAAATCACTATACTAAAAAAAACTAGAGTTTTGCCCTAATTAGTTGGTCCATGACATAAATCGTATTCCACCAGTCTCTTTGGCAACAAGTAACAACTAACATACTTTATCAAATTGAAAAGTTATTTGATCATGTTCATCCTTTTAATTTTCAGGTCATGTGGCACAAGATAACTTTTCCAAGTAGGACTTATAGCATCTAGCCATCTACAAGACAGCACAAACTCCTCAAATCAACATCTAGAGCGTGTGACAAATGAGAGCTACTTATTGTTGAATGTACAAAAGCAACCTCCTAGCTCTGTCATATAACCTTATAATTATAATAACTTATGGCTAAGCATGAAACTTGCATCTTTTTACCTTTAATGCTTCGAGACTCCCCTCTGCTACAGGAACATCTGGACATCCAGCAATCTCACACTATCCTTTTGCACATTAAAAAATTATTCGATCATCGAAATGACTCAAAGACAAGAAGAATTGAAACTCATATATATATTGTTATTACGACAAAGAATTGACCAACGGAAAAACATACCAGAAGCAGGGCATTGCGTGTGGCATCTTCTGTAGTGACATTGCCAAATATTGTAGTTAATCCTAATATCTCTAACTCTGGTGACTGGAACGCCATTAATATTGCCATGCTATCATCTGCAATGACAGAAAGGGCCAACACATATTTGAAAATAAAGAATGCAAAACTGTGGCATTGAGAATATCATGTGCAGTCAGTTGTTCTACTGCACCTAATAACATCAGCTAAATAAAGAATCCTGTAGTCTGAACCTTTACATAATTAAGAACTATCAAATTCTCCCAGTTTTCATAGTCATGGTTGGGGTTATTTCATACGATCCTTTTCATATGAGGTTGCCGCTTTCTTAAAGTAAAAAACAAAAGCCTTATTTTCATATACTTATTACAAATCTTATATACTGTTATCAAAGTCAAGATGGGATCTCCTAGCAAAATTTAGCTGAAAAGCCGTGTCAGAGGGATAACTTCAACATGATCCATTCGCGTTTTAACTAATTAGACATAACCAAACAGTATACCTCAAAGTCAGAAGTAGATATACAGAATTGTGAGCATAAATTCATCTGGCCTGATTAAAAGAAGTTAAAAATTGTAATCGATTGACCTGACAATCACTTTCCATTTCCATCAAAATTTTGACCAAAAAGACATTGGATCGCAGTCGCATTTATATATTAACCCTGCTACTAATTTTATGAGTCTCCAAAAGTGCATATTTCTAATATTTTCAGGTGAACTTTGTGGAATTATCGAAAATAAAAAAAGTTGAACTTTATGGTAAAGCCAGAATCAAAATTCAGATCAATTAAGAAGTTATCAAACTGAAAACCCAGTAATATACAATTACAATTAACCACAATCATAATCAATAAAGAAATTACATAGCTTCGATAGGTGCATTTTCTTACCAATGCCAGGATCGGTATCAATAATGATCTTTTCGCGTCTCTTTTCAAAACCATTGTCGGAAACCGAAAACCCATCACTCTGAACAATCGACATCACTGCTACTCTTCTTTCCACCAAAATAACAACACACAAAATAATCGTAGTTTCCTTTTAGGGATATAATTATACACACACAACACACATATATACAGGTGTATGTGTGTTATGCGTGTGAAAGAATTTCTGAATAAAAACAGGAAAAGATAAGAGATATAGTGTCAGCTACGAATACGACGGATGAGATCTCCGTTTAGGGTTGAAAATTGAAGAATATAAACGGGAATTAGGAATTATTACGATAAATGATAGAGTTATTATTGGTAACGCCTCTAGACGGACTGGCTTTATTTCTTCAACCAATAATTTTCTCGACAATTGGCATATCCCACGTGGTGGTTTTGTATATTCGTAATTTTATATTTTGCAACTAGAAAAAATGTGAAATAAACTAGAAAAAAAATGAAAAAATTTGTCCTTGTCTTACATAGTAATATTCAATGAAATTATTCCACAAATACAAGCAAAGTGGAATCTTGATGCAACCACAAATACAAGGAAAGGAAATATATTATGCTTAAGTCGGTTAATTGATGATAAGTTTGTTTTATACTTTCGCTTTTCAGATTCAAGAAAGGAAATCAAGGTGTGATTTACATCCTTCAGGTTCTAGGACAAGGGTTCTGAGTGTACAAGATTAGTATAGCGTAAGCTTGAACACCTGTGTTATCCAAAAAAAAAAAAAAAAAAGTTTGTAGTCCTTCTTCATTTGGGTTTCTTTAAATTAGGTATTAAATCAAGACGAAGGAAAATTACCTTATTTGTATACAAGAAATAAAACATATTCCTTCTCTCACAATCCCATCGGGCAGGGGGTGAGAGGCGTCCGGGGTGAACGATTTCACCTTTTAGAACAAGAAATAAAACATGTTAATTAATTGAAGTTGCATTAAAAGTGATAGGAATTTTTTTTTTTCAGAAAAAAAGTGATAGGACTTTGAACTGATTATAATGGCCTTATCCTTCCGGGATTTAGATAAGTTGACTTGTAAGATTAATGTAAAATTAATATTTAAAACTTAACGAATTATTAATTTACGTATAATTTTATTGTATAAGCAACAGTTGGGGTAAAAAATAAAAGGAGTTTTCCCCCACATGTTTTAATTTTGAGTGGACAATTGTTATCTTATAAATTTAAAGTAATTTTGGTATCATTTCGGGCCGATTGTAAAAAGTCATGTCCTTGATAATTTGGGGATTGTGCTGAATTTTATAAGCAATAATTGCATTTTTAACCCATAATTTATTTATTCACTATTTTGAAGAATATGAAAACATAAACATACTTTTTTGGGACAAGAAGAAGATACATATATCGGATATTTTCTGAAAAATCTATTATTGTTTCAAATTCTTACTATATGTTAATTTATTGAGTAAAATCCTATTTTTATTAGGAAAATATCCATTAATATTAAAGTCAAACTCATTTACCTGAACAGGGAGTCGTTTACACGACATTTTTGAAAATTTTAAAAACCATATAACTATTAATTTATGACAATAAGATTATTACACTTAAAGATTGGAAATCTTTCGGAAATTAATAATGTTATGCCATAATACATGAGAAATAAAATGAAGGAACGCCTATGCTTAATCACGCATCTGAAGTACCGGAGTTTTCATCGATCAGAAGATATTCTGGAGTGAAACCTTCATCCTGAAGAGCTGGTATGATCTTCCCCGGATCCTCTTCGCTGTAATATATAATTGCATCAAATTAATCTCAATTTCAATTGAATAAACTTTCAATGTCAACTCATAATATCAGATAATGTAAAAGGAAAAACTTAACCGTGTGGAAACGACCAAGAGATTAAGCATACATTATTTGGGAGGTGATTGGTCTAGTGGAAGGGACTAGTCACTACAAAGTAGCGGACTCAGGTTCGAATCCCTGTTGGGAGAGGTTCCCACTTTATGTGCCTGACGCGCCTCGAAAGGGATTAAACCCTTGGGAAACCAAAAAAAAAATTTGGGAGTACAAGATGGAGAGAAATGAGGCAACTTTATGCTTTTGAGTTTATGAAAATGCCAACAACTTGTGCAAACGCCAAATGATAACCAAGGCAGTCAATCAACCTGCAGTTCAAGATTTAATTAGCTCAATTAAACAGTAATTGTTAATCATCAAATATACTTAGCCCAGATGACAAGGCTACCTTTTGCTTGTAGATGAAAATTCTAACTACAACAACCTACATTATCTATATCAAAAAAAAAATATCTTAGGTTGCAATAATTTACATGGATATCATAGGCTTTTTCAATTTTTCTAATTTTTTTTTAATGAGACGATTCTCTGTATCATCGAATTTCTTAATTCTAGGGTGAAAATTTCATCTCCTTCGCGCCCCAAAAAAAAAAAAAAAAAAGGAAAAGGGAAAACCATTGGGAACACTTTATGAAGATAAACCTCACCCTTTAATTAGAACAAAAGGAACAAGTGCATAAACAGAAACAAAATGGCACTTAGTTAAGATTTTATAAAAGCTTAGATAATTGAAAGAAAACTTAAGGCCTGATACCACTTAGTCTAACATTCAAAACAAACAGCATTAATGAATATAATCGAGAATATATGCAGCCGACTGAAAGTACAATGGATTCACTACTCAAGTAGAAGTCTAAAATTAAACGAAGTTAGCATGGACACCCGACAGTAAAGCAAAACGTTCAGGCCACGCGTTGTCACTGAGACAACTTTGGAACTTTGGCCTTACATGGATCGATCAGTCCTAGCTCTTAAAGCTTTCATAGTAACCTCAAGTTGATGGTGCCAAGAATCAAACTATTCAAACCCCATACATATCAGATTTCTTCTATGCATTACAGTCAACAATCAGTATTTCTTCTTTTTTAGTACTTCTTTACATATTCAACCATAGCAAAGTAATAAGTCAATAGATGCTCCAAAATCAGAATTTTAACAAATAACATGTTTACGAGAACATCAGCAGCAGCAGCAAGAAATTCCTATAGTTTAAAGTCAAACTTCTCATCGGAGATTAGAGGCAATACTTAACCGAAAACAAATTAATTATATTGGCTGTATATTTAGCTATTGTCATTTTTATTATGTTTACCATAAGAAAGCATACCTATATACTAAGACATGAACAGTGTTAAATTATTCTCTAGAGTTTATAAGCTCTATATAGGATCCGGGTACGATCCATGAACATGACAATTTGTACAGAAGAAGAAATTTATAGGGATTGGGGTACCTATGGTGGCGGTTGTGGTGGTCGGCGGGAGGACGGTGGCCAAGGAGGAGGTTTGTTCCATTTGAACGGTTCAAAAATACCCAATTGTGGAGCTCCATTATAATGTTTTCTGTTCAAATCTTTCTTTTGCCATATCAGTTTTAATTACTTCATTCTAAAGCCTTCCAATGAAAGTGGAAGTAGGAATATATTTACATTCACCTTTGGGTTGATTTTTTATCACATTTTTCTGCTGCCAAATGCACTAAATAGGGGGGACTACGGAGTACATTATATATCAGTTAATTAATTAATTTTTAAGGCTTGTTCAGATTTGTCTAAAGCTTTGGAGAATGGTCATGAATCATGATCTGCATTTACTACAGTTTCACTTTTTGAATGAGTTATAATTAATGTAACTATGGTAATTAATGAGTGTCTTGTTTATTTAGACATTAGATAACATAATACAGTATCAATGCAGAACTAAAACTCAATATATGATGAGACTGAAAATTACAATTAATGAACATAATCCAATCCAAACCACTCTATCTAAAGTAGGAAAAACAGACAAAATCTTTTCAATCTGCATGAATTGCCGTAGCTTTGCAAACAGGGCAAAAGTTCCTCTGGAGCAACCATTTTCTGATGCATTCTTGATGGTACTCGTGCCCACAGTCGAGCGTGCCGATTTTGTCGTTTTCTTGACACAAACTATCCTGACATACGACACATATTTCATCATCACCGTTACTGTGTCGAACCATAGTACAATCTCTTGTTTTGAGGTTTCTAGCAATGATCTTCTCTGAAAGTCCATCGGGCGGGCTCGGATTCTCTTGGTTTATGCTTTCTTCAAGCACATACGACAACAATAGAGTATCGTCTTCTCGAGACACCATCAAATTACCACCCGAGGAATTAGATCGTCCCTCGGAGTTAACACGAGTTGGAATATGATAATTTGATCTTGGACAGGTAACTACGTACCAATACGTAAAGATCAAATTCCGCTCATGGTCGATAGACATAATTGGTAATATGAAAAATTGCACATGAGCAGCAACTTGAGCAACAAACAGAGGTGGCATGGTTCCAAACATGGTTGACGGAAGATAAGGTGTTGCGGGTTGGTTTGGTTGTTGTGAAGGATTTTGACGATTCCAAAAATAGGCCATGACGACGATTGATGATTAATTGCAGATTTTCTTTTCTTGGTTTTTTACTGAGTGATTAGTTAAAACTACAGAATATGAATATGAAATTTGTATTGAGGAATTTCTTGATGTTGGTTTTGTGTTAGTACAAGGAACGGAGTCATATATATATATACTAGGATTGTGATTGATTTGATTTCGGAGTGATGTAGGAAAGGAAAGATATGCTTAAGTCGGTTAATTGATGATCAGTTTGTTTTATACTTCCGCCTTTCCTTCTTCATTTGGTTTCTTTAAATTAGGAAATAAATCAAGATTAAGGAAAATTACCTTATTTGAATAAAACGAAATAAAACATGTTAATTAATTGAAGTTGCATTAAAAGAAACCGGACTTTGAACTGATTAGATTATAATGGCTTTATCCTTCCGGTATTGACTTGTGCGGATTAATGTAAATTAATATTTAAAACATAACAGATTATTTATTTACGTAGAATTTTATTGTACTATGAAAGTTTACATACGTTGTACGTGTCTAATTAATTTCATTGGTATTTTTTGTAAGTTAGAGTAAAATTAACTTACTTTATTTTATGTCATAAAATAAAGTAAATTAATCCGTTTTCACTTATTTAATTCATTTTTCACCAATTTAACCTGTTTTTAACAGATTTTAGTTACTTTTACCAGTTTAAACTAATTTTCTACCGGTTTCACCTTATTTTGTCTATTAAACTTTTTTTATTGATTCAAACATTTTTATCATATTATTTACCTCATTGATTTGACACGTTTCCACCGACTTAATTCATTTTTTCACCTATTTCACCTGCTTTTCACTATTGTTGTCGTTTCACCGGTTTCATCTTTTTTTCACGAATTTTCATCGATTTCAGGTTTTTTTTTATCATTTTCAACCAAATTTTCATCAACTTCGCTAATGTTCATCAATTTCACCCGAATTTTCATTAATTTCACATGTTCCAATGATTATATTTTATCCATTTCACTATTTTTCACGAATCTCACCCGTTCTTTCACGAAAAGAATTAAATTGAGGTTATGCAAGTCTTGAAATAATTGAATATTCTTCATATTTTGTATTCTAGCCAAAGTAAAATTTCTTAATTAGCTAAGTTATAAGTAATTTTTATTCTTTCTTAGTAAGACGGCGATTCAATTTTAAATTTTTTTGTAACATAATGATATTTAAGAGAATTTCATTTCAAATATATATATTTAGAGTGTTTATGACCTATGTTGTACTAAATCTTTAAATTAACATTTTCTTACTTAAATAAATATTGATGCTAAAATATAATAATTTTTATATATATTTTAGGGGCTATTTAAAATAATAGTGTTTTCTTAAGATTAAAATTACAAAATTTCATGTAAACAAGAATTTATAAATTTAGGAGTTTATGTAGGAGATAAATATAATAAGGCTTCATATCTAGATATACCTCTTCAATTATTTTTATTCTTTTATATATTAACTATTTAATTAAATATCACTTTATAATTTAAATAAGAGTATTTTAGTCTTCACAAAAAATTTAAAAAATATTCATGATTTTATAACAGTAGAGACGAGATAGAGATAAGAAATATTTGGGGTTAAAAGAAAAAGTGAGTTTACCCTACATGTTTTAATTTTAGGTGGACAATTTTATCCTGCATCTTACAAATTTCAAGTGATTTGAAATCATTTCGGGCTAAGAAGCCGCCTCCTTCGGCTTATTCAAAGTTTAAATAGCAAATCATTAGATTTTCGTACTTGTCAATATGTTTATCGAGTAAAATGCTATTTTATTAGAGAAATATCCATTTTTATTAAAAAAAATCAAAACTTATTTACCCTAATTCACTGAACCAAGGGAGTCGTTGACACAATATTAATGAAATTTTGAAAAACCATATAACTATTAATTTATGACAATAAGATTATTACAAATTACGATTGGCAATCTTTGGGAAATTAATATTGATATGCCTTAATACATCAAAGTGCACTAACCATGGAGAAATAAATTAAGGAACACCTATGCTCAATCATGCATCTGAGGTACACGAGTTTTCATCGATCAGTCGATATTCTGGAATGAAACCTGAATCTTGAAGAGATGGTGTCTTCTCGGGATTCTCCTCGCTGTAGTAATTAATTTCAATTGAATAAACTTATAATATCAGATCATGTAAAAAGAAGAGAAAAACTAAACTGCGTGCGATTAAACGATCAACTTACGTTTTTGAATATATGAAAATGCCAACTACAACAAGTGCAAAAGCCAAATAATATAACCAATCAACCTGCAATTAACTCAAAATTTTACTGAGCTCAAGTTAAACAGTAAATGTTAATCTCATATGATAGGGCTACCTTTTGCTTGTAGATGAAAATTCTAACTACAACAGCCCACATATCAGATGTCAAAAGGGAGAGATTGAACAATGTGGCTCCACTGATCTGTATCAAATTAATTATTCTATTCTTCTTTAGACAGAAAAGCAACATATAGATGATCATATAGGTTATAATAATATACATGTTCTGCAATTTCTTGATTCTAAGTATTTAGTATCCATTCGGAATAATAAATGTAGATAAACCTGACCTTTAGCACAAAAGGAACAAGTGTGTAGAACAAAAAGCTTGACACTGCATAAACAGCCAAGGCTGAGATCTGAATACAAGAGAAATTATCTTTTTAGACAAATAGTAATGCATTAATTTTTATGTTCATAATCGATCACTGGAATTATTCGAACTCCTTATTGTAAAAATAATTAGCTGACGTTCGTAAAATTTTAGGCTAAGGGGAGTTTACAAATGCTTCTGAAACGAAGAACCATTTGCTTTTGCTGAAAGTTGATCAAAAATGCTTTTTTTCTGGAAAGCAATAAGTGTTGAATTTCTACATTAGAAGGCGGGTATTTAAATTTCAATAATGCCACCGCCAACAACAATAGGGCTTCTCGTTCACGTTCACGGAAATCAAATATTGAAAATCTGCTTTTTCTAAAATAAAAAGCAAAAAAACACTTCCATAAGCATTTGCAAACACCCCTTAAAGATAAAGAAAAAGTACTCATTCTACTTACAAGTTCAGCATTCCAAGTTATCGATGCTATGGTCTTCCTCTCCACCACAGCACTAAGAGTAAATAAAGGAAAACAGCAT
Organism: Penstemon eatonii; assembly: GCA_038501285.1. Taxonomy (NCBI): domain Eukaryota; kingdom Viridiplantae; phylum Streptophyta; class Magnoliopsida; order Lamiales; family Plantaginaceae; genus Penstemon; species Penstemon eatonii. Next base: position 74,897,465 of record CM076710.1, read on the forward strand.
GCATAAAACTCGACAAACTATTTCTTCAGCAATATTATAAGACAACGCCAGACGGTATTTAATTTCTTGCGTATACGAAAGAAAAGGATACATCTCAAAAGCACTAATAATCATACCAAACACACCAATCATTGCTATTACTTCAACACGATCTTTCTTTTTCACACAGAATTCCTGTATCCGAAAAATTATGTAAATAATTATTTGAAATATAACTTAATCGAAAAATAATATATATGTTCCTCCACAATTTCTCTAACCTCACCAACATTGCTCATCGCGAAAAAAAGCGTGCCAGCAATAACCAGAAAATCGCCCAGAAGAGGTTGTGAACCACCTGATTGTGGAACAATTTTGATGGTTAATTTCAGGCATTTATTGGTTTATCAGTTTAATCGCTGACTGATAGCTAAAGATTAGAGAAAGTAACCTCCACCAGCAATGCCAGAATCGGAAATAAGGACCAGTCCTAGACCAGCCAAACATATTGCTGCACCGAAAAACTGCCACACGGAATATCTTGTGCCGAGGAAAAGCCATGTGAGAATAATTGCCCATGCTATTGTCCAACAATCCAATATTGTCACACTCGTAATTGATGTGAATTGAAATGCTTTATTTACTGTAAAAACAATCAGTTGGAAAATAAAAACTCTAAGTGTTGAATATTAAATATGTAGCTTATACATACTAAATATTGGAATACAGGGGAACATATGCAGTTGTGGTAATATGTCGACCAAGCTGATCAGGAAAAACATTTAATAAAATTTTGATAAAAATTCATCTAAGTTTTGCACTCGTCACCATAAAATTTGTAGATAGATGAAATATTGCAAGATGCAAACATTCATATACATTACCAAGATAATTGCCATGGACGTCAACAAAGCCTAGGAGAACATACCAATACCAAGAAACCTGCAGTGTTACATATATTATTGAAATATATATCAAATGTACCGAATTTACTACCTATGAACCATATTATAATCACTATGCATATAACAACACAACACAGAATTTTCATAAATAATGTGAACAAATTCATATAAGATACCATTAGTTATATACACGACATAATACAATACAAATTTAACATTTATTGGAAATTTGTTGCACTCACTTATATAATGTAGGAAAATAGAGATTTACCAGCAGTTTCTGCCGGTTGTACAACATGATACTCCCATACACCAGAGCAAGAGCCAAGTATGTAAAGAATGATAGGGTAAGTGGTGCATCCACTAAATTATTCAACAAAATCAACATGTTAGACTAGATTTGAGAGCATGTAGAAACTTTACAGCATCAATTATTCATCTGGGAAAACTAAAGTGAAATGCAAAAACACCCCCCTGTGTTATTTTTATTAGCGAGAAACTCTCTGTGTTCACAAGTCAAAAGGCATTTACCACCCTCCAAGACCGTAATATGCAAGTTTCACACCATTGTTCAGTTAAAAAAATTGGCAAATACAGAGAGATAATAAAATGATTATACGAATTGGTTTTTCTTGCTAATAAAAATAAAAAAGGGCCCAACTTTAAATCACCAATTCGTCAAAATATCTGGGCGTTCATTAATACAGATCAAACCCAAAGTTATCCATAAAATGCCATAGATCTTAGAACAAATGTTGAACAACTTAAAAAAAAAAAAAAATCAGAGATGTAAGTGTAAAATAGATGAAGAAAAAACAGAGACACAGAAAGAGAAGATTTAATTTGACCTTGAGTGGAGACTAAAGAAACAGCAAAGGTCATAACCGCCAAGTCGAATGAAACGAGCTGCCCTAAACACAACTGGAACACTGTCCTGCTCATTCCACCATTGTTTCTCAACCACCAGTAGTTGTAGTTGCTCATTGCAGCAAAAAATTAGATATTTAATTAAAGGGAGAAAAAAAATGTCGAACGGAAATAATTAAGAGAAGAGGTTTTAATTCATAGAGGACATAGTACATTACATTTACACGCGAGTGCCTCTGTCAGTAGTCACTATCTACTTGTCCATTTTTGGTGCCTACCGCCTGCATTCAAGTTCTCTGAGCTTCCCTTCAAAAATATATATTAGGGGGGGTATGGATATTTAGGTGGTTTGGGTTAAAGCCTAGATTAGTTTAAAGTGGAATTATTATTATTATTATTATTATAGAGAAAAAGTAATTTATCTATGTCTTCCATAGATTTGGGGTTAGACTAGTGTATCAGGACAGGTGAGTCGAGTCTTTAATTGCTAAAACTTAAATATTGTCGAACTTTAGGCTCAAACTCAAATCTACTTAAACTCGATTCAATGTTAATGATTTTTTAAAGAAATATATATATAATTAGTATACTTATAACATTAGTACCAATAATTTATAGTAGTAATATTTAAGATAATAATATATTCAGGTTTTATTCGGGTTGAGCTTTGTAAGGCTCAAGCTCGGCTCATAATTAATTAGTTTTAATATAATGACTCAATTTCAATCCGACTCATAATTATTCGAGTTCGAGTCAAATTTAATTAGGTCGAATCATCGGGATTCGGGTATGTCCATTCCTATTTTGGGGTTAATTTATTCTGTGTAAATATATTTACGTTTGAATGTTAATGAAAAAATTAAAACCGAGTCAAAATGGAGGTATTGCAATGGTTATGTCCAAACATTATTTGGTTCCATATTGATCTGATTTCATATCGATCTGGTTTCGTGGGAGACTGGGAGTTGACACCTGCGGCTTACCGAAATATATGCCTCCAATACTTGCTACTTGCCACCAACCAAACATGTGGTGGGAATTGAATGAATTTTATTAAAGGACTAAAATACCCTGTACAGATAAAGTAGGTATCATTAATGAAACTAATTGATATTTGATATAATCATACTCGATCAACCCCAAAAAAATTCCACTTAGTATGTGTAATACTATATTTGTAACAAAAGAAAATAATATACAATATTTTGTTGCATTTGCTTATAATTATATATATACATTTGTTGTGACATAGGTCATCGTTTATAATTTTCGTTTTATATTTTGAAAACATCTTTCAACAAAATAAAAACATCCGTTACATATATATATTTGAAAATATATATATACATTTGTTGTGACATAGGTCATCGTAAATAATTTTCGTTTTATGTTTTGAAAATATCTTTCAACAAAATAAAAACATCTGTTACATATATATATTTGAATAAGAATCGAAGTAATTTTATATGAATAAAAATATTAATTGGCTTATCTATGTTGGTAGACATAACTTTTAATAAAAAATTTAGTTCATAATATAAATTGGAATCATTTATGTCTAGTAATATATTTTTTTTTGCTAAATTGGTAGACATAACTTTTAATAAAAAATTTAGTTCATAACATAAATTGGAATCATTTATGTCTAGTAATATATAGGTGGCTTATAAGTTGTTATTTTAAATGGACTATTATTAGTTTCTATTTTTCTTATATGAACATAATATACGGTGATTTGCACTTGGATTCCAAAAGGTTTGTCGTAACTATAGAAGATTTCCTTATAGTTTTAAAAATTACAAAAACATCTCTTAAGGGAAAAGGGAGGGGGGCGGGGGTTCTTGTTAACATTTTTGAGGTGATTCTTGTAAGAATTGTTGAAGTTGTAAGAGGTGTTTTGATACATATTTTAAATCAGAGAGGATATTCTTGTAATATTAAAAACGTCCGAGGGTTCCTTGTAAAACGATTAAACCTTCTTCTCTCCGAAGAATATTGTTGTCATATCTCTGAAAAAACGTTCAATGTATTAGGGCTTGTTGTTTGGCGTTTTTCAAAAAAAATTCGTGTTTGAAAAATGCCAAACAAACGTATTTTCTATTTTCTAAAATAAATTTTTCATTTCTCAATTTTCTCAAACTACTCTCTCAAAATCCAAACAAACAACAATTTTTTTATCTCTAAATAAAACCTATACAAACTCTCCTCTGATTTGACATAAAACAACCTATCTCTTACACAATTTATCTCACAACAAATATGATTTGACATAAAGTCTTACACATCCTACACCTACATTACACAAATCGAGATTATTTCACAAACCTCCACTACTCTCCCAAATTACTTTCCCAAACACCAAACAAACAGGCCCTTGACATTTTGTAACAAATATAATGGGCCTGTTTGTTTGGTCTTTGGGAGAGTGGATTGGGAAAGTGGTAGAGGTTTGAGAAATAATCTCGATTTGCGTAATGTTGTTTGTTTGGGTCTTGGGAGAGTTGTTTGGAAAAAAAGTAGGTGTATGTTTTTTTGATAGATTTGAGTTAATTAATTAGGTGTAAGATAATGTAAGACTTTATGTCACATCAGTTAGTTATATATAATTAATTTATTGATGTATATATTGTATAAGAGTATAATATATGTGGTAAATAATATTTTATAATTAGTTATTTGTGCTTTCTAAAATTAAAAAAAATAAAGTAGATTAATTTTTATTTTTTTGAAGTTTTTTTTTTATAAAATATTATACTAAAATTCTTTTAATTATTTTATCTCACCGACGAATTCATTCAAATGACATATTAAATAGGCTAGAAATTATACAATATCCTTAAAATATTAACCTAATAATTATTACACAATATCTAAATTAATCTACGTACGAAAACATATTAAGTTGTCTTCGTATTGTCTAACATAATAAAATTTAACGATAATATTACAATTAATGTCTTCATATTACAATTAATGACAATATATATATTTGAATATTGCCTAGTATAAATACTTATCTATAAACAGAGCCAGAAACAGGCTGAAGATCTTCTGTACGTTGTGTACCACAAGTGTGTACCACAAATGAATAATTGACACATGTATATATCACAATTATAATAATTGTGATATATACATGTGTCAATTATTCATTTATGATACACACTTATGATATACAAATTGTGGTACAGAGGATCTATTGCCCCAGAAACATATATACGAGTTCACATAAAACCAACCAGACAATTCATGAGGCCCCACCTGCCCTCCCTCTCTCCTCTGTCCCATGAGTGAGACAGAGGAGAGAGAGGGGAGTAGACAATTATGAGAGTAGTAGCTTTGTTTTTAAAAATTGGGCTGCAGCCAGTTTGAGAAATGAGTTTCAGAAAAAAAACAACTCAGCCGTAATTTTGGGAAATGAATTGTTTGTCTCGCATTTCGGAAGTGGGAAATAATTTTCCCTAATGCGAGACAAACAGGCCCAATATCTTCCATAAATCGTTCTAATTTTTTATTCATATAAATTCAAAAAGTTGTCTTCTACTTTGTATGTGCGTATACACTTCACGTGTGTGTGTATGTGTGAAGAGTATGTATAGTACAAGTTATTGTTACCTATATTAATATACACTGACCAGTAACAAATTACAAGTTAAGAACACCATGTAATTGTTAACTACAAGTTAATGTTGGAAAAATGAAAATTAAATTAAATTTGTAACAACAATTGAAAACTTTAAATTGTGTAACCTCCAATTTAAAGTCTTCAATTTTGTAACGGATGAAACGTTTTGGTGCAATTAATTTTTTTATTCCGACTTTGCCCTCATTCCGACCCTATAAATAGTGGCTTCTTTTTCCACTCTCAACACACCAGAATTCACTCTCAATCCTCTCCTTCTCAATCCGTCCTAGAGTTCTACTTTGTTGTTTCAGTTCGTCTAACAAAGCTTTGGTGCAAAGTACTTTGTTGGAGCCGTTGTATCCTGGGAGACAGACGTTCGAAGGAACCTCGAGCACAACCGGAAGGGTGAGGGAGCGAATCTGTCTTAAGGACACCGTGTTCACACGGGCCTCGGTTTGGTGGTTTATTTCATTGCTTTTGTACTAAATTTTCTGTCCTAATTATATTGTTTATTAAACTTTATATTCAAGTTTTCCTTTTACGTATACTCATTTTCTAACAATCTTAAGACAGATCTCGGTTTGTTTACGTGAAAGGAGAACACGTTCTAAAGTTTTTTTTTCATAAACTGTTTACTGAACTTTTTGGACAGAAACTTTTGTTCCAAAAATCTTGATACTATTTACTGAACAATTTGGACAGAAACATTTTCATAAAGTACGTATCCATACAAGAAGTGCTTGGATAGAAGTTTGTAAACAAAATCTCTTTATGATATATATAAAATTGTTTTCAGATTTTCAAATTAACAAGAAATCCGAAATCTGAACACTAAAACTTTGGGAAAATATTTTGGTGGTGTACGTATTGAAAATTGTACGTTATAGAGTGGTGGTGATCTGCTTTATTATTGTTAATCAATTTTCCTATAAAAGACAGGCAAGTGATTACAAAATTGTTTTGTTTAATGTAATTTGCACTTTTGGACCTCAAATAAATAAAACCTTTTGATCCCAAAAATTGTTAACATAGTTTTCAACTGAAACTTTTGAATATAAACTTTTTCAATATTGTTAGATATTGGAATAATTGTTTTTCCGACATAAAGTTTTCTGGAAATATAAATTTTGGAAAAGTAATATTGTTAGCCATCAACTTTAGATATCTCAAATTAATTTTCGGACATAAAGTTTTTTTTGGAAAAGTAAAATTTTGGGTGTCCTTAAAAATTTGATTTGGGAAAATTCTAATTTGTTTTTCAAAATTGGCTATTAGATTTTGGTACAGTTACATATCTATCTTGGGATAGAAAAGTTATTTGCAAAATTGGAAAAACATTTTCGAATACAACGAAATTTGGGACAGAAAATTTAGTGTTGTAATCTTGTTAAGATACTCACTTAAATATTTCTGAATTTCCTTTGTGGAAATTGACAATTGTGTTTTGGTTTCAGAAATGGCAACCAATGAGAACACTGAAGTTGTGGTAACTGGGAACTCATCTGGAGCTCCAGTACCAAACCAGACTGTGGCACCTCTGAGCCAAGCTGGAGCTGTGGCACCTCTGAGCCAAGCTGAAAAACCGGAGAAATTCAACGGGCTGAATTTCAAAAGATGGCAGCAGAAAATGTTGTTCTATCTTACCACTTTGCGCCTGGTGAGGTTTTTAACCGAGAATCCGCCCAAGAAAGAAGGAGAGCAAGATACTGCCTTCCTTATTGCTCTTGATGGCTGGAACCAGTCGGACTACCTTTGCCGACACTACGTCATGAATTGTCTGAGTGATTCATTGTATGATGTATACTCTGACAAAAAGTCTGCAAAGGAACTTTGGGAAGCCTTGGACCGGAAATATAGAACTGAAGATGCCGGTACCAAGAAATTCGTTGTGGGTCGGTTTTTGGACTACAAGATGGTGGACTCCAAACCACTTATGACCCAAGTGCAAGAATTTCAGCTGATTCTTCATGAAATTCAGGCTGAAAAGATGGAGCTCGGTGAAACCTTCCAGGTGGCTTGTGTCATTGAAAAGTTGCCCCCTGCATGGAAGGATTTCAAAAATTACCTGAAGCATAAGCGAAAGGAAATGAGCATGGAGGATCTTGTTGTTAGGCTTCGTATTGAAGAAGACAACAGGAAATCTGAAAAAAGAGGGCTCACTTCTACTGAACCTAAGGCTAATGTCGTGGAACATGGTCAAAGTTCAAAGTTCAAGAAGAACAACGAAGGGTCCAAGATGGGACCAAAAGGCGGTATTTCCAAGAAAACAAAGTTTCAAGGAAAATGCTTCAACTGTGACAAAATGGGTCACAAATCGGCAGATTGCAGGCTACCGAAAAAGAAGAAACCCAATGTAACCAATGTTGTTGAAGACAGTGGTGACGTGGACCTCTGTGCAGTTATTTCAGAGGTGAACTTGGTTGACTCTAATCCTAAAGAGTGGTGGGTAGATACAGGGGCTACAAAGCATGTATGCTCTGACAGGGAAGTATTTACCACCTTTGAGCCAGTCCAGAATGGAGAAAAACTGTTCATGGGAAACTCGGCTACTTCAGCTATAGAAGGCAAAGGGAATGTAATTCTCAAAATGACCTCTGGGAAGGAGCTGACTCTGAAGGATGTCCTCTATGTGCCAGATATCGGCAAGAATCTGGTTTCTGGGACGCTGCTGAACAAGCATGGCTTCCGCCTAGTTTTTGAATCTGACAAATTTATTTTAACCAAGAGTGGTATGTTTGTTGGAAAGGGATATGAATGTGGCGGAATGTTCAAATTGAATGTAATGGCTATTAAGCCCAAAATTATTAATAAAGTTAATAATTCTGCTTACTTGCTTGAGTATCCTAATCTATGGCATGGTAGACTAGGACATGTTAACTACGATTCCCTGCGTAGATTAATTAATTTGAAACATATCCCTAAATTTCAAATTGATCAAAAGCACAAGTGTGAAACTTGTATTGAAGCTAAATTAACGAAAACGTCTTTTCAAAAGGTTGAAAGGAATACTAAACCACTCGACTTGATACACAGCGATATAAGCGATCTTAAATGTGTGCAATCAAGGGGAGGTTATAACTATTTTATTACCTTCATTGATGATTGTACTAAATATTGCTATGTATATTTGCTGAGAGCAAAAAGTGAAGCGATAGAAAAATTCATTCTATTCACAAAAGAAATTGAGAATCAGCTTGATAAAAAGATCAAAGTACTTCGAAGTGATAGAGGTGGTGAATATGTGTCACCATTTAGTGAATTCTGTGCTGAACACGGAATCATACATGAGGTAACAGCACCTTATTCACCGCAATCAAACGGAATTGCGGAAAGGAAAAATCGAACATTGAAAGAAATGATGAATTCAATGTTGATAAGTTCTGGATTACCACAGAACATGTGGGGGGAAGCTATCCTATCTAGCAATTATCTTTTAAATAAGATACCCCGGAAAAATCAGGAGAAAACTCCATATGAATTATGGAAAGGTAGAACACCTTCCTACAAATACTTGCGAGTGTGGGGGTGTCTTGCCAAAGTGGTAGTTCCTACACCCAAGGAAGAAAGGATAGGACCGAATACTGTAGATTGCATATTCATAGGTTATGCTCAGAACAGTAATGCTTATCGGTTTCTTGTGCATGAATCTAAAAATCCTGAGATTCACAAAAACACGATAATGGAATCTAGAAATGCATCTTTCTTTGAAGATATATTTCCAGCAAAAACGAGAAAAGAAGTGAGTTCATCCAAAAGAACTCATAGTCAAGACCATGAGTCTGAACAGGTATCTGATGATGAGCCAACTGAGGTTGAGCCAAGAAGAAGTAAAAGAGCAAGGATAGAAAAATCTTTTGGCCCAGATTTTCTAACATATATGCTCGAAACTAAACCTCAAACCTTCAAAGAAGCTGTAACTTCTTCTGAAGGACCTTTGTGGAAAGAGGCAATCAATAGTGAAATTGATTCCATCTTGCAAAACCATACCTGGGAGTTAGTTGATCTTCCTCCAGGTTGCAAACCACTAGGATATAAGTGGATTTTCAAACGAAAAATGAAACCAGATGGAACAATTGATAAATATAAGGCCAGACTAGTAATAAAAGGCTATCGGCAACGAGAAGGCCTTGATTACTTTGATACGTATTCTCCTGTGACGAGAATAACTTCCATTAGAATGATACTTGCTATCGCAGCTTTGCGAAACTTAGAAGTACATCAAATGGATGTAAAAACAGCTTTCTTAAATGGAGATTTGGAAGAAGAAATCTACATGGAACAACCTGAGGGTTTTTCTGCTCCAGGGAAAGAAAAGAAAGTCTGTAAACTAGTTAAGTCATTGTATGGCTTAAAACAAGCACCGAAACAGTGGCATCAGAAATTTGATGATGTCATGTTGGAGAAAGGTTTTAAAACCAGTGAATGCGATAAATGCATTTACGTGAAAGAAACAAAAGATGGCTATGTCATTCTTTGTCTCTATGTTGACGACATGCTTATCGTTGGAAGTAATGATAAGATGATTAAATCCACTAAGGATATGCTGAATGCTAGATTTGAAATGAAAGATATGGGTCTAGCAGATGTGATACTGGGAGTTAAAATCACGAGAAAATCAGATGGCATTATTTTGAGTCAATCCAGTTATATTGGAAAAATCCTTGAAAAATTCAATAAGGATGACTCTAATGAGGCCAAAACTCCTATAGATCCAAGACAACCTTTATCAAAGAATAAAGGTGAGAGCATCTCTCAAGTGGAGTACTCAAGGATTATTGGAAGTCTAATGTATCTGATGAGTTGTACAAGACCGGATATAGCATACGCTGTAGGTAAGCTAAGCAGATATACTAGTAATCCTGGTACTGACCACTGGAAAGCCATAATGAGGTTACTGAGATACTTAAGGTATACTCGTAACTATGGGCTATACTATACAAGATATCCAGCTGTTGTAGAAGGATACAGTGATGCAAACTGGATATCTGATGTAAAAGATTCAAAATCCACCAGTGGATATGTATTCACTTTAGGTGGTGCAGCTGTATCTTGGAAATCCTCTAAACAAACTGTGATAGCCAGATCCACAATGGAGTCTGAGTTTATAGCTCTAGACAAATGTGGAGAAGAGGCTGAGTGGCTACGCCAATTCTTAGAGGGTATTCCACAATGGTCTAAACCTGTGCCAGCTGTATGCATTCATTGTGATAGCCAATCTGCGATTGGAAGAGCACAGAGTAAAATGTACAATGGTAAGTCTAGGCATATACGCCGAAGACATAATACCATAAGACAACTTCTCTCAACTGGAGTGATTACTATTGACTATGTAAAGTCAAAGGATAATCTAGCGGATCCGCTAACCAAAGGGTTAACAAGAGAGATAGTTGCTAAGTCATCAAGAGGAATGGGACTAAAGCCCATGGAATAAAACCTAGCGAAGGAAAACCCAACCTAGTTGACTGGAGATCCCAAGATCTAGGTTCAAAGGGACAACCTAACCGCAAAGGTTTAGTTAAGTCACTGTGGGGGTTTTACCCTCAAGTCCATTCCTATGATGAAAACAGTGATAACGGTTGAATAAGGTTAAGCCAAGCTTTTAATGATTCTTGTAAGGAGAGTAACTTGGGATACTCTAAGGAAAAGAATCACCTATGTGAGAGAGAAGAAGGGCCGCTTCAAAGGGAATTGTATAGGGCACAATTCTTAGAAACTCTTGCTGAACCAGGCAGATGTCCATGGCCAAAACGGACATAACCGTAAGAACTGAAACGTTACGAGGTAAGATGCGTGTGAGGAGTATGTCATCGTTTACATAAACAGCAGAACAGTTCAAGGACACCGTGTCTACTGATCAGCCAGTAAAGTAAACATACTTTCTCAAGGGAAGGTTCAAAGGGTTACTCCTACCTATCCTATGCAAGTGTCTGCCGCTGAACTCTATCTTCTTAGAACTTCGTGTTAGGGATATATTCAATTTTCATTCTTGTGGGGGATTGTTGGAAAAATGAAAATTAAATTAAATTTGTAACAACAATTGAAAACTTTAAATTGTGTAACCTCCAATTTAAAGTCTTCAATTTTGTAACGGATGAAACGTTTTGGTGCAATTAATTTTTTTATTCCGACTTTGCCCTCATTCCGACCCTATAAATAGTGGCTTCTTTTTCCACTCTCAACACACCAGAATTCACTCTCAATCCTCTCCTTCTCAATCCGTCCTAGAGTTCTACTTTGTTGTTTCAGTTCGTCTAACAAAGCTTTGGTACAAAGTACTTTGTTGGAGCCGTTGTATCCTGGGAGACAGACGTTCGAAGGAACCTCGAGCACAACCGGAAGGGTGAGGGAGCGAATCTGTCTTAAGGACACCGTGTTCACACGGGCCTCGGTTTGGTGGTTTATTTCATTGCTTTTGTACTAAATTTTCTGTCCTAATTATATTGTTTATTAAACTTTATATTCAAGTTTTCCTTTTACGTATACTCATTTTCTAACAGTTAATTGTTTGTGCCCACATATATATTAATTATCCAAATCACATGACAACACACATGTATGTAATTAACAATAACATGGACCATGGCCCATGGTGTAACAAATGGAGATCGACAGACGCCTTGAGTTCAAAAAAAGCTTGTTTATGTAAATTTGCTTTGCTTGTATTATTGTATATATTATTCACTAAATGTTGCTTGTATTAATTCTTTCTTCATTAAGAAGATAGTAGTACTCCTCTGGTCTTGTACTTGCATCCTCAAGAACTTGTGTGCTGTTGTCTGGATCCTTTTCCCTTCAAATTCAAAATCATGCATGTTTTAATTAATATTTGGATAATTAATAATATATAACAAATACTAGCTTGCTAGAAGATTTTGAAAATAATAGTATATGCATGGGACATACATTTTTGAGTAAATGAAAATCCCAACTACCACTATAGCATAAGCCGGATAATATAACCACTTAACCTGCAAACAAAGTAATTAAGGAAATAATCAGTTTATTTATATATATAGTAAAGTTACAGATAAAGTGAATTCATACTAAATACTTATAGAGATGAGGAGAATTAAAGGTACGTACCTGCTGCTTATAGAAGAATATTCTAATTACAATTGCCCACATATCAGATGTTAGAAGAGACAGATTGAACATTGTGGATCCACTCATCTGTTTCAGTTAATAGTAATACTACTACTCATGATTATAATTACTCAAACAAAAATACACTCATGGCCGGGTTGTTAATTACTGAAACTTTTGAGTGGCAGGCAAAATTGCAGTTTTAGTACCACAGGACTTGACACTTAAATACTTTTGGTTTAATTATGGTCCCAATTTTTAAAAATATTTTGCACTTTTGGCCAAAATTCATTAGAATAGGTTTCAATTTTGATCCCCCGGAATACATAATCTCTATATAGTTAGGGGTAAATTATGAATACCCCCTTCAGGTATGGCCTAATTACAAAAATCCCCCTCACGTATTGAGTATTACAAAAATCCCCTCAGATTTGTCACCTTCTTACAATTAACCTCTTGATCATAAAATGTTCCAATTTTACCCTTGGAAGTTATTTGTAATGTTTATAATATATTATAAATTTTAAAATTTGGGTGTTAATTGTTATATATTGTAAATTATAAAAATAATAATCATATATTTACCACAAAAATAATTGATATAATTTATCATTGCCCATAAATTTCAATAAATACTTCAATTTATAATACAATATAAACTTTAATAAACTAAAATATCTTATTTATAAAAAATATTAGTTTATTAAATATACTATTTTATAAAATAAATTCATTCAACTAATGTGTAAACAATCTGTTCATATTTATAAAATATATTATTAAAATTATATTTAATTTAATGTTTTGCAATTTAAATTGCTAATATATATAAATATTTTTTTTGCAATATTTATTATAACTTATGGGCAATTATAAATTTTATCAATTATTTTGGTAGTAAATATATAATCATCTTTTTTTTAATTTATAAGATATAATAATTAGCACCCAAGTTATAACATATATGAGACATTACAAACAATACAAATAACACTCAAGGGCAAAAATGGAACATTTTAGAGGCAAGTGGTTAATTGTAAGAAGGTGACAAATCTGAGGGGGATTTTTGTAATACCCAATACGTGAGGGTGATTTTTGTAATTAGACCTTACCTGCAGGGGATATTCGTAATTTACCCTATATTTAGAGCAAAACATTTTTAAAAATTAGGACCATATACGATGTTTGGAACCCAAAATTATTGAGGATCTAGTCTTGTGAGACTAAAAATGCAATTTCGAATTGTCCCAGATAAAACTGACCTTTAGAACGAATGGGATGAGTGTGTACAATATTAAGCTTGCCACAGTACAACCAACATAGGCTAATACCTACAAATATGAACAATATATGTAGATAATAAAACTCCATCTGAATAGGATTATATATATATATATATATATATATATATACTTACAAGTTGAGGAGACCATTGAATTGATTCAATGCTTTTCCTTTCCATTGTAGCCCTAAAACAAGTGAAGGAAGACATCATAGCTAGCTAGCTAGCATCTAAAATATTTCAAGGTAATTGGTTAAAGGTAGGTGTGGACTATACTCCGAGTAAAATGAAATTGAAACGTAAAAGAAGCTCATTGTTGTATCACTGTTTCCTTAACGTTATACTTGCTAAATTCAGAAACCAAACATAGCATAAGGATACATCCCCGAGGCACTGATAAGCATGCCGAACAAGCCAATCATTGCCAATACTTCAACTCGGTCTTTCTTCTTAACACAATATTCCTGCAACCAGTTCATTTCAAAATGCAGTGTCCATATATTGATCAGTAAAGAACATAGTATATAATTTCACCAACCATGCCAACATTGCTTATTGAGAGAAAAACAGTCCCTCCAATAACAAGTGTATCGCCAAACAGAGGGTTCGAGCCACCTGACAAGTAAAATTGGTATCACATTTATGATTAATCGAGTATTTTTCTCGTACCCCTTGAGGAATTAAATTAAAGGACAAATTAAAAATGTTACCCCCGAAGCCCGGATTTGAATCAGAAAGAAGCACTAGACCAAGGCCTCCTACACAAATTGCTGCACCAAAGAATTGCCACAGGGAATATTTTGTACCCATGACAAGCCATGTGAGAACTATTACCCAAGCAATCGTCCAACAATCTAATATCGTCACACTTGTAATCGATGTGTACTCATAAGCTTTAGTAACTGCATGCAATAATATAATCTGAAATCAGATCACAAATTCATCTACACTAATTTTACCATGAGTTGTTATATATCTAGTGGCAAACTTTGAATGTTTTTTGAGTTACCATTCTCTGTTACCAAAAGTGATCAGTACCATTTTATTTTTATAGATGTTGATAAACATTTATCGGAATGTGAGCGAGAACGCATTCAATAATCGAGGGTAAGACATAAATCAAATAAATTTACCAAGATAATCGCCCTGGACATCAACATAGCCCAGGAGAATATACCAATACCAAGGCACCTGTAGTATTTATTTCAACCAAGTCAACACCAAATATATATAGTAAATTCAAGAAGCTCAGGTTCAAATAGGTGTTTTTGCATTTAGCTCAATTTAAGTGAAATAAATAACTCAAATATTAATTAAGGTATTGGAAACTGAAAAGGTATGTTTATTATTGACCAACAATTTCTGCCGGCGGTACAACATGATGCTTCCATACACCAGAGTCAAGGCCAAGTATGTGAAAAATGACAGAGTAAGCGGTGCATCCACACCTGCAGCATCCCATTAAATCAACTATATACTCCAAGATTTGAATCTTCTAACATGAAAGGCATGATTACACAAAATTTAACTTAATAAAAAGATTTGCTGAATCAAAACCCAGAAAATTTACAGGAGAAATTCAAGTAATTAATTAATTACCTTCACCGGTGATCAATGATATAGTGAAATTGGAGATAGCCAAAGTAAAAGATACCACTTGACCTAAGAACAACAACAACAATGTCCGGCCCTTTTTTTCATTGGCGGTGACGGTCATGGCTTCTTCAGCAGCAGAAAATGTGGAAGAAAATATGTGAAAATTTCGAGTAAATAATTAATTAATGGATAAATATTAGTAATATGTTCTTTATCATTAATTTTTTTTTTTTTTTACATAGTGTCTCATTTTTGTTTTTTTTCCCCAAGTTTTTTGCTTATTATAAATTCTTTATTTTATTTTTGGTCATTTATCAAAGTCTTTGACTTATAATTTTATATTTTAGATCCTTATAAAATTATTTTATATTAATTTAGTTTCTTCTAAAATAATTTATTTATCAATTTAATAAAAAAAACAATTCCGGAGAACCATTAATAATGTTTACCATTAATAATGTTTACCCTCAATAAATATATCATTAAATCAATTAGCATTTAAAAAAGAAATACAAGTACTACTTTACAACTACTAGTCTACTACTACTTTCAACGAGCGGGTAGAAGTAGAACCCCATTTTATAATAAAATAATCCGAGAAAAAATATGATACCCCTTACTATGGGAGATTTCTATAGACCTAGACCATGTGGTCTACATTTTTTCTCTTTTTTTTTATTCCTCCTTTCTTTTTTTATTTTCTTTTTCATTCTTTATTTATTTTTTCTTTCTTATAACTAATATTCTTTTATACAAATCAAACACATTTATATACTTTGTATTGCAAACTTATAGTAATATATTGTTCCTATCAAAATAATATTGTACAAAAAATTTAAATTTTAGTAACAAAATATTAAATGATAAAGTGACAAAAATTTAAATATTATCACTAAAATGATGTATTATAGTGGCAATATTTATTGTCACTAAGTTATCACTGAAAGGGTGTAACTAAATGTCAATAGTGACAATTTAAGTTCCACATAGTTGTCACTAATCGCCATCAGTAATAACTTAAAAATATGTTTTGTTACTATTGCACTTGTCACTATTTTATTGCGACAAAATTAATATTTTTGTCACTAAATATATGCAGAAAATGATAATTTCAACAATATCACTAAAATTCATATTCTTGCAGTGTGTCTCTAAAAGGGTGTCACTAATTGTCAATAATGATAACTAACTTCATACACTTGTCACAAATAGCCATTAGTAACAATTTAAAAATATATTTTATCACTACTGTACTTGTCACTATTGTTATTGTGAAAAAATTAACATTTTTGTCACTAAATATATGCAAAAACTGACAATTTCAACAATGTTACTTAATATTTTGTCACTAAATTTTATTTTTCTTGTAGTAGTTTTTTATATATATTATGTATTTTTCGTAATTGTTAATTGTTGTTCTAGCTATATTTTTATTTATTTCCAAAGATGTGAATTTACAAATTCATTGTATCATTTTGTGCTATAATTTACGAAATAATTAAGATTGATATTTTTTTATAGAACTAATTTAAACATTAAATATTTTTTAAGAAGAAATAATGCGTGAAAAATGCAAATAATAATTTTTATAGAAACAAACATCATATTATAAATTTACAATACAAAATATGTCAGTTTTTTTTAATTATATAAAACAATTTTAGTTATTAATGAAAAAAAGGAAAAAGCAAGAAAGAAGAGAAAAGAAAAAAAAATAGAAAAGAAGAAAAATCCTGAACCACATGGGCCAGGAGGGGAAATTCTTACCCAGACCGGGTTTGGTCGAACCCAAAGCAACTATATGGCAAGTGTAATACACTTGCTTTGGGATTGGATGTAACTCCCAGGAGAATGACAAATCACAAAGCAAGTGCAATACACTTGCTTGGTGGTTGGATGGGTTTGGCCAAGTCAGGCTTGGACAAGAATTTTCCGGCCAGGAGTGTATATTTGAGATAGAATGAGTGTATACAATTTGAAAATTCTGGAAGTATATATACATTACAGCTCAAGTTATGAAAAGTGTATATTTCTTGCATCTTCTGCATGAAAAATGTAAGCACTTAAATCACAATAATACTATATTTTTTTTAAATTTAAGAAAATATGTTACTTTAGAATTCATCCCAATCAAGTGGGCGGTTTCGGTAGTAGTAGTACACTTAAGGGTATTATCAAAAAATAAGACGGGTAAGCATATGTAAATTGTAAACCACTTAGGGCCTGTGATGTGAATTTAGGAGGCGCACATGCACATCATGTGCTATTCATCTTGTATATATTGACAAAAACGAGTACTTGATCCAAATGAGAAAATACCTAATTATCTGAACGAATGATGACTACTCAATATTTGCAATTGTGGCGAATTGTGGGTAAAGAATGCGATCCAACATATGAACAAGGATGAACCATTATGAAGGAAGATGATTCACATTAATTTATGACTTTGATACTATATTAAATTACACATAAATTGAGTTAAATCCACTTAAAAAGATTTGGATCTGATTCATTTCAAAAACTAAAAAGTGAGAATTGTTTAGTACCTTATAAGGTGAAGTTAGTCTTTTTATTCAATCTCAACACAAATTGTAATCATATATTGTCAAAAAACTGATTTGATTTAGAATTCGACAATAGCTTAATTACAATATAATTGATAATTTAAGAAGTAATACATATAAGCAAGATTTTTTTTTTTGATGAAACTATCTATATCCAATATAAGAATACGAAGTACAAATTTATATATGCTCCAAATTCACAAACCAATATATATAGGTTGAACCAATTGATGAAAACGTTCTATCTATAATTTTCACAACATTTCATCAAAGTTGCACCATCTACTTTGTATTATAGTTCATCATTTGCATATTTTGAGGATGTAATACCCTTGCACATTGCATATGAGCCCAAGCTTTCCAACCATATCTCGTCCGCCATGGCTGCATTATCGTCATTGTTCCTGTGCCATGACCAATGCGCATGGGTGTTGTTCAATATTCTTAAACGTCCATGTCCAAAACTTGGTTCTCTGTAGAGCGATATCGAAGGACTAGGGTTCTCAAACCTTCAATTTTTTTGACACACAACAAAAATACTTAAATAAGTTTCATTATATAATGTTTATGTAATAATTGAATTTACATAAGATATTTCTCAATCATCGTGAAACATTAATGCTTTAATTGTACGTACAAAGTTGTATCAATTAGTAGTTTTGCAACTTTTTTTTTCTCCTTTCATATATATATATATATATATATATTTTGAAAATAAAGGTACTTACATCATAGCAAGCCCTTCTCTATTTCCTCCGTCGCCAATGGTCACATGCATAGGACCACATTGATCAGCTTTGTTATCATAAACCCTAGTCTGCAATTGAAACAAAATTAGATTAATTGGTTCTTTCTTTTCTTGGATGTTGTTATTAGTATATTCACTTATATACTTAGCTTCAAATTAAAAAAAAAAAATCACTTACAAATCTTTCATAAGCATGTACATGGCCCGCAAAGACCAAATCAACTCGTGCATTGTATAGAATTTTTTCAATAGCTTTTCTCATACTTTCCCCTTCTCCTTTATGTGCATTATTAGAATTGTACCACGGTGCGTGGATCAAAGCAAAGAGCCACGGCGTCTTAGACCTATCAACACTCGCCAAATCATGTTGGAGCCACTTGTATTGATCAGATTTGACATCAAAGTCCGTGTAAGATCCTAACATGATAATGTGAGCTCCCGCCACGTCAAAAGAATAGTACAAGTTTGATTTGGACCCACTTTCTTGATAGGGCATTTGCCATCTTGAATTGTAGGCTTTGAAACCATGAGGATAAATGATTGGGAAGGTTTCAATCTCGTGATTCCCTTCGGTGACCATCCAAGGCCGGGTGCTAGCGTATGGCTCGACTAGGCGGCCGAACGAGTCCCATAGTGGTTGTTGAGTGTCAGCATAGGAGAGATCACCGGGCAGAAGAAAAATATCATAGTCCTTGGCACCAATATGGGCTAAGGTTGATGTTGTCCATTCTGTTTGTCCCAAATCACCTATATATTCAGCGACAAATTATTTAGAAAATGAATTGTTGGAGACAAAAATAATTCAAAATTGCATAACTAACTCATTTACTGATTACTTATCGAAAAAAGAAAACTCGTATTACTGATTCTACAAATTCTGATCATATATAACACAACAACTCGGGAAATTCTTACCCAGACCGGGTTTGGCCGAACCCAAAGTAACTACATGGCAAGTGTAATACACTTGCTTTGGGAATTGAATGTAACTTCCAGGAAAGTGACCAATCACAAGGCAAGTGCAATACACTTGCTTGATTAGTTGTAGATGTGTCGCATCAAACTCATGCTCGCAAAATTTTGGATAGAGGTGGACATCGAAGAGGTTTTTGTGCAAGAAAAATAATATAAGGCAGAACTTTATGCAAATATAAAAAAAAAAAAAAAAAAAAGGAAAAAAAAGATATTCATGCAAATCCTGACATGTATTTAAGAAAAATTGAACAAGTATAAAGAAGTTTAGGAGAAGAAAAACACTAACAAATAGGAGTTTCATTCCATCAAAACAAACAAAAGATCAAATAAACAGAATTCAAATTTAAAATCAAAACAATTTTTGACTCCCGCGTGCAATGAAAAAATAAAATAAAATAAAAAAGGTGCAGAAAAAGCTTTGCTTCAAAGCTTTCCACTCCTCCACTCATCAAGCAACATAAAAACAAGCTCGCAACAAATGCAAAATTGCACGCCACACATATATAGATAATGTTACATTTTCTTTAAACAAAATAAATATAAAAAAGGCGGTGCCGCCGCCACCACCACCACCACTTACCAGCAACAGCAAATTCGATGGGAAAAGCCGAAGGCGGTGTCCGGAAGCTAAACTCAGGGCCAGAACCACCACATTTGTAGTAATAAGTGGTGCTTGGCTCTAATGGTCCAATTCTCACATGATGAATTTCTCCTGAACTATAAAAGAAGTAATGGTATGAAGTACTCTCTCCTGTGGCCGAGGCCTCGTATTTCCCGGACGCCTTTCCGTATTCGACTACGGATTGAACCTTTTTATCTGATGTAATCCATGAAACTCTCATATGATCTTTCCCTGCTAATGAAATATGCACCTGTGACAAAATATATATAATTGATTTAAAAAAGTTTAATTATATATTATAATAGATATATAGGATGCAATATTGCATTGCATTAATAAGAAAGTACTATATATTAGACAATATATGCACAAGTTAATTAAATAACCTGTTGTGGTTCTGAATCGGAGCGGTTATGGGGACGGGAAACGAGTGGCCGGGGATTTGGACGGGTATATTCCGGTGAAACGTGGGGTGTAATAATGAAGAAAAAGAGGATGGCTAATATTATTGTTTCCATTTTTCTAAGACAAAAATGCATGCGTTTATATATCGATCGTCAAGAGATAAGAGAAATTAATGTAGGATGCACATAGTCTATTGCTCTATTTATAAAACAACGTTCGATGGGAATATATCCAATGATTTAGAGAGAAGAGAAAGCGAAGAAAAAAGATGAATATGATTATAATATATATATATATATATATATATATATATATATATATATATATATATATATTATATATATAGTTTTTGTTTTTGTTTTTCGAGAGTGAGATTCAGTAGTTTTTTCGAGACACATCTGACATATTATGATAAAGTTGTCGAATATTTGATTCGAACTTAACTTTTTGTCAATATTATTTTTTTGACGTAATTTGATAACGCGCCTTGAGCTCGGCTCAATAAGTTGAATATTGACAAAATATTTGAAAAAACAACATCAAACACGAGCTAGCTAGCTCGGATCTTGTTAGACTCAATTAAACTTCTTTTGAGCTCGATCAAATAAAATTTTGAACTCTAAAAAAAAAAATTAAAATTAAACTTGAATCAATGTGTTATTCAAAACATTATGTTATTAATTCTATTGCACGAAGATTCAAACATCCAATTATAATTATTTAGCATTATAATAATGGTGGGATTGCAATGGCGTGAAGAAACTAAGTTAGGACAATTTTCGGATATGCTTGTGTCAATAATCATATACAAAACATGTAGTGTGGACTACGTACACTTGGTGCATTCAACGGCTTCTTCCTTTTCTAACCGTGGAAATTATTCTAATTACAAGACTGAAAAAAGTTGTGGGCCAAAAGTGAAGTTTTAAATTAAAACTCTGGTCGAAATTCGATATTAAGCGCTTAGTGTGTTGTAAGGAAATATCTTGCATTTTTTAAATTTACATTTTTTTTGGGTAGATAAAAAGGAAGGAGACCGATTATGAGATTTATTTAATTGAGATTTCTATCTATGTATTGGGCGGTCTGAAACCAATAATTGTAGTTGTAGAAGGTCGATGATATGGTACACGTGCTTGTGTTTAATGCAAGCACATTGAAGCGGAGTGGAGGCCTACAATCAATAAAGTAACTCTCAAGTCGTACTATTTTTTTAAATTCAATAGTGAATTATTTAATAGTACTATAATTTTTTTAGATTTCAGTATTCATCAAAACCAAAAATATAAAAGAGTAAAAACGCATCGAATACCATATGCATAATATTTTAATATAAAATATTGGAGTATTTTCAAAATAAAGTGGGTCTTGCTAATTTGTCCACCAATAAAAAGCAAAGAAATTAAACTTTGAACACTTTATTACTCCTACTGTCCCAATTTATGTGTCGTTTTAGATAAATTTTTTTATCCCAAATTATTTGTCACTTTAGAATTTCAATGCACTATTAAATTACATATTTTCATTTTGCCCTTATTTAATGTATCTAAAACTCTCTCTTTAAGAGAAAATGTAAGAGAGAGAATGTAAGGGTATTGTAGGAATATCATTTATTTTTTCCCTATGATTGAGGTAATTTAGTAGGTGTCTTAATATGTGTGAAAACACCTAAAACGACACATAAATTGGGACATAGAAAGTAATATTTGTCTACATAAAAGGTTGACTAAAAGACAATTGAGTACTATGCCAAGTGTATATTACTATTTCCATTTTTTTATTTATCGTTTTGGCAAAAAAAGAAAATTGTTTAATTTTGTTTATAGAAATTCAATGTAAAAAAATTTTTCTATCAATTTTATCCTTCTTGTAATGTTTGCAACTAATGCTAATGAATGATGTGTTATTTGGTTTAAAGATATTTTTTGGTTTTTACTTAAAAAATAGTGACTATTTATTATATTTATTAATTTGTGTGCAATTCTCTAAAACGACAAATAAAAAAACGGGGGAGTAGATATTTACTATAGACACAAATTTTGTCCATAAATTTTAGTTCTCTTATTCAGATTGCTTATAACTTATTTTACTTAAAAAAGTACTCGTGGGAAGTGGCGGATTGGGGTGGGGTGGGGTGGGGTGGGGGGGGTGCCACCCCCAAGAAAATATTGTTTATATTATTATATATGCATTAATAATTTATTAAGTTAAAAATATTAGTGTTGGGAAAAGAGAATACAACCTGTTGTTCTTGAATCTCTAGGGAAGCATCTCCATTTTTTGACATTTTAAACATATTTTTTTATTTACTTGGTAGAGCTAATTAATCTAATCTAATCTAATCTAATCTAACTTTTACCTTACTATTATTTCAAGGGGATGTTTTGGTCAAAGAGTTTAATTTTGGCTGAATTCTTTTTTCTCCTTTTTTTGAATTTCTTTATTTATAAAAAATATCCAGTTTATCTGAAACAACTACATCATATCCTTTCATACATTCTTTTAATTTTTAAAAAAATTTATAATTGTACCCCCTTTTTCTCTCTTTCCAGAAACCATATCTTCCACTACCTCTATGTCTCAACTTTTGTAACTTCTGTCTCTCTTTCCTACTATCCCTACCATACTTTTTATGACAGTTTAAAAAATTTATTGGTTTTAAAAAAAAAAACCATCATAACCCACATCCTTCTCCCGTGAAAACTTAATATGCTGCAATGAATGAGTTCAGATTCGTAATTCATGATGCCCTGACCTTGATTCTTCTTGCTTCACCATTCTTGCTAGCTAGGGTAATTATATTGATATATTTCTTATCTTCACATCATTAATTTTTAGTTTTATAATGATTTGTACTCAAAGAATTATTGGTTCCTTAACCGCCACATTGGTGAAAATGAAAGATAGGATATGTGTGCAGAGATCACGTAAAGAACCCACTTCCTTTTATTATTACTCTAAACTGATCAGAAGGTGAAATGTTGGATCATATGTTGAGGTTGTAAAATGAAAATGGTAAATTTGTTTTTAAATCTTGAAGTGATTGATTGTATATATATATCTAAAAGAGTAAAACTAACCCCATTAGTTTAACTCAAACTTTTTTGTTTTATGAACGAATTTTTGTTTTATCATAAAGACTTAAATTGAATCATTAATCTAAAGATGGAAAGTATAGATTTTTATGTAGTACGTATATTTTAATTGTTGTTAAGATCATTTTGAATATGATGATATTTCTTTATCTTTTTTCTATTTAGCTGTTAATTGCTTTTCAAATAGGCAAAGCTTTTTTCTCAGCCCTTCGAATTGCAATGTGTACACAAATATGAGATTTCGTGATGAACCATTTCTCTCTACCTTTGGAAATTTTGGTGTGCCGAGAAGTTTCAGTGAATCAAAATCTATAGCTTCTCTAATCTGATACAAAGTGATTTATATTTGCCTATTTGTTTATTCTTTCATTAGCTTTTCATTGTTATCTATTACAAAGTTTTATTGCACACATGCACAATTCATTGGTGGTGTGTTTGTTGCAGTCATATTTGAGACAGGATCAATACGTGGAGCTTTCAGATTTTAATGAGATTGTCAAATATCGAACACAGTTAAACTGAGGTACATATCACTACAACGATTCTTGCTGGGGATTGAAAATAATTTGGAATCAAAAGCTAGGATCAAACTTGGATCAGGTAGCATGGAACAAGAAGGTTGGCTCAGCTGCATTACATTTGCTTGATTCATCAAGTAGAAGAGTCATTTGTAAAATATTGTTTGGGTGTATAGGCGGATGACATTGTTTGTCACTCCATAAGATAGAATCGATAGATATTTAGAAAATAGACTTTTTGATAATTACAAAACATAGACCGTGAGTAGAAGGTCACAAACTGAGAGAATGATAACTCAAAATATTGTACAAACATAAATAATCTTTTACCTTAAAAGAAAAAATGGAATCCCCCAAAGAACCGATAAGTAGTAAGTACATTATATTTGTTTTTAATTCATGTTTATGTATAAAACAAAGTGATAATGTTTGAAATTAACCTTTATGATCTCATTTATTAATAAGGGTTGTAGATAATTTTTTTTTCATTTCCATATGTCAGATTACTAATTTATCATATAATTAGTTATACAAAATTATTTAATATATAATTCCGTGCATAGCACGGGTTTAGACTAATATAGATTAAAATATCTCATTTTATACTTCTCTAACAAACTGTTTCTTCTAGTTTTTCAAGAATATTTAGGTACAAACATTTAATGTTAAAGTAGATCTCATAAAATAGTTGAAAATGAATTTTTTTTCTTCTTCTGCTTAGATACATATTATACTTTTTCAAAGAAAATGTTGACTTTTTTAACATTGACTCGATAATAATTATTTATATTCTATATTCTTAAACATCTTAACTTGATGATGCAGCAAACAAGAACTTGAAGCAGAGAGAGTACTCTGTCTAATTTTTTAATTATTTTTTTGAATTTGAAATAAGTTTTAATTGGAAGAACATGACAGAAACAATCAAGTTTATTTATCATTGGATGATTCAAATCTCATGTCTTTGTAAACCCAAACATATCATGATAATAATTATAAAAAAAAAAAAAAAAAAAACCAGATTGACTTTGTTATTAGAATAATTATTAGTAATAAAATATTAAAAACTAGAAGGTGCATATGCAACAGCAGAGCCCACCATATATCCAATTTTCATGGAGTAGATATACTTTTATGTCTATATGTTACAAGAAATCAAATAATTTTACTTGAACGCAGGGGCGGACCGCTTCAGGGGCTGGGGGGGGCGGTCGCCCCCCCAAGAAAATTCTGAAACAAATATTTATATAGAAGTTCTGTCAAATATTACCAAAATTTTTCAGGAGAGCAGCTGGAGAAATGCTCCACTTAGACAATAAGGCGCCCAGGTTCGAATACCTCTGACATCAGTTTTCTCTATAATTAGTTACGGGCTGTAAATAAATCTTTCTTTTATATTAGAGGTATGTGGATTAGTTATAAAAATGGGCTTTATATCAATCTTCCTACTATATTAAATATAAGATATATGGATTAGTTATAATTTAATAGCTATTTTTCTTTCTTTCTTCTAGATTATAAATATATGGATCAATATATAATAGTAATATGGTCATATATACTAAAATTAATGTAAATATTTGATTTTATAAAATGCACTACAATAAAGAAAAATAAATTTTAATATTAATTTTGATACTTTCATAGCAATTTTTTTTACATTACTGAATTTATGTTGTAAAATATTTATATGTTTTAATTACTCAATATTTTGAGCCATTTATTGAATGGGACTCTTTAAACAAATTACTAATATATTTCTTCACCTTTTATTAGATAAATATACAATATTACTTATTTTCAATTAATTGTCATTTTATCACAATAACTGAAAAATATCGAGTGCTATTTAAATAAATCTCGCCCCCCAACGAAAGTTGTCTAGGTCCGCCCCTGCTTGAACGAGGAATAATCAGCACAGCATATTCATGGAATGTACTAATTATAGTGTACGTACAGATAACTATTGAAAATAATATGTTGATGACTAAATGTAGTATATTACGTGACAAATTTGTTGAACTTTCAATCAATTGATGTAGATGGAGTATATTACGTGGCTAGTAGTGCTCATATGGTCAGCAATTAACTCGATCGGCCTGTTTCACTCCAGTACTCTTTCATGATATGCTTTGGATTGGCCGTAAATCCTAATATTTTTTATTTTCGTAATAATTTATTTGACATAATTATTAACTTTTTTATTACGAAAAAATTATTAAAAAAGTCTATTTGCATTTATTCAAGGGTCAAACTAGTGATAGTAATATAGGATATTAATCATGGTCGAACCTGACCCAGATCAATTTTTTCAGGCAGTGATCTAATTATATATTGTTTCACTCATAAAAAAGAAAAGAATATAGGACCAAAATTGGGCTGGGGTATTTGATTTCTTATTGATGTGCCCCTTTGTTGGGCTTAAGTTTTAGTCAGTATTAAAATTGGGCTGTGGAGTTGTGAACAAACAAAAGCCCAAATTCACCCAATTCTTAATTCAATTAAGGATAAATTAAGAATATCTCTTGTATAAGATTTAATTACAAAAATTATCCCCACATGTTGAGTATTACGAAATTCACCCCTCAAATTTATCACATTTTTATACTTAATACAAAGGGACATAGGAATAACCATCGAATTTTAATAAAAAATAATAATTTTAATAAAAAAAATCATAGAAAATAAATTACATACCAGTCATTAATATGCGCTACTTATGACATACTAAAATTAATTTTACTTTGATTTACAATAAAATACACATGAAATTAATTAAACACATACAACATACGTGTACTTTTATAGTGAAATTTAAAAAATAGAATTAAAACCGGGTGTCAAAAGTCTGTAATTAGAGATAGAGACATCTTTGGAGGTTGTACATACGTAAGGGAAACGGTGGTCCTAAATTCAAAGTTAATGATTAATTTACCGCTTGCACACAGTACCCGCCGATAAAAAGTCAGTCTGTCTCTACAAGTATATACTCCATATAACAAAAAGTTGCATTCATATTCTAAGAATAGAAGTCCGCATAGTTACGTGATGGATATACATTACAAAAAGTGAATACTATTGATGAATAAAACGCCAAAAGGCGGCAGCAGCCCAGGCCCGGCCCGGACCGGCCGGCAGCTTGCACAGAAAGAGTTAGTTCATCGGTAATTTGTTGTAATAATCTACCTTTTATTTTTTAACTCTAATGTGACGTGGTCCCTCTATGTGTATTTTATATATATAGCCACAAAATTCACGCCTATATATCTTTTGTTCTCACTGTCACGGTGAGTACTTGCATTTTAATTAATTTCTCCATGGTCCCCAAGTACTTGTTCATTTTTGTATTCGGATTGGCTTTGGCCGGAGTGGTTTTTTCCGGCGATGTCTACCGGCGGCCTCCGCGGAGGAATTCACTTTCAGGGTCGCTCTTGAAACAACTTGATGACACTGATTCCACTTCTCCACAGCAGGTATGTACGTATATATATGTATACAGTATTGATTAAATTACTCCAACTTATTTGATACTTTAAAATTACTCAGCTATGCCTATGCCTATGATTAATTGATGAAATTAAAAGTTTGGTTGATGTGTTTATTAGTATAATACATTAATTGTTTTGTTTATAATTTACTAATTTTATGTTGATTGATCAACAACCTAGCTAGTAGTACGCTACAAAAGCTTCGTCATCACCAAAAGGTTTTGGATTTGAGTTCCACTTATAATGTGATTAAATAATTTGAATAAATTTCTGATATAATAATTTATGTAATGATGTTATAATCAACGTTTTCGTAAAAAGATAATTATGTTTTATTATTTCGTTTAACAGAAAATATATATATAATATTAGTCATTTAGTCTTAAAATACTTATTAGTCTTGCTTCATATTCAAAACTGCCCACCAACTTTTTAAGGGAGGTTGAACTAAAACAAAATTAATTGACGCATACATTTCTCAAAGAAAAGAAAGAAACACGCTAACCAGTTTAATTATGACATTAGCATTTCAATAAGTTGAACAAATTACGAAAATTATGGAATTAGTCTACCTTAATTTGATTATAAGTTCTATTACTCTATGGTATAGGATTATGATTGAAATCAAACCAAAAGATTCAATATTTTACTTTGAGTTTGTTTGGTATAAAAAAAAATGTTTAACCTCGATTCATTATATATCTAACGAATTTTAAACAATATCCTTTCTTCAATAACTATATATAATAATTAGATTGAGCTCAACTCGATAACCCAACTAATGACAAAGTATATATATTTCAATCATCTAGATGCTTTAGCTCGACTCTTGTTCACCTAGATAATAAAAGTTCAGTTAGTTTAAGAATTATATCAAATTCCAATGTAATTTCATGCTCGATTAGAATATCAGACTTGAATTATGTAATGTTTGACATTGCTCGACATGTTAATTTAGTTATATTCATGGAGTATTAATATTACTTGATCGAAGACAATATAATGCTGATATGATCAAATATATATATGCAGGTGCACATATCTTTGAGTGGTGAGAAGCACATGAGAATATCGTGGATAACTTCGGATCCCACTCCCGCGGTTGTTTACTATGGAACAACTCCTGGA
Organism: Penstemon eatonii; assembly: GCA_038501285.1. Classification (NCBI taxonomy): domain Eukaryota; kingdom Viridiplantae; phylum Streptophyta; class Magnoliopsida; order Lamiales; family Plantaginaceae; genus Penstemon; species Penstemon eatonii. The sequence continues at coordinate 74,926,348 of CM076710.1, forward strand.
GGATCGAATAGTTTGTCAGCAAATGGAAGTACAAATATGTACCATTACGTCTTATATACCTCGGGGGAAATACATGATGTTGTAATAGGCCCTTTGAAGCCAAACACTTTTTATTACTATCGACTTGGCCTGCAGACTACTAATTCTTCTCCACACTTCACTTTCAAAACTCCTCCATCACAATATCCAATTACATTTGCCGTCACAGGTACATATTTATATATAATTTGTAAATTGTGAAGGAAATCGAGTTAATAATTAAATTTGAATAAAATCATACTAATTAATTAATCTTTTCCAAGAAAATCAGATAATTATAGGATTGATTGTTAATATGTTGGAATTTTACGAGAGATTGTAATTAATATGAATATATGATTCTTAGCTATGGTCAGGCCTAGCTTCTAAGCCGAATTCTTCCTTCATGTACTTAATAAGAAGTGACTTTCTTAGAAGCTAGACAGCTTCTACTTTTTGTACTTGAAATGAGGTTTTTTAAGAGAATCTTGAGAATAAGCTGTGATTTTTAAAATGATTAAAACACTCACTTTCAGTTTATTCTTTTGAAAAAGAAAGAAAATCACTTTTTAGAAGTGGTTAAACACCACCTTGTACGGGTAATAAAACCGCTTGTAAACATTTATTTATTACATTTCTGAATGTCCTTTAAATATTTCAAAACAAATCATTGTCAATAGACACGTACATAAACAAAATAGTCGATCTGTCTGATCATACGATTGAATAAAATCTATGTTTTTGAAATCGCTAACAATAATTAAATGCTGACAAATTATTCCAGGTGACCTTGGACAAAGCGAGTGGACAAAATCAACTCTCCAACACATTGCAAAATCAAACTATGATATTCTTCTATTACCAGGAGATTTGTCTTATGCCGACACATACCAACCTTTGTGGGATTCTTTCGGCCACTTGGTACAACCACTAGCCAGCGCTCGACCCTGGATGGTAACACAAGGCAACCACGAAATCGAGAAAATTCCAGCCATCCATGGGAATACTTTTACATCTTACAATGCAAGATGGGTTATGCCTTACGAGGAGAGTGGCTCAAATTCTAACCTGTACTATTCTTTTGATGTGGTTGGTGTTCATGTTATCATGTTGGGCTCTTATACTGAATTTGGGCCTGGTTCGGCCCAGTATAGTTGGTTAAAGGCCGATTTGGGTAAAGTTGATCGGAGCAAAACACCGTGGCTAGTGGTGGTTGTGCATGCTCCGTGGTACAATTCCAACGAGGCACATCAGGGGGAATATGAATCTGTTGGAATGAAGAAGGTCTTGGAGGATTTGTTGTATAATGCTAGGGTGGATTTGGTTTTTGCGGGCCATGTTCATGCTTATGAAAGATTTGTAAGTCATCTTGAATTTCTCAAGCTTATAATTGCCTATAGAAATTCAAGAGATAATCGTACGTATATGAATTCACCAAAGAGATTATGATTTATAAATGTTAATGATTTTATTCTTTTGGTGTATGGGTCTGCACATAATTAAAATCGAGAAATATTTGGAAGTATGTATAAGTTTCACACTAAAATGTGATAGAAAATTCTTTCGAGTTCTGATCTTTTTCTATGTTTAATTTGTTAGGAGCGAGTATACAAGGATAAAGCAAATGAATGTGGTCCTGCGTACATCAACGTTGGAGATGGTGGCAACCGTGAAGGCCTAGCTACGAGGTATTTCAATTGTAGAGTATATTTTCTCTTGTATATTTTTTTTTTATTGGCAAGAACTTCTCTAACTTTTTTTAGCAAAGTTTCATCTATGTTCAGTTTTTATTGGTACGTACAATCATCCTAGTGAAAATTAAGAGTTGACCACTAGCGAATTGCACAACAATTTAATAAGTGAATAAAGGGGATTAATTTTCGTCAATTATCTAAATATAATAAGGGGGGGATTGTTCGCAAATTAACAGAAATGATAAGGGGCCGGTTTACTCATTGTTATTGACAGGTATATAAATCCGAAGCCAACAATATCTGCTTTTAGGGAGCCAAGCTTTGGGCACGGACAATTTTCTGTAGTAAATGGGAGCCATGCTTTGTGGACATGGCAGAGGAACGACGATGATTATGCTGCCGTTGCGTCTGATATGATATGGTTGAAAAGCCTTGTATCTGTTTCCACTTGCTCTTAAACTTGCAACAAAAGTTAAAGAGCTTAACGAAGACATATATGTAATTCGTATTACAAGTCCGTTCTAGTCTATATTGAAATCGTACTTTTTGTTGTCTATTGCAAATAGCAGAAGGATATATTATGATTGAATGATATTGTCAAGAGAGATTAATTCATATAAATATATACTTGTGATTGAATCTATTCAAATTAATGTATTTCTTCAAGTGAGTGAATATCCACATACATGAACTATAAGTTACAATGTATGATAGGATACATGAGTAAGTAGATACATGAATAATTAAGTACATAAATACTTGGGTATATCCTTTGAATATAGCTAGTATTCATGAATCTCATTTAATTTGATATATGTACTTCATATGTGTCTAGACTAATATAAATAGGCGTAGAGTCTGTACTTGTAATTCATAGAGTCTTCAACAAGAGTAAAAGAAAAGGAGAGACCTACTCCAAGTTAAATTCACAAAAATATCTAACAAGTGGTATAAGAGCACCTTCGATCCAGAAAATGGGCGTTTATCACAATACTTCACTACTGGCAAATTGTGGAGTATCACAAGCTCTTCCTATCTTTGAAGTTGAAAATTATGATTTCTGGAGTATCAAAATGAAGACTTTATTCCTATCACTAGATATGTGAGATATGGTAGAAAATGGATTAACAACACCAAGGAAAGAACCTCTACTACTATTGATAAAAAAGGAACAACAAAAAGATGATAAGACATTGTTTTTCCAAGGATAATGGGATCCACCTCTTCCAAATAGGCGTGGGAGATATTGCAGAAAGAATTCCAAGGGAGTTCTAAAATCAAAATCATCAAGCTTCAAAGTTTGAGGAGAGATATTGAAAATCTCAAAATGATGGATTATGAGAATGCTGTGCAAATAGAACTATTGAAGCCTTACAGAATAATACGACCATGTTGTCGCAGCAATTAAAGAATCTAAGGATTTAGCTACACTTACCCTCGTAGAACTCATGACATGCACAAATATATATTGATAAACTTAATTATAGGCCGAAAGATAATTTCATTGAAAATGTTTAAATAGTTCGTGATTAGAGAGTTTTTTTCTGTGACTTGAGAACAAAATGAAGTCATGTTGTACTATAATTCAACCCACTTGGATTGGATTAAGTCCAATCACATGCCTTGAAATGTATATATAGGATCATTAATATATATAAATATATCAAATGTTGTATTATTATTATTATTATTATTAATTGTTGTCATGTTGTATTATTATTAAATGTTGTATTATTATTATGGAAAATCATTAGAATTACCACAGAAATGTATATATAGGATCAGAGGAGGCCGTCTTGAACTAATTAAATCGGGCCAAAACCATTTCAAATAGGTTCATCAAGTTCAGTTTTTAATAGAAGGTGCCAAAATTATCAATCAATAAATATTATTTAGAGTTTATTTTATCATGTTTAATACCGAACTTAGAAAAACTTAAAACAATATTCGAGGATTTTTATTTAGAGATTTGAACAGTCTCTGAATTCGAACAATAACATTCTAAGTTATTTAGAGAAAAATTCATCGAAATACAATTTATGTAATTAGAACAATATTCGATGAACTAAAAATATTAAATTAGAACAGAATTCGAATCTATGTGATTGGTCTCGGATCTGGGTCGGACCTAACTCGAACCAGATCCGACTCATCAACAGCCCTAGAGGTGATAGTTACTAGGGGAAGATGAAAAAAACGATTGTTGGAGCCGGGAGAAGGAGATATGCAACTTGAACAAATGATAGAGTTATTTTTATTTTAGAAATTGATAGGATGCTTTAATCATGTTGAATAAATGCACAAGCTTATCCTACGCTAGTAAATCATATAATAAAATTATCTCCGAATGATTTAGTAAAATTTATATCTCCTCAATGCATGACTATGTCACACCATAGTTTTTATTTTAAATAAAATGGATCTTAAAACGTCATGAACATCCATGCATTGTAGTGGTAAGAAAATGAAAATAACATATAAAATTATAAGTAAAATTAGTAAAGAAGTTTAAAAAACAAAAAAAACCCACTCATAATGCTCTTTTATGTCGGAAAAAATAAAATTTTAATCATCCTAAAAATGTATATGAAAATTTGAAACTTTACTTAATTATAATACAATGGTAGAAGTATAAGTAGTTAACAAACTATATGACATATGTCGTAATGGCCCAAATTAATTTAGGAATTAAATTATATAAAAAAAATAGAGTACGTTTCTTAATAGTGGTTTTGAAATTATTATAATTCTAGTAATATAATTAGTTTTTCCACATGTAGTTACCATATATAAGATCAATTTTATATTTTCTATTGATCTTATATTATATTAAAATAAAGTTACCTTGTACACATACACATAATGTATAATATTATTGTGTATTGTTCACTTATATTCTAAGAATATTAGACATAATATATTTATACTCTTCTTGTAATAAAAGTAAATATCGAAACAGAATGGTACCTCCGATTTTAAAAATCATGTGCTTATGTAATATTCAATTACGTTTCTAAAAAATAAAATAATATTATAAACATATACCATAAATTTGATAGCCAAAAAAGTAAACTTGGACACATAGTATTTAACTCAAACTTACTCGTGCGACGCCACATAATATTCCACTAAAATATTTAATTCAATATTATCCAAATAAGAGTTACCGTATTATTTCAAAAAGAAAAATTTGTTACCTTATTACTCAATTACAACGCGAGGTCCATGAGGATACCAAAAATTAGTTAACAAATTAATTAACAACCAATTAAATTAGTGCCTATCCAAAAATTATAAAACAACCGTGTCAAGCTCTATATGATGTTTCACGCTATTGCACTCATAATCCATGAGGGTGGCCCAATTTACCCTCTATCCTCACAGTTATTTCTAATCTTAACCGGCTTAATATGGCAAAAGAATAATGCTTACCTTATGATACTTGGACAATATTAATTAGTATTCTTATTATAGTAACGTAAACATAAATGGTATTTATCATGGTGTAGCCAGCTGCCAGAAAAATAGGGGTAGAATTGTCATTTTAATTAAATGTATACAAAACCTTGGTATCTTGGTGCTTGTTTTGACAAACAATTAGACAATCTAAATTCATAGGGACCAAATAGTCATTCACTTTAGTAATAGCCATATATCCAAATTTACGAAAATAAAATAGTTTGAATTGTATGGTTTGAGTAAATCTATATCATAATTTGTTGCCCAAATTCGATCTTCTTGAAATTAATTCCGTAGTTAAATCGAATATAGTTCTCAATATAGAAATGCCACAAAATAACCTATAATGCGTATATTACCGGGTTTCCCCCCGAGTATAATTGGTATGTTATCGTAACTACGCGTTGGAACTTTTATCACGATCAATACGTGTAGCCCACAATTACATCTACAATCCATAGTAAATGAAGATTTAAAGTACAATTGAGCTCATTGCATCACTATCAATACGTGTAGTTCATTTACGGATTTATTTCAAAAGGTTAATATATAAAATATTTAGTTCAACTAAACGTCAAACACGTTTCTACTCCCATAAATAATTTTTTTACTAAATAATCATATCATTAAGTGTATAATATGATTGAAATATATTGCATCATGATTTAAAAGTGAATTCCAATTAATAAACCTCCTTGTACATTTGATTTCCTCAAAATGCAAATAGATATTGCTCATCACGTAGATAAATTTAAAGAAAAATTAGATAAACCATCCAAGCAAAGATTTTGAAGAAATATTTAGTAGATTTTCTTGTAAATGCCACTAGATTTGGTCACAAAGTGAATTTTAAGGAGCAAGACTATAAAACAATGGTTAATTTGAATCAGCCATCATAACACAAAACTTAAATAGGATTAATATTGGAAATGAGCACAACTGATTTTGGATGCATAGGCACCAAATAAAACAAAAGAGAGAATCGAATAAGGATGAGTTTGGACCAATCCAAACCATCATGGCAAATCTTAGGATGTCTTAGACCCTACCATAAATATTATGAAATACCAAAAATACCTCTGCCCCAATATCCACACATAGTGAGTGAAATACCAAAAATACCCAAGTCAGCCCATTATCACATGATACCATACCCCTAAGAAAAAATCATCATAACCATAGTAAAAATAGAAGGAGAACATTAAATCCTTGCCTATAGAAGTCGCATTCCATGCTTACCCATGCATGATTGTTTTGTCAGAGGGAGGGGGGTAACCCTACCCCACCTACCCCCTCTCATTCTTTGTCCTGCATGCTACCCAAGTTTTGCACTATATATATGTCACCAGTTCTTTCATTTTGTCACTCACTTATTCTTCCAAACAAAACACATTCTATCTACTAGTGAAGAATAAACCCTTCTACTCCTTTGAAAAGGTGATCTTTTAAAAAAAATATAATTAGAGGCCCACATCCTTTTAACCTCATTGTCTTTTCTTCGTATTTCTATCATCAAGAAAGTTAGACAAAAGTCTTTTTAATATTTGTGTATTTTTTAATTAAATAAATTTGGGAACTTTTTTGTTTGTTATTCTTGTTCCCAACAAACTAATCTCAACAATTTTGTGTCCATGCTCCAACACACACACGTACACATAAACACGCAATTCTTGTTCAGAAGCGGGTTTCATATTGATCGATGATATCATACTCGTCATATCATAAGAAAAATGTATTAGATTTATGTTGTGATTAGATGTTGTGAAGAATTTTTCAACATCGTCACAAGTCAACAAGTTTATGTTTTTCTAATTTTTTCTTCTTTGAGGCTTTATTAAATTTTTTTTTTGTAGCAAATGGGATGGACAAAAGAAAGGGTCCCATTTCTTATTGAATGCGTATTTGGACAAAAATGATGGTCTTAATTATTCTCTCTGTTCTTGGGTTTAATTTTCTAACACATTAATTAATTATTTTTAATAGATGTCGTCAAACCTGGAAGAAGTAAACGCACAAATGTATTGGGAAAACTTATGCATGAAACAACAGAATGACAAATTGAGAAGACAGGGGGAGTTGCTCAACCAAGAGAATAATGCTCTTCGAATTGAAATCAAGAAGAAGCTCGCGGCCATCGCTGCCGTCTCCCGCGGAAGCCTCGTGGACGATTCAGTCCCGTCAACTTCCAGCTCCAGCTGCTGCTCCTGCTCTAAAGCTTCCAAACCAAACAAGAAGGCAAAGAAGTGAAAATGTTACTTTCTTTGGGACCCACCCACCCACCCATCCCAAATAAAATTGTGTACTTGTTGCAGCAATTTCCATTTAGCTCTGTTACATGGTACTATAGTTAGTTAGTTTCTCATTTCCATTGTTTTTCCTTTTTATTTAATTTTTCTCAGTTTGTTTGTGTGGGTCTCTTTAGGTTCAATTATGAAATTAAACATGTTCCCAGCCTTTTCTTCTATGAAAGTATTAATTTATTGGATTTCTCGCAGTTTACCTTTATCAGATGTGTTTACTCATCGAAAAAAAATATGAAGATTATATCATCGTGAAATTGGAAAAACGAACAAATTTCTATTTAGCCCGCGCCGTATTATTCACGTAATTAAAAGTATAACTGAAGCTCAGTTTTAATGGAAAAGGCAATACTAAACTCAATTATATCTCACATTTTTTAGTTATTTAGCTCGCGCCGTGTTATTCACGTACTTAAAACTATAATTGAAGCTCCATTTTTACGTTGAAAAGACAATATTAACCTTATATATATCTAATACTTAATTTTTAGTTACTTAGCTTGCGTTGTGTTATTCACGCAATAAAAATGATAATATTAACCTTAGCTATATCCCAGATTATTTAAGTAATTTGCGTCTCTAATTAAGATTGATGATATTTTAATTTGCGATTTACCTCCCCGTCAATCAAGAAAAAAAAAGTGATGACATATTTAGGTTGTATTGTATAGGCGCATTTTAGTAATAACGCAAAAAAGTATGTATGAAGACTCAATGTGATGAACCTCATTTTTTAAAGTAAATAGGGTTAATTACCATGTTGAGGTAAATTGCTATTAATTTTTAGTTTTTACCTTATTCATTCTCTCACTAATCAAATTTTCTGTGAAATTTGTCCCATTGAAAAAATAGTACTCCAAGTTTTGCGATTTGACAGAGCATTTTTAAATTTCATTGATCATTTTATCATTTCTAACGAACAAATAAATTCAAATGGATAAGAAAACCAGGGGATATTTGAATTGCAGTCAAGCTCTTCATTTAAATTATTGAATTGATGAGGAAAATCGGAGTAGCTTAAATGGTTTGATAATATTACATAAGATAAATGGTAATAATGTTAATAAAAAAAAAAGAAAGAATAAATGGTAATAAAAGAAATATTTTGTATTTATTAATTTACAAAAAAAGTTAACAGAGTACAACAGTACCTTATCCACTATCCACATGTAACATAGCAAACTAAATATTTATTCTATATTCAATTATTTAATTTTTTGGTGTTCTTTTTTAGAAGAGTGAAATTTAGAAAACATGAAATTTAAAGTTAGTGCCTTAATTGGTAATTATTTTTGGATACTTTGGTGGTCAAAGTTGCCGAGGGATTGTGCGTATATACATTTATGTTACCATATTATAATAATATTTGGTTGTATTCTATTCGTAGAGTTTGTTTATTTGTATCAAAATACTAAAGTAGATGTACATAGCCTTGTGTTACGCTCCAAATACGAATACGTAATCGCGCAAGTATACGGTCGTCTACAAGTAATAAGGTGATAATGGGTGTCGAACCCACGAGGAGTCAAACGAATACTTACCGAAATCTATTCTAATACCTTACTCGAACTTGTGTGAACGATAGTAGTGAGATTGTGGTTTGTTTAAACAACTAACGAAGCGATTAAGACAAATCTAAATACTTAACTTGCTAATGTGATAAGACTCCTAGGATCTTACATCACCTAGTTCAATTCAAGATAAATGACTCGACAATCGATAACTAATGCTCGTGTTTGCTATTCAAGGATTCAATGACGTTCGTATGTATCTTTCAATGGCATACCAACCTATCGAATTAAACTAATCCAGTTTATTCCTAAATGGACTAAAATCTAATCGATGGCATTAAACTCAAACCTTAAACGAATATGAAACGACTTAGGTATATGTCTATCCTAGAATCGAATCACAATTCAACTTCAAAATCAAATCCTCAAAATCACTATGTTTAACAATCAAGAATCAATAACTTTCACCTCAAAGTTGATCAAACCTTAAGACGAACAATAAGCACGAAATTGGATAAACGAACACATGTAAGCATCATATCAATCATCATATCATCATAGCATCATTTAATCAAGAACCAAACATAGGATCAATAAAAACCTAGAATAAAGGAGATTAGCTACTCATATTAATCAACACAATATTCATTACATTAAACAAAGTCATAAGTGTAAATGAACAAAGTAAGAAAGATAGAGTAAGCTTAGGTGATGAAATATATGGCAACTTCTCCTTCAAGCCTTTTGTTGTTCTTCCATCCAAAGTACAAGCCAAGCCTTTTTCCAAAAGGAGGCAAGATGAAAGTTGGATGATAGAAGTTGTGAAATGAATTCACCTTTTACACTCTAACCTAGCAAAACTATCACCCACTAATGCATAAGTTACCCCAAAAACTATAGTAACTAAGGACAAAAAGTCCCTAAAGGAGGTTTTAATTACAAGTGGGAGATATAAGGCAATGTACAAAAACACCTTCAAAAAGCGCTGAAAAACAGGGCAGGTCTCGCGGCCGCCAGATCAAGGCTCGCGGCTGCGAGCTTCAGTCGGTTGAGCACCTCGCGGCCGCGAGGTTCATGCCGTAGCTGGAAATTGTTCACGACAACTACCTCGTGGCCGCGAGCCTCAACCTGGCGGTGGCGAGGTCAGGCGGGCCCTAATTCTTTGATTTTTGATCTTTCATTAACGTTAGGTCCCTCCCGCGGTCGAAAGCGATTTGCAATTCACGCAAGAAATGTTCCGAAATTGCTTCAATGCGTCGAATCCTGCAAACCACCGATAAACTAGAATAAAACACGAACAAAGCACAAAAAACGAACAAAGGTCGAACAAATGGACCCAATGCACAAAAGACACGAAAACACGCGAAGACACACAAAAACTCGGATCAAAACAAGATGTTTTGGGCTTAAAGAGATAGGTAATAACGACGTTTTCACGGCGTTATCACCTTGTTAATGGACTACATATCCAAAAGTTATTCAATTCAAATGGTCATGAATTTTTAACTATTTTTTCCTTTTTTAATTGAGTTAATAGCAAATTAATTTTATGTGTTCTTTTAAATAGATAATTTAACTTTATGTATTAAATAAAAGGGCAAAATACTCCCCTGTATTTTTATAAAAGAAGCACATTGCCTTCTTCTTGACTTTTGCATTTTTACAAGAAGTGAAAATACCCATTATGCAATATCAGATGGAGTTAACGTGCCCATTACGCATATCGCATCGAGTAACTTGCCTATTTACTCATAACACAGGGGATAAAGTGAGGTGAATATGTTGTCAATGGTAAGGTTACATAGATATAATTTTTTTCATAAAAATAAAGTCTCGATCACATTATAGAGTGTATGTGCAACACTTCCACTAGCAAGGAGATAAATTACTCGTTATTTTATATCACAAGGAGAAAAATTGCTAATTCTTATTTCATTTCACAGAGAGGTAAATTGCTTATTTTCAATGGAATTAATTCTTGTCCAAGCCAGACTTGGACAAACTCATCCAACCACCAAGCAAGTGTATTGCACCTGCTTTGTGATTGGTCGCTCTCCTGGGAGTTACAACCAATCACAAAGCAAGTGTATTGCACTTGTTTTGTAGTTAATTTGGGTTCGGTCAAGCTCAATGTGGGTAAGAATTTCTTATTTTCAATCACAAAGAGGTAAATTACCTATTAAACATATCACATTAAATTAACTTGCCAAAACCCCTTTTTTTAAAATTCACAAGTGGGTCAATATATTTTCGAACCAATAATGCAAAATAATTATTTATAGTAGTTCAAATTCTTAACAGTGATATGAGTGATATGATTGCTGAGGAGAAAATATATAGTACTAAGTAGTAGTAGTAATAATAATAATAATAATAATAATAATAATAATAATAATAATAATAATAATAATAATAATAATAATAATAATAATAATAATAATATTGCATTATATTATACGATTGCTTAAAATTTCAGTATTATATTCATCCTGTAACAGCTAGTCTTTCTCAAGTTTCACGAGTGATAACAACCTTAAAATATTCAAAAATGAGTGCAAGATGCCAAAATCACATTAAAGTTGTGTCTTTCAATACATATAACAATATTGGACTTACTTAATTCGCTGCCAAAAATCGTAATATTTGTCACGGCGTTATTACTAGCATAGTACCATATAGTGTCATTGTTTGTATTGGTGAAAAATGTCCACAGGGTCATCACGTGTTATATCCCTTTACTAGCTTCAGTATTTCAATATTTATTTATTTTTTTCTTAGGAAATGAGATTGCATAGTATAAGGTAAGTTGTTTTCAAATGTATGGTATACATACATCATTTTAAAAGTTGAAGAAATTAGTATACATTATTAATCAACTTAAGTTGGTATAAGGTAAGGTGTTAAATAATCTCTTTATAGTTATACTAATAACACTTCCTAAATATTATGTAAGAAAATTAGGGCCTATTTGGCAGGGTTTTGGCTCGATTTTGCGAGTCTTGATTTCAAAAAAAATGGGTTGGGTGGTTTCGGTAAAATTTTTGAAACCTCATTTGATTAGATTTTTAGTGTTGGAATTTGAGGAAAAAATAGGTACTAGTCTGGTATATGTGATAAAGAAAATTATAATTCCTTTATACGATTAATTTTGAATTTTTTGTCATTGTTACTAATTCCTTTATTCCTTTACCTTAACTAATAAATATAAATGACAAAAATATAATAGTTCGAAATGTCATTATTAAGAATTAATGTTACATGTTTAGTTATGAAAAGTGACAAATAAAATATTGTAACTTTGTAAGTAATATTTTATCACTAAAAGTTTTTTTTTTTAAAACTTGATCTTGAAATGAAAAGATTATAGATTTATTCCCGTAATCAGATAATATATCCCAGGAATTATATGATGTTTCACGTTATTGCACTCATAATTCATGAGGTTGGCCCAATTTACCCTCTATCCTCACAATTATTTCTAAACTTAACCGGCTTAATATGGCAAGAGAAAAATGCTTACCTTATGATACTTGGGCAATATTAGTATTCTTATTATTGTAACGTAAACATAAATGGTTATCATGGTGTAGCCAGCTGCCAGAAAACTAGGGGCAGATAAATGTATACAAAACCTTGGTATCTTGGTGCTTGTTTCGACCAACAATTAGACAATCTAAATTCATAGGGACCAAATAGTCATTCACTTTAGTAATAGTCAAATATCCAAATTTACGAAAATAAAATAGTTTGAATTGTATGGTTTGAGTAAATCTATATAATAATTTGTTGCCCCAATTCAATCTTCTTAAAATTAATTCCGTAGTTAAATCGAATATAGTTCTCAAAATAGAAATGCCACAAAATAACCTATAATGCGTATATTACCGGGTATCCCCCCGAGTATAATTGGTATGTTATCGTAATTACGCGTTGGAACTTTTATCACGATCAATACGTGTAGCCCACAATTACATCTACAATCCATAGTAAATGAAGATTTAAAGTACAATTGAGCTCATTGCATCACGATCAATACGTGTAGTAAATGTACGGATTTATTTCAAAAGGTTAATATATAAAATATTTAGTTCAACTAAACGTCAAACACGTTCCTACTCCCATAAATAATTTTTTACTAAATAATCATATCATTATGTGTATAATCTGCGTGAAATATATTGCATCATGATTTAAAAGTGAATTCCAATGAATAAACTGCGTTGTACATTTGATTTCCTCAAAATGCAAATAGAAATTGATCATCACGAAGATAAATTTAAAGAAAAATTAGATAAACCATCCAATCAAAGAGTTTGGAGAAATATTTATAGGCCATACTTAGTTCTAAGTGGTATATATCCCAATCCTATTAGTAGATTTTCTTGTAAATGCCACTAGATTTGGTCACAAAGTGAATTTTAAGGAGCAAGACTATAAAACAATGGTTAATTTGAATCAGCCATCATAACACAAAACTTAAATAGGATTAATATTGGAAATGAGCACAACTGATTTTGGATGCATAGGCACCAAATAAAACAAAAGAGAGAATCGAATAAGGATGAGTTTGGACCAATCCAAACCATCATAGCAAATCTTAGGATGGCCTAGACCCTACCATCCATATTATGAAATACCAAAAATACCCCTGCTCCAATATCCACACGTAGTGAGTGAAATACTAAAAGTACCCAAGTTAGCCAATTATCACATGATACCATACCCCTTAGAAGAAATCATCATAAGCATAGTAAAAATAGAAGGAGAACATTAAATCCTTGCCTATAGAAGCCACCTTCCATGCTTACCCATGCATGATTGTTGTGTTGGGGAGGGGGAGGGGGGATAACCCTACCCCACCTACCCCCCCTCTCATTCTCTGTCCTGCATGCTACCCAAGTTTTTGCACTATATATATGTCACCAATTCTTCCATTTTGTCACTCACTTATTCTTCCAAACAAAACACAATCTATCTACTAGTGAAGAATAAACCCTTATCCTCCTTTGAAAAGGTGATCTTTTTTAAAAAAAAAATATATAATTAGAGGCCCACATCCTCTTAACCTCATTGTCTTTTCTTCGTATTTCTATCATCAAGAAAGTTAGACAAAAGTCTTTTTAATATTTGTGTATTTTCAAATTAAATAAATTTGGGAACTTTTTTGTTTGTTATTCTTGTTCCCAACAAACTAATCTCAACAATTTTGTGTCCATGCTCCAACACACACATGCACACACAAATAAGCAATTCTTGTTCAAAAGCGGGTTTCTTATTGATCGATGATATCATAAGAAAAATGTAATAGATTTATGTTGTGATTAGATGTGTGTAAAGTAACCCATTTTGAGTAAGAATTTCTCAACATCGTCACAAGTGGACGAGTTTATGTTTTTCTAATTTTTTCTTGTTTGAGGCTCTTTTAATTTTTTTTGTAGCAAATGGGATGGACAAAAGAAAGGATCCCATTTCTTATTGAATGCGTATTTGGACAAAAATGATGGTTTAAATGATTCTCTCTGTTCTTGGGTTTAATTTTCTGACACATATATTAATTAATTATTTTTAATAGATGGCGTCAAACCTGGAAGAAGTAAACGCACAGATGTATTGGGAAAACTTATGCATGAAGCAGCAGAATGACAAGTTGAGGAGGCATGGGGAGTTGCTCAACCAAGAGAATAATGCTCTTCGCATTGAAATCAAGAAGAAGCTCGCGACCATCGCTGCTGCCTCTCGCGGAAGCCTCGTGGACAATGATTCGGTCCCATCAACTTCCAGCTCCAGCTGTTGCTCCTGCTCCAAAGCTTCCAAACCAAACAAGAAAGCAAGGAAGTGAAGATGTTACTTTCTTTGAGACCCACCCACCCACCCCAAATAAAATTGTGTACTTGTAGCTGCAGTTTCCAATTAGCTCTGTTACATGGGACTATAGTTAATTAGTTTCTCATTTCCATTGTTTTTTCTTTTAATTTAATTTTTCTCTGTTTGTTTTTGTGGGTCTCTTTGGGTTCAATTATGAAATTAAACATGTTACCAGTCTTTTCTTCTATGAAAGTATTAATTTATTGGATTTCTCGCAGTTTACCTTTATCAGATGTGTTTACTTACCCATCGAAAAAAAATATGAAGATTATATCATCGTGAAATTGGAAAAACGAACGATTTATCTATTTAGCCCGCGCCGTGTTATTCACGCAATTAAAAGTATAACTGAAGCGCAGTCTTAGTGGAAAAGGCAATGCTAAATCAACTATATCTCACATTTTTTAGTTATTTGCTAGCGCCGTGTTATTCATATACTTAAAACTATAATTGAAGCTCTATTTTTACGTTGAAAAGACAATATTAACCTTATATATATCTAATACTTAATTTTTAGTTACTTAGCTTGTGTTGTGTTATTCACGCAATTAAAATGACAATATTAACCTTAGCTACATCCCAGGTTATTTAAGTAATTTGCGTCTCTAATAAAGATTGACGATATTTTAATTTACGATTTACCTCCCCGTCAATCAAGAAAAAAAAAGGGTGTACAGTGATGACATGTTTAGGTTGTATTGTATAGGCGTATTTAGTTATAACGCAAAAAATTAAGTGTGAAGACTAAATGTGATGAACCTCATTTTTAAAGTAAATAGGGTTAATTACCACGTTGAGGTAAATTATTATTTATTTTTAGTTTATACATTTGACAGAGCATTTAAATTTCATCAATTATTTTATCAGTTCTAACGAACAAATAAATTCAAATGGATAAGAAAATCAGGGGATATTTGAATTGCAGTCAAGCTCTTTATTTAAATTATTGAATTGATGAGGAAAATCGGAGTAGCTTAAATGGTTTGATAATATTACATAAGATAAATGGTAATAATGTTAATAAAAAAAGAAAGAATAAATGGTAATAAAAGAAATATTTTGTATTTATTAATTTACTAAAATGTTAACAGAGTACAACTGTACCTTATCACATGTAACAGAGCAAACTAAATTTTTATTCTATATTCAATTATTTACTTATTTGGTGTTCTTTTTATAGAAGAGTGAAATTTAGAAAACATGAAATTTAAAGTTAGTGCCTTAATTGGTAAATATTTTTGAATAATTTTCTTAAGTAACTTGGTGGTCAAAGTTGCCGAGGGATTGTGCGTATATACAATTATGTTACCATATTATAAAAATATTTGGTTGTATTCTATTCGTAGAGTTTGTTTATTTGTATCAAAATACTAAAGTAAATGTATGTAGTCTTGTTAATGGACTACATATCCAAAAGTTATTCAATTCAAATGGTCATGAATTTTTAACTATTTTTTCCTTTTTTAAGTGAGTTAATAGCAAATTAATTTTATGTGTTCTTTTAAATTGATAATTTAACTTTATGTGATAAATAAAAGGGCAAAATACTTCCCTGTATTTTTATAAAAGAAGCATATTACCTCCTTCTTGACTTTTGCATTTTTACACGAAGGTAAAATATCCATTATGCAATATCACATGGAGTTAATGTGCCCATTACGCATATCGCATCGAGGTAACTTACCTATTTACTCATAAGGTGAATATGTTGTCAATGATAAGGTTAAATTTATCATTTTTTTCATAAAAATAAAGTCTCGATCACGTTATAGAGTGTATGTGCAACACTTCCACTAACAAGGAGATAAATTACTCATTATTTGCTCATTCTTATTTCATTTCACAGGGAGGTAAATTGCTTATTTTCAATGGAAAAATCTTGTCCAAGTCTGGCTTGGCCAAACCCATCCAACCACCAAGCAAGTGTATTGCACTTGCTTTGTGATTAATCACTCTCCTGGGAGTTACATCCAATCAGAAAGCAAGTGTATTGCACTTGTCTTTTAGTTAATTTGGGTTCGGCCAAACTCGGTGTGGGTAAGAATTTCTCATTCTCAATCACAAAGAGGTAAATTGCCTATTAACATATCACATGAAATTAACTTGCCAAAAATCCTTTTTTAAATTCACAAGTGGATCAATATATTTTCGAACCAATAATGCAAAATAATTATTTATAGTAGTTCAAAATCTGAACAGTGGTATGATTGCTGAGGAGAAAATAGTACTAAGTAGTAGTGATAATAATAATAATAATATTGCATTATATTGTACGATTGCTTATAATTTTCGTATTATATACCCTGTAACAGCTAGTTTTTCTCAAGTTTCACGAGTGATAACAACCTTAAAATATTCAAAAATGAGCGCAAGATGCCAAAATCACATTAATGTTGTGTCTTTCAATACATATAATAATATTGGACTCACTAATTTCGCTGCCAAAAATCGTAATATTTGTCACGACGTTATTACTACCATAGTACCATATAGTGTCATTGTTTGTATTGGTGAAAAATGTCCATAGGGTCATCACGTGTTATATCCCTTTACTAGCTCCAATATTTCAATATTTATATATTATTTTCTTAGGAAATGAGATTGCATAGTAAAAGGTAAGTTGTTTTCAAATGTATGGTATACATACATCATTTTAAAAGTTGAAGAAATTAGTATACATTATCAATCAACTTAAGTTGGTATAAGGTAAGGTGTTAAATAATCTCTTTATACTAATAACACCTCCTAAATATTATGTAAGAAAATTAGCATCTATTTGGAAGGATTTTGGCTCTGTTTCGCGAGTCTTGATTTCAAAAAAATGGTTTGGGCGGTCTCGATAAAACTTTTAAAACCTCGTTTAGTTAGATTTTTAATGTTGGAATTTGAGAAAAAATAGGTGGTAATCTGGTAGATGTGATAAAGAAAATTATGATTCCTTTATACGATTAATTTTGAATTTTTTGTCATTGTTACTAATTCCTCTATTCCTTTATCTTGACTAATAAATATAAATGACAAACATATAATAGTTCGAAATGTCATTGTTAAGAATTAATGTTGGGTTTTTTGCGCTTTGCACCCCTGAAATATAGGAAATAGGCACTTTACACCTTCGAAACTTAGATTTAGCACTTTGCACCCTTAAAATATGAAAAATGCAGCACTTTGCACCCTCTTTTATTTTCAGGCAAAAACTTAAGGGCGAAATAGGTAATTCTATTATAAATCTTTGGCACTTTGCACCCCCAAAATAAAATTAGCACTTAAGACTCCCTAATTAAGAATAAATCAACAACTTGCACCCCTGAAACACAATACATGGACACTTTGCTCCCCAAAACACAAAATTAACACCTAACACCCTCAAATTAAAAAAAAAACTCAAACCCCTCGTTTTCTCCGGCAAAGTTGACCATTGGGGTGAAATTTTTTTAAGGCAAAATAGGTAATTATTTATGGGTCTTTGATATTTGAAGTAGACAATGGGTCTTCGAGAAGTTTACTTGTACTTTATTTAAATATTTATGGTTATATTGTGAAAAAGAAAGATGGAGAGAGAAATGAGTATTCAAGTATTTATAATTGTATTTTGTAAAATTTAAGGAAAAAAATGAAGGGATTGACTCCCATCAGTTCAGCAAAAAAAACCTTATGAAAGGTCAGGAATAAATTTGCCTTGGAACTGATTTTTTTATTTTTTTTTATTTTTTGGGGATGACCGACACAACCAGTCATTGTCCTTGGGACAACCAGTCATTGTCCCAACTATGTAGTATTGTTAATTGGATATATTGTTGAATTTACTTTAAAGCCCTTACTAAATAAAAATATTTATTCTATCTCCATAGCTAGAATTTGATTCTTGTTCTATTCTGTTCCTCTTCAAATTAATCCATGAAATTACGTATATTTCATCCATGAATTTGATTCTTGTTCTGTTCTGTTCCTCTTCAAATTAATCCATGAAATTACGTATATTTCATCTTCTTCACCAAAACTCCTCCCACCACAGGCCACCTCTTTCCTCACCCTCCACCACCAATTGACCGACTTCTTCCCCATTGATTTTTTTTTTTTTTTTAATAACAACTAATTTGTTAATTGAAATAGGAACAGCCATATTTGTTCAGGAATACAGTACACGCCATATTAACCTCCAAACTCATCTATGGCTTTTCGTACTACTAGTCAAAAGTTAACAATCAAGAGATAGGGATGAACTGAAACAAAAAAGTTACTAGACAAGCGGGTAGAAAGAGGACTTAGGATCAGATCTATTTCAAGAAGACGGGAAGCCACATTAATTTTGTTCTTATTTTCTGAATTTCGGTATGAATACAAAAAAAAAAAAAAAAATCTCAGATCCGAAAATTCCAAGAATCCCCAAATCCGAAATCAATTCATGAATGAACCGTATTTTTCGCATGTGGAAAACTAGCGGCACGTGGGGTGAGAGAAAGATGTGGCGTTGCAGGGGAGGGGGAGGTAGGTGGTGGTTGGTTGGGTGAGGTGATGTGAGGAAGAAGAAGGGTTGTTTTTGCAATAAAGGTCAAATAAATCTTTAAGAAAATACACATTGGTCCAAGTTTTAATATATTCATTTGATTAGTTTTAACTTAAATATAAATTAGATCTAATTCAATAATATTTGAGAACTTGGGATTTTTTTTATAATTTTATAAATTTACATTTTAATTATATTAATTTATGGGATTATAATACGATAATAAAACTATGTTATTGAATGTACAATGTGTATACAAGTACAAAAAATAAGAATTTTAGTATTATTAAATCTTAGTAGAGAACATTTGAATAATATTTCTTTTAATTATTTTTAATTCTTAAATTTAATGATCGAAAAATTCTAAATATTCTTAAATTTTAGTATTATTAAATATTTTTTATCGATATATTTTCAAATTACGAAGGATTTAGTGTTACATAACCATATAATATACAATTTAATTGGGTAATCAATTTTTTTAATTATTAATATATTTTCAAATTACGGAGAACATAGTGTTACATAATCTTCTAATAGACAATTTAATCGAAAAATAATGACCGACTCATCAATTTTTTTTTTAAATTATCAATATATTTTCAAATTATGGAGAACTTAGTGTTACATAACCATCTAATTGATAATTTGAT
Source organism: Penstemon eatonii (assembly GCA_038501285.1). NCBI lineage: Eukaryota > Viridiplantae > Streptophyta > Magnoliopsida > Lamiales > Plantaginaceae > Penstemon > Penstemon eatonii. The sequence goes on from CM076710.1 coordinate 74,946,355, forward strand.
CGGAATAATGACCGACTCATCAATTTTTTTAAATTATTGATATATTTTCAAACGATGGAGGATTTAGTGTTACATAATCATCTAATAGACAATTCGATCGAAATAGTGACCGACTCATCAATTTTTTTTAAAATTAGCGACATATTTTCAAATTACGAAAGAGTTAGTGATACATAGTCATCTAAAAGTCAATTTGATCGAAATACTGATCGAGTCATCAATGTTTTTTAAATTATCAATATATTTTTAAATTACGGAGAACTTAGTATTACATAACCATCTAATTGATAATTTGATCGGAATAATGACCGACTCATCAATTTTTTTTAAATTATTGATATATTTTCAAACTACGGAGGATTTAGTGTTACATAACCATCTAATAGACAATTCGATTGAAATAGTGACCGACTCATCAATTTTTTTTAAAATTAGCGACATATTTTCAAATTACGAAAGAGTTAGTGATACATAGTCATCTAAAAGTCAATTTGATCGAAATACTGATCGAGTCATCAATGTTTTTTAAATTATCAATATATTTTTAAATTACGAAAGAGTTAGTGATACATAGTCATCTAAAAGTCAATTTGATCGAAATACTGATCGAGTCATCAATGTTTTTTAAATTATCAATATATTTTTAAATTACGGAGAACTTAGTGTTACATAACCATCTAATTGATAATTTGATCGGAATAATGACCGACTCATCAATTTTTTTAAATTATTGATATATTTTCAAACTACGGAGGATTTAGTGTTACATAACCATCTAATAGACAATTCGATCGAAATAGTGACCGACTCATCAATTTTTTTTAAAATTAGCGACATATTTTCAAATTACGAAAGAGTTAGTGATACATAGTCATCTAAAAGTCAATTTGATCGAAATAATGATCGATTCATCAATGTTTTTTAAATTATTAATATATTTTTAAATTACGGAGAACTTAGTGTTACATAACCATCTAATAGACAATTTGATCGGAATAATGATCAAGTCATCAATTTTGTTTTTAAAAATTATCGATATATTTTCAAATAGTGATCGACTTATCAATTTTTTTAAAAATTAGCGACATATTTTCAAATTATGAAAGAGTTAGTGATACATAGTCATCTAAAAGTCAATTTGATCGAAATAATGATCGAGTCATCAATGTTTTTTAAATTATCAATATAGTTTTAAATTACGGAGAACTTAGTGTTACATAACCATCTAATAATTACGGAGAACTTAGTGTTACATAACCATCTAATAGACAATTTGATCAGAATAATGATCAAGTCATCGATTTTTTTTTATATTATCGATATATTTTCAGGAGAAATTATTATTACATAACCATCTAATAGACAATTTGATCGAAATAATAACAGAAGCATCAAATTTTTAAAAATTATCGATATATTTTCAAATTTCAGAGTACTTTGTGTTACATTACCATCTAATAGACAATTTGATAGGATAACGACCGATTCATTAAATCTTTTTAAATTATCAATATATTTTCAAATTATGGAGGATTTAGTGTTACATAACCATGTAATAGACAATTTGACTGGAATAATGACCGGGTCATCAATTTCTTTAAAATTATCGATATATTTTCACATTACAGAGGACATAGTGTAACACAACCATTTAATAGACAATTTGATCGAAATAATGACCGAGTCATCAATTTTTTTAAAATTATCGATAAATTTTCAAATTACGGAGGACTTAATGTTACATAACCATCTAATAGACAATTTGATCGGAATAATGATCGACTCATCAAATTTTTCAAAATTATCGATATATTTTCAAATTACGGAGGACTCAGTGTTACATAACCATCTAATAATCAATTTGATCGAAATAATGACCGAGTCATCAATTTTTTTAAATTATCGATATATTTTCAAATTACGGAGAACATAATGCTACATTACCATCTAATAGACAATTTGATCGGAATAATGACCGACTCATCAAATTTTCCAAAATTAGCAAGATATTTTCAAATTACGGAGGACTCAGTGTTACATAACCATCTAATAGATAATTTGATCAGAATAATGACCGAGTCATCAAAATTTTCAAAATTATCGATATTTTTTAAATTATGGAGGACATAGTGTTCAATACCATCTAGTAGACAATTTGATTGAAATAATGACCAAATCATCAAATTTTTTTAAAATTATCAATATATTTTCAAATTACGAAGGAGTTAGTGTTTCAACCATCTAAAGTACAATTTGATCAAAATAATAACCGAGTCAATAATTTTATTTTTTAAATTATCAATATTTTCTCAAATTACGGAATTTAAAAAACAAGAATTTGAAAAAAAATCAAATGAATTTGAAATTTGTAAAATTAAAAAATAAATAAAAATTTTAGAAAAGGAATTTTTTTAAAAAGGAAAGTCGCCATCTTAAAAAAAAGACAATTGTGTTTTTATTTAAGATGTGTTGTATATTAATTAAGATTTATTTAAGTTTTTTTTTTCAAAAATTCTAATTAAGTCGTATTTTTTTATATTCATACTAGCTATTTCGTATTTTTTAAATTTTAGACTTAGAAATTAAAACTAACAATATTTAAACTAATCACGTTATTAAATTTTAAACTTTATTAAATCTTAAATTTTTTTTAATTTTTCAGCAAAATTGAAAGTTTAAGTGCAATTTTGACCAATGACATAGCCTGGGGGCTGAATGTGCAAATATATCATCTTCCCCAACACAACATACAGTAGCGATGAAATATACATATAAAACCAATTTTTAATTCCGCTAAATTAACTCAAATTTCACCAAATTAAATCAACCACCAACAAATTCGAACACATAAGAATTGAAATCAACAACGATTCACGGCAATTTGATCACAAAAAATTTGACATAAAAAATAGCGATGAACACCCAAATCGCTGCAATCAACTATAATCTCTGAAATTTACCCCCAAAGTGATGAATAAACATTAGTTGTAGATGAAGGTACCTCCAGCAACAACAAAATTGAAGAAATCGATTCCTAAGAAAACCCCTAAAACTGAACCAAATTGCTCAATTGAGATGTGCAAATTATCACAGTAGAGTGGAGAATCCAAAAGTGGAATTAGATTAAAAAATAATCCGATTTTTTTTATAACAAGTAAATGTCAAGAATCGGCTATAGATATAAGGTTATATAAATTATTCAATTTTAATATGGAAGAAGGAGGGGTATTTTGGTCAGTGTAAAAACAAATTTAAAGGGTTGCCAGTTTTTTTTTGAACACGTGTCGCCTCTCGGTGCCGACCTTATAAAAGGTTTGACATTGGAAAACATATGGGAGACCATCCCAAAAATGAATTACCTATATTCCCTTAGATTTTTTTCACTCCGATAGTCAACTTTGACGGAAAAAATGAGGGATTTGCGGTTTTTTTAATTTGAGGGTGTTAAGTGTTAATTTTGTGTTTTGGGGTGCAAATTTCCCATTTATTGTGTTTCGGGAGTGGAAGTTGCTAATTTGTTCTTAATTAGAGGGTGTTAAGTGCTAATTTTATTTTGGGGGTACAAAATGCGAAATTCTCAAGTTTTGCAAAGTGCCAATACTATTGAATAGACTATTTTGCCCTTGAGTTTTTGCTCGAAAATAAAAGAGGGTGCAAAGTGATGCATTTTTCATATTCTGAAGGTGCAAAGTGCTAAATAAGTGTCGGGGTGCAAAGTGCCTATATTTCATATTTCTAGGGTACAAAATGCAAAAAACCCATTAATTTTACATGTTTAGTGATAAAAAGTGACAAATAAAATATTGTAACTTTGTAACTAATATTTTATCACTAAATTTTTTTTTTAAAACTTGATCTTGAAATGAAAAGATTATGGGCCTGTTTGTTTGGCCTTTCGGAGAGTGGTTTGGGAAAGTGGTAGAGGTTTGAGAAATAATCTCGATTTGCGTAATGTTGTTTGTTTGGGTTTTGGGAGAGTTGTTTGGGAAAAAAAAGTAGGTGTAGGTAATTTTTGTAGGTTTGAGTTAGTTATTTAGATGTAAGATAGTGTAAGACTTTATGTCACATCAATTAGTTATATATAATTAATTTATTGATGTATATATTAAATGTAATATATGTGATAAATAATATTTTATAATTAGTTATTTGTGTTTTTTTAAATAATAAAAAATAAAGTAGAATAATTTTCATTTTGTTGATTTTTTTTAAATATTATAATAAAATTCTTTTAATCATTTTATCTCACCGACGAATTCATTCAAATGATATATTAAACATGCTAAAAATTCCACAATATCCTTAAAATATTAACCTAATAGTTATTACACAATATCCAGATTAATCTACGTACGAAAATAACATATTAAGTTGTCTTCATATTGGTCAACTTTAACTTTAGAGTGTTGATTAAGTAATAATAATATGACATCTATATGTAATTATAAAAAGATTAGACTCTAATACCCATTAATTGCGAGGCGTCCAAATTCAATCTCGCTAACCCATGTTTCGACGCACTCCACCAAACGGGAGATTGAACCAGGCTAACTTAACAATTTGGGGTTTTTCACACGAAGTCTAATTTAACAATGTGATCGTGTGCAAATAAGAAACTATAGCATATCACATATCATAACCTTGGATAACATATAAACAAACACATCTAATAAATAGGAAAGAAATATATCTAACATATAAACAAACACATATGTAACAAAAATATTTTAAATAGACGTGGTGTGAGCACTTTAAATACCGACTCACTTATTATGTGATATCATGTTCAATTGCATTTCGAAACAAAAACAATGAAAAACCATGAAAATGTAATACGACAATGGGGGAATGACTTACTTACTCAATTTTGTTGAGTAAGCCCCAAGCATGGCAATAATCTATGTAATATCCTACTATATAAATATATACACATAAATTGGCAACAATGCAAAAACTTTGTACGTATTTTCATGGTTTTCTAGCAATAAATTTTCAGCGCACACACAAAAAAAAAAAAAATTCAACACACATTTTATATTGTTGACTAATAAAATTGTTAGTTTATGTTGCTCTATTGACTTGTGACTTGTAGCAAAAAAATTGTTAGTTTATATTGCTCTATTGAGAGAAGACAAAAAAAAAAAAAAAAAAAAAAAAAAAGAGAAGAAAGAAATGACCAGAGACAGCCGCAGAAAGAGGAAAGAAAAAGAAGGAAGAAGAAAGTAGCTGACAATGATAGAGACAGAGGAGAGAGTAATGTTTGTATAGGGTATTTTCAGAAAATGGGCTGCAGCCCAAGATTTGGCAAACTCACTTTTGAAAAAAAGTCCTGTTGCTTAAAGTTTCCCAAATGTGATGTTTTGTTTGTCTCGCATTTCGGAAAGGCGAAAATTTTTTCCGAAATGCGAGACAAACGGGCCCTATAGATTTATTCATGTAAGCAGATAATATAGCCCCCATCACAAAGAAAACAAAATGTGACGAAGGGTAAAGAAATTTTCTCCCAAGTATTTGACACAGCTGCCCAAGTAGCTAGGCTATGGATAGTATAATTCGAGCAATAAATTTGGAATGTCATTTGGGCCAAGAAGCCCAAAATTTTCTAATCGCGTTAACAGGCTCCCGAATCGCTCAATTTATATCCCCAACTTGGTTCAAGATAATAATAAAAGCAACAAGACAATCACTTTAAAGAATGACATTCTTATCCTTCACATCGTGGATACAAGAACATGCTTTATGGGGTAACATCCAATTTAAAATAATAAAAGACATTAACATCTCTTAGGACATCTCCATTGATAAAAGGAGAGTCCATAGAGGAGGGGAAGATAACTTAAAAAAAACAAAATGAGTAGAGGGAAGGGGTTTGTTGGATGAACCACCGCCCAGGTGGGTGGGGCGATGGGTGGCCAAATCGCCCCCACCAACCTCTGAAATGTGCTGGGCAACGCGATCAACACATTGTTCCTTTTTATTTTTTTAGTTTTCTTTTCATTAACTTATAGGGGGATTATATAAAATATTTTTTTAATCTTAATTTTATTTCTTGTATAATTTGTACTTTTATTTAATAAAATAAACATGAATTCAATAATTACTTGTAATATTGTATCTTTTATATAATAAACTTAATGTTAATTTATTTTATTGTTTGAAATTTAATTATAACATTGTAAAAAAATTATCTATTATTGAAAAAAAAAAAGATTTAAGTGTAATTTAAGAAACTTAACCTTGATTTAGTTTTGTCATGTGTAACATTGTAATTTTATGGACATGAGTATTATTTAGCTCTATTATTATTTTTATTAAGTAAGAGTGGGAAAATATGAGAATTAAAATTAATTAGAAATATAATATAAATAATTTATGATTTTTTTTATTATTAATGTTAATATTTAATTTACTATTATTATAATCATTAATTACTATTTTTATTACTTATTTATTTTATTATTATATATTTATATTTATTAAGTAAGGTTGGAAAAATAATAAAATTGAAATTAAATAGAATCATCATTAAATCATTGAAGATGACAAAAAGAATAGGAGTCTGAACTTCTATGTCGTTAATAAATAAATAAAATTAGACTCTAGGAAAGGCGTTTGCGTGACGGGAGGACTTATCAATGGAAAGCTGAATAAACAAAAGTCAACGTTATGATATTTATTGACTTAAGTAGAGCTTCAATTTAAATGGTCGGGAGCATGAACTAAAATTTTTTTTTTTTTTTTGTTTTGTTTCTAGCATCAGATCTAATTGAGGATTAATTTATAATTCACTTAAACATCGATTAATTTGCGAAACTGGACAAAAGAGTTGAGCTGATAACTAACTTTGTTTAATTTAATTTCAGGGGAAGCCTGAATCTGATGGTGTTACGTTGGAATTTGGCCGAAATAGCATGCAAACAAATCAAAAGAATAAGATTAGATAAAACTTTTTCAGCATGATACAAAACTATTTCCGATATAATTGAACAAATACTATCCGCAAGAGGCATCAAAACAATACACTATGTTGCTTGGATTAGATACATCAAAAAATTATAAAATGTAGTGTGAGATATTTCTTGGTTGCGATATTCCTCGAATATTCATGGGATACGTATCCGACAATCCACGTAGCATGTCAATAAATTTAATTAAAAAGAAAAATTAGACAAACGTATCGGATACTTCTTTAACAAATTTCATAACCTGAATTTTACTAAATCATCACAATCACTAAGAACAATATAAGATGCCGAACTACACTTTGTATTATATACAACTACAATGCAAGATAATTCGTTTATAACGGGACATGTTCTATATAACATAATAAAACAATGAAGATGATGTATAATTAATAGTATTAAATTACTAAACAATTTTTATTTCTTTCTAAAAGTTATGTAATTGAGTAATTTATTACGAATGAATCAAACTTAACTTGATCTATATATTTCAATATATATGAATAAATAAACATTTTTTTTTGCTTAATTTAGTAAGTATAAATATATATATTTTAAGATTATATCGTGTGAATTCATGTCCCCGTGCAACATAGATAATACATGACAAAATAAAATTTTGTTAAAATTAATCTTCTTCTTTTTTCAGGGAAAAAGAACTTTCAATCAAGAACTCAATTCGATCAACGGTTACAATATTTTGGATCAAGACGATAAATCTAATACATTAATAGAATTTCTCAAGGAAACTATAAATTAATCTTATTTGTGAAGAGATCTCAGATATGATGGACACAAAATTTATTCTATTATTCTTCGAGGAAAAACCATACAACTTAATAAGATAAAGTTTCGGTCTTTTCAATCTCTTTCTTAAAAATATTTGGTTTCAATTCAAATGAGATCGAACATTGATCTAGGTTATAGTACCATAGCTAGAGACATAAGGAATATTATCTTAGTACTATTATTCTATTGAACTAAAATTGAACTAAAGTACTTGAACTCGATTCACAGTTTCTGACAAGAAGGATTTTAAGGGGTGGGCCGATTTTAGTAGAACGATTAGGAGAAGAGACTGAGTCAAAGCTCGGCCCAAGCTATATAGCTAGCTAACAGCATTTCGAAGCCTTTCACATTTTTGGCCAATAAAAAAATAACCTTTGACTTCTCAAAATATATACTCCCTCCATCCCAAAGTTTTTTTATCCCTTTTCTTAGTGAGGCACGGAATTTTAGACAATTTGTTAAAAAAGTAAACTTTTGAAAATTTTTTAGAGATAAAAGAAGTCATCTTTTGGGAAGTCCCAAAATAGAAATGAGAACAAGAAAAGTGGGAACTTGCTCATTCCATGAAATATCATTTGAACTTGGTTCACTTTACAAATTAAATAATCTTGTACAATACTCACTATTTAAAAATTATGTATTAGTGATAAAATATTAAATGATATATAAAATGTAAGTTGTTATAAAAAATTAAATTTTAGTAACAAAATATTAAATGACAAGGTGACAAGAATTTAAATATTATCACTAAGATAGTATATAGAGACACATTAGTGACATGAAATGTGAAATAGTTCACACTATTAACAGTTAGTGATACTTTAGCTTAATTATCACTGAATTATAGTGACAATATTTATTGTCACTAATTGTCAATGGTGACAACTTAAATTTAGTTTCATACACTTGTCACTAATAGCTATTAGTGACAACTTAAAATATATATTTATCACTCAAAACTAGTTTTTTTTCACTGCAAACATGCAAGAGCGACAATTTCAACAATGTCACTTAACTAAAATTTAAATTTTTCGTAGTGTAACTAGTGATAATAATTTTAGTTTCGTCACAGTTATAATTGTGACAATAAAAAAGTGACAACAACTCTTTTAAATTGGTTCTAATAGCTTTTACTGTCAATAGTATTGTGATTTAAGTTGTAATAATTGACAATTAATGATACAGTTTTATTGACAACACGGTGATAATAAATATTATCGTAATGATTTAGCAATATTTTGATTGTCACTTGTTAGGTCGATAGTAACAATTATTGTTACTAATAAGTATAGGAAAACCATTTTAATGATCAACTTTAAATAAATGTCTGCTTGATAAGCCAAATATTGTACCCAAACCCAATTTGTATGACATATATGTTGATGGACTTGGGTGGGTGCGGATCGGGTTTTTGAATTTCAGTTATTATATATAGCACTACCAAAATAACTAGTTCTTTCATATGTAACTTGAATTTCTCCCTTTGTAGATATCAAACAAATAAGAGTACTATATACTTCCCATGTCCCAATTTATGTGTCGTTTTAGGTGTTTTCACACATATTAAGTCACCTACTAAATTGCCTCAATTTTAGGGAAAAAATAAATGATATAATATTCCTATAATACTCTTACATTCTCTTTCTTACTTTTTCTCTTAAAGAGAGAGTTTTAGATACATTAAATAAGGGCAAAATAGGAAAATATGTAATTAACAGTGCATTAAAATTCTAAAGTGACAAATAATTTGGGACAAAAAAATTTCTCTAAAATGATACATAAATTGGGACAGAGGGAGGGAAAATTCTTGTCCAAGCCTGACTTGGCCAAACCCATCCAACCACCAAACAAGTGTATTGCACTTACTTTGTGATTGGTTACTCTTTACATTCAATCTCAAAGCAAGTGTATTGCACTTGCCTTGTAGTTACTTTGGGTTTGGCCAAACCCGGTGTGGGTAAGAATTTTCCCAAAGGGAGTACTATAATTAATTGTTTAAACCCAAAATTAAAGCATTTCAGAAAAATCAACCGATTAATTAATGAGATATCTTTCCGGCCAATATATATCTCTAGGCTATTTACATACATATATAATATATGCATGATCGATCCCAAGATTATTTCAGCGATGGCGGTGGACGTGGCTTAGCGGTTTCTTGCAGCGGTTTCACGCTGTGCGTTGAAAAAGACGGAGGCGATAGGGAGGCCCAGATCATTGTCGGCGGAGAAGCGACGAGTGTTGAAGTATTCAGTTGAGGTAGGCAAGTTGGTCACCGTTTGTCTTCCTTTTTGTTTGAAGAGAACGAACACAAACCTGTGGATCCCTATATTGGGCCTTGGGCTCTCATATCTCACAACCTCTTTTCCTGAAAGTAAATCATTTCATTTTCTTAATTAATTAATTAAAGTGTGAATTTGATTTTGTGTGCAGGGACTAATTAGAATTTGCATGCCAAAGGCAATTAAGAGTAGTAGCATATACAATATACATAGCTATCTATATCTATATATAGATGTACGTACATACGTAATTAATATATTCTTACCAAATGTTACATCTGTGGTGCCTGGAATATCTGTCACTAACCTGCAGTTACATATAACCTATTAATTAGCTAGTGATGAACATAAATTTAATTTACAATCCACCCATCGATCTCCATTTTCTTCAAATAAAAAAGTAGAAGAAGAAATTAATTAGGGTTCACTTATTTATGCTATCTTGATTCACATTTTCAGTTGTTTGCAAATAATAAAACTTCCAAACGGTATAGTTTTCTTCGTAATCCCTAAAACAATGATTAATTTTATGAATACTTATAATTAATTTAATTAAATTTTATATATACCATTGGAGATGTTCCCGGAGATATGGATCGCTAGGACCTGGAACATCAGGGTCAGTCATAACCTGCACGAAATAATAGAAATTTTTGTTTAATTTCTTTTAAACTAATTACACAAGGATCGGAGTAGTATTTATAATATTGTGAAATTCGTAATTAATTAAATAGCACCACATTATAAACTCGATCATATGGTCAATTTCTAAAAGATTAGAGCTAAATTAGTACATACCAATGTGTAAAAAGTTCTCAAGTCACCTCCTTGAACCTCGACCTTTGGTTTAGCAGTAACGGCAGAAGGGTAGAATTCATAGCCGTTGAAGACTTGTTTGTTGCCATATCTAATGCATATTTTCATAGTTTGAGTGAATGAATCAAGAACATCCCCTATCACTCTCCCAACTACGAGGGGGTCCGATGATATTTTTGCCATCAAATAGAAAAAGAGAGAAAGAGATTTGATTGTATATTAAGATAGGGAAAGAGAGAGCTCCGTTTATATAGCACCAAGTTACATAGTACAATTGTGGCCTATCTGGAAGAGTTTTGGTTTGGTTTCGCAGATCTCAATTTAAAAAGAACAAAATATTGGCTATAGTTAATTTGGTGAATCCTTTGAAACCCAATTTGTTTAGGTTTTGGATGTTATATTTTGCGGTTTTGAAAATGCTGAAACTTCACTTGAATTAGATTTGAATGTTGGAGTTTGGAGAAAAAAATAGGTGGTATGTGTCAAATCAATGTCTTTTTATAGAGTTTGAGGAAAAAAAATAGATGATAGGTGTCAAATAAATATTTCATAGATTTCAAATGTTTGTGTGTAGATTTGTGAATAAGTTTTTACTGGATTTTATATATGAGTCTGATAAAAACTCATTTGAAATGATTTTAATCCGACCTCACAAAACCCGCAACATCGACTCAAAACTCATCCACGCAATACCATAATACGGCAAAAATTCATTTTTGGCACCATAGAACTAGGCGTTTTTCAATTTTGGTACCATAGTATCAATTTTGGCACCAATTCTGACTGGCGTTTTCAATTTTGGCACTTCCGTCAGTTGACTTAACGGTCAACTAACGGAAGTGCCAAAATTGAAAACGACAATCAGAATTGGTACCAAAATTGATACTATGGTACCAAAATTGAAAAACGCCTAGTTCTATGGTGCCAAAAATGAATTATCATTCATAAAGGTTGAATTTATTAAAAAAAAATATTCATTCATAACTTTCATAATACTTCTAATTTTAAATTAAGGAATATCTCTTGAGATACAGTTAAAAAAAGAGAACTAAGATCAACTCCATTGGCTAAATGTAAATTGAGAATATAAATAAATTATACATTCTTATATATACTTATTTAAAATATTTTATTTTAACTATGAGTATATAAAATTAGTTTCTACATTGTTTTATTCATATTTTTTTATATAGCACATCAATGCAGTTTATTGATTTGTTCATTTATTATTTCAACCCGACTTTCAAATATGGTTTAAAATGTTTTTATATAATTTCGAACGATTTAAAGGGAATCAACAAATAATCGCTTCTAACTCTTGAAAATGATAAGAAGTAATGCATCTAAGCAACGTCTCTGTTATTGGAATAATAAGGAGAAAAACAGAAAGAAGAAAATGAGAAGAAGGCAACTTACAATTGAAAGGACACAACTGAAAAACGGAAGTTCAAATTAGAAAATAATTGTATATTCTTATTCAACCAAGTGATTTTCATCATTGAGTGAAGATCAACTTGAAGACTTAGAAGACATTTTTAGTTCAATGTTTTGTCATCATAAAAAAAACGGAAATTGTTGGATGAAGTTGAGTCAATGTTGTAAGGAGTGGTTTTAATGATAAGATGTGTAGCAAAAAAAAATATTATTATTATTGTGTACCCAAATATTTTTTATAATATATTTTGTTATTATTATTAATATTCTTATTATTATTAAAATGGGAGGGGAATTGGCAAAAAATTATTTTTGGCACAATAGAACTAGGAGTTTTTCGATTTTGGTACCATTATGTCAATTTTGGCACCAATTCTGACTGACCTTTTCAATTTTGGTACTTCCGTCAGTTGACTTAACGGTCAACTGACGGAAGTGCCAAAATTGAAAATGATATTCAGAATTGGTACCAAAATTGACACCATGGTACCAAAATTGAAAAACGCTTAGTTCTATGGTGCCAAAAATGAATTTTTGCCCCATAATACTATTATATTCTTCTTGGTATAAAATAAATCGACCTCTAAGGGAGCTCAAAGATATATAAGCCTAGGATCTACTGTAAAACCACAGATATAGGACATCATTAAAGAAGGCTTACATAGTAGAACTAAAAACTGACCCCCACCACAATTCGGCCCCTCAACGCTAAATTTTTTTCCTTCTCTTTTTTATAGTTGTTATTCTCTTTTTCTATTAGCCGGTGCTTCCTATTCTTTCTAATTAGTAGATGTAGATCAATAACAATGGAATGTTAACAATTTAACTTTATGGGATATGACTAGTGACCAATTTATTTTCACGCAACGCTCTTCACTCGTGTGAAAATACAATGTACAGTTGAGCTTTAATTTTATGTTGAAAAGATAATTTTAACTCTTGGCAAATTCATATTGTAATAGTAATTTAATTAATTTACTTTCTTGAGATATAGTGAATGGACAATCTAGCTACCTCCTCCATATATACTTATATACATACGTATATTACCCCCTTGTAAATTCGAATTAACAGGTGAATAGTGGTGATAAATTTATTATTTTTGTTTAATATATACATGTAATTAATTAAGGACCTTTTATTCTTAAGAATACAAAAAAATTTAACCGGAAGTAATGAAGGATCTTCTTCAAATCGGTTGTCGTAATCACTAGACTGCTTTGAAAGCTTGTCGGAATAGATATGTAATGTTTGCCCATTTTGAATTAAAAAAAATATATATATATATTTAATTTCCTATAGGATTTTCATATTAGGGAGATGTTTTAGGTTTTCCTTTTTTCTTTTTAAAAGATAATTACCTATTTTTGACGAAGCAATCTCATCCCATGCAAGCACAATTGAAAACAAATGCATTGTATTTATTATTTTAATAAGTTATATAATATAGTAGTAGATAAGAAAAGATAAGATAAATAAACATGAAACTACAGATCTCAATAAAATAGGATCCGGATTATTCTGTTTTTATGATATTTTTCATATTCCAAGTAATTAGTTATATCTCACCTGAAGGCCCCCAAAAAGAATTAGTTCTCATTGGTTAGACTGACAGCTAAAAGTAGTGAATAGCAGCAACCTGCCTGCGAAAATGTATATATACTTCTTTTCGGAAAAAAAATTATTGTGTCAGCAAATTAATGGATAATCAAATTAATTAGTGCATCCACTATACATACATGTCAAGAAAATTTTCAATTTGGTTTCTTCTGCTATGTCAGTCAGTCAGACTTAAATTATAGTTCTACTGAATTTTTGCATGTGGTCCCAACTCATCAATTGATCACCTTAAATTAGTTTTGCTAATTCTTTTCCACATGCATGAAGAAAAGTTTAAGACCAAAGGCATTATATATATTATATATATATAACTAGGAATTCAACTTTTCCAGCACAACATTTCCGTAACTAGTAAGAAGAATTAATTCGTCTTGATCGAGTTAATTGAATACAGTTTGGAGAACACCAACATTAATGTTGAATAAAATAAGAATGAACAAAAATTACAGCTCGATTAATGCTATACTTTTTCATTAAAAAAAAAAAAGTGGATAGAAGATTTTTTACTTACTAAAATATAATTCGGGGGGAAAAAACTCCTAAAAAAATTTCTAAGAATTTAAGAATATTAATTAAACAATGTTGTTGGATGGCCGGGCAGGGAAATGGGCGCCCTGATCGAAGCATAAATTAAAGGAAATAGTGATTAGACAGACGTTAATGGCTGTTCAGTGCTATAAGAGGACAAGAAGTTAAGGGAAATAAAATTAAATGAGACATTCTTATTTTGGTAATATATGATAGATGCTGTATTCTATAAACAGAAACCAAAGAAAATTGCTACTTTAGGACTTCTTCGTGAGATGACTAGTTAATTAGCACTTTCTTGTTATATCTTTTTTTATTTTAGCAAAGTAGCTACTTTCTTGTTTTATTAAACAAAACAAAACTTAGATATATGGTCCGGTGCACATGATTAATTAAAGGGTGTTATATTATATTCTTGATCATCGTTAAATTTAAGATGAATTAAATATATATTTTCTTGGATGGAATTTTATTTGTATCTCCTTAATGACCAAAAAAACATCTCCGCAAGAATACTTAAATTCCATAATTATCTGATATTCTCTTGGTTTTAGTTATTTAATTACTTGCTTTTCAATTATGTGTTTTAGCTAGAAGTAATGGAAAAATATTAAGCTCGTTATAAAAATAATGAGGTAATCATATTGTGTAATTAGAAGAAGAAAATGTCACCAAATTATATCTTTAGTTGCAATACATATATATATATTGACTTTGGCATTAATATCCCATACGTGAGCATAATATAAAATTTTATTTAAATAAGAATGTTGTGACAAATTAAATACAAAATTTAAATTCCTTAAACACTTTTGCACTTAACAATGCTCTTATCAGAAAATTTGAGTCCTTTAATAATTTTTAAAGTTAAATATGTAATTTCGACACGCTATGTCAATCTCAAATCTATATATACATCGTTTATCTGTAAGATTCAACAGAAAATGGCCACCAATAGCTTAAGAAACACTCCTATCATAATTTCACCCC
Source organism: Penstemon eatonii (assembly GCA_038501285.1). Lineage (NCBI taxonomy): Eukaryota > Viridiplantae > Streptophyta > Magnoliopsida > Lamiales > Plantaginaceae > Penstemon > Penstemon eatonii. The sequence goes on from CM076710.1 coordinate 74,961,779, forward strand.
AAAGAAAACGTAAATTGCAAAGACCAGGTCATAACACTACAATGCATTGCTTTGCTTTGGGGCTAATTACGTTCATCTAGCTACACCAACTTCAATATTTTCTACCCGAGAACAGATTACACTAATGGCAAAAAAAAAAAAAAAAAAAAAAAAAAAAAAAAAAAAAGTGGCACATACACTGATACAAGGTTGTCACCAAATTAAAGCAATGTATTTTCTTGAGCTAGCTACCTAGCTCCTAATCAATCAGGTTATGTAAGCAGATATCTTAAAAAATGCTTAATTTGTTCTACAAGCTCTTTTCTCGCAAATACTTGTATATCGAATGGATGTAATCTCTATTTTGTGTTGAGTTAAGATTTAATTTTTGAAAGTGGTTTATGTTCTTTCGAATTTTAAGTGGTAATACAACAACAAACAACAAGAAGATTTGAGAATATATCAAAATAAACTCACATTTTCCTCCAAAATCTTACACTACTCTCTACATATACTGCAAGCAAATGCTTTGAATTCTGAATTCAATGACAAGTAGCTCTTAATAACATAGAGATCGATACATATTGAAGAAAAAGAGAGATTCACCTATCTGGCAATAACTTCTTTGTGAGCTTTATATGAAATAATCACATTCCATACTAAGGCAATAAAGTTGGCGGCAAGGACCTGTAGAAACGACAAAGATGCAGGGAGAAACTTGATCAATCGCAAGCCGAGGTGCAATGGATACAAAACTAAATTAGTTTATTAATAAATTGTTAACTGAAGCATGATCAAACCAAGTCTTCTAACTAATGATTGGTACTCCTGAAATCAAGTTCATTACCATCAAACATGGTAGAAGGCACTTAGAAAGCTGATGTAACAACCAATTTAGACTAATGATCAATAAAACTCATCACGTAGGATATAGTTAAAATACTTTTCTGAGTCTACAAGTAGCGATATTTCACCTTTTTATATGACAACATTTGTGCCTATTAAACTTGGCCCTACTTTCATGTTGTTTCCCACATGCATAGCATCCACCTCCTCCTCCATAGCAGCCACTTTCTTCTTTAGCATCAACTTCCGTTACTCTGTAACTTAAAAGAAAATGTGCAAAGCATTTTGGCAGGAAATGTCCAGGTGCTCATTCGAAGAAGCCATGCATAACCTGAATAAAATTGAGAACAATATCAACTGAAAATGAAAAACCATCTCATCAACTACTATTGGACAATGGTAAAGAAGTTAAACACATACTGACAAGTACTTCAAACTCCAAATGGGACCTGCAGTCCATAATTCCTCTCCAAAAAGCAAATACCTATACACATGAATAATATACATCATTTGTATGAATCAACTTGCTTGCTTGTTACTTATTTATAATTATTATAAAAGAAACTCACAAAGAATAGAATTTTTTTTACTTTGATCTACATCCGTATCACTTTCAAACAGCAAATTCATAGTCTGAGATAGTTCAACTGCAAATTAAAATTTGATCTCATTTCAGTTTCCATTCACTGGCATTGGTTTCTTCTTGCCTAAACAAATATAGCAGCAAAGTCAAAGGCCAGAGAGAGAGAGAGAGAGAGAGAGCAGTCACACTCTTGAACGTCTGCACATACCAACATAAGCCTCCCACCTTCCTCAACCTTTTTTGTTGAAACAACCAAATCCACCCAACATGTGCCAATTCAAGAATAAATAAATAAAAATGCTTTAAGAATATAAGTAGTAGTAGATGTGCTCATCATATTCTCTACAAAGGTAAACACTTCATATCATATCAATTAGTGCAGCTAAAAATTTCCTACACAAGCTCTAAACCTTCTCCAGATTACTATCAAATACATACCCATAACAAAAAAACCCATTTAAAAAAGCATATCTATTTATCAAAAATATTATCATCACCTACCTCTCATAGGAAAACCCAAACCATCACAGATTGCAGTGAAGCTATTTGAAGTTGTTTGGCGACTTTTGTAACTTCATCAATTAGCTGCTTCCGGTTTAATTCCTCTTAGGCGATCTTCATCCTTTAGCTTGGTTCCATCAACCCCCCTTTCATTATAAGCACAAAGAAAAATAAATGCCTGCATAGAACAGATGAAGTGAAGAACCCAATGAAAAAAGATTCAAAATTTCAAAACTTTAAGCATAAACAGATTAAAGTGAAATACAATAAAAGAGGTGAGAAGAAAAAGAACAACAAACCTTTCTGTAAGAACCACCTGCAAATAATACAAGCCTTTAAGACCTTAATTCCAAATAAATAAAGAAAAAGAAGGCAGCAAACAAAAAAGGTGTACGAACCTTCATAAAGGTGTCATTGCATCGGTCCGGCACGACATGAAGGCAGCAAAAGCCCTTCTCCCACTCTGAAACCGCATTCTCTGGCCGCATGCATATTATTCCTATTTAATAAAGAAAAAAACTTTTCAAGGAAAACACATGTGATATAGTGAGAATAAATATACCTGAATAGAAGCATAATCATGTAAATAGTGCAAAAATCTAGACCCGGAAAAAAAAAGTGGTATTTAACTCAAGTCAATGGAATGAAACAAGAAAAATACTCAGATAGTAATGCACAAATCAACAAAACCCAGACAAGGTAGAAAATGATCGAGGATTACATAACACTAAAAATCAACAAAACCCAGACAAGGTGGACAATGAAATCATGAAGTAAGCATTTAGCACATTCCAGCAAATAAATTATATGCAAATATTTCATTCTATAACCAGAGCTCTTGCACGGAATTTAATAGTTATTTATATTTTCTGCTTCCACTTGCAGATATAAAAATCCAGTGTTTAGTGTTTACACATTCGGATTATAATAGATAATATCATCATATTTTCTGGCACATTAGAAACCAAAGATGCAGAAGTATACTGCACAAGTAAACTAAAGTAGCATAGGATTCATGATTGATTACAAGGTTGTATTGCATCTAGCACAATCAAAGTTTGAGTCATAGCAAGCACGCCAAACACTATCTCTATTTGCTTTCACTTTTAGTAGCTAAATTAAATTTTGAAGTCAAATATCTGCTACTTCATAATATTAATACTACAGCATTAATTAGGAATAATTCCTTCGGCCAGACAGCTATTTAACACAATCAGCACTCTTAAATCTTTTCATATATAATTTCATACTGTAAACTCAACAATATAAAAAATTTAGAGCAACTTCGACAAAATATGTAGCTTCCAAACGAAAATTGTGGGAGCTTACGAGAGGTATGAGGGAGCAGACGATGACAGAAAAGCCGGAGGAAACGACGGCGCATAAGAATCGTGGAGGAATTGGGCGGCGTCAATTGAAGAATCTGTGATTTTTCAGATTATTGGGTTCTTGTAATTTACTGGGCCGGCTTCTTAATAAACCAATAGAAATTTTGCCACCTTTCATTTTACTAATTGGGCTGGGCCCAATGTAAATATATTTTCCATATTAAGAATAAAGATTGACGAGATAAAAATATTCCCAATCAATATAAGTTCGAATTTTGGGAGTAACCGTTTAATGACAAAGTTGTTGCTCCAAGAACATATTCCCAAATATTCTTTTAGCTTATAATTAGTAAGTAGTTTTTTTAAGTGTTATACAACTATGAACGATCTACTCGATTGCATTGACCGTTCAATGATCAAGAAAAAAAACATGCATAGTTTTTTAGGACATATAGACTGTAAACACTATTCAGCATTGACGTAAGTTTTCCCCTTCTCAGTTTCCAACTTAGATAGCAATCCAAAGTCCATTTAACCATTTCGACATGTGTACCATATGACAATAGATTATGATTTTGTGACAATTTGTATTAAGATATCATCAAGTCAATGCCATTAAAGAATATTTTTGTTGTAATGCATCCAATATGTCCCGTTTATGACTAAAAAAAGATTCATCAATTGACGCCATTAATGAACAATGGTGATAATATAGTTTAGGGACTTATCTTGTAATTACTACCCACTATCCCACATCCCAGATATTGTGGGTTTTGTAACTCCCCATGTAACAATTGGTTATTTAATAATATCTCTCCCCTCCCCAAATTAGATCCCCCAATTTTCTATACGTATTGTTTTCTCTGTATTCTTGTTTTTCTCTTTACACTTATTATCACCATTGTTCATTAATCTCTTCACATGAAATCACTAAACCAAATAGATATTTTACAACACGTTATCAGCACGAGTTTGCTCTATAACTCGGTTTTAAGGTTATACAAATATATCACAAAACAAGAGAGAAAAGAGGAAAATACTTTGAGAGGTAGATTTTCGGATTTGCACGCAGCAGCTTCGGTTTTTCGATGATTCCGGCCTTCTCAACCGTTGGATCGTCTTCAAATTTGAACCGAAGGTTCATCACACAAGGATCTTAATTTTGACCGTTCGGATCGTCATTCCAGTGTCTGAAAATGAAACGACAGCCATCAGAAGTTTATGGAAAAGTTGAAGGAAATAGTCTTAGCCTCTCTCTGGTATGATCAAATTAACAAACAACTTTAACCTTATTAATTATATGCTTTAAATCTGAAAAATTTATGAATCTAAAGCATGTTCTAGGGTTTAAGTATAATTATTGTTGCAAAAAAAAAAGTTGAAGTTGTTTATCTATTCGGCAAATTAGATGGGTTATGTTACTTCATTCGGTACTCTAATTATGTGATCTAAAACTTATGCTTACCTTTAGATTCATATTTTTGGGTTTTGGAATACATGAATTGCATGCTTTAATAATTATGATTATTCTATTATATCCATGTAATATATGGCTTGAACCGATTCATGTAAACAAAAAGATTTGGTTTGATTTACATATTGTTTGTGATCATAATTTTGGCTTCAACTTTGTCTTTATTAGCACGAATATTATGGTAATGCAAGCATGATGAATTCAGTACATTGATTTTATATACAGTAGCTATATTATGATTTTATTATTGATATGGCTTGAACTATGTGAACATATGTCTTTAAGGCATGCTTCGGGTATGTTTGTTTATATATTGCTATGGAGACTTGGATTCTACTTTATGTGTAAAATTGGTATAATATACATGTTATGGTGGAACTTCTTTTGATTTTAAATCTTGAAATTCGGAATTTACATGGAAATTCTTGTATGATATGATTTTTAGAATTTTCGGAAATATGTTTATACGGAAGTCGTAATTTTCAGAGCATGTTTTTCTAGTCCGATTGACCTGAAACTTTTATTGAAGTATTCTCGTATGATATTGTAACTGCATGAATTTTTTCAGATTTGTTGGATAGGTAATTTGTTCTGAAAAAATTGTTTTCTTTGAAAATTAATATGCGATTTCCCGTTTAAGTATTTGGAATTATGTAACTTTCTGCATATGCTTAGAATCGTCTTGAAAATAGCTTTCTAACCATGTGTCCAGATTATTTTTTGGATAAGTAATTAATAAGTTATTTGAGCTTTAAGCCTCTACAAATTACTTGAATAATCTGGAAATTGTTTAAAAGGTAATATAAGCATAATACACAAGCCCACTCTAAAATTTATTCTCATTTTCTTCATGTTTTGTGTTTGATCGTTGAAGAACTTGATGGTGGTAATTATTGTTGTGTTTGGGCCTATCAATTTCGACAAAGAAATCGTGCAAATCAATTATTTTCGGCAAATTTGCGATTTCTTCATAAACCGGGTCAAGAAAATGAACTTCAAGGTCTTTTGGATCAGACCCAAATTTTGAGATTCCGATCCGGTCAAATTGGATCGTGTACGGATCATGGGGATGCGGTCATACCCGAACTGGTTGTGATTCGGTTTGGGTGATACGGTTTTGGTATACGACCCGGTTCGGGTTATTTGGTTTTAAACCCGACTCGGTTCTTTGTTCGGATATTGGTTTAAGTTGGATCGTTTTTTGTTTAACTTGCTCCTAAACTAATATGGTCCTGATTAGGACTGATCATGAAAAAAAAATGTGTATTCTTATTTGATTATATATGTGTACATGTGTGTACATATAGATAGTGTGCCTATATATTCAATTCAACAATTATTGCTTTGGTATCTAAATTGAAATTATGGTTATAATTGCAAGTTAAAATGATCAATTGAAAGACCTTATTTAAAAAAGTTAATTGAGGTTAGTGAAATTGTTATTGATATGTTCACGTGTAGTGTTCTAAGCTCATTAATGAATATTGGTTCAAATTTAATATTTCTTACCTTATGACATGATATGAACATATCATTAATACTTCTGGATATGAATTTTGAAAATTCATTCAAACAATTCATCTTTATATTTGCATTTTATAAATACAAATTTGTGGATTACGTAATTGATTGTTTAATTTAAATGTGAGTCACTAATATGGAATAATGTTTGATCCTATGACATTTCAGTCCCAAGATTGCAATTTATAATTTAATTTTGGTCGTTTTATTTATTTATCATGATTTATTTCATGGGCATAAGTTTCTAAATTGTATGTTTTATTGGTTTGCTGCTTAATCTTATGCATGTGATGAATGATTATATATGGTTGCATGATAAATAAATGAAAGTGGACTTGGGATTTTGCGATATTGGGACTGGGGTTCCCTTGGATTAAAACCACATAGTTCATTTCGAATTAAGAAATGGAACCAAAGGGGTTCAATTAAATTACTTATGGGAGGCTATATCCCCGTAAGAAACTGAGCATGATAATTGTCGGGGACAATTTGCTAACTAATACCCCAAAAGGTTGATGTTATGGTTCTGATTAGGAAACACTTGGATGAGGTCATTAGGTTGGACTATTCATCAATTCAGGATCATCAAAAGGTTTTATGTAATCTGTATAAACTTTTGGACATTCAGTTGTTGGTTTTTGAGATGTTTTTATTATGGGTGGTCATATTTTGAACCACATTTAAATTTGAACTATGTTTGGTTTATTTTGGACCACATTTTGGGTGGCTTTATTTTAATCCGATTATTAAGGTATTCAGTTGTATTAACTCAATTTACTTTTTCAAGCAAATGTTTAAATTGGAATATATTTGGTTCCTAGGCATGACATGTGGGGAATAATGTCTGGCTAATAGTGCAACTACGCACACTATCCTAAGGGATAGATCATTAATATTAATGCCTAGTAAGACCTCTATGACAACAATATATGACACATATGATTTGATAGATGGCTTTGGAAATGCCCACCTTATGTTGTCAAATGGCATAATTTTAGCCATTAAAGAGACTATGTTTGCTCCATGTTCAAGGGGAACGTTGTTGAGTTTTAAAGAAATTCGAGTTAATGGTTACCACATTGAAACCACTGAGGAAAATGGAATATATTATTTGTGCATTACCTCTAATTTGTATGACCAAAAGCGTACTTGGAAGAAATTAGAGGGACTATCGACTGAGTTATATAGGACCACAATACGAGTGCTCGATGCACACCTTGTCAATGGCTAGAAGCCAAGTGAATCGAGCATGTATTTTCTATGGCATGACCGGCCAGGACAGCCGAGTCAAAAATGTGATGCGCCATATTATTAATACCTCTATCGGGCATCCACTAATAAATAATAAGGATCTAGTACACAGTGATTACTCGTGTGTACCATGTTTTATTAGAAAATTGGATCCTATGTCAGCTTATGCACAAACGAGTAAGGATTCCCTCGTTTTCTTGGAGCGTATCCAATGGGACATATGTGGAATGTCCACGAGAAATGCTTCATATGCCAAACTCCTGACTCAGATTATACGGTTGAAAGCACATGCATTATCCGGATTATCCTACTAAGTCTATTAGACTGGATAATGCCGCGGAGTTTACATCGCGGTCTTTTAACGACTATTGCATGTCCCTGAGTTTGATGTAAAATATATGGTAGCACATGTTAATACGTTTGAGGCCCACTGCGACCCAATCTCTTAATTGGTGTTCGGGTATACATCAAACATTTCCCATATATGCACATTTGGGTGCGCAGTATATGTGCCGATTGATCCGCCACAGCGAACTAAAATGGGACCTCAACATCGATTGTGCATATATACGGGGCTTGTATCGCCATCTTTTATTCGATATTTGAAATCCTTGACAGACGATCTCTTTACCGCACGATTTGCGGACTGTCACTTTGATGAGACTGTCTTCCCGCCGTTAGGGGGAGGAAATAATGTTCACACTAACGTTCAGGATGAACGGCGTGAAGTCGTGTGGAACGACCCCAATGTGTCTCATCATGATCCCCTTATAGCAATCAGAGAATCTGAAGAATGCATAATAATCGAACTTCAGAAAGTAGCCAATAATATGCCAGACTCATTCTTTGAATTGGCTAAAGTGACGAGATCTCGTATACCAGCTGCAAATGTGTCTGTAAGGATAAATGTCCAAGTGGGACAAAATATGGGAAAGCTATCAATCCCAACTAACCAGTCGTATCTCCCAACCCATAAGAGGGGGAGATCAATTGGATCAAATGATCTGCATCCCCGAAAGCGGGCGAATGCATAATTGTTAAATTTGGTTATTACCGATAATAATGGGATTCCACCCGATCCATCTCATAAAATAGTTCCGGACTATGGATCTGTCTTGGAGACGACGTCGGGGGACGCCTCGACATCAGTATCCATTACCGAGAATAGAAAAATCTCGGTTGATTATTCATGCATGAATGAGGTGTGACTACGGGATGAAATAATCATCAATGATGTGTTTGCTTACACAGTAGCTACTGAAATTATATCAAGTGATGATATTGAGCCTCGATCGGTGGACGAGTGCAAACAAAGGGATGATTGGCTGAAATGGCGCAATCCAAGCTGAGTTTGATTCATTATCGAAAAGAGGAGTGTTTGGACAAATTGCTCCTACACCTCCCGGAGTTCTACCCGTGGGATACAAATGGGTATTTACAAGGAAAATTAATGAGAACAATGAGATTGTGAGGTACAAGGCTCGTCTCGTTGCACGAGAATTTTCTCAGCGACCTGGGATTGACTTTGAGGAGACATACTCTCCTGTGATGGACGTTATTACGTTCAGATACTTAGTCAGTTTAGTAGTATCCGATGAACTGACTATGCAGCTCATGGATGTGGTCACATCGTATCTTTATGGGGATCTAGATACGGTTATATATATGAAAGTACCGGAGGGACTTATGGTACCTAAGACAAGTAGTTCTAGACCACGGAACACGCTTTCTGTAAGGTTGAGGCGTTCACTTTATGGCTTGAAACAATCCGGGAGGATGTGGTATAATCGCCTAAGTGAGTACTTGCTTAAAAGGGGATACGTGAACAACGATATTTGTCCTTGCGTGTTCATTAAGAGGACAGGTTTTGGGTTTGCTATTGTTACCGTTTATGTCAATGACATGAACTTGATTGGGACTCCCGAAGAGGTTAGGGAGACAACCCAGCTCCTGAAATTCGAATTTGAGATGAAGGATCTCGGAAGGACTAATTTCTGTCTCGGGCTTGAGATAGTACACCGTGCTGATGGGATTTTGGTCCATCAATCGAATTACATCCAAAAGATGTTAAGACGCTTTAATGAGGATAAAGCAAAACCATCAAGCACGCCAATGATAGTCCGATCATTGGATAGGTCGAAGGATCAATTTCGTCCCGTGGAGGATGGAAATGAAGTGTTAGCACCTGATGTGCCATACCTAAGTGCAATAGGTGCATTATTGTACTTAGCTCAATATACTAGACCTGATATCGCGTTTGCGGTAAATCTACTAGCTAGATTTAGCTCAGCACCGACACGCCGCCATTGGAATGGCATAAAGGACATATTTCGATACATTCGTGGTACGACTGACATGGGTTTGTTCTACCCCTATACGTCACTAAAGAACGCAAAGCTTGTGGGGTATGACGATGCTGGTTATCTATCGGACCCGCACAAAGCTTGTTCCCAGACTGAGTATGTCTTTATAAGTGGGAACACAATTGTGTCTTGGAGGTCTACAAAACAGACTTTAGTTGCCACTTCGTCGAATCATGCCAAGATTTTAGCACTTCACGAGGCAGTACGTGAATGCACATGGCTTAGGGCCATGATTGGGCATGTTCGAGGTTCCTGTGAATTGGCTACCACAGAAGATCCTACGGTTATATTTGAGGATAATGCAGCCTGTATCGAGCAGATGAAAACAGGTTTTATTAAAGGCGACAACACCAAGCACATAGCTCCGAAATTTTTCTTCAATCAGCAACAACAAGAGCTCAAGCAAATAGTGATCCAACAAATCAGAAGTTAGGACAACTGCGCCGACTTATTTACTAAGTCATTACCGAAAATCACTTTTGAGAAACATGCTAAAGCTATTGGCTTTGCGCAGGTTATCTGAGCTCGCTCCATTATAGGTTTAAGTGGAGTTAACTTGAGGGGGAGTACCGTGTAGGTATTCCGTATCCAGAAGATACCCGGGTGCCCTGTTGTACTCTTTTTCCTTCGAGCGGGGTTTATTTTTCCCATAGGGTTTTTGTTGCCCGCCAAGGTTTTAATGAGGCAACATTTGTTGGCTGAAAAGATTATGCGTTGTACTCTTTTTCCTAATCGAGATTCTTTTTTCCCACTGGATTTTTGTTACTCGGAAGGTTTTAACGAGGCAACATGAAAAGCATAATAATGGCTCAATAGGAATCCCCAAGGGGGAGTGTTGTAAATAATATATTTTAGTGGGTATTCCTATTTAATATTTGTATAGTTTAGGGACTTATCTTGTAATTACTACCCACTATCCCACATCCCAGATATTGTGGGTTTTGTAACTCCCCATGTAACAATTGGTTATTTAATAATATCTCTCCCCTCCCCAAATTAGATCCCCCAATTTTCTATACGTATTGTTTTCTCTGTATTCTTGTTTTTCTCTTTACACTTATTATCACCATTGTTCATTAATCTCTTCACATGAAATCACTAAACCAAATAGATATTTTACAACATTTAGCTTATAATTAGTAAGTAGTTTTTTTAAGTGTTATACAACTATGAACGATCTACTCGATTGCATTGACCGTTCAATGATCAAGAAAAAAAACATGCATAGTTTTTTAGGACATATAGACTGTAAACACTATTCAGCATTGACGTAAGTTTTCCCCTTCTCAGTTTCCAACTTAGATAGCAATCCAAAGTCCATTTAACCATTTCGACATGTGTACCATATGACAATAGATTATGATTTTGTGACAATTTGTATTAAGATATCATCAAGTCAATGCCATTAAAGAATATTTTTGTTGTAATGCATCCAATATGTCCCGTTTATGACTAAAAAAAGATTCATCAATTTCCTTGATGAATTGAATTATGACCAAGAAGATCAGTACATCCTTGCTTCAAGAAAATATAACTTACATATATAGTAGCACTCCAGTTTCTAATCCCCCCCCCCCATATTATCATTCGAAATATCATAAACCAATCACTTTTATTTTCATATTTTCTATTCCAACATTGCCCAAGTTTTAAAAGCTTGCATGATCGAGATAAATAAAAATGGATATATATATATAACTTATACATGATAATGTTTGCGTAAAATTTTGTATGTCTTGCTTCGATGTGCAATTGGCTCGATGCAATTGACTAGATGTAAAATAAAGTGAGTGCGGGCGTGTTAATGTTTGTGCGTGCAAACATAACGATTTAAAATGGACATAATATGATGAATATGTAATATAGATTAATGTCCTGATAAGGCTTGACTTCTAAACAATTGATCCCTGATTCTTTTCCATGCATGCCTGGCCGCAGGACTTAACAATTTATGATAATATTTCTCAAATGCCAAACTTTTCGTAGCCAATTAATGGTTTATTCGAAACATCAATGCATTTGCAAACGAATCAGTAATCGAGTTAATTATCAAGCAGTTTAACTTATGTCCATAACAGACTGTCAACGTGTCAACATGGACATTTAAAATTACTTGATGTAGCGGTGGAAGGGGCTAGTCACTACAAAATTGCGGACTCAGGTTTGAATCCCTGTTGGGAGAGGTTTCCACTTTATATGTCCGACGCGCCTCGAAAGGGATTAAACCCTTGGGAAACCAAAAAAAAAATGGACATTTAAAATTACTTGATGTAAAAACATACTTATTATAAAATTAAGAGAAGAAGGCCAAATACTTCCATATATTAAACAAACTTAATGTTGATAGATGAAAATACATGAAACATTAGCCTAACATGTTTCCCCGATTTACAAATATGAAAGAGTATGTGAAATTGTAAAAAGACTCCTATGTTGGCATTTGACTGCCAACGAGCTAATGAATCTTTTAACTTTTAGATTGGCAGAGAACCCACCAAAGGAGCTGATATGTATAATGTAACCCTTTGTTGACGTGAAGGTAACATTGACGATAGGTGAATGCCATCAATGGATCGCCCAACCTTGACATATGGCTACCAATCGGGCTCCTGACCAGGGTTGGCCACTGGAGAGGAGGCATCTATCGAGCAGATGACTACTCGACAAATAGCTATCAAGTAGATGGCTAGATAACAAGCCCATCAAGCAAATGACTACTTGATGAGTTTACCATGTAAATACGTGGGCACTTAGATGATAGTTGCAGCGTACTACTTATTTGAAAACTAGTTGTCCTGAGGAATGGCTTCGCTGACGGCGGAAGCAGCTTTGCGGCATATTTTGAGAGGCAATGGTGCTGAACTTCAGGCGGTCATGTACTACGGTTTACTGAGAACTAACAGCTGATTTCGAAGAGTTGGCGTTGCTGACTGACTTAAAGAAGCAGTGTTGCTGGACTTTCGATGAGCATGATGCCGGATTCAATGAAGACTGAAAAATTAATTGATTGATTGTGTGTGTGTGTGTATGGCTATCTCCCTCTATTGATAATTGCTCTTGATCTGATTGGCTGGTGCTTTTCTTCAACTACTCCCACAACTTCCACTACTTTGGCAGTTGTCTTCCTCAGTTCTTCTTCCCACGTTAATTTGAAGACTTAGTTGGTAGTTATTTTTTAATTCTGCCAAATCTCCTATCTTCTTGCTTTTGCAACCACTTTTGAGATATTTTAGGAAGTGGTTAACTTATAATCTATCTCTTTGGCCGGATAACTCACGTGGGCCAATCATGTTTATCTTTAATTAATTAACGTAATCTAATTAATTAGCCATATTTGCTGCTGGGCCAATTTCAGATTTTACTAATTGGCTGGGCCCATTTAATTATTCGGTTTGGGCCATTCCTATCATACCTAATTAATTTGAAGTAATCTGGCCAAATTGATCTTCTGGGCCTTTATATTAAATCAGTCAATTGGGCTTGGTCAACTTGTTGGGCCTAGTTTACAATACGGCCTCTCACTGGTTCGGCCCTTTTTTCATTTGGCCCTTTTATCAAGCTATTATCCCCCGACAACCCGAAATTGATTTTTTGGGTACAAACATATAATAAACTTTGTCAACATGATACAAAACTATTTCCGATATAGTTGAACAAATACTATCCGCAAGAGGCATCAAAATAATAAGCCTGCGTATGTACATCTTATTTCATAGATTTGCGTCTATTTTTATCATTTCCAAAAGAAAATCTTGTTTACATTAATCTTATTTGTGAAGATATCTCAGATATGATGGACACAAAATTTATTCTATTATTCTTCGAGGAAAACCATACAACTTAATACAGAGAAGTTTCAGTCTTTTCAATCTCTTCTTAAAAATATTTGGTTTCAATTCAAATGAGAACATTCATCTAGGTTAATACTATAGAGATCATAAGGAATATTATCTTAGTACTATAATACTATAGTTTTATACTTCCCATGCAAAAGGAGTTTTTAATATTTAACTTTGGCCTCTTATATTTAAGACGAAATTTATAATTTTTTATGGGTCTTAAACATAAGAGTTTTCTTGGAGCTCAATTTTTTGGCAAAAGTTATATATATACTTCGAATTTTGGCATAAGAAGGAAAAGGGCAGCTTCTAGCTGTTGGTTGCATTATTTCCCTCTTAATTTGCAAACACTACCCAATAAAACACTTTTTCTCTTAAAATGCAAATACCTCAAACTTTATAATCTCAACTACTTTTAAGTGATTTTTCAAAAATCTCAAGTCCAAGTAAAAGCTTAAGAAATTGAAAACACCACCTTAATAAAACGATTATGGAAGAGATTGAGTCTAAGCTCAAGGCCCAAGCTAGCTAACAACTTTTCACAACCTTTCACCTTTTTGGCAGTATTTTAAAAATCGGATCGGACTAGTTGGTTCGACCGGTTTAATTGGTAACCTACTCTCATTCCGATCTGATCACCCAATCTTGTTCTTGACCAAATCGAACCCAAAAAAATCAATCAAAAACCAGTGAACCGGTGGAACCACGGTTCACTTTTAAAAAAAATTAAATATAAAGTTATGAATTTTTTACTCATTCATTCTTCTCAAATTTTTCCCTAAAAAAAAAAATTCTTCTCAAATTTCAGAATATTTGCATGTTTTAAATAATTGATATTTGGCCCATAAAATATTAAACCTTTGACTTTCATTTTCAAAATATATACTCCCTCTGTCCCTTTAGTTTTGCTCCCCTGACTATTGGGACGAAGTTTTAAGTAAAGTTGAAAAAGTGGAACTTTTAGGCGACTTTATATTTATGCCCTTAAAAATAGTAGTAAAGAATTTGTGGTGTCAAATCACTAATTTAGGTTGAATACTTTTAAGAAAAATAATTTCACATTAAGAAATGGAGTTTTTTTTTGGGACATTCAAAAAAAGAAACAGGAGCAAAAGAAAAATGACGAAGGGAGTATAATACTTAAAATCAAACCAAGTTATTTAGCGACTTCGGACTCGGTCGATCAAAAATTATTTGAATTTGATTCATATTAGGCCATCTCCAGCCGAAGCAGGCAATAGCCCCCTCCTGCCTGTCTGCTTGCCTGCCTTGCCAAGTTAATCATCTCCAACCGAACAAACAATTCAAAATATTTATTTCAATCTCAAACTTTCCCCACTCTCACTTAACTATAACAACAACAACAACAACAACAACAACAACAACAACAACAACAACAATAATAATAATAATAATAATAATAATAATAATAATAATAATAATAATAATAATTATATAACTTTTAAAGAATTAAAATAAAATTTTAAATATAATCAAACGGAGTAAGAATTTGATAACGTTAAATATCACAATAAACGTTCAACTTAAAAGAAATTAATAATAGTGAGTTAAATTTGTCAAACGAGACATATAGTGAATTAACTTATATTTTTTTTATACATTTAAATTCACTACAAAAATTTTAAATTTTAGTGACAAAATAGTAAATGAAAAAGTGACAAGAAATTAAATATTGTCACTAAAACGGTGTATATAGACACACTAGTGACAAGAAATGTAAAAAAGTTGTCACTATTGATATTTAGTGACACCCCAAAAATGACAACTAAAATGACACTATTGATATTTAGTCACTATTATTATTGTGACAAAATTAATAATGTTATCATTCAATATATACAAGAAGTGACAATTTCAACAATGTCATTTGTCACTAAAATTTATTTTTCTTGTAGTGATTTCATTCTTGCAGGACTTATAACTTATAACTTATAAATTTGTCCTACAATTAACTTACCACTTGTAGGCAAAACAATAACAACAAAAAAAAAAAAAAAAAAAAAGAGAGAAAAGGAAGTCACGGCAATAAGGAAAAAAAAGCAACAGTCAATAATACACTGCAAGTAATAAAGAAAGAAGGCAGCAATTGACAAAAAAAAAAAAAAAAAAAAAAGGGGAAGAGGCGTGTTAGCCTCCTGGCAGGCAGGGACCTGCCAGCAGGCAAGCATCTCCCCCCGGATGCCTGCCTGCCAGCTTCGGGGGGAGCTCTTCTCCAGCCGAAGGGGGGGCTGTTATTTGCCTTCCTCCTTCAGCTGGAGATGGCCTTACACACATCAAACAACTTTGAACAGTACTCACTACAAAAAAAATTTGTGTATTAGTTATAGTGTATTATGTCATGATAAAGTGTAAGTTGTAACTCTTTAATTCATTTACACCGCAGAAAAATTTAATTTTAGTGACAAAATAGTAAATGACGAAGTTAAAAAAATTTAAATATTATCATTAAAATGATGTACATAGACACATTAGTGACAAAAAATGTGAAAAAATTATCGTTATTGGCATTTAGTGATACCATAAAAGTAAAAACTAAATAATTGTCACTAAAATGGTGAACTATTGTCCATAGTGACAACTTAAGTTCCATACACTTGTCACTAATAACTATTAGTGATAGCTTAAAAATATATTTTGTCATTATTGTACTTGTCACTCAAAATTAATATTTTTGCCACTAAATCCAAGTAAAATGTAGCAATTTTATCAATGTCACTTAATATTTTGTCAGTAAAATTTTAATTTTTTGTAGTGATAGTGATAATAATGTTAATTTCGTCACAATAATAATTATGACAAGTGAAATAGTGACACAACTTTTTTTTAAATTGTTGCTAATAGCTTTTAATGCCAAGAGTTATTTAACAATATTTTGATGGTCATTTTCTAGGTATCACTAAATATGAATAGTTAAACTTAATTACAATTATTGTTAATTACTAATAAGTATAGGAAAACCATTTTGGTGATAAAGTTTAAATAGTTGTCTTGCATGCTTTATAAGTCAAATATTGTACACCCAACCCCAATTTGTATGACATATATGGAGTCTATAAATACTCATAGTACGAAGTCTTAATTTTAGCATGTAAAGAACTACTAGTTAGTACATATTGCAACTATAAATGGAATGTAGATTTATGTAGATATATATACTATAAATACTCATATATAGTACGAAGTCATAATTTTAGCATGTAAAGTACTAGTACATATTGCACCTATAATTGGTAAGAGACAGACAAGAATCTTTTAATAGATATATATCCAAAATGCATTCAATTCACGCACGCGGTTCGAAACCAAAACCCACGGACGTCCTAGACTGGCGTTACTGTTTATTTGATAGAAAGCATACACACATACATACACTAATGGATACAACAAGGAAATTAAATTAAATTTAATAAAGGAAAAGGGTTTGGCAGTACTGATTTGACGCATTCCGACACATACAAAATAATTGATTGTTTGAACCCAAAATTAAACCATTTCAACCAATTAATTATATGATTAATTTCTACTGCTAGCTTCCATTTGCATGCATGATCGATCCCAACACAAGAACATTATACTATTTATTTAAGCGATGGCGGTGGACGTACACGTACGTTATACTAGCTAGCGGTTTCTTGAGGCGGTTTCACGCTGTGCGTTAAAAAAGACGGAGGCGATAGGGGGCCCCAGGTTATTGTTGGCGGCGAAGCGGCGAGTGTTGAAGTAGTCTGTTGAGGTAGGCAAGTTCGTCACTGTTTGTCTTCCTTTCTGCTTGAAGAGAACGAACACAAACCTGTGGATCCCTATATTGGGCATTGGGCTCTCATACAGCACAACCTCATTTCCTGAAAAAACAAAATATATATATACAACTATTAATTAATTTTAATTTATATCATATCAAAAGCATCTTATTATAGCTAGCTAGTTCCACTGATACTGTGACGAGGATATATTTTCGTTAGATAAAGCCATCGTTGTCACTATTAATTAGTTAAAAAAAAAAAAAAAAAAAGCACATGATGACAATTAATTAGTTATTACTATTCACCATGATGATTAATTTAGTGACAATGTTTTGTGTATCATTGGTTAATTGACACAATTCTTAACTATATAATTATTACTTGGAAACAATTCTAGTGACCATATTTTTGTCACTTAATATATGTAAATATTTATTACTCAACATTAATCGTTACTTACTTAACATTTTATCACTGAAAATCATTCTCTTTTAATTCAAGTGTACTGAATTTGTGTGGTTGTATATGGACTGAATTTACATGCAAAAGAGTAGTGTAGTGTATTATAGATAGATCTAGCTATATATCGTAATTAATTCTTACCATATGTTACATCCGTGGTGCCTGGAATATCTGTCACTAACCTGCAGTTACATATAACCTAACAATGATTACTTTTATGAATACTTACAATTAGTGGCTTTGGTTATAATTAATTTAATTTTATATATACCATTGGAGATGTTCCCGGAGATATGGATCGCTAGGACCTGGAACATCAGGGTCAGTCATAACCTGCACGAAAAAATAGAAAAATGTTGTTTAATTTCTTCTAAACTAATTAAGGAGTTATATTAAATTTCTGAAATTTGTAATTTATTAATTATCACCACATTATAAACTCGATCATATCGTTCAATTTCTAAAATACTAGAGCTAAATTATTACATACCAATGTGTAAAAAGTTCTCAAGTCACCTCCTTGAACCTCGACCTTTGGTTTAGCCATAACGGCAGAAGGGTGGAATTCATAGCCATTGAAGACTAGTTTGTTGCCATATCTAATGCATAGTTTCATAGTTTGAGTGAATGAATCAAGAACATCCCCTATCACTCTCCCAACTATGAGGGGGTCTGTTGGTCTTTTTGCCATGAGAGAGAGAAAGAAAGAGAGAGAGAGAGAGAAATTTGATTACAATAAGATAGGGAAAGAGAAGAGCTCCATATATATAGCACTAAGTTACATAGTACTGTATTTTTCTTGGAATAAATTAAATTGAAATGGCTTAGACGACCTGCCCGATTATCCTTGGCATGCATGTTGGGACTTCATTAGGAATGCCTTTGTTGCTCAATACTTTTGCAACGCGTTCCGATTCGCTGCAGTTACGGTTTCTGGCTTCTTAATCCGCTCGATTATAATACATTTTTCCTTTTAATGGTGTCCACATAATTGTATTATATATCTTCTTAATTCATCTATCATCAGCATCATTTTAACGAACATATCTCTGCAAGTCAAGTTATTCGAACATAAAAATATGGATAAATTGAAACATAATTATTTTCTCGGTCATCTCCAACTATTTCCAATGTCCACTTTACCTCTTCAATTATTGGTTGCATTACTATATATCTTTCATGGTTCAATTGCAACAAATTATTTCAAGTTGTTCCTTTCAACAAAACGTTAACAAACCATGTCACTGATTGGATATTTGAAAGTGTTTTGCACTTTCGCTTACTGCATTTCATGGAAATATATCGAGGCCATTATAATGGCCTAGTGCAATTTGAATTGAAGCATAAAATATTGTTGGCACTACAAAAATTTTAAATTTTAGTGATAAATAGTAAATGACAAAGTGAGAAGAAATTAAATATTATCACTAAAATGGTGTATATAGACAAACTAGTGACAAGAAATGTAAAAAGGTTGTCACTATTGACATTTAGTGACACCCCAAAAGTGACAACTAAACTAAAAAGTTGTCACTAAATTATAGTGACAATATTTATTGTCACTAAGGGTGTGTGTGGATGGGTTTTGGCCCGGTCTCGCGGGTCTCGCGAGACCTAGCCAAAATCCTTTCAAGTGAGTTTTCGCCAAACCCATAAAACCATCAAAAACCTATTCAAAAACTTACACTCAAACTCTTCAAACCTATAAAACATTGATTTGATACCTACCAACCTATTTTTTTCCCCTAAATCTCACTTAAAAAGACATTGATTTGACACCTATCACCTACTTTTTTCCCTAAACCCCAACTTCCAAACTCAATCCAAGTGGGGTTTCAACTTATTCAAACCACAAAATCCAAGAGTCAAAACTCATCCAAATGAAGTCTCAAAGGTTTCATCGAAACCACCCAAACTAATTTTTTTAAACCAAGACTCGCGAAACCGAGCCAAAATCCATCCAAATAGACCCTAAGTTGTCACTGAAAGGGTGTCACTAATTGTCAATAGTGACAACTTAAGTTCCATAAATTTATCACTAATAGTCATTAGTGACAACTTAAAAATATATTTTGTCACTATTATTATTGTGACAAAGTTAATAATTTTGTCACTAAATATATGCAAAAAGTGACAATTTCAACAATATCACTTAATATTTTGTCACTAAAATTTATTTTTCTTGTAGTGCCAATTAACTGTTTTTATACTATTTGCAGCAAACCAAATACTATATTGTGCTAACATTAAAAGGAACTACATAACCCAAATTATAAAATCTAAAAATAGGCATTCAAGAGTAGTTTGAAATTTCACAATCAAAGCCATAAGTCCAGAAACTTTCTGATCTGATTAAGAAATCATAGCCAAACATAAAAGACAAGAATAATGGCACCTTTTACATAGATGACTACTTAAATTTCATATGAGGAAATTGCATTTTTCATACCAAATTTTTACCTATTTCAGACATTTGGTATCAAACCTACAAAAATTATCCATTTAATACTAAAATTGAAGGACGAATTTTTTCACATTTGCTTGAGCTTTAGTGGTGATTTTTGGTATGCTTAAAATTATGCGCCAAATTTTTTACCATAGAATGCTTATGTGCCTTATATCACATCAGAAAATTATTGTGGCATGATTCCTTGTAGATTATGTGATATGATTTAATTTGATTAATATCGCAAAACTTTGTTACTTTTTTGCGGATTATTTATTGCTTTTTATGAACTGAAACGTGTACCATTAGAAAACTCTCGTCAAGAGCTTTCCAACCATAAAAGAACACAAATTTGGCCCCCAAAAATTGGCGGAGAAAGAAAATGTGAAAAAAAAATCCTTCAATCCAAAATTGGCGGAGAAAGAATATGTGAAAAAAATAAATCCTTCCATTTTGGTATTAAATATGTCTTTTTTAAAAATTTGATACCAAATATCTAAAATAGGTAAAAGTTTGATATCAAAAATGCAATTCCCTCAATAGCATACACTTAAAATAAAAAGTGATTAAATATAGATGTAGTCATCTTCATTTTTCAAGATTTATTATATTAGCAAAGTTAGACACATAATAAATACAGTATATATAAAAACTGGAATATCCAATAAAGCCCAGCAATTAAGTGAAACAAACACCACTTTTTACTTTTAGAACTTCATTAAGGGTGAGTTTGGTCCAGCAGTGGGAGCTCTTAAAAACACTTCTAGACATTCATTTTGATTTTTGAAGTGTTTGGCCCCAATTATAGAAATTACTTTTAGTCAAACGTAATTTTAATGGTGTTTGGCCCTCACTATTATAATCACTTTTGGGATCTCCAGAAGCTAAAAATTAACTTATTTTAGAAGTAACTAAAGTGTTACTTTTGTAAAAGCTATTATCCAAAAATAATTATTTTATAATTAAATTTTATCATAATCAATTATTGTCAAAATCCATTTTAATAAAAGTAATTTTCTTATAATTGATTTTTGAATCACTAGGCCAAACTTACCCTAAGCTTACCTAAGCTTATAAAGAAAGAAAAACTAATGCTAGCAAAGAGCCGTCGCGCGTGCTTCTTTTTTTTTAAGATTATTATTGCAAAAACACATTTTCTCGAATACATCATTCAAGCAATCAATCAATACATTATATACTTTTAAGAGTTAATTTGACTCTAATTGATTGAATATGACTATATCCTAATTAATTTTCTAGAAGTTATACTCTCATGGTATATATGATTTTTATCACATATATTTCTTTAGTTTTCGTTTTATAAGTATTCTCTTTATTGATTTACTCCTTTATATTTTTATTTACATGTTTTATTCATATATTAATTTTGTATTGTTTGAAAATATGATATAATATATATCATATTATGAAGCTTTGTCAAATGCTTTATGTATGATTTCTTTTCTCAAATTTTTAGTTTTTTCCCTTTTTATTTATCCTGAAAGAATTTCAATAGATTGGCCATATTATTTGGTGTTCCATAGTAATTATTATTCCAGTATGTTTTTGTGTAATCTTGTAAAGCCTATTTGAAAGGGTTTTGTCAAAGTTTCGTTGGTCTCGATTTCAAAAAAATGATTTTGGTGATTTTCGGTGAAACTTTTGAAATCTCATTTGGTTAGGTTTTGAATGTTGAGTTGTGGTTTTGAAAAAACTGAAACCACTTGGAATTGGTTTGGATGTTGGGGTTTGGGAACAAAAAGCAGGTTGTAGATGTTAAATCAATGTCTTTTTTTTAGAGTTTGAGAAGAAAAATATGTGGTATGTGTTAAATCAATGTTATATATGTTTCAAGAATTTGAATATGAGTTTCTAAATAGGTTTGTGATGAATTTAATGGGTCTTGTCAAACTCCATTTTAAAAAGTTCTGACTTATTTTCGCGAGACCGAGCTAGAACCCAACCAAATAACCCTTGGTGTTCATTTCTCTTTCTTTATTTAAGTATATATATTTAATTAAGTCCATTCATATATTATACGAAATTACATTTTACTCCTAGCCTCTACTTAATATTTCACACATTTGTACGTAACTGAATTGATCAGCTACTACCTAATGGCTAAACAATGAGGCGTTAATTTAGAGCAAACACAAAACTGCAAGAAGAGATATATTTTGATATTCGATTAAATTAAGGCTTCATTAATGCTTCATATGCGAAAACAAGTGAGCATAGAGACTGTGTGATTTCCTTCCAGACAATGTTTTAAAAACCGGATCGGACATTTAATCGGTAGCAGCTTACTGGTTACTGCCTAAATCGATTTAATCGTTTTAACTATTGGTTCAATCGATGTGACGTCATTATAATATATGTAATAAGTTAATTTAAGTGTTATTGTATGTAATCAACTATTTACAAAAAAATCTTATCCATTTTTTCAAGTTATTTCCATAAACTAAATTATCTCATAACCAATTATTTTTCTTGCAAATCTTGAGTTGAGAATGATTGATAGAAACAAAATTATAAGTATGATAACATGATATCTGGGCAATAATTCATATTACAATAAACACCATATAAAAAATAATAATTTTATTACTAATCACGTATGAAAAAAAGAAAATATTGATGAATTTAATCACATAAACTTTTATATAAAATAAAATAAAAATACATGAAGTTGGGGAAAAATGATTTTTCTAATGAAATTGATGCTCAAAATTTATTTCTATAACTTATTATATAAAAAATTCTTTGTTTCTTGTTGATTTTGTCTGCTTAAAAATGAAAAATAGAAGATGAGATGTGAGAGTATTTTTGAAGTTTAAAGACAGAGGAAGAGAAGTAAAAATCCGTTGCGTAAACTTTTCGATTCGAACTGGTCAGGAACAAAGCTGGTTTTGGAGGGTTAATCGGATCATATTAGGTGTCTGTTACCGGTTAAACCGATCTAACCGGTCGATCCGGTCCGATTTTTAGAACATTGATTTTGTAGCGAACACCAAATCGAATTTCTTATCACATATTGTTGTCACATATTAGTATCACATCAATATCTGATTGCCATATGCCAATTTGCATAAATTATATATTAATCTGTTTTTGCCATACTTTAATTAATTTCTAGAAAAGAAGGAAAGAGAAAATTTCCATTCTAACTACAGTACCTCATACCATTTTCATCTTCTTCTCCAAATCATTCATGATTTTTGTATACCCCCAAAGTAATTATTTTTACTAAACTTATTTGAAACAAATATGATGCTTGTTGTTAATGAATGGTCGAAAGATGACCGACTTAGATCATGGTATAGGAAATTCGCCAGAATTGTTTGGATAAAACTTTTAGTGCTATTTGTATTTAACATTTCTCCAAACCATTTTTTTTTTAATAAACCAGGTGTACAAGCTTACACTAAACTAATCCTGGACCTTCAGAACCCTTGCCCTAGAACCCTGAAGGATGTAAATCGCAGGATGTGCCTCCACCAAGCCTCGGGATCCCACCATACTGCTGTACACTTTGCGCACAAAGGGGTCTTCACCACAAATGACCCTTAGACAGACCCATGAAAATGCTTCCATCCAAGTTCCAAATGGGATTCGAACCCCCATCCTTGCCGCTGGAGCAAGCCTTATGAATCGTTGGTCAACCAATTGGAGATATGCCATGGCGGCTCCAAACCAATTTTGATAAAGACTGAATTTAATCATATACATAAATTTAATACTTCTGAATGGTTAAAACTTGAAAACTTATAGCGCGGGTTCTATTGAGAGGCAATTTATATCATAATTTTTTCTTAAATGCTTAGCTTAACTTCTTTAATTTTATGATAAGAACTTAGAATATTTTTTCCTTTCTTTTTTTTTTTTTTTTTTTTTTTTTAATAACTAAGAACTTAAAACTGTGTGCCGAATTTTTTCCACACCTCTTTGGGGAACTTTGCATAAGCCATGAATGGTTATGAGGAGATGACGAGATTTATATGGAAATGTAGTTAAAATATATGTAAAGCTTTTTCCTTTTTTTATGTTAAAGTATTGTTTAATTTATTAATATTGTTAATAAATCAAATAATTTATGTAAATATAATAAATAAAATCTTCAAATTGGTCCGCATATGTTCTTTTTCGAGTCAATTTAAAATTATTCAACAATATGGACTAAATATTCCAGTAAATTTGAAGATGTGTGGCTATTTTGGTAGCTTGAAATGTAATGGGATAAAATTGTCAGTCAAGATAAGTAATGGCATCAATTTTGCTGTAAGACTTAACTGTCACGTCATCACTTTACCGTGATTTTTACGGTAGTATCAAACGTGAGTGCATTTGTTAAACTACTGCGTCAAATGTGTCGGCCTGAATTTTTATGGTACTACAAGTGCAATTCTCTCGATTGTAAATTAAAATAAATAAACAAAAAACAATTTAGGTAAATAAACATGTGTCAATCATCTATTGGTGCCACACAAATATGTGATAAGAAATCCCGCCGGACTAACAATAGGCAGTCATTAATTTGAAAATTTAGGAAGAATGATACTAAATAAATGATACCCTAATTGAATTAATTAATACTTCATACCACAAATTCAGTGCATAAATCTAACGTTAATCAATTTTCAAGCATAATATATCCAATTACACACAAATTTGTAGAAAAATAACCAAGAAATTAAAATCCAAATCAAGAAACTTACCACTAACCTTTCAAGGAACGGGTCAAAGGCGGAAATGGAGGACTTGTAGGCGGTGGCGGTGGCGGTAGCGATTGGGTTGACAGCGGCGGCCACGACAGGGTGGTGGATGGCGGCGGCAAATTCGAAAAAGGGATGAGGGGAAGAAATGATGAAGTAATAGGGGAATTGAACGAGGAAGAGCTAGAGATGGCAGTCGGGTTTAATTCCAGGCTATTTCGACCAAGTCAGAACTCGATCGAAATTTCTACACATTTCGACTGAGTTCTGACTCGATCACTGACTCAATCAAGATTGAAATTATTTTATTTTATAATTGTGGATTAAAAAACAATCGACCAAGTTTTGACTTGGTCGATTTTTTTTTTAATTATTTCGACCGATTTTGTATAGGTCGAAATTCTGGTGCTGTTGATATTTCGACCGATTAATTATCGATCGAATTTTTTTCTAAAATTTTCGACCAATGGACAAATTTTTTCGACCGAATTGGAATCCGTTGGAATTAATTTTTGTCCGATTTTGATTTGGTCAAAATATTTCTACCGAAATAAAATCAATCGAAATTTTAATGATAATTTTGACCCATTTTATTTCGATCGAAATTTTGGCTTTTTCTAGTAGTTGCAGACCGTACCAATGGAATTTTAGCAATTTAATTTTATGGGATATGACTAATGTGAAATTTAATTTTACGTGTGTAAAAATACAATTGAGCTCGATCTATTTTTATGTTGATAATATAATTTTAACCCTAGACGCATCCATGTTGTAATAGTAATTTACTTTCTTGAGATATACTCAATGGACAATCAACCATTTTCCAGAAATAGTTATATACATATTACCCCCTCGTAAATCTGAATTAACTGGTGAATAGTGGTGATAAACTTGTTATGTTTGTTCAATATAACTTATAAGGACCTTCTATTTTTAAGAAGAAAAAAATTTGACCAAAAGTAATATTAGATAGATGATGAAAATATTTTCATAGGAGACTGCTTTAGAAGCTTGTCGGTATATATATATATAAAATCATATAGGAGATGATGAAAATATTTTCATATTAGATAGATGTTTAGGTTTTCTTTTTTCATTTTAAAATATAATTACCTATTTTTGACGAAGCAATCCCATGCAAGCACAATTAAAAACAAATGCATTGTATTAATTATTTAAATAAGTTGAAGTTGGATACATATATTAGGGCATCTCCAGTGTTGCATTCAGTCCAAGTCCAGCTTCCCCTTATTCAGTCCAGCTTCCTCTCAGAATCCAAGTACAGCTTCCCTTTTTCCTTTTCATAAGTCATCTAAAATGTATCAATCTATCAATTCCATTTAATTAAAATTCTCAATTCCATCTAAAAATTAACTCGTATGTGAAATAAATAAATAAATAATTAATAACAATAAGATATAATTTAAGATTGACAATAATAATAACAATAACAACCAATATTTTTTTTAAAAAAAAAACACAACAATACAATAATTAAATAGTTGACAACCAATAATTTTTTTTAAAGTACATAATAATATAAATTAAATTTGAGTTTCTAATAATTAACTTTTAAAGGAATTTTAAAATTGGTGCACAATAATACACCAATTAAATACTTGATTAACATGATTTGAAAATAATAAAAATAATTTTATATTCACATTAAATTTTCCAACATAATAGTTACATTAAATTTGATTTTATAAATAAAAGT
Organism: Penstemon eatonii; assembly: GCA_038501285.1. Lineage (NCBI taxonomy): Eukaryota > Viridiplantae > Streptophyta > Magnoliopsida > Lamiales > Plantaginaceae > Penstemon > Penstemon eatonii. Next base: position 74,988,565 of record CM076710.1, read on the forward strand.
TACATTTTTATACAAAAATTAACTTTTTAAAAATAGTACACAAATTAAATAAAAGTAAGATTAAATAAGAGTTACATTTTATTAAATAAGGTATTTTAATTTTTTTTTAATTTAAAGGAATTTTTATTAAATAAAAACAAAAAAATAAAAAAACAAAAAATAAATAAATATAATGAGTGTGTTGCACTCGCCCGCCTGGCTATTGACGCCTCTCGATCGGTGAGGCAAGCCAAAGATGGCTTGCCTCACCGATTCAATCTACAAAAGCACCCCCCCCCCCCAATCCATTTTTGCATTTTTCTCCCCTTATACATTTTTCTTCACTTTTTTTCCCCTCTAGATTCAAAAACCCCCAAATCCACTCTCCCCTTATACACTAGAGATGCCCTTACTCTGTTCGTCTATTTTCTTTTGCTCCCATGAGCTTTGGAACGGAATTTTAGGTGAGAGTTGAAAAAGTAGAATTTTTATGCAACTTTAGATTTATGCCCTTAAAAATTATGGTACATAATTAGCGGTGTAGATCCTATGTATCACTTTTAATGTACCACACTTGTGTATCACTAATAACTAATTGCCACTTGTACATTTGACAATTATTTTAATTGTCAAATGTACGGGTGTAGATCCATTGTACCACTTTTAGTGTACCACACTTGTGTATCACTAATAACTAATTGTCACTTGTACATTTGACGATTATTTTAATTGTCACATGTACATGTGGCAATTAATTATTAGTGATGCACAAGATTGGTATACTAAAAGTGGTACAGAGGATCTTGAGCCCACATGTACATGTGGCAATTAATTCTTAGTGATACACAAGAGTGGTACACTAAAAGTGGTACAGAGGATCTTGAGCCCACATGTACATGTGGCAATTAATTCTTAGTGATACACAAGAGTGGTACACTAAAAGTATTACAGAGGATCTTGAGCCGATAATTAGTGTTGTCAGATCATTACTTTATGTGAGAGGATACTTTTGAAATAAATAATTTCATATTAGGAAAGGCAGCGTTATTGTCAGAGCAATAATTGATGCTTCGAAAGCAATTTTTAAAAAATTCCTAAGTTACCCTTAATGGTCAAAACACATTTATTAGATAATTAATACTTGGTGAAAAAAGTTCTCTTTCTACATAGATATAACTCTCTCTTTATTTAATTTTGCATTAGTTACCTTAATCATTAAATTCATTTTATTTTTTTACCTCTTCACTTATCCTCTTCTGTTAATGATCCGAGTGAGGAATAATGTTTTTTATGCAAACTCATGTGCGTCATTTCTTATTAATTTTTTTAGAACAGATTCGTCAGCTTTTTATGTGTAACAATTCAAATTGCATGTTCGGTATGATATATTGATTTGATATGCCCATAAGCCTAAGATCACATGTGGGATATATATTATCTCAAATATGTTTTAATTGCACATAAATAAATTTGAAATACTTTCAAAAATAGAAAGGTAAGAGAAAATATTCTTTATTTTGACTCTTCAAATTTTATATTTTATTTATTTTTATTTTATGATCAATTTTTTTTTTCTTTTGCCAAGTCTCACAACATATTTTGTGAGCAAAATTCGATTTAATATTGCGATATCTAAATAATGGATTTGATCCTTACAAATATGATGAAAAGTATTTCTTTCATTAATGCTCATGATTTTCAACCACAAATGATTTTAATCACATGGATAAATAATATTTGAAAGTTTTTCTTGGTTACAATTTTCAAATAGTTTAAAAATAGATTCTAAAAGTAGAATAATCAGCTAGGAAAGAAATATTCTTTGGGGTATATATCCAAGAAGAAGAAAAAGGATATATAGATGGATAAAGATGAAACTACAGCTATCAACAAAAAGGGGTGTGGCTGGGATTCCAAGTTGTAATACACCTGAGGCTGAGAGGGTCCCCTCTCCTCTCCTGGCCAGTAGGAAAGAGTTTTCACTTCTCATTGGTTAGACGACTAAAAGTAGTGAACAGCCTGCATTCATACTATTCTTTTCTTCTCGCTTTGTCACTTCACTTTTCCATGTGGTCCCAACTCACCATGTGGCCTTCAAATAATTTTGCTTCTTTTCCACATGATGCATAAAGAAATTAAAGATAAGACCAAAGGCATTATATAGTACTATAGTTCTTCTTTCTAATTTCCTCACAACATTTTCGAGTGTAGATCCTCAGTATCAATTTTGATATAACACTTAAGTACATCATCATTAATTAATTGACACTTACACATATGATAATTATAATAATACTTACATATGTATATGTCAATCAATTAGTGGTGATACACTTAAGTGGTACACCAAAAGTGGTATAGAGAATCTTGAACCAATATTTTCATATGATAGAGTTAGTTGAATACAATTAATTTTGAGAACATCAAAATTAATAACTGTTGAATAAAATAAGAATGAACATATATATATATATATTTATAATAATAGTAAAGTGGATAGAAGATTTTTTACTTACTAAAATATAATTCAGGGAAAAAATTCCTAAAAACTTTCTAGGATTTTAAGAATAGAGTATTAATTAAAGAATGTTCTTGAATGAGAATCTGGCCGGGAATGGGCGCCCTGATCGAGGCTAAAGGGAATCCAGTCCCACCACACACATTAGACAGGACGTTAATGGCTGTTCACTGCCATAAGAGGACAAGAAACAAAATTATACTCCCTTCGTCACTTTTGAGGAATTTTAGATTACAGCTGAAAAGGTCAACAAAATTGCAATTTTATATTTTTGTCCTAAAAAGTAGCGGTAGATAATTAGCGGTGAGATCCTTTATATCACTATTAGTGTATCATATTTATGTACCTCTAATAAGTAATTGTCAAATGTATATGTGACAATTATAGTAATTAACACATGTTATATGCCCTCATTCTAAAATAAGATTCCATGATACATGGCCTTTCTTGAGATATGTCAATCTAAGCCTTTAATTTTAAAATAAATAGATCTAAACCATTAATATTTGTGCAACTGTGCAAATAATTAGAGTAATTTTGCATATGTGCAACAAATTGTTGCACAATCATAATGACCACAATACCCTTATACATAAAAAAAATTTAGTATAGCATTTGTTTTTCTTCAAAACAATTCCTCTCCTCATATTGTTTTCTCCCAACCATCTACAACTGAATACTTTAAAGTCATCAATAGTTGATTAATTTATCGATCCGATTTAAATATCCTTAACATTTAACACGATAGTATATAATTATATAGTCTAACAATGTTGACTAAGATACTTCAAACCTCAAAGTTTTTTCAAAGGGCTAACATACTTCATTATTACTTAACTTATAATAATTGATTCACTTAATCACAAATTTAATTCGAAATTTTAGTGTGATCTCTCATTGTAACAAAACTTTATATAATATTTTAAATTAACTTTAATTATAGAATTTGAAAATGAAACCAATATTAAATTGAATCGAGTGTGTTTTAGGACACAATTTAAAAGTAGACTGACCCGACTGACAAAAAGAAAAAGATTTGGGGTCAATGTATAATTTTAGTTTCCCATAATTGGAGCAAAGCCTAATTTTTATTATCGTCTCCTCTATCCCCAAGCCGCCGCCGACATACCTAACCACCAGCTCATGTCATAACCTCGGCACCCTTGCGCAAAACACATCTTAACAAAAGGTAGGAAGCCATTTCCCCTCAAATCAATTGGCTTGCACTAGTCCTAGCATGAGGACATATCAAAATAATAAGCAGATGCATCAAGTGACAATATAAAATAAAATTGAAGGGAGCAACCATCTCTCTTAGACAAAGAGAACCATAATCAACAAGAACTAATTACTGGGTAGGTGAAGATTTCGGGGGTACATGCGAAATTGTAGTCTTCCCCACCCTGCCGGCGCCGGATTTGACAGAGGAGTGGGGATGCTTTTGATGTGGAAGATGAATTGTACAAGTATTTATGTTTTAGGATGTTAAAGAAAATTGAAAGATTTTAAGAGGGTGTTTTGGACTTTTAAAAAATAAATAATTTAATAAAAATGTTAAATATTCGTAAAGGGGTATCTCAAGAGAGACCCTGCACACAGAATCTCAAGATAGAGTATATGTAGCAATTACTTATTAGTAGTACAAAAGTATGGTACACTAATAGTGGTATAGAGGATCATGAGCCGATAACTAGTGATGTTCAATTATTTCTTTTGTAAAATAGTACTTTTGAGAAATATAATTTTATTGTAAACAAGTAAATGAAGTACTCTCACACAAATTAAGAAATATCATCAAAAAGGAATTGGGGAGATCTAATAAGGTTTGGTGATAGTTTTAAATTTGGAAAAAAATGATAATTTTGTTCTTATATTAAAAGAAGAAGAAGATTATACAGATTAGAGAGTGGGGTAGTGATATACACAATTTGTGTCTGCGGAAAATAAGGGATTTTTTCCTTTTAGCGTACCAGAAATCTGACCTCCATTACCATTTCAGAATTAGATACGCGTGAAGGTAAATATTGGGACCGGTAATTTTCAGTTTTACTTAATAGTGCTTCATAAAGATTAAAATTTTGAAAATATGATGGCCCGTGCGTGAATGGTGAAAGATGATCGGGTTAATTTGGCTGGGAAAATAAAGAGCAGGAGTATTTATTGTTTACATTAATTATTTTGTTGATAATTAAGAGCAGGAGTATTTATTGTAACCACTACGAAGGAATAAAGACATAATTATGGATAGGTTCTTATAAAAGATAAATGGGGTGGAGGCAGTAGGAATTCAGCCATGTTGTCGTGGTTCTTATTTATTTATGTGATACTTTATTCTATGTTTTAAACACTGAGTTGTTGTTTTTAACTATGTTGTCATGTTTTGGATGTATGAATCCTTGAAGGATATTTGAAATTTATGGTTTTGTAATTGTTCTTAATTTTTTTAGACACTTTAATTATTTGCATGAAACAATTTGAATTTATATTGACAAAGAATGATATTATTTTAATTATACTTGTATTTTAGATAGTCTATATATATATATATATGTAATAATTAAATAATAATTACGTCACACCGGTTATTCCGATCGAACCAGTAATCAGTAGAGCTTCCAATTAATATGAAACAGAGAGAGTATTTTTTGGGGACATCTTAAAAAGAAAATAGGAGGAAAAAAACGACGGATGGAGCAATAAAATGTGACATTCATTTTAGTACGTATTAGACTCAATTTATGTAGGAATTATTAACTATGTAACATAAGCACTTGTTAACAAAAAGTTACTATTAATGTAATAAAAGTCTTGTTATCTCCAAAATAGAGAATTGCACTTGTGACATCAAATTTTATATTGATTATCACTTGTGGTCCCATTAAAGTTCAGGTCGAAATATTTGGTATCATAATTTAACAAATTCACTCACATATGGTACCGCCGTTAAAAATCATCATTAAGTGGTGACGTGACATGAACATATATATATTTTCTCGTAAAATAAAAAAAGTTTAATATCAACTGTTTTGGCTTTCTTTTTTTTAATTTTAGCCTCTCCTGGCCAAAAATCCTGAATCCGTTCCTATATATAATTATGTTTCTCTTAGGAGATTGGACGTGATATGCATCAAAGCATAGAGGAGGTCCTATAACTAACCCTCATGGTTCAAATGATAACTCCAGTTTTCTTTTTTTTCAAATGGTTCAAATAATCAAAGAAATTTCAGAATTTCTTTTTCTCACAATTATACAAACTTAGATTCGTTGTTGCGGAAATAAAAATTTGGTATGCGAAAATAATTTGTATGTTTTGAGAAAACAAAATGAGGAGATGAATTGACAATTTAGATTAATCTATTTAGACATTGACAATTTAGAATACTGAGGGTCGGTGCATTTCATTGTAAAATATTTCTTAATGTTCTTCACCTGGTTAAGGAATTACATAAGAATCTACAGAGTCACAGAGACTGTAGCAAAATGGGGGGAAAGAACAAAAATGAGAAATGTAGAACACAGATGAATAAGCAATATTATACCGAATTACCAACAGGTGATTGGTCTAGTGGAAGGGACTAGTCACTACAAAGTAGCGGACTCAAGTTCGAATTCCTGTTGGGAAAGGTACCCACTTAATATGTCCAACCCGCCTCGAAAAGGATCAAAACTCTTGAAAAAACAAAAAAAAAAAAATATTATACTGAATTAAGAAACACTGAGCTGATTCTATAATTTTTTCTGAATCTCATTCTAAATCCATTATGGAGATGAACTTTATGTGTTTTGTGGGGTGGGACTCAAAGAGTCAAAACTTTTTATTTGTTAGGGTAAATTAGGATTTCACAAAAATTGCTTTTAAACAAGTATAGCTCTGGCATTTTCCCCAGCCTTTTTAATCTGTAAAGTATTATCTTTTCTTTAATGGTACGTATCATCTGTCCAGTTCGGAATGGAAACAACTAGTTAAAAATGGGGGTGGTCTACGCTGACTCTGGGTCAGTGTGAGACACCGAACCAAACGATTCTACTATAATTGTGCCACTTGGCAAAAGTCTGACCCTACTAATGCATAAAATACCAAAATTATCCCTTTTATTAAAAAAGTAAAAAACAATGAAGAAAAAATTAACTCCTAATTTTCCAACCACCCCGCCCAAATCCAAAGTTACCACCACTTTCCCAGGTTGTCGAATTGGAGTTTCGAGGCTGCGACGGCCTCAGATCTGAAGTCGTCGCAAACATCGAAACTCCAATTCCAGGCCGACGGCGGCTTGAGAGCTTCTCTCTAGGCTGCCGCCAACAGGGTTTGACGGCGGGGTGGAGGTTTGGTACGGGTTTTTTTTATGGATTTGGTACGGATGGAGGTTCTTGTCGCGACGAACAGTGGCGGCGAAGTTCAAAAATAGCCATTCTTCTCGCCGCTGTTCTGGTTCGACCACAGGTAGGGAGGGACGACGGGGTGGTGGAGGTTCTGGTCGCGATCAACAGCGACGGCGAAGTCTTGCCGTTGTTCTGGTCAAACCACGGCTAGGGAGGGACGACGGAGTGGTGGCGGCTGGGGGGGGGGGGTTAGGATTTTGGGAAAGGATGAGAGAAATCTGAGATTTTGATTTTCAAATGCAAAAATTGAACTATTCATTCAAAGGAATATGAAATTGACTACACGTACATTCGCGGCGACGAGGCGAACAAAACCCCTTAACTCGTTTTGACGAACAGACACAGGAAAACGATGGTTATCGTGGAGATGTTGGCGGCACTTTCTTCACATGTGAAGGAAGGCTGAAGAAGACAAAGGGGCATAAATGTCAATTTCTGGAGTCCATCTTAATTGGTGGTTCATACACATTTTTCCCACCTTTTATGGGTTCGTACACCCTATACAATTTATAAAAATTAAGGTACAAATACTAAATCACAATTTTTCATGACTTAAGTACCATTGATGAGCAAAAATAGAATGTCCCTTAAAAATGAACTAGTCTAATCCCATGATATGCACAAAGTTCATTAAAATAATTTGAATTAATATGAGTTATTCAAAACTCACATATAGGGAAAAAATATGGCATGAAAAATTATTATTTATTTACATAAAATAAAGGTTAAATATAATTTTAATAAGAAATCATAACTATTTGAACACCCCATGGACTTAATGAATGCATGCATCCAACTATGAATGGATCACGTACTTTAGCTAGCAATATAATTTAATAACCTTAGGAAAATAGTAATCTAGTAATTAACATATTTTAATTGTCAATCTTCAGGTTTACAACTATATATTGTTCCAAAAGGTGAAATCGCTCACCCCGGGCGCCCCTCACCCCCTGTCCGACGGGATTGTGAGAGGAGGTAAATCATGGTGACTCAACCGGCAACAGAGGCTGGGACCAGTACTCACTGCGCACAAGGAGCCCCCCTCATTTTTTGAGAGGTTGCTCCCACACTGCCGCTGGTGAGGTTCGATCCTTGGTCACTTGTTCCAACTTCCACCTCTGAGACCAGTTGAGCTGCCCATGCGGACAACTATATATTATACTTGCTTTGAAGTGCTTCACGTAATAATAATAAATATGAGTAACTCCTTATGTATTTCTTGACTTTAGGTGATATCATAGAAAATGTATAATAAAAAATATAAAATTTAAATTTTCTAATTGAATTATCATCATCAAAAAAATTAAAATTATGAACAAAATTCACGTGAAAGTAGAAAATATATGAATATAACAAAGTACAATTAAAATTAACTAAAATAAAGGAATTGCTACGATATATATAAAAATAGTTCACCATATCAATATAGAAGTTTAAACTATTCAATTTATTTTAAATTTACTTTATGCATATTTAATTTAGGCTAGTGAAAGGAATTACATATCCATATTTCTTCTTGACGTCTTCTTGCCCTCTAATTTTCTTATGATATGCACTTGCATGTCAAAAAAAAAATAGTGGTTTAAATAAGATAGAAAACAACCTACCAAATTTATTTAACAAAACTTGTAGGTAATTTTTTAATTATGAAAGAATCAAGGAAACAAAATTTTGTGTCTAAATTGATCACTGTAAAATCTCGCTTTCGAAGTCCATTCACATGGACTAGAATCTCATAAAAGAGCACAAAATACAATAATTATTTTATATTTAGTTGAATCAAACGCTAAATTGTATGAGTCCTTAAGTATGAACATTCTACTTTTGTTATTTCCAAAAACCAAAACCCCAACAACATGAGATATATAGTTCTATAATTCCTTTTCAATATGCAATTTCGATATCTATAGTGAGTATTTCAAATAACATGAGCTATCTAGCTCCAATATCTTCAATAGCAAACGTGATTCCATATCTTAGTTCAAGTTCTATGGCAATTGGAATTTCATTTCTTGATTCAAGTTTCAGGATGAAAACTTTCATAAGTTCATGTATCGGCTTATTTCTAAGTCAACCACATTAAAAACTTTTATAATAAAATTTCACAAATATTAGTTCTAGGAGCCAAAAAGTATTCAAGATTAAATAATTACCTTTTAGCAATACAATCTTCCAAGATTACAGACATTACTTTGCTTGATTAAGATTTTTTGCAGCAAAGAATTCAAGTTCTTCCAAACCTGTAAATAAAATTAAGCAATAATCATAATCAATTTCATATTGTTCACAGATTAATGCAAACGTATAAGAAAAATGCAGCTACTAATAATACATAATAAAAGAAAACAAAACCAATAACGAATTTCAAACCTATTGATGTCATAAATCAGAGGAAGATTCTCTTAAAATATCCATATTATCAAGAAGTTAAAATTGATTAATCAAAAAAGAAAGAAATATGTGATTAAAATAATAATAATTTACACAAACAAATGACTGGAAAGAGTGAGATCACAACTTGAGAGTGGCAATTAATGTGATAATCCTAGAGTAATATTTAACTATATAAATGAAAGATAATAAGGATTATATAGAGTTATGTGAAAATAAACTGATTAGCATCGATCTCGGCTAAGGTTTTGGCATGAGTTAAGAGTTTTAATTAATTGCTAAATCAAATTTCCTAATTACAGTGGTGTCCAATCTTAATGATGTTAATAAAAAATAATTTTTTACACTTATCTATTGTATGAACTACCGAAACTTTTAGCAAAATAGCATATTTCTTGTCAATTTACTACAATTAATGGTAACTTTTGACCAAAATTCAAAATTTAAATATAGAATTGCAACTAAATGATTTTCTTTTGTAACTGAATGAAACTTCCTTCTTAATTGTAATGAAAATATACCGAAAATAACAGGATTTACCATTATTGCATAGTTTTCAACTAATTACTACAATTATTTTTTAATTAAAAGAAATTCAAAAACACCAGAAAAAAGAATTTCAATCAAAATGGATCAAAGACCGTTTATATATAAGGAAAATTTTACATATTTAGTCCAAAGCACGTGTAGAACCAGTATTTTAAGAGTTTTATTAAATTTCACACAAAAATCGTACTCCAAAAGCACTCTTATAATTTATGGGTTGTCAGAAAAAATGAGTTTGGGTTGCCAAATACCCAAGGCCAAAGAGAAAGTGTATATGCAATTGTTAAAAATTTAAACTTATCACTTAATATTTGTCACAAAAATTCAATTTTCCGTATATAATGTCGGACTATTTTTTCCAAATAATAAAAGTAAATATGTTTTTTTTTAAAAACTATTATGTTGTCTGAAATTAAATAAATAAGTATTATTAAGATATCATTATTATTTATATAAAATAATAATAAAAAGTAATTTGTTATAATATAAACTAGTTGTTGGAGTGTATAGTAAAAAATGAAAATGTATAATATTGTTGATCATTATTTATATTTTAGGATAAGAGACTGAAATTTAAGAGAGCTGTTGGAGATGGTCTAAGTATGGTAACTCTAAGATGAACTCATGAAATACGTTTAACTAGATCTAGTTGTGAGAGAGTTAGGGGGTAATACTGGAATAAAATCAAGATATTCGAGACTGGATCTGGGTTATGAAAAATGTTTAAATTGATTTATTGTATATTAGATAAATCAATTATATTTTTCGTTGAGATTGTAGCCTATTCGTATGAAGTTGAAGTACTTGCAAGGTCATGGGTTCAATTTTGGCTAAGGTGGTTTTTCTTTTAATTTTATATTATTAGTATTGTTGTTAGTTATTATTTGTACTATGACTTGCTTAATTATGATGTAATTATAATGTATTGTTGAAGATATTCTGAATGATGATGTATTGATGTATATACCATCTAAGAGAAAAGATCATTTGAAAACATTATAGAAATATTAATTTGTTGAACTCTATCCAATAAACCAAAAATTGATAAAAAAAAAATTATTAGAGAGGGTATGAGTTAAATGAACTCAGATTGTGTTAAGTTTCATTAAATATAATCGAATTTGACTCGTTTAAAAAAAATTCAAATTCGGTAAAATAAATTAAACCGCAACTAATTGTTTGACTAACATTAGGATTGTTAACGAGTCGTATTTTAGTCAGATCGATCAGGCCCAACCCATAGTGTGTTTAAGTCGAACTGAATTCGGAACGGATTCAATTCTTGCTTGGATTTAAAATTTTCAGATCCGTTGGGTTTTGTCCGAATTCAATAGGATATCGGAGCTTTCCCAAATGCAATAGAATCTCCATTTTCAAAATTCACATAAGTATTGTTTTTATTTCTAAACAAGTTTGTTAAATTTATAATTTATTAAATTTAGCTCATGTGTTCAAACTTTCTTGACTAGTATGTGTTCATGACTATTTACAGATATGATATGCATAATGTTCAATTTACTCCCTGTTATTTGAAAAAGAACACATCACCTCCCTTTAATCTTATAAAAGTAACACTGTCTCACTAGTATTTTTTAACTTAGAAAAATATGGATCGATAAAACTACCCCTCTTATATGTGGCACTTTACCTCCCCCTCCCCCACCCACCCACCCAATGTTTTATAAATCGGACTGGAGATTGAACTGATAATCTTACTGATTAGATCGATTTAATAGTATTAATCACTGGTTCAACTGGTTTGAAATCATTACAATGTAATAATTTAATTTAAGTTTTAATGTATGTAATCAACTATTTAAAAAAATCTTATCCATTTTTTCAAGTTTATTTCCATACACTAAATGTTATTTCGTGACCAATTATTTTTCCTACAAATCTTTAGTTGAGAATGAATGATAGCAACAAAATTACAAGTATGATAACATGATATCAAGGCAATAATTCAAATTATAATAAACACCATATAAAAAAATGAAATTTGTATTGCTAATCACCTATGGAAAAGAGAAAATATTTATGAATTATTTTTATAAAAATAGAAAATACTTGAAATTAGGGAAAAAAAAGACATTTTTAATGAAACTGATGCTCAAATATATTTCAAAAACTTATTATATAAAAGATTTTTTTGTTGCTTGTTGATTTTGTTTGATTCAAAGTTATAAATAAAAGAAGAGATGTGAGAGTTATTTTTGAAGTTTAAAGGCCGCGGAAGAAAAGTGAAAATCCATTGCGTAAACTTTTTCTTTTTCTAAGTGGAACAGTGGTTCATCGCTTCACTGATTCATTGATTTTGCGATGTTTTGATCGACTTTTTCTGGTTCGAACTGGTCAAGAACAAAGCTGGTTTGAAAGAATTAACTGGACCAAATTGGCTGCCGGTTATCGATTAAACCGGTCGAACTGGTCCCGTTTTTAAAACAACGTTCCTACCCCACCCACCCCACCGTGTTACAAAAATACTGGTCAAACTGACTCTCAATTTTGGCAAGTGAGTTAGACTTTTTGATTGAAGGAGATAAATTACTCCTTTAAAATTTTCACAGGACGGTAAAATATTCTATTTCAAATCACATGAAATAAATTGAAAATTGTGTTAATCACCAAGGGGCAAATTGACGTTAGCTTTAGCTTTAACTAATATCCATGCTCTTAAATGAAAATATGCATAAAATTGAAACTATAAATGCATTATCGACTAATATTTTCTCAAGTTGATATTAAAATATTATTAATGTTGTTTATCTTAATAAAATACTGTTTAAATATATAAAATTTTAAATTTTATTTTTTCATGGATATGCATTTTTAATGGGTCATTGACCTAAATTCATATTTGCTTAATTAATTTCATATTACGAATCACATCATAATCAGTTGAGATCCACTTAAACTTTGATCGAACAAAAAATCAAATAAATTGGGCCGAACTCAAACCTAAATCGATATCCGACACATTAAATGCCGGAATTAACATAAACCCGTTATAAAGAACAACTGAATTGCGAATCTAACTTTGGGCCAGCAATTTTTAAAGTGTTCAGGAACCTAGGAACACTATTGGGAAAACAGGTCTGTTTCGTTGAGAAAATTTGGGCCAGCAAATAGTTTGTACCTTGAGAAAATTTGGGCCAGCATATCTAACATAAAAAATGTCGGATTTCTGGTGGCGCCTCTAAGAACGAGTTTCAGCCCATTGGGCTCTAGCACTGAACAGTTGGTATCTGGTAATAACCAATTCAGATTATATAAGAGTTTGATTAATATTGATTCATACATTGTTCAAGTTTGATTTAAATTTAATACTATTTAAATTTATTCTTGTTAATATACAAATCAAACTCTATTGAGCTATTTTAGAACAAGCTTGAGTTAAGTACCAGTTATCAAATAATTTAATGTTTTTACATGTATTTAATTAATTTTTAGTTTATTGAGTTGAATTCAAACCAAAATTCAAGAGTTATTGGACCAAAAAATTATTTACGAGCTTATTTAATATATATTGTAAATCGTGATCAAACAATTTTTTTTTAACAAGCTTCAGGGTAATATTAAGGGTCTATTTGGATGGGTTTTGGCTCTTGGGTTTTGTGGTTTGAATAAGTTGAAACCCCACTTGGATTGGGTTTGGATGTTGGGGTTTAGGGGAAAAAATAGGTGATAGGTGTCAAATCAATGTCTTTTTTAGTGAGATTTGGGGGAAAAAGTAGGTGGTAGGTGTCAAATCAATGTTTTATAGGTTTGAAGAGTTTGAGTGTGAGTTTCTGAATAGGTTTTTTATGGTTTCATGGGTTTGACGAAAACTCATTTGAAAGGGTTTTGACTCGATCTCGCGAGACCCGCAAGACCGGGCCAAAACCCATCCAAACACACCCTAAATATCCTAATTTGGTTTTTCAACCTATTACCCACTTCCAATTGTTTAAATACTGTAGTGAGTCAATAAAAACTCACACGTCATCAAGAATCTTGGAAGCAACCATGACGCTTGTAACCAATAACCTATGCACATTTAGCGACACAACTAGGGAGTCCGGATTCTTATGCACCAGCCTATCAATATAAACAAATCCCACAACACACGAGGGACTACAGCTAGTGTACTTATATATTCGCTCCACGTATTTCGATAAATTTATTCCTTGCGGTCTCATGTCATGAAAAGTATTTAAGCTGTTTCCGACTCAAGTTGTGTCCAGGACTAGTTTGTCATTTCGAGTGACTAGCTTTTCGAGGACGTAAGAAAGGATGGTTAGGACTCTTGGTGGTGTTGTTGATGGTGGCTCGATATCTTGGCTCGGCTGTGGATGCCGGAGCTGGGCCACCTGAGTTTCAATCACGGTTAACATTTATAGTGACATTTGTTGTATGGCTTGCAACCCAGCAGTTGAGGAGAAATTATTTAGTACAATCGCTGCACCACGTCATCAAGTACACGTGGTGTAGCCCACCAATACACTTGGGACATGTGGATTAATAATCCACATCACCCATGTTCTGGTAATGTGAACACAATTTTCTGAATCCCTATTTTTTTGGAACATGGCTAGAATATGGGGTAATGTGGATTATCAATCTACATGTCCCAAGTGTATTGATGGGCTGCACCACGTGTACTTGATGACGTGGTGCAGCGGTTGTACTAAATAATCTCTCGCAGTTGAGGCATTGTTTTTTATTTTATTTTCATGTTATTTTTTTTTTGTTTTCCATTTAATCCCTTTCGAGATGGTTGGGCACATTAAGTAAGTACCTTTCTCAAAAAGAATTTGTGACTCCGCTATTTTATAGAGACTAGTCTCTTTCACTAGACCTAATCACCTGTTGATTTTTTTTTTTTTCCATGTTATGTGTTGTGGTAAGGTAATACGAATGTGAGCACACATCTTATTTAGTATGGGTTAGTGGTTGTGTGACCCGTAGCGGTTGTATTCTCCATCCAAATGAATATTCTACTATATAGTTATCCTCTTCTTTTTTTTTTCTTTTTCTTTTTTTTCAGAAAAAACATATATGTATTGTTTGGTTGTCGGAAAAGTAAAGGAAAGTCAGTTTTTTTTTCATATATTGTTTGGATAGCAGGAAAGAAAGTTATTGAAAATTTCGTGAAGAAGAAATTTCTCCACCAATTTGATGGGGAAATTCTTGGAAAATTTTGGGAAGATATAACAATAAATTGCGAAATACCCCTTGTACTTTGTCTAACTATAAAAATCCCTCATTTGTGATTTTTTTCTTACCGAAAACTCATTTGTGCTTGTTTATTATTAGTAAAAAAAGTACCTTATCAAGTCATATAAAAATACCCCCACAAAATGACTTAAAAATCCCTTTTTTTTTTACCTAAAAAATCTATCAATAACCCCCTGTTAACTTTGAAGATTGATATAAATTCGGTGACTAAAATAAGGTCCAATTAATTTATAATAAAGTTAATATAATGAAAACGTGATTATTAATACAATATTTTATCAACAAAGAAAACATAATTCATAATCAAACAAAAATATTTATCAAAAATATTATGTTCTTAAACTTTCTTAACAATCAAACAATTGCAAAAATAGTTTTCCTCATAACCAAACATGTAGAGAAAAATAACTTTATTTTCCTTTTCCTTTTCCTTTATTTTTCTTTTCTTTTTCCAACAATTTTCCCTCATTTTCCTTACAACCAAACAACCTAATATATAGTTATCCTATTTGTTGACAAAAAGGTAAAAATATTATCGTAAAATCAAGCGAAAGTATTCGTATTTGTGTCCAACTTTATTATTAACCCCTTCCAACTGTTCCAAGTCAAATCCTGATTAAAAACTCTATAAGCCCATAATGTTTATAATACTATATATGCCAATAACGTGCAATAATACTAGTATTTAATATTTATTAATTTTAGGAGTTAGACTTGGAAGTGGTTATTAGGCCTAATCAAACTTCAGAAATCATACACGAAGTCAGATCCCCCCTTTGTTCTTCTTAAGTCAGATCCCCCTTTGTTCTTCTTAAGTCTAACTAAACAATCAACAATGGCGGCTGGAACAACTAGGAAAATTTCAGCAGCCTCCGCTAGATCTCATACCCGAAAACCCAAATCAAAGACTTCTTCAAAATTATCAGGTGAGATTTACTCAATTTCTTCTTTTTACATTGGAATATGACTGACTCTGTACACTTGAATTTATTGGTTGAATGCAGAGCTTCGTATTATTATTATTATCGATATGCATTTTTATTTATTTTTATCTGAATAGTAGTAGTACATATATGGGAGTGAGATGGCAATAGTTTGAATGTAATCATGTAGAGTGTTAAGAACGACAAGGTCAGGCTATGTTTTATTCTTGCTTTTAGATGTTGAGACAAAATATGTCCCTTATGGATTGGAAAACAATAATAAATCTATCTTATAAGGTCTTGGTCAATCCTCAACTTATAGTTTTTGAGGTAGTGTGTGTCAAATCCAAATCTAGTAAGTGGACTTAGCCCGAACCATATGACGAATTCTAATGTGGGCCACCTTCTTTCGTGATGAGCTCCTCCTTGCTCAAATGATGGGATTTATTCGCGTGTTAGGCTTTACCCACATGTCGCAAATTCGCAAGGTGGGACTTTATATAATGTCACGTGATGAACTTGTTTCACCCACACATTAAGCCCGCCCATACGAGAAGGGGGAGTGTAAATGTAAGGTTTTGTTCAATCCTTAACCCAAGCCAAGTAAGTGGACTTGGTCCAAACCATGCGGCGAATTATTAAAAAAAAAGATGAACAAGCTCAATTTTCTATCACTTGATGCAATAAAAAACATTTTTTTCCCATCAAGGCTTATATATTGTTTGGTAAATGAATGTAATTGGTATATTTCAGGTGTTTTGAAGAAGATATTGTTGGTTTGCTTTACGGGGTTCTTGGCTTGGGCTTATCAGGCAACGCGACCCCCTACTCCAAAGACATGTGGTTCCAGAGATGGTCCTCCAATTACGGCACCAAGAATACAGCTCAAGGATGGGAGACACTTAGCTTACATAGAATTCGGTGTCCCAAAAGATATTGCAAAGCATAAAATAGTGTTTGCCCATCCGATTGATGGCTGCAGGCATGAACTTTCTGCTATAACTGCACGCCTCTCCCCTGTAATGACAATCGCTTAATTTCTTATCTTCAATAGTAAGTAGTCGCAACATTATATTATATTGATCGACTTACACTAATTTTTTCCGTTTAACTTTTACCTATAGGAACTTGTTGAAAGTGAAGGAATCTACATTGCTTCATTTGACAGACCTGGTTACGGAGAGAGTGATCCTCACCCTACACGTACACCTAAGAGCTTTGCTTTTGACATTGAGGAATTTGCTGATAAGTTGGGACTAGGACACAAATTTTACATTCTCGGGTTTTCCGCGGGTGGGCAGATTGTTTGGACCTGCCTCAAATATATTCCTCACAGGTATACTTTTTTCTTTTTTCATACATATCTATCTTTCCAAAGGGTATGTGAATCGATCGACTATAAAATTCAAACAGATTGGCAGGGGCAGCTATGATAGCACCAGCCATAAATTATTGGTGGTCTGGTATTCCTACAAACTTGTCTCGAGAAGAATTTGGTCAGCAATTTTTACGAGACCAATGGGCTATACGTGTTGCTCATTATATGCCGTGGCTTACCCACTGGTGGAACACCCAGAAACTGTTTCCGAGTTTCAGTGTTTTCTCTCGCAGCCCAATAATTTTTTCCCGCCAAGATATGGAACTAATACCAAGAATACTTCCTGTAGCAAAGGCGTGTGAGGTAATTGAGTCGTACATCCATCGAGTTCTTGTTACTTTAATTATAACAATAACTGTATTTGGGCCATACATAGTATCCATACGTACTTGCTACACTTCACGGTGCACCATAAATTCTACTCTATTTTTTTTCTAATGTTAACCAGGCACATGGAAGACAACAAGGGGAGTTTGAATCCATTCACCGTGATGCAATAGTTATGTTTGGGAACTGGGAATTTGATCCCACGGACCTTGAGAATCCTTCTTCAGTTCCGGTGCACTTATGGCAGGGAGACGAAGATCGACTTGTCCCAGTTAAACTGCAGCGTCACATAGTTAATAAGCTGCCGTGGGTTCAGTATCACGAGGTATCGGGTGCTGGTCATATGTTACATCATGCTGATGGAATGGCTGATTCAATTATACAATCACTTTTAGTTGCAAACAAAGACCTTTCTTAATTAGGTTGTTTATGCATCTTCGGCTTACAGACATTTTTTATTTTTTGTACTAAATCGCTGTATTTTTTATCCCACTGGATTTGATACTTAATATGAAGTTAACTTATGGACATAACTGAATATTATTTATTAGCACAAGTGAAGTTTGGTTAAGTTGAAAAACGTTATATGAGTTTTCTGAATTTATAGGTAAGCTTTCCTACACAGATCATCTTGATACTGATGTCAAGGAAATCCTACACAGGATTTTGATCAATTTTCAGATTTTCAATATTTTTTTTTTTTTTGAATGACAAGATTTTTAATATTTTCAGATGCAATAACCTTTTTGATCTGCATGCGTAATATATATATAGCTTTTATCTAAAATTTTGGTATTATGTGTATAGGAAAAGGGCTTGCAAGTCCATTGAAGGCAAGTGCAAGTCTGGCCCATGCTATTATCATTACCAGGCCATAAGATTTTAGGATTGCATATGCTGCTGATTGGTATTGCGTCCTTTTTCCTTTCTCTTCGATGAAGTTAGGAGAACCTAATCTGTAGAGGAAAGACGATTGAGCTTTCCCGAAATGCCTCGGGTCATCTCCTTCGAATCTCACATTCATTATACCAAATGCATAAGACCAAAACTCAAGTATATCTCAAGCAACTTGACTTTTCTTCTCAAAAAAAAAAAAAAAAAAAAAAAAAAAACTTGACCTTTTTATAAAAAAGTGGGGTATTAATTATATAGTATTAATTATGTAGTTGGAATGAGAAAAATCTCTTGAACCTACGAAATGACAAAAGTGTCCCCTTTTGGAAAAACAAATACAAAGGTGCTATAAGAATGTCCCAGTTGGCTTAGTTTCACTTTGCACCTCGAAAATTTAATAGCAGATTATTAGGATTCGCACAAGGAAACGAGTAGAAAACTAAACTCGTATCCATGGTGAAAATCTTGTCATGATACAATTCAGGTATATCTAAACTAACATAAACGAATAAAACTAATCCAGAAATATGTCATACCTGATTCATTGCTAATCCGAAATAAATCTACAATATCTGAATTTGGATCTTTTACTTCTGCTCCAAGCAAAACTGGTTTTTCTATGCTAATTGACACGTCTCTACAGCTCCACACACCACACGAATACGAGAACCTCAACTCAACTATACTGATGGTCAAGAATTACTGTATAATTGAGGTGGTGGAAAAGCAAAAGAAAATTTAAGCAAAGACTTCTTGCATTTTGCAGGGTTTTTGGTGGACTTGGAGAAGAGAGAAAATAATAACTCTCAAGTAAGTTATTGCAGGCTTGTTCATCCATCAATCTTTTTTCAAGAGCTAGTAGTAGTCTCTCTTATTTTATAGGGTCTAAAGAATTATAGACTCTTTAGAAGATCTCTATAGAAGATATCTTATTCGAAATGAGACTAAGTCATTCTACAACTAAATTATTTGCAGAATTCTTTTTCTTGCAATTAATGTAATTTGCAAGACGACAAATATTGCAATTAATTATGGACTTGGTTTTCTTTAATTGAATGCGAGCTGCATTGAAATCTTACCAGGCACAAGTAAGACAACAAGGCGATTTGAATCCCCCATTCACCGTGATGCAATACTAGGCTTTGGGAACTGGGAATTTGAGAAAAATAATTCTAGTTTAGGAAATAAAATTTTATTTTGGGACATTATAAAAACAAAATAAGAGTAAGATATTTGGATAAATAGAATCTTTATTTTAGAAATGACACTTATCTTGAATTTTGGTAGGGGTGCATATGGTAAGATATTACGGTTTTATTAGTTAAATTTGTAATATATCAATTGTTGCGATTTTCAAATATTCATTAAACTTTTGAATGTCATATCAATGCACATAGTACTGCTCGATCTTGGTAGAGTAAGTTACGTTTTTGCGGTTCTAAAAATATTTGTTCATATCATATTCTTTTTCTAAAAATAACTAATTTTTCTAATGGAATGAATTGATGATTTTAATTTTTCTTTCTTTTTACAACATACTTATTTAACATAATGATCAAATTTAGTAGCTCTCTCGCCATGATTCAAATAGAAACAAATCTCATTAAAATAAAGAATGTTGATAACTCATTTGTTGTATTTTTGTTAATGATTGAACAACTGATTAATTAGTTTTTCATGCTTAGATATTTTACTGTAGAATTTTTTTGTGAATGAATAATAATTAGAACACGATCGTATGTACCATTGAGTAGTTGAGTTATATTTACAAATAATGAAGCTATATGTAATAATTAAAGGTTGGATGATAATAAATTTTAATGAATTAGTAAATAAATTATTTATTAGGGGAAAATGCAAGATACACCCCTATATTATACTAAACCTGCAAGAAATTATCCTGTGAAATTTTTATTGCGTCAAATTTCCTTGTGTTTTTAAAAACACTGCAAAAAACGCCCAATTTGAGAAAGATATGTCGTTTCGGATCGATATATTTCAAGAAAATATATCATATGAAGTTGTAGGGACCAACTTAAAGTATTTTAAAAATGGTTTCTTGAAATACGTCGATCCAAAACGACCTATTTTTTATAAATTGGGTATTTTTGCAGGGTTTTTGGAAACACAATAAAGTTTGGCGCAATAAAATTTTACATTGTATTTTCTTGCAGGTTTAGCATAACAGGAGTATTTTGCATTTAACCCGTTTTATTAGTATATTTTTTTAATTACGGTACAATTTTTTGTCTATTCAAAAATTAAAACTTGTACCATACCATAAATATCAATGAGATTTTCATACATATCGAAACCTACAATTTTAAGAAGAAAAAAAAAAACTTAAATCTCGATACAATATGGTACGATACAGTTTTTTTTTTTTTTTTTTTTTGATACAGGTACGATACAGTTTAGAAAATTAGAAAATCATGTATGCCTCTAAATTCTAGATTAGATTTCTCTTAAAAATAATTGCTATATATTTTTCAATACATTTATAGGGTTTGTTGCTTAACTTCACTCGAGGTATTAATTTTCCTAGTGTTTCTTATAAAAGGGCTACTTTTTCAATTAATTTATAAATAAGATAACATTCTTTTATCCATGAATCTATATCGAAGAAAACAGTAATAGTTCTCTCTCCTGACCCGGCCCAAGAGGAACCGGCCCGACCAACGCATGAGAACACGTGTAGGCATATGGGAAGCTGGCCGCTGATTGAAGAAAACTGTAATGAAGACACATGTCCGAGACGTGTCCAGCAGTACCCATGCAAAAAATCTGTACCTCAAAAGCAAAAAGCTTATTCTCCTCCCTCCTCTTATCTAAGCTGAAATTAATTTCTGATCTTCAAATGTTTTGGCCATTTTCGTCATAATACACGTCCCCAGTGGGCCCACAAGAAATATCGCCATTCTTTTCTTTCACACTAAGCTACACTACACTCTACACTACTGTTAGAATTTAGAAACGGGAAACAAACAAACCCTATTGCTTTTGTCCCTTTACATATATAATATACACATATGTGCATACACTCTCCTTTTGTTTGTGTATTATACATATATATATACATATGTCTGCATGTGTTGCAGTTAAGGCAATTTGATGAAGGTTTTTGAGCTGGTTATTGTTCAGAAATAATCATTTTGTTTGCTGGAGAACTGAAGGGTAAAATTTGAGTTTGAGTATGATCATATATTTCAGCTTCTGTAATAGCATTTCTTGTTAATTAGGTTTATGTGGTCTTCATTAATCTGATGCAATTAATTGAAGAAACCCAGTTCTTTGATTTATCTGGGGGTATCTTGTTTAGCCGTTTTAATTGAATCTTGTTATGATTTTTTTTACATTGAATCAGGTTTACGAGAGCTAGAGTTGCATAAAAATTAATTTAATTACATGAGATTAAGAATTGATTAATTATTTATTGATATCAAAGTTTATATAAGAATTTTTCATCTTGTTATCATCGATAACATGATCTCGTGTTATTTTCCCTTTTTTTCGATCAATGCGTTTTGCAATTTTACTATATTTATTTAATTTTTCCCCTAATTTTCACTACTCTAGCCGAATAGTACCGGTTAGCGACAAACGTTAAAGCCGAAAGTAAAGTTTTCTACGTTTTGATTTCTCAAACATTTTTTAAAAATTGTTGTGTGGGTCTATAAAATAATGGTGAAAATTTATAATTATCTTCGATTATATAATTTTGAAAATGTGTCGTAGTATAGATTTTATGTTTGGTAGGATAGATAATAGTATGTCTAGCGCTTCATCGCAAATATGTTTATTTTTTTTTTTTTTGGTTTCTCAAGGGTTAAATCCCGCGGGTTGACCACATTAAGTGGGCACCTCTCCCAACAGAGATTCGAGCCTGAGTTCGATACGTACTTCGTAGTGACTAGTATCTTCCAATAGAACAATCACCTGTTTGTACCGCTAACATATTTATATATATACCACCATGTGATATTTTTATTTGTATTAGTACCAAGATAATTTTATTGGTATTAATATATATGCTTATGGGTCGCCTAGTTTAAAATCAAAATCAAGAGATAAAGGTTAATCATGAGAGACATATGGACAAATTCCTCAATAGCATACGGACTCTATGAATTTGAACTAGAAATAGCCAGAAGGTTAACCGGCATGATGTGGATAAATTTAATCGATTTAGGACAAGATCGGCGCTATTAATATGTAGGAGAGTGTCAACAATCTTCACAGCGCGGTGGGATTAAATTGAGTTGGTGTCTATAATCTTATACCCTAGAATTTAACCATTTAATTTAATTCAAGTGCTTAATTTAGATTGACATTCTTTATAAGCCTTAATTTATATTAACTATGCATTTAACTGGTGATGCAATTTCTAGAGTGGTGGAAACCAGAAATTTCTGTGTTGTGATTTGATCATTCTTTTGTGAGGCATCTTATAGAAAAAATTTCAATATTTTTCCATACGGGAAATGCATGTTGAATTAAGTTCAAGTTAGTTGCAATTTTATCATTTTTACTTACCATTTAATAATATTACAAACCCTTGGATGATTAATCTCCTTTGTTCTGTTTGACATATATATGAACCTGCAGGTACCGGATATAATATATAGCCACATCAAATTGTTGGTAAACAACTATATAAGGGACGAAGAATCTCATTTTACAATTCTCAATATGGTTGCAACAGATTCCGAAATGATGTCCCAGGGGGAAGTCGAGTCACCATTACAATCAAATCAGCAACATTTCAAGAATCAGACACTACAACAATCTTTAGGCCGACAGTCCTCCATATACTCACTCACCCTCGATGAATTTCAACATACTCTTTCCGACAGCGGCAAAAACTTCGGGTCAATGAACATGGACGAATTCCTCAATAGCATATGGACTGCAGAAGAAAATCAAGCTCAAGCACATACTACACACATCACACCTTCCGGAAACAATACCGACGCAGTCCCGTGTCCCCCTAGAGAAATTAACACCATGTCTAAAGACAAGGGAATAGCCAAACAACCTAGCTTAACGAAACAAGGTTCAATTAACATCCCCGAGCTCTTATGTAGGAAAACCGTCGATGAAGTGTGGTCCGAAATTCACAACAATCAGCCACGAAAAAATGACGGTCAAAGCGAGAGTCATAAACCTAATAACACGACTCAGAGTCAACATACGTTCGGAGAAATGACACTTGAAGATTTTTTGGTTCGGGCAGGTATTGTCCGTGAACAGAATCACGGCGCACCTGTGCCACCTCAGCAGCCACCTTACGGAATTTACCAAAACACAGACCCCACGGTGGGGGCTAATTTTGCCCCTAGGCCAGTGATAGCGGCGACTTATCAGGCGATTCCACACAGCGGTCAAGGAGTTATGAAACAAGGTGGTGGGTACCCGGGTGTTAATTATGGGGGTAGAATGGGGATTGTGAATGGAGGAGGATTTGGACAAGTGCAGGGATTGGGTATGGGTTCACCGGTGAGCCCGGTTTCATCGGACGGACTGTGTGCGAATCAGGTGGAGAGTGGGAATCAATATGGATTAGATATGGGAGGAATAAGATCAGGGGGAAGGAAGCGGATCATCGATGGTCCAGTCGAGAAGGTGGTGGAGAGGCGGCAACGGAGGATGATCAAGAATCGAGAGTCGGCTGCACGATCTAGAGCGAGGAAGCAGGTAATTTCTTCACCTATGAATTCATTAGAACAACATGTTGTGTTTGTAAGTTATTGTCTTTATGCATTTGTTGTTTTTGCAGGCTTACACAGTTGAACTTGAAGCTGAATTGAACCAGTTAAAAGAAGAAAATGCTCAGCTAAAGCAAGCTCTGGTAACAAAAATACTATGAGTGAAATGCAAAAATGTCCCTATGCTTTGCCTAATTAGCAAAAATCCCCCTATGTACATTATTTTTATTTTGCAAAAACCCCCATGTGTTATTTTTCTGTTAGCAAAAAAATCCTTCCTATGCCTGAGTACATATTTTGCAGGAAAAATGACAATTATACCTCACCAAAAAATGTGAGAACACCCCTGTTAACTTTGAAAATTAGCAATAACCCCCTGTTCACTTAAAAAGTATGCAATAACTTCCCTATTGACATAGGGCGGGTTTTGCTAATAAAAGTAAGGATTTTCCAGTTAGGCAACACACAAGGGGTATTTTTGCATTTGGCTCAAAATACTATAACATAAATTATTTCAGAATAATGACTTGAATTCTAAAGTCTCCTTATTGTTTGAACTTTATAACAGGCCGAGTTGGAGAGGAAAAAGAAACGGCAGGTATCTCTTTTATTCAAAATCATGCTGTTTTGTGTACTTACAGAGAACGATTTCTCATTGACTAAATTTGCGATTCCATAAACTCTGCTGACAGTACTATGACGAATCGAGAACGAAGACACAGATGAAGTCCAAGGCTCAGAAAGCGAATGATAAATTACGAGCAATGAGGAGGAGTTCCAGTTGCTTCTATTGAACCAACTACATGTTCAACAAGTTTCATTCTTTGCTTAATGAATAGAATGTATCCAGTGAGATCATACTGGTGTCCTATCGCGAGCTTGATGAACGGTTTATAAATACTCATTTTCGTGAAGAAAATAGCATTTCTATGTTTTTGGTTTGAGGGGGAGCTAAAATTTTAGGCTTGTAAGCTTAGTATTTTTGAGTTATTGTTGTAATATTGTTTGCTCTTACATATGCTTTTATCTGTGCACTCTGAATAAGCTCTAAAACGAGAAAATTTTGCATCCCATGTTTCTCATTTCAACAGGGGAATATACACTTTTTATACTATCGTATCGACTCAAGAGTGTTTTATGCAGCACAAAGTACGTAATGGACAACGAAATGAGAGTGTGATTTTGTTATAGTTAAACCGTGCCATGAGTTGGAAGTGCACCTGAACTTGCAGCAAGGATATTAATTTCTTCTTCTAGATTTCTTACCTTTTATGTTGTTCTTGGGGCTTTCTTTGCCTGATAAGTGTGCTAATTTTTGGTTAGAGGTCGAGCTTTGTTGCCTTGTACATTCATTTGTGCAATATATTGTTTGTTTTGCTGATCTGGAGTGAATTCTCGAAACGAAAGGAGAAGAAAATATTTGCACCAATTACAGTATTTTTCCAACATTGCTCTCTGTTGTGTGTTTATCGGTATGTGTCCACCTGATGGAATTAGTCTCAATGGACACATAGAAAAGAGATTTTTTCTCTAGGTGTTGTTCTACAGTCAGCATATGACTTGGTAAAGATTTTGGTATTGCAAGTAGAAGTAATTAAAATGTCATGTTGTGTGTGTTTACCCTTATCCTCTCAACTCACACAACAATATGTCAACTCATCTCATGACTATGTCTTCCAACTCAAATTGGTGCAATACATTTTTGTTTGTTTTGCTGAGAAACAAGAATATGGAGTCCATTCCCGAAATGGAAGGAGAAATATGTACAAAAAATTGCAGCAATTACAGTATTTTACAAACATTTTCAGAGATCAGAGAAAATTTATGGCAGGAAATGTAACTCGTGCCTGTGGAAAGAAAAGAAACCATCATAATATAGGCAGGGCCTGCGGTACGGCTGAACGGTTCCAGAAAATCTCACTTTTGTGAATCTTTGATTTCTGAAGCTATAATTCATCAGTCCTTTCTGTTCTGTGTTTATCAGTATGTCACCATCGTGATTATCTGACGAAATTACAGTCTCAACACCTAGAGATTGAGAGTATAAATTAACTCTGTATTCCATCACCCAAGTATAACCAGTGTTATTGTTCTTCAGCAGCCATATATCCATGGTTGATTCTTTGGAAAATCCCACTATAGATGAAGTCCCTTCAATCCCAGTAATTCCCAGTGATTTGTACTTTGTAGGATCACTCGTAGGATAGCCATTTTCCTCAAATTTTTCTTTTTCTAGATCAAAAGAGACGATCTCTTTGCTTCTCGGGCTGTTAGACGACTGCGAAATTTCCCAGAATAAAATTCCATTTACACACAGGGAATCACTTGCTGATATATTGTAAGGGCAAACACCGACTGATTTCCAAGAATTCCAATCAACTCCTTCCCCGCTTCTTAAAGTCAAAATCTCAGACTCCATCACCCAATCTCTAATGGAGGAAGGGAAGAAAGAACAGATGATTTTATATTCATTGGATCGAGGAAGGTAACCAAATCCAGTGGTGTAAAGTAATTTAGCAGAAGAAGGTGGCATGCAAACAACTTCTCGTGAGGTGGGATTCAGAATATATAGAGAGTTCATACTGCTTAAGATTACTAGAGCATTAGAAGAGAGAAATGTAACAACAGGACCAGTGATAATTGTAGTGAATTTGTTAGTTACAGTTCCCTCCATGTCTATGGTTGTGAGTTCAATTGTAACTTTATTTTTCTGCATCTCAACGAAGAAACTGGGAGAATATTTGCGAAATAGTAAAAGAGGCTCTCTATTACGATGTTTCATGTGTTGTGCAGTAAAATATTTGTTACATGTTAGTAACACGTACCATTGTTTACAAGCACACCTCAACTTGCATAGCTCTTTGGCTGGGAGTCTTGATAGCATCTCTATTATCATATCATAGGGGATATATCCAATGCTTCTGTTATTTGCCATGGACGTTACTTTGTCATGTCTTTGCTCGTCCTTTCAATGATGTCAAATGGCATTTTTACTACATGTTATGAAAAGCACATCTATAGACAATTTATAGTATAGTCAATGAGCTTTCTAAGGAATTTCAGAGTCATCATATATATGATTTGGTTAAGATTTTGGTGGTGATTAACAGATAAAAGGCATTGAAATGCCAAGTAAGTTGTGTGTGTCATCCTTATCCTCTAATCTCGTACAAAAAAATGAATTTGACATCAAAAGAGGAGCAATATTATAATTGAGCAAAAAGAACTCTTCAACTCAATATTCCCAGACAATATCAAGGAAAAGACATGGTATTTTGTTAGTTCAACGACTATGGTTTTACTCTAAATTTCGCGCTACTTCAACAAATTCCTCAGGTAACTAACACACCTATTCAATGCACATGCTAGTAACTATGTCAAAACACATTTTATATTTGACCACTTGTATTTGTTAATAACATGAAATTAAAGGCAGGTTGCATAAATAAATGTTCCTTTTAACCGGTCAGACTTGGATTCAGGTATGAAAAAGATCCCGTCATGCGACTCTGCTAGCTCTCTAATGTACGATTCTGACAAAGAAACAGATACAAGTAAACTGGTTTATTTGTTCATTCATTTTCTCTTGATCATGCCATGAGCTAACAGCGAGTCTGGGTCAATACTCCTATTAAAAGCTTAAAAAGCTACGTAAAACCTTGCATCCAATACCTGAAGACAGAAGTATAAAACTTGTGAAGGGAAGTGAGGACTTTTCTGTATAACTGATATAAACATGGTTACCTGGGGATGTAAAATTCCTTCCACTCTCATGCTGCCTGCAAGTATAATGACATCCTGAAGAGACCCACGCCGTCTGACTAAGTCTTGAAACACAAAGTACTATAGTTTCAGCATAGAATCCACTAGTTAGCAAGTCATTGAACAAATTCAGCCAGAAATGGAATCAACTGTAAATGGCAAAATAAGTTTCTCCGCCCATTGTTCTATAGGGATATGGAAAAACCTTGATAATATTTATTATCATTCATTCATTGCTAACATATCCGAACATCATATGTATAGAAGAATAACATGTCATGTTTGGAGGAAGTGATACTTGTGTCACTCAGCTCACACCCCATGCATCACAAAATAGGGAAATTTCTTAATAAAAAACTCAAAACGTATCACCCGTAGATAGCTTTGCAAGCAATCCAGGAATACAATCAGTAAAAAATTTGAGCTGGTAATAGACAGACATCGCTGAAAGACGTAGACAAAATTCAACAATATCAAACAAGTTTCTCAAAAGAATGAAATAAGACGCGATAATCAAGTGGAGATAACCACCCATCCCCCAACCCCAAAGGACAAAATATGCATCATGATACACAGATTAGCTGAAGGTAATCCCCAAATGGTGCACATTGCTGAAAAACAGGATGAAACGAAGATATAACAGCCCAATACACAAGCACATCTCCATCCTATCAACACAAACTACGCCAGACCATCAAAAAATGTTTCATATCCAGTTCATTTGTATGTAATAATTTATTTTTTTTAAATCTAGCAACTAGTGGCAGATGGGATTAGTATAATGTATACATAAATTTGAAAGGAACTTTGCCAAAATGACTACATCCACGAGATAGTGTCCTAGTGCTCTATCCATAGCATATCATTATGAGCTATTGATAGACTATGCTTAAAAAAATTACGAAGTATGAACTGATGATGCATTTAGCACAAGTCCCTCAATTATCTGCAGTCTGCACCCCTAGGAGCAGAACTTTTCTAGTCACAATGCTCCAGCATTCTTCTCCTCGAACTTCTTTTTGCATCAATCCAGATAACTTAAGGTCTTATCCAGCACTTTTCCATAAAATTCTTGATAACCAATTTGTTCTGCAGATCTATCAAGGTCAATGACTTGAAATCGTCATGTGAATGGTTAATGCTTGAATTATCCATCGAAACCAACAAAAGTTAGCTAAATCAGCCCCAATTTCATTAAGCATATCAGAGGTCTCGCCTATAACCATCTAAATTATTGCAAGGACAGAGAATAGCAAATGCGAGAACTCTTTTCCCCTTTTGTGATGTCTTCTCCTTTTCTTCAAAAGGTAAGCCTCTCTCTTTTGATATTAACCAAAAAAGACAAAATGGAGCTGAAGCATATTTGATTTTTATGCCTTCTCCTAGATAAACTCCAAGAAGATAAAAACTCACTGTATTAGGGGTTACAGCGGATTAGAAAACTAAACCAAGGGGACAATACAGCACTAGCCATATGCAATATCAGCATGGTTCTTGGTCGCATCAATTCTTCTGAAATTTGTAACATAAAGTTTCTTCTTTCTCCTCGGGATGTCTTTTGTTACTTATCTAAGGGCCTTAGTTCCAGATTCGCTTCCATGGCAACAAGTACATGCGTTTTGTGTGTATAGCTTGACAAATTCATTGATTATTGAACAGATCTTTATTGGAGTTTGTCCATTACATCAAATCACATTCCACAAGAGCAATCCTCACAAAATGAGGAATCCTCTAAAATCTGAGACAGGTGAACGTTTTGTCAAGAGAGAAGCTGGCAGCCTTGCTTGCTTAACTTGATTCACAAAGAAGCAATATTGCCCACCTCTGTGTAAACTTTTCAACAAGGTATAGCACTCTTGTTTAAAAACTGAATGTCTTAGTTTTAATTCAAGTGTTATTAACTCTAGAAAGGATGTACAATAATCTTTCAACATCCACAATGTAGATTTTACTAATTATTCAATCAAAATGGCAGGATTTTAAACACCAGAACAAAGATCGACAAAGCCTCTTACATGAGACTCGGGCCATTCAGTTCCTTACAAAGCCACATGTTTGTCCGTGACTCCGTGTACATGAATTTGGTAACTGAAAAGTATGTACCATGTGGCTTTAAATATAATCTTCTAAATAGAAGCAACATTCATGTACTAAATCCTTTTTATTGTTCCTTTGCTTGAAAATGGAGATGGCAGCACTAAAAGTTAAGTTGACGGAATTTTTTGGATGCTTCATAGATAGGATAACAAAAATTTCCTACAAGTTTTACTTCTCTGTCAATGTCATGTTGAATCCTTCAGGGTTAGACATATTAAGTACCTCAACAGTCAACACAATGCTAATTAATTAAAGCAAGTCATTTAAATTAGTACAAAAGTTATATATGATTCATTGTTTTATCCATACATATTAGGAGACATTAGCTTTATTTTTAGATAACTATAATTATCTAGATTGTAAATTAACAGTTTCTAGTACGTCAAGTATCATACTGTCTTTACCAACTGAATTTATTTTCCTCCAATGTCTTCAAGTTTATTACTCCATCTGTTTTCTTTAGTTTACTGTACTGGGTTGTCTCCAGTATACAGAATCAAACAAATGCTTAAGAGACAAGATGAAATTGTAACTGGACACTAGTTCGTGAGAATTATGGTTGATTGCTCTGTGTGTGGGGAGAGGAGGGGGGGGGGGGGGGTGTTGGTGGCTAACACTCAACATCTGCTTAGTTTGTTTGGAGGCACAAGCATATGAGCTCCAATTGAAAAGGTTAACTAAAACTTTCCTACACCCACAACAGCCATAATCCAAAAGTCTCCATGGAGATGAGAAATAATTGAGGAGCAGTAAGATGTACATATATAACCAATAAGTTTGGTTTTAGAGCATAGAACTTGCAAATTGCATCTAAAAAACCATGTTAATTTCCGCTTAGCGCATCAACCATCAGTTAACAATTCCGCTTTGAAAATTTATTTTCTCCCAGTTGTGCTATTTTCTGTTTTTAACTTAGAAATATCCCGAAAATTCACCACTTCATAATTTATGAGATAGGTAAATAACATTTCTCCCACTTTAATCAGGTACTCTCCTCATTGATATGGACTTTTATAAACACTTAATTGCTAGCTTAATTATATTCTGAAATTTATCTACAAAAATACCATGCACGACTGGAACAAGTTCTACCAAGACAATTCTGAAAAATAATGGAAGCATCCTTCCGACTGCAATAAAAAATTTAGGAAAAGATCATGACGTCCTTTGTTATGGGTTGTTATCACTGATCATCAATAATTTCCCTTCGATGGAACATAAGAATGCTGAAGTTGGTAAGTAGCAAACCCCTACATCCATTCTGCTGAAGTACCCTACATCCATTCTGCTGAAGTACTTATTTGTTATGTCAATCTTACTCTGATCAATTGATCTTTATGGTGTATCAGTATCACTCATCTGGATATAATAGGTGCATATGGAATCAGTGTTTCGCAAGTGTGTGCTTCTCATTTAGGTGAACTTGAGAGAGGACTCACTAAGAGAAAATTATTCAAATTTAGAATGCTACCATCTTTGTCAACTTGATATGATGATCTTGCAATAGTTGGGAGAAACCGAGCACCATAGGCATACATTCCAGGATGAAGAACCCAAGTAGTTAACAACATAAACAATAATCAGATCATAACATGGTAACTTGACCAGTCAAGTACTGCATTCAATTTTTAATATTTCTTTTAGTTTAAGAATACAGAAGATAGGGGATAAAAAAAGATATTTAACTTCTGTGTTTATATAAGCAGAGGGGAGGGAAGAGAATGGTCAAGGACTCGCATCCCTCCAATTATTGCAAATCATTGATCCCATCCATTTCCTTCATTTGTAATTATTCCTTTTCGTTAACTTGCTTGTCTCTAAACTAGCAGTATCATTATTCATCAAATAAGAATTATTTAGCAGTATATCCTTATTTAATACTATATGAAATTCAAATTTGAAGGAAGATTGGAAAGACGCATGAGGAAAATTAAGAAGCGAAGTATATTATATAATATGGGAAGAGAAAGTCTTTATGAAGGAAACAAAATCAATGCCATTTCACACTTGAAAAATTATACCATAAAGAAAAATGAACAAAGCAGACAGACAGAACCTGAACTTGTACAGAAAGAATACCAGCAATCTACAAGTGCTCTGAGTCCAAAACTTATCTGGACAGGACAATTGAAATATCTCCATACATAATCATGTACCTGCTTCTGCATTTCATACCAGATGAAAAACTCCAATGGAGAAATTCTATTCATATTCAAATTGAACCTCCACATGCATGAACTTTCTCATGAGCCTTACAATGGATGACGTAAAGTTAGCCAACATATGGCATTCTTCATGTGTTTTGGTCTCCGATACAACCCCGTGAATGACCAACTTCTGGAGATTAGGGCACCTTTCCATAAGTCCCGAAACCCACATTGAGAACAGCTCACTTATTACCGTCCACCCAAGTTCCAAGACAATCACATTCTCCAATATAAAGGAACCTTGGAAGCCATACTGAAGTGCTGCCTCTCTTAGATCATAACTCAAGGATAGATGGCTCAGTGATGGAAAGCATGAGGAAATTGTCTCAATATCAACAACCTCGTCCTCATCATCAAACACAACACCCCAAAGTCGAAGCTTTCTCAACTTAGAAGATCGCGAAATCATATGGTGGAACTTCGCCCACATGATTGTGAAATTGCTCACATCTACAATCTCAAGATTTTCAGCACTCTCACCAATATCAAGATGGATGACACTAACATCATCGATCTTCAAAAATCTCAACATCCCTTTACCAACAAGCTCAAAAACTTCAAGGGTGCAATCTTTCAAATGCAACTTCTCTAGGCTATCAGCCTCTAGTATAAACTTATCCAAGCTGATTGCTTCAACATAAATATCCTTAAGTGAGCTACTACTCAAATCCATCGTTGCCTGTGGAT
The DNA here is from genome assembly GCA_038501285.1 of Penstemon eatonii. Lineage (NCBI taxonomy): Eukaryota > Viridiplantae > Streptophyta > Magnoliopsida > Lamiales > Plantaginaceae > Penstemon > Penstemon eatonii. The sequence goes on from CM076710.1 coordinate 75,021,579, forward strand.
CTGACATGACAATATCTAGACTGATCAGGGTCAAGAATTCAATTTTTGGACAGGCAGTAAGAAGAAGACTTAGATCCAAGGCGGATATACTGACATAACTCAGAGAGAGAGATCTCATGCAGGGGAATTTCTGATAACTAGGTTCGACCCCCGTAATTGTATTGTGAGCCAAAGCCAACACTTCAAGTTTCTGTCTGCCACATTTTTCAAGAATGTTAATGTTAGGGGTTGTCCTCACATTATAATGTAGCTGGCGCAAAGTTTCTCTAGTGTACATGAGCCAGGCAATAACTGGGGCAGCAGAGAATTCATCTACATCATCCATGATTATCGAGAGGGATTGCAGTACATTGGTTTGGAATATTGTTTGAGTAATAAGTATCTCAAGTCTACTGGTGGAAAACTCATGATACAAAGGCCAATCATCGGAATTAAAAGTAAGAGAGTGGAGATGATTCTTCCAAGCCTCTTGCCACTTACGGCAAGTTGCAGATGCAATCACAACATCACGAGCAGCCCCTAGCCGTGATAGTATATTGCCAACAACCTCGACTGGAAGAAACTCCATCCTGAGTCAATTAAATAGCTGTAAAACAAAGGACCACAAAACTGCTATAGTCCACCAGATTTAATCATAAGACAGAAGTTTCGGATTTGCCAAGGTAAATAATACACTATAAATCCAAATAATAATTACTGATCTATTCAACCCTACTGTCTGGTTTGTACTTTACTTCCAAAAATTGGTCAAACCCAGAAAGAAAAAGGCTGATTCTTTAAGATGCATATCAACATTTTCAAATAGTTCATTCTAATTAATCAGAACTTGGGAAACCTAATCATCATTCAGCACCTGATCAAACGTTCCTCGTCTCGAATCTATTCCTGAAACCATAAATTTAACAAATTACAAACACAAATTTTATGTATAAAAGAAATCATGAAATTGTGACAAAAACAGATAAAAAAAAAATGACCAAAAACACGGGTCCCTTACCTCAATCATTCTACGCGTAAACACAGAATCAAAACATCATCGATCAATACAATCAAATCTAACAAGTATGAAAGTATACATATAATGAGATAGATACAGGGATATACAGAGTGTACAATAATGGAAAAAACAACGAATTTCAGCGAAAATAATAAGAGGGAAGAAAAGGGTCGAAAGGATGGAATCTGATTCGCTGGAAGATGAGGAAAAGTTGGGGGAAAAGGGCAAGGTGCCGTATGTGTGTGTAAATACACACAGTGATTGTGTTTATAATTGTACGCAAGTGCTGTACACGTAAGGAGACACAGGTAAATTACGGGTATTTGATTATATTTTGTACTATACTATTATTTTGTACAACTAGTGTATCATTTACATATCAAAATTAAATAACATGCACTGCACACGATTATTTTCCTCAGCCTTATCTATCGTCTTCACCTTTTTACAAATCATGCCAAACTCCATTTAAATTATTGAAACTAACCATTCAAAAATCTAAATTGATTTTTACCAATAATTTTCATCTTTTAAGTGACAGAAATCTCCATTAAAATTATTGACACTAAACAATTCAGATTTAATATTGAAACTAAAATTTCAGATTTCTTAATTGATTTTGAATCCTTAAATTACATGTTCCATTTTCTTAATCCAACAAATTCTTTAATCATACATCAATATTTCCTTGAATTCTTGGAAATGTTAAAGTTTCAATTACAATTCCAACTGTAATTCAATCAATGTTTATTGAACCAAGGCGTCCATCGGATTTTTTTAATGAAAATTCATATCCAAATTCAAGAATTTTTTACTTTCAATTGGATGGAATCTAAATTTGTGAAATTTAGATAATCATCAATGACCAAAGACTCCCCCTTGGGGATGGAGATGGCCATCTTCAATGATTCGATGGGACCTCAAGGGGAGGTCCCCTTGAATCCATGCACCCATCGCTTGGAGTTATGGCTTGCCCATCCCTCGACCTAACCAAGGTTAGGGCAAGTAGGTGGTGTCGGCCACCTACTATTCCTTTTTTTTTTTAGTTAATTTTAATTGTAAAAATGTAACTTTTATTTAAGAAACTTAAATTTAATCTATTTCGTAAAAATTAAACATTAAAAGAACTTAACTTTAATTTAAGAAATTTAACATTATGAAATTTAATAACATTTGTAAGAAACTTAAATTTAATTAACATTATTATTATAACCTTGAGTTGTTTAATTTAGAATATTATATTTTAAAATTTATTTTGAAAAATTTAACACACAAACGTACAAATGTGAAATTAAATACTATTTATGGAATCTTAAATACGATATTATTATTATTATTATTATTATTATTAAGTGAGAGTGGGAAAGAATGAGGATTGAAATTAAATGGAATGTGAAGATTGAGCAATTGGAGATGACTTTAATTTGAAAAGAGAAAGACAAGGTGAAGGGGGAAGTTGAACTTATGCTATGAAAAGAGAAAATCAAGATGAAGGGGAAAGGTGAATTTAGTCTAATGAGTCATTGAAGGTGGCCTAAGGGCATCTCCAGTGATGTCCCCAGCCTAAGTTCAGCTTCTCCTCAGCTCAGTCCAGCTTACCCTCAGATTCCAAGTCCAGCTTCCTCTTTCCTTTTTATAAGTCATCTCAAATGACTCAATCTATCAATTCCATTTTATTCTAATTCTCATTTTCTCCACTCTCACTTAATGATAATAATAATAATAATAATAATAATAATAATAATAATAATAATAATAATAATAATAGCAATAATAATAAAAACTAAACAATAATAAATAAATAAATAATAAATAATTGTTAGGGTTATATCGTTTTTAATTTAACGAATCATATGTAAGCTTCATTAAATTCTTTTAAAGTTTTATTTTTATTAATTAAATTAAATTAAATTTGAGTTTCTAATAAGTAACTTTGTAAAAAATAATACACAAATTAACTAAAACTAAAATTAAATAAGATTTATATTTTAATAAAGATTTTTTTTTAAAAAAAAAGGGTTTTAAAATTGGTATACAATAAAACAACAATTAAGTACTTGATTGACATGATTTGGGAATAACAAAATAATTTAAGATTGACATTAACTTTTCCAAAATAATACACAATTTTAAGGATTTTTTTTTTAAAAAAAAAGATTTTTATTAAATTAAAACCAAATAATTTAAATTTTAGTTTATTAAATAATTACATTTTTAAACTAAAGTTAACTTTTTTAAAATAATATACAAATTAACTAAAACTAAAATTAAATAAGAGTTACATTTCATTTAATTAGGTATTTTAAAGGATTTTATTAAATAACAAATAAAAAAATTAAAAAAAAAAGTAGAGGTCAACAGGTGGCCGACAAGTGTCGGCCACCTGCTGGCTCACTCGCTTGCCCAGCGAGTGCATCAGCTCGATGCATGAGGCAATGGGAACACCCATTGCCTCATGCATTGAGCGGTGGGTTAATAGCATGAAGGGGATTTTGTATTTCTTATCCCTTGAATCAAACAAGTTCACTCTTTTCACCCCCCTAAGTCCAAAACCCCTTCCCTTTGAATCATAGGAGATGCCCTAAGGTACCCAACAAATTATCAATAAAACATAATACGATGATTTCTTTTACGAGAAATCTGCACTTTTCATATCAAACTTTCACCTACTTTACACATTTGGTGCCATGTTTTATGAAAAAAAAAAACACATTTAATACAATGATTTTATCCCTCTCCACACATTCCTTTCTCCATCAATATTTTGGACAGAAACCATCGTTGTGTCACCGAAATGGCACGCTTATGTGCCCTATATCATCCTGAAAATTATTGTAGCATGTTTTCTTGTAGATTATGAGATATGATTTAATTTTGATTAATCGCGCGAAACCTTATTATTTTTTGCGGACCTATATCATCCTGAAAATTATTGTAGCATGTTTTCTTGTAGATTATGAGTATAATTTAATTTTGATTAATTGCCCGAAACTTTATTATTTTTTGTGGATTATTTATTGTGTTTCATGAACTGAGACGTATATTGTTAGAAGACTCTCGTCAAGAGCTTTCCATCCATATAAACAACATGAAATTTGGTCTTATAATAAAGGAGTTATGGCGGTTTTCGTCCAAAAATTGATGGAGAAATTAAGGAAATGTGTCGAGAGGGGTGAAATCATGGTATTAAGTGTGTGTGTGTTTTCAGAAAGCATGATACCAAATGTTTAAAGTAGGTGAAAGTTTGATATGAAGTTTCTTTTACCCAAAAATCACCTCATATTTCTTTTTCTTTTTTCTTACCGAAAAATCAATTCAAATTCTTGAGTTGTTAGTTCGTTAATTTCCACTGGTTTTCTTTCCAGTATTGGATATGAATTTGTTGGCATTATCATTTGCAAAAAGAGATGTTAAAACTGAAAATGGAGATATAGAGAATGAGAAAGGTAAGAGAATATAATTTCATACAGTGCTTACTAATTGGAATTGATATGTGTCAATTTTATATCGGTGGTACACAAATGCGGTATACTTATATGGAACAGAAGATCTGATGCCATTATTTTGGAATTTTTTGGGTCAATCATATGGGGGTCTGTTTGTCGGGTTTTTTTCAGAGAGTGGTTTAAGAAATAATTTTAGATTTATGAAATACTCTATGATTTTGTAATGTTGTTTGTTAAAATAAATAAAATTTTGTCGATTGTTTTTAGAAATTATGGAAAAGAAATAAATGATGGAAAATATATGTTACTTGGTATTGCATATACTGACTCACGCTCGGAGAGAGTCATGAACGGCTCCAACAGTATGATGTCACGTGGAGAAGATTGACAGCTACTCGTGGTCAAAAACGAACTACACTTAAAATAAGTAAATACAAAAACGCCATTTCTTTAATCTAAGAAATTAAAACAAACCCACCATCGACATTCTTACCTTACCTACTAAAACATTGTTACGCTGATACATTTTCATACATATTGCCGATGCAAAGTAGTAGTAAAAACATTGTATCCATTTTTCATAATATTATGCATGGATACCATGACGAATTTTTCAGAAAAAAAAATTGGTTTATTCCACAATGGAATCTGATAACTGAGATTTCGAGTAAGTGTTTACATAATACATCGAAATAATGAGTAACCATTGATATCGATACATCTGAGATCGCGAAATGTTTGGGAGTTCCTCTATTTAATCATTTTTCTTCTTCTTGTTGCTTGATATCTTGTACGTACACAATTTCTTTTTCAATAATATTAATACGATTATAATTATTATTATCAATTCACTGCATAAACTTACCAAGATATCTCCATTAATCAGATATAATATAAATTGTCAAATTGAAGTCTTACATGAAAACAAAACAAATACTAAGAGATAAATGAACATTCCACAATGGTATTGCAACTTTTTTATGTCATTGCCAAGAGAATATAATTTCATTATTTTGGGTATTTGAACATATACTAAATACCAAAGCAACAAAACCATAACAATTTACAGCTATTTTACTCTATATGATCTTTCTGAGCCATGGTTGTAACCTCAGTAGTAGCAGGGGGGAAGCAAATGCAGACTTTATGAACGCACCCCCCTTGATGGCTTGCACAGAAAAAATTGCATTCCTCATCCGAATGACAACGCAATGTTATCTTATTTATTGTTTCACCACCATACGAAAAACCTGACAATTAAATGATAAGGGGAGAAGAATGATTAAGTTACAAGTGCATATGACTTAACATACTTTTGAAATAGTGAATCAAAAAAAAAAAAACATACTTTTAAAATAGTGAATAAAAAAAAAAACATACTTTTGAAATAGTGAATCAAAAAAAAAAAAAAAAACATACTTTTGAAATAGTGAGTATGTGACCCAGTGAATTTTGACCCATTACATTGGATCAGCGCCAAAGAACTATTTGATTTAATTAGGTCTATATATATAACTGGGGTCAGGATTTTAACTGAATTTAAAGTAATACAAATGCAATGTATTTTATATATACAAAACTTAAACTTACATGACTGAACCAACAAAAGGGCAAAAAGGAAAGCCATTGTTCTTGAATCCATCTTTGTAGTTTTTCTTATTTGTTTCACAATATTAAAACTAATATTTTGAGGTGAAGTTGTAGCTATTGATTTGCTACACTTATATAGACTAAAGTTTAGAAATGTAATAATTTATTTTCTAAATAAAGGTGATATTTAAATTGTTCTTTGGAAAATAAATGACATCATATGAGAATAAGCCATATTTATTAATATTTATATGTTAGCGTAGGGTTGGCAAAATGGTGGGCCGACAATGACCCGCCCAGGTATGTTAAGATCCAACCTATTAGTGCATATAATTTTTTGGGTTGGGTTTAGTCTGGACAAATATTAGGTTTATGAGGTTTTTAATAGGCCTTGAGCGGGTCCTTAATGGGTTAATTTGAAAAGGATAAATATAATATTGGGCTTGGCAAATGTGGGTAGATGAAGATAAAATTTATTCGATGTTAATAGAACAATGTTTTAGCAGGCCCACTTTTTGCTACCGTACCTTAATCGTATTATCTAACTTTTACATAATTATTATATTATACATATTCATAATACTAATATTTACTTATGTTGCATATATTAAATAAAAATAGCAAATAAATACATTTTAATAATAGTTATTTATAAAACAATATTTTATTAGTGTCAAATAAAATTTTGAAATAAAACTCTAATAGTTATATTTAACTTGTAAAAATAATTTATTAAGTTATATCATTTAAACTGAATATCACTAATGTTTTTAGTATATTTTTCTCGTGTAAAAATAAAACTACAACATTGAAATATGAGGAATTAATAAAAAAACTAAATTGACTGTTAATATTGATAGAATTTTTAAAAACAAATATAATACTCGAATGTAATACTTTGTTTTGATCATCCAAATTTTTTGGTAAAAAAAATAAAAAATAAAAAAATAAAATTGTCGGCCCGACCCGACCCGACCCGTCAGTTTGCCACCCCTATGTTAGCGTAATCCCAAGGCTACGCACAAATTCTTGTCTCGCAACGAAACATGTTATCTCTTCCGTAGGCGAATCATAAATGATATGTCAATATCTCTTCCGTAGGCAATCCAAAAATAATAAAAAAAAATGGATGTAAATGTAGGTAATCACTATAAAAAACACTATCATATGTCTTAAATAGGCTTCAATTTCATTTTCTTGGTATGTTTAGACCATTAATATTAGAATCTTTTGAGCACTTTTTTCTGATGTTTTTTGGGAATATTCAATAAAAAAATGTAAATCGAAGAAATATTTGAAGTAGAAACTATATTATATTTTTGTTGATTGACTGACAAATAGAAATATTCTCTATGTCTCTTGCGAAAAGTTGTGAATTTTTTTGTCCATATTTACTCATACTATATACGATACATTTTTCAGAAATATTAGTTAAATTATCAAGCCCCCTCCCCCCAAGAAGAAGCAAGATGAGCCAAATATTTGATTTTTTTAATACTAAGAAAAAAATTAATAGAATCTAATGAAAAAAGAATAAACATAGAAAGTGTTCTCAAAGAAAAGCTTAAAAACTATATGGGCATATATTAAATCCCGAAGTAAACTCAAGAACATAGAAAAGATGATGCTTTGGAAAAAAAATAGAATAAATAAAACTACAAATTTAGGACTAAACTAGAAGCTTAAGAGGTTGTTTGGCCACCCGATTCAACCATCCATTTTCACGTTTTAACCCCAAAAGCAAGAAATGTATTGTTTGGCCCAGAAAACCATGGTCACGTTTGCATCTTTTCACCGTAGAAAACCCACGTCCATCAAATGCAAATTTCTAGGTACTTTTGTCCAAAGCAATAGTACAATTGGGGGAATTACAATAATGTCCATACAATCTTTTAGCATTTTCAACTGAATTGTTTTAGTATGTTACAAAACTAATTTACTATAATATTAATCATTGTAATGTGGTCTTATGATGTGTGAAAGTTGCTGATATCTAATTATTTAATGATTTTTTACTATTTATTTTTCATCATAGTATTATGTTATGTGAAAGTAAAAAATTCTCAGGTAATTCTCCTTAATAATTTTATTAGTATAATTCTTAGGTAATTCTCCAACAGTATGATGTCACGTGGAGAAGATTGACAGTAACTCGTGGTCAGATACGAACTGCACTTAAAATAAGTAAATACCAAAACGTCATTTCTTTAATCTAAGATATTAAAACAAACCCACCATCGCCATTCATACCTTACCTACTAAAACATTGTTACGCTGATACATTTTCATGGTAGTAGTAAAAAAATTGTATACATTTTTCATAATATTGCATGGATCATGTATACCATGACGAATTTTAAGAAAAAAATTGGTTTATTCCACAATGGAATCTGATAAGTGAGATTTCGAGTAAGTGTTTACATAATCTTCTTCTATCCAAAGAAATCATACATCGAAATAATGAGTAACCATGATATCGATACATCTGAGATAGCCAAATGTTTGGGAGTTCCTCTATTTAATCATTTTTCTTCTTCTATTTGCTTGATATCTTGTACATACACAATTTTTTTTTCATAATATTAATACGATTATAATTATTATTATCAATTCACTGCATAAACTTACCAAGATATCTCCATTAATCAGATATAATATAAATTGTCAAATTGAAGTCTTACATGAAAACAAAACAAATACTAAGAGATAAATGAACATTCCACAATGGTATTGCAACTTTTTTAGGTCATTGCCAAGAGAAATATAATTTCATTATTTTGGGTATGTGAACATATACTAAATACCAATGCAACAAAACCATAACAATTTATAGCTATTTTACTCTATATGATCTTTCTGAGCCATGGCTGTAGCCTCAGTAGTAGAAGGGGGGAAGCAAATGCAGACTTTATGAACGCACCCCCCTTGATGGCTTGCACAGAAAAAATTGCATTCCTCATCCGAATGACAACGCAAAGTTATCTTATTTATTGTTTCACCACCACACAAAAGACCTAACAATTAAATGATAAGAGAAAAAAAATGATTAAGTTACAACTGCATATGACTTAACATACTTTTGAAATAGTGAGTATGTGACCCAGTGAATTTTGACCCATTACATCGGATCAGCGCCAAAGAACTATTTGATTTAATTAGGTCTATATATATATAACTGGTGTCAGGTTTTTAACTGAATTTAAAGTAATACAAATGCAATGTATTTTATATATACAAAACTTAAACTTACATGACTGAACCAACAAAAGAGCAAAACGAAAAGCCATTGTTCTTGAATCCATCTTTGTAGTTTTTCTTATTTGTTTCACAATGTTAATTAAAACTAATATTTTGAGGTGAAGTTGTAGCTATTGATTTGCTACACTTATATAGACTAAAAGTTCAGAAATGTAATAATTTATTTTCTAAATAAAGGTAACATTTTACTTGTTCTTTGGAAAATAAATGACATCATATGAGAATAAGCCATATTTATTAATATTTATATGTTAGCGTAGGGTTGGCAAAATGGGTCTGGACCCAATGGGCCGACAATGACCCGCCCAGGTATGTTAAGATCCAACCTATTAGTGCATATAATTTTTTGGGTTGGGTTTAGTCTGGACAAATATTAGGTTTATGAGGTTTTTAATAGGCCTTGAGCGGGTCCTTAATGGGTTAATTTGAAAAAGATAAAAATAGTATTGGGCTTGGCAAATGTGGGTAGTTGAAGATAAAATTTATTCGATGTTAATAGAAAAATGTTTTAGCAGGCCCACTTTTTGCTACCGTACCTTAATCGTATTATCTAACTTTTACATAATTATTATATTATATATATTCATAGTACTAATATTTACTTATGTTGCATATGTTAAATAAAAATAGCAAATAAATTCATTTTAATAATAGCTATTTATAAAACAATATTTTATTAGTGTCAAATAAAATTTTGAAATAAAACTCTGATAGTTATATTTAACTTGTAAAAATAATTTATTAAGTTATATCCTTTAAACTGAATATCACTAATGTTTTTAGTATATTTTTCTTGTGTAAAAATAAAACTACAACATTGAAATATGAGGAATTAATAAAAAAACTAAATTGACTGTTAATATTGATAGAATTTTGAAAAACAAATATAATACTCGAATGTAATACTTTGTTTTGATCATCCAAATTTTTTAGTAAAAAAAATAAAAAAAATAAAAGGGTCGGCCCGACCCGACCCGTCCGTTTGCCACCCCTATGTTAGCGTAATCCCAAGGCTACGCACAAATTCTTGTCTCGTAACGAAATATGTTATCTCTTACGTAGGCGAATCATAAATGATATGTCAATATCTCTTCCGTAGGCAATCCAAAAATAGTAATAAAAAAAAAAATTTGGATCTAAATGTAGGTAATCACTATAAAAAACACTATCATATGTCTTAAATAGGCTACATTTTCATTTTCTTGGTATGTTTCGACCATTAATATTAGAATCTTTCGAGCACTTTTTTCTGATGTTTTTTGGGAATATTCAATAAAAAATGTAAATCGAAGAAATATTTGAAGTAGAAACTATATTATATTTTTGTTGATTAACTGACAAATAGAAACATTCTCTATGTCTCTTGCGAAAAGTTGTGAATTTTTTTGTCCATATTTACACATACTATATACGATACATTTTTCAGAAACATTAGTTTAATTCTCAAGCCACCCCCCCCCCCCTTAAGAAAAAGCAAGATGAGCCAAATATTTGAGTTTTTTAATACTAAGAAAAAAACTAATAGAATCTAATGAAAAATGAATAAACATAGAAAGTGTTCTCAAAGAAAAACTTAAAAATCATATGGGCATATAATAAATCCCGAAGTAAACTCAAGAACATAAAAAAGATGATGCTTTGGAAAAAAATAGAATAAATAAAACTACAAATTTAGGACTAAACTAGAAGCTTAAGAGGTTGTTTGGCCACCCGATTCAACCATCCATTTTCACGTTTTAACCCCAAAAGCAAGAAATGTACTGTTTGGCCCAGAAAACCATGGTCACGTTTGCATCTTTTCACTGTTAGAAAACCCACGTCCATCAAATGCAAATTTCTAAGTACTTTTGTCCAAAGCAATAGTACAATTGGGGAAATTACAATAATGTCCATACAATCTTTTAGCATTTTTCAACTGAATTGTTTTAGTATGTTACAAAACTAATTTACTATAATATTAATCATTGTAATGTGGTCTTATGATGTGTGAAAATTGATGATATCTAATTATTTAATGATTTTTTTACTATTTATTTTTCATCATAGTATTATGTTATGTGAAAGTAAAAAATTCTTAGGTAATTCTCCTTAATAATTTTATTAGTATAATTCTTAGGTAATTCTCCAACAGTATGATGTCACGTGGAGAAGATTGACAGCTACTCGTGGTCAGATACGAACTGCACTTAAAATAAGTAAATACCAAAACGTCATTTCTTTAATCTAAGATATTAAAAGAAACCCACCATCGCCATTCTTACCTTACCTACTAAAACATTGTTACGCTGATACATTTTCATACATATTGCTGATGCAAAGTAGTAGTAAACAAATTGTATCCATTTTTCATAATATTATGCATGGATCATGTATACCATGACGAATTTTCAGAAAAAAATTGGTTTATTCCAGAATGGAATCGGATAAGTGAGATTTCGAGTAAGTGTTTAGATAATCTTCTTCTATCCAAAGAAATCATACATCGAAATAATGAGTAACCATTGATATCGATACATCCAAACGTTTGGGAGTTCCTCTATTTAATCATTTTTCTTCTTCTTGTTGCTTGATATCTTGTACTTACACAATTTTTTTTCATAATATTAATACGATTATAATTATTATTATCAATTCACTGCATAAACTTACCAAGATATCTCCATTAATCAGATATAATATAAATTGTCAAATTGAAGTCTTACATGAAAACAAAACAAATACTAAGAGATAAATGAACATTCCGCAATGGTATTGCAACTTTTTCATGTCATTGCCAAGAGAAATATAATTTCATTATTTTGGGTATTTGAACATATACTAAATACCAATGCAACAAAACCATAATAATTTACAACTACTTCACTCTATATGATCTTTCTGAGCCATAGTTGTAGCCTCAGTAGTAGCAGGGGGGAAGCAAATGCAGACTTTATGAACGCACCCCCCTTGATGGCTTGCACAGAAAAAATTGCATTCCTCATCCGAATGACAACGCAATGTTATCTTATTTATTGTTTCACCACCACACGAAAGACCTAACAATTAAAAGATAAGGGGAAAAATTGATTAAGTTACAACTGCATATGACTTAACATACTTTTGAAATAGTGAGTATGTGACCTAGTGAATTTTGACCCATTGCATTGGATCAGCGCCAAAGACCTATTTGATTTAATTAGGTCTATATATATATAACCGGGGTCAGGTTTTTAACTGAATTTAAAGTAATACAAATGCAATGTATTTTATATATACAAAACTTAAACTTACATGACTGAACCAACAAAAGGGCAAAAAGGAAAGCCATTGTTCTTGAATCCATCTTTGTAGTTTTTCTTATTTGTTTCACAATGTTAAAACTAATATTTTGAGGTGAAGTTGAAGCTATTGATTTGCTACACTTATATAGACTAAAAGTTCAGAAATGTAATAATTTATTTTCTAAATAAAGGTGATATTTAACTTGTTCTTTGGAAAATAAATGACATCATATGAGAATAAGCCATATTTATTAATATTTATATGTTAGCGTAGGGTTGGCAAAATGGGTCTGGACCCAATGGGCCAACAATGACCCGCCCAGGTATGTTAAGATCCAACCTATTAGTGCATATAAATTTTTGGGTTGGGTTTAGTCTGGACAAATATTAGGTTTATGAGGTTTTTAATAGGCATTGAGCGGGTCCTTAATGGGTTAATTTGAAAAAGATAAAAATAGTATTGGGCTTGGCAAATGTGGGTAGTTGAAGATAAAATTTATTCGATGTTAATAGAACAATGTTTTAGCAGGCCCACTTTTTGCTACCGTACCGTAATCGTATTATCTAACTTTTACATAATTATTATATTATACATATTCATAATACTAATATTTACTTATGTTGCATATGTTAAATTAAAATAGCAAATAAATACATTTTAATAATAGCTATTTATAAAATAATATTTTATTAGTGTCAAATAAAATTTTGAAATAAAACTCTGATAGTTATATTTAACTTGTAAAAATAATTTATTAAGTTATATCCTTTAAACTGAATATCACTAATGTTTTTAGTATATTTTTCTTGTGTAAAAATAAAACTACAAAATTGAAATATGAGGAATTAATAAAAAAAACTAAATTGACTGTTAATATTGATAGAATTTTGAAAAATAAAATATAATACTCGAATGTAATATTTTGTTTTGATCATCCAATTTTTTTGGTAAAAAAAAATAAAAAATAAAAAAAATAAAAGGGTCGGCCCGACCCGACCCGTCCGTTTGCCACCCCTATGTTAGCGTAATCCCAAGGCTACGCACAAATTCTAGTCTCGCAACGAAATATGTTATCTCTTCCGTAGGCGAATCATAAATGATATGTCAATATCTCTTCCGTAGGCAATCCAAAAATAATAATAAAAAAAAAATTGTATGTAAATGTAGGTAATCACTATAAAAAACACTATCATATGTCTTAAATGGGCTACAATTTCATTTTCTTGGTATGTTTAGACCATTAATATTAGAATCTTTTGAGCACTTTTTTCTGATGTTTTTTTGGAATATTCGATAAAGAAAATGTAAATCGAAGAAATATTTGAAGTAGAAACTATATTATATTTTTATTGATGGACTGACAAATAGAAACATTCTCTATGTCTCTTGCGAAAAGTTGTGAATTTTTTTGTCCATATTTACTCATACTATATACGATACATTTTTCAGAAACATTAGTTAAATTCTCAAACCCCCCTCCCCCTTAAGAAGAAGCAAGATGAGCCAAATATTTGAGTTTTTTAATACTAAGAAAAAAATTAATAGAATCTAATGAAAAAAGAATAAACATAGAAAGTGTTCTCAAAGAAAAGCTTAAAAATTATATGGGCATATAATAAATCCCGAAGTAAACTCAAGAACATAGAAAAGATGATGCTTTGGAAAAAAATAGAATAAATAAAACTACAAATTTAGGACTAAACTAGAAGCTTAAGAGGTTGTTTGGCCACCCGATTCAACCATCCATTTTCACGTTTTAACCCCAAAAGCAAGTAATGTACTGTTTGGCCTAGAAAACCATGGTCACGTTTGCATCTTTTCACCGTAGAAAACCCACGTCCATCAAATGCAAATCTCTAGGTACTTTTGTCCAAAGCAATAGTACAATTGGGGGAATTACAATAGTGTCCATACAATCTTTTATCATTTTTCAACTGAATTGTTTTAGTATGTAACAAAACTAATTTACTATAATATTAATCATTGTAACGGGGTCTTATGATGTGTGAAAGTTGCTGATATCTAATTATTTAATGATTTTTTTTACTATTTATTTTTCTTCATAGTATTATGTTATGTGAAAGTAGAAAATTCTTAGGTAATTCTCCTTAATAATTTTATTAATATATATATATATATATATATATATAAAAGAAAACATATATTATTGTTAAAAAAATATTATTGGATTGTATTATGTAGCAAACATATAAGGTTAATTTTGTAATTCATTTTGTTTATAGAAGCAATTCGAAAAATTGGAACCAAAAGCTAAATCAATTTTAGTAAAGTAATTATCTCAAAAGCATTTATACCAGAATCAATTATTTTAAAAGCACTTTTGAAATCACTAGGCCAAACTCACCCTAAATTTATGTAATTAAGGATATAAAGAATAAAAATACAAAAAAGTTAGTAAATATATGACACATATATAGACATGCACATATAACAAATAACTCGTCATCTAATAACCACATAAGATTAGTTAATTAAAATATTTATTTAAAACTCGAACCAAAAAGTGCATTGGGTATATACCCTCCTTCAATGTGATGTCTGTCATGTAATAACCACATAAGAGTAGTTATGAACAACAAAACCATACTCAATAAGTGAAATTAGTTATTAAATGACAACAATAAATAAAAACAAACCTATAAACATATAAATGGGACTTCATGTAGCAAAACCATAGAATATGAAATAGAAAATAACTTCAAAGTCGCCCTGCAACAAAGATGTAGACCATACCATGTTAGATTTTTAGTTTGAACAATTGAATCAATATAAACAAGAAAATCAACATTGGGCAATTCACACTAGTTCTCTAAATTTTGTAAAATAGTATAAACTAGGGTTTCTTACGTACATATATTAGAGTTCTTATATAAGAAGTACAATGACTTACAGGTAAGTAGTAGTTAAATTTAAATGAACAATTAAGTATAATAAATGAATTTAATTGGATGATTTTTGAAATTTTAAAAATTTAAAAATGAAATTATATTTTAACTTAGGGTGAGTTTGGCCCAGCGGTTGGAGCTCTTAAAATTACTTATAGATCTCTATTGTGATTTTTGAAGTGTTTGGCCCCGATTATAAAAATAAATTCTGCTTAATCGTGATTTTCCATGGTGTTGGCCCCCAAGATCATAATTACTTTTGGGATCTCGAGAAGCAAAAAATCAACATATTTTAAAAGCTACTAAATGTTACTTTTGCAAAATCTATTATACAAAAAAAATTCTTCTATAATTAATTTTTATTATAATCAGTTATTACCAAAATCAATTGTAGTAAAATTAATTCTCCAATAATTGCTTCTCGTATCGTAGGCCAAACTCACCGTAAATTAGTTGAGATGTAAAGATTATGACCATAAATGGAAACATATTGAAAGCCAAAATCAAATTTTTAATTTTTTTTTTCTAACGATTAGGTGGCCTATCCATTTTCAACATTCTAGCCCAATTAATGATGATTCCTTTTAGAGGAGTGATTTTGAAAAAGATTAGTAATTACATACTTTTTTTTAAAAGTATTAGTAATTACATACTCAAATTACATATATAATAAACTTAATTTATTACATTAATATTTCGAAATTACCAATAATAAAATTTTATAGGATTTAAAAAATTCTAAATTCTAAAAAAATAGAATTTGGTCAAAGCAATCAATTAGGGTCAAAACTTACCCTTCAAATGTGAAATGTATATATTAGAGAAAAATAGTCATCAATTGCGATTAATTATTCATATACGTACCTGATTTTGCAGATAAACCAACTTCTTTTCCTAGAAGCCATCACATATGAGACTATTTATAATAAGCTCATGTTGCAATATTTCTATACTATTTGCTTAAAAGCTAATGTTGCAGAGAAATTCCAAACTTTTAGTAGTTTATACTTATGTGGTTAGTATTTGTTAAAAAACTTGTAAACCAAAAAAAAAAATTTATTTTAAGCAATAAACAACTTTAAAAACAGAAAATAATATTTTTTTGGTGATTGGTTTCTCAACTTATGCTTGTACCCTGTTTATATTTATGTGGTATTTTTTCACATTTTGGTAACACGGAATTCGAATTTATGATACATCGTCATAACCAATTTTACGGTAGGGACGCACACAGGTTACCACAGCGCTAATTCCTCCTCGGGAACTCCGAAAACAGCCGAATATATATATCGCACATCCCATATTATATTAGACGTCTAGAAAGTAATATCACCTCTTATCAAAGCTGAGGATAAGCTACTTCACTTATCAATGATCTTGATAACCAAGTCTTCCTATATCTTGTTTGGTCCCTATCATACCTCTTATCATTTCCCTCTATTTATTTGTAATCTGATCCAGACATCGAAGCCCCCTCTCTCCCTACAAACAAAACAAAAGCCCTAGAGAGAGAAAGTAAAAGAAAATTCAATTTAATTATTTATGTATTTAGTTAGATAAAGTGTAAAAACCCTCTCCCTTGATCTGCCTTTCTCTCCCATTTCAATTCAAGGTACCAAACCTTCATTTTTTTCTTTTTCATTTTTCATTTTTCCTTTATCTCTCTCTCTCTCTCTATATATATATATATGTATATATGTGTGTATGCAATTATATATGTACATAACACATGCAAGAAAACACACTTGTATTTGAAGCCGGCATACATGCATGCGTGTTTCTTTATTTATGTGCACAATTAAGAATTTGGGGATTTTTCCTGATGTGATTTTTTGATTGTATGTATTTATTGTTGTTATTGAAGTGTCGGAAATATTTTTAATTTCCGGTGAATTTTGTATATTTGAATTGTGTATTGTGGTTTAAACAGGTGTTTGGAGTGAGGATGTCGTCACTGAGCAGAGAGTTGGTGTTTTTGATTCTCCAATTTCTCGACGAGGAGAAATTTAAAGAGAGTGTTCATAGGTATATATGGATTTCTTGAATTGGTGTTATTGTTTTTTTGAAATAGGATCTAAGAGTGTTCATAGGTATATAATTAGGAAGAGCATATTTATTTTAGAAGTTGAATTTTGATGAATGATGATTAATTTGGAGAGAGGATTTACATTGTAGCATTCAAAATTGTTGCTGGCAGATGTTTAATTTGTTAATTTTGGTGATTTTAGATTGGAACAAGAGTCAGGGTTCTTCTTCAACATGCGACATTTTGAAGAAATGGTTACAAATGGGGATTGGGAAAACGTAGAGAAGTACTTACTTGGGTTCACGAAGGTTGATGATAACAGATATTCCATGAAAATCTTCTTCGAGATCCGAAAGCAAAAGTACTTGGAAGCTCTAGACAGGTGTGACTTTGTCTGTGTTTAACTGAACACCATGTCTTCTTTGGCTTTGTATTTGTTTTTTAATTCGTGTGGGTTGATTTCAGGAATGATCGTCCTAAAGCTGTTGACATTTTGGTGAAGGATTTGAAAGTGTTTTCTTCATTTAATGAAGACCTCTTTAAAGAAATTACGCAACTTTTAACTCTTGACAATTTTAGGTAATGAAACCAGTTGCCTTGTCATTGTTGTAAGAATTTTCGTAATCATCTTATGGGGATTTCCCTGATTTAGTTTCAAGGTTGCTGATTTATATGTTACGACATGACATGCAGACAGAATGAACAGTTATCTAAATATGGCGACACACAAACTGCTAGAAGTATTATGCTTTCAGAACTTAAGAAGCTGTTAGAAGCAAACCCACTCTTCCGTGACAAGCTGAGTTTCCCAACACTTAAGAATTCAAGATTAAGGACATTAATTAACCAAAGGTTTGTGTCTTGATAATGTGCAACTGTGGCATTTTGTTTGAGGTTAAGATATTTAATTTTCAACTTTCTATTTTGTTTGTGTTTGCATTACAGTTTAAATTGGCAGCATCAGCTATGCAAGAATCCGAAGCCTAATCCCGACATAAAAACTCTGTTTGTCGATCATTCTTGTGGACCTTCACAGCCAAATGGTGCCAGAGCTCCATCTCCTGTTACTAATCATTTTATGGGAACTGTTCCCAAGCCTGCGGGATTTCCACCTCTAACTGCTCATGGTGTAAGTATATGAAAGATGTACAAGTTTCTAATTGTTACAACTCTCGGTATATGTAAGATTGACTTTTGTTTGTGTTGATGAAGCCATTTCAGCCGCCACCAGGTGTTCTGCCAGCTTCTCTCGCTGGATGGATGGCTAATCCCTCTCAAGTTCCTCATCCTGCAGTATCTGCTGGTCCAATTGGTTTCAATCCCCAAAACACAACTGGTAATTCTTGTTTTTGTTCACTTTCCCTAATTTTTTCTTCCTAATTTTTTCTTACATTTTCATCTATGTTCTTACTCTGCAGCAGCTCTTCTAAAGCGCCCAAGGACTCCTACAAATAATTTGAGCATGGACTACCACACTGCTGATTCCGAGCATGTTATAAAGAGACGGTCTTTTGGCTTGCCTGATGAAGTATGGTGTCAATATGAGTTTCCCTTTCTTATCTTATTGTATTGATATTCGAATACTCTAATTAGGAATTTGGTACTTTGACACTTTCTGGATTCTTGAATTGGAATGCTATGATGTTTGTGTGTTTGTCTCAACAAGTTTATTCTGGTATAGTTTTTTTTTTTTTTTTCCCTAAATGAATATAAGCTAAGTTGTTTAGAGGGCTTTGAATTTGAACTTCCATTTTGAGAAAAAAACCATTTATTCTACAAATCTTTTTTTTTTTTTATAGGTCAATAATGTACCGGTCAATGTGTTGCCCATTGGATTAACCACTCAGAATCATGGGCAGTGTTCATACCCCACTGATGATTTTCCGAAAGCCGTAGTTATGAATCTCAATCAGGGCTCAACAGTCAAGAGTATGGATTTTCATCCAGTACAACAAATTTTACTACTGGGTTAGTATTCACAACTTAATGCAATTTTTTTTTCTCTTTGTGGACTGCTTGTAGTTCTGTTATTGATTTAACTGATGTACAAAGGCTGATCTTCATATGCTTGGTTACTCTTTAGTTGGAACAAATTCGGGAGAGGTAATGGTTTGGGAGCTAGGCAGCAGAAATAGAATTTGCCACAGAAGTTTCAAAGTTTGGGATCTAGGAGCTTGTTCTATGGCTCTGCAGGTATGCCTTTCAAGCAAGAGTGAGTTCCACCATACTTGTTTAAAATTCAAATTATGGAATTGACCTTGGTAGTTTTTGAATTGTTGTTAGACTTCATTGGCTAATGATTACTCTGCATCCATCAACCGTGTGATGTGGAGCCCTGATGGTTCCCTGTTTGGTAAGCATCCTGTGAATGTTAGTATATTATGCCTACTTCAGAAACTTCTTGCCTTCTTAGAAGTTAATATGCTCAGAATATTG
Source organism: Penstemon eatonii (assembly GCA_038501285.1). Classification (NCBI taxonomy): domain Eukaryota; kingdom Viridiplantae; phylum Streptophyta; class Magnoliopsida; order Lamiales; family Plantaginaceae; genus Penstemon; species Penstemon eatonii. Next base: position 75,041,499 of record CM076710.1, read on the forward strand.
TTGTGTTTTTTAATTTTTATATATGTTCTTGTTCTTCAGGTGTTGCATACTCCAAGCACATTGTGCAATTATATTCCTACCATGGTGTTGATGATCTAAGAAACCACCTTGAGGTTTGTGCAGACTCCAAATTTCCTCAAATGTGCCTGTTATATGGTTTCTTAAGTACATACTTCAAGTGTGTTCAATCAAAATGGCCTCATTAATTACAATTTCACATTTATTTTCAGATAGAAGCCCATGTTGGGAGCGTAAATGATCTTGCTTTCTCATTCCCAAACAAACAGCTATGCATAATTACATGTGGGGAGGACAGGCTTATTAAGGTTTGTTATGTGGCCTCCTCTGGAGGGAGTCGAGGGACTGTACTTCATGTTTACTAATTTTCACTTAGTGTCGGCTTTTCTTATTGTTCATGCTTTGGATATGTTGAGTTTTTTACGAGAGGATTTGTATACTACAACCAGACTTTTTCACATCCTTTAAAATTTTCATCGTGCACAGGTGTGGGATGCTGTTTCAGGTACTAAGCAGTATACATTTGAAGGTCATGAAGCACCTGTACATTCTGTATGTCCACATATTAAGGAAAGTATCCAGGTAAGTATAAATAACTAACTATTGATTTATACGCAAATGGATCGAACAAAATATGTTCGTAGCTTCGCATTTTGGTTAATTCAGACGAGATATGTGTTAACAGAGTATTGGATTTTGTTGATTTAATTAGTTTTCATCCCTCCTCTTGCAGTTTATTTTCGCTACAGCTACTGATGGGAAGATAAAGGCATGGTTGTATGATAACATGGGTTCAAGAGTTGACTATGATGCACCAGGTCATTCAACCACAACTATGGCATATAGTGCGGATGGATCGAGGTCTTTTAAAGCATCTAATTCCTGCTATTCCAATCCATTTCAAAGATTTGTATTAAGAGCCTAGAAGTTCACATAAATGTGGTTTGAAATACAGATTGTTTTCATGTGGAACTAACAAAGAAGGGGACTCGTATCTTGTGGAGTGGAATGAAAGTGAAGGAGCTGTTAAGCGTACATATGCTGGCCTCGGCAGACGAGCTTCAGGAATTGTGCAGTTTGACACGACAAAGAATCGAATTTTGGCTGCTGGAGATGACTTCATGATCAAGTTTTGGGACATGGACAATGTTAACTTGTTGGCAACAACTGATGCAGAGGGTGGACTACCGGTAATCGTCAGTGTAGAATGAGATTACCAATAGCATGTGCCTACTAATATCTTTGCATTTATTTTATGATCTCAGCCATCTCCTTGTCTCCGATTCAACAAGGAAGGAATATTGTTAGCTGTTTCAACAAATGAGAATGCTATAAAAATTTTAGCCAATGCAGATGGTGTTAGACTGTTAAGAACAATGGAAAATAGTCCTTTTGAGGCTTCAAGGATAGCCTCTGCCACAATTGTGAAGGTATATGAATGATATTCTTCCCGTTTCATTTGTATTTAGTCCTTATGCTTGCATGCATGTTTTCTGAAATCGCTTTATCTCCAGTCTCCCTCATTTGGTGCTACAAATGCTACTATTGGGTCAAGCATTGGGGATCGAGTTCCTCCTGTAACACCCATGGTTACAATGGTAAGCTTCTCTCATATTTCGAGTAGAGCATCTGCTTTATCTTTGTATGTGTGCACAATTTCTGGAGCTTAGTGTATTAAACTAGAAAGATCCATCCTCACAATATTAAGATTCACAAACTAGAAAACAATTTTAATTTTTTGATTGAACTGTTGTATGATCTCTGTAGAATGGAGAAAATCGAAGTTTGGCAGATGCGAAGCCTAGAATTGCAGATGAATCCACAGAGAAATCCAGAATATTGAAATTGACAGAAGTCAATGAGCCATCTCAATGCCGCTCGTTGAGACTCCCAGATAGTTTGACAGCAATAAGGGTATGAGCTGAACTCAATGATTTGAATTATCTACATGAGTTTTACATGGAAAGGTTTGATTCCAGATTTCTTTGATTAAAATCCACTAGTTATGGTTTGAATTAATCCACTAGTTATATTGTCTTACTGTTGGCAACCATGCGTCATTTGCAGTTAACCCCTGTGATATATTTTGGGGTTTGCGATCAATTTTTATTTTGGCTCTTGAAATCAGCCAGCCGTTCTTGATTTCACTATCAAAACTTATCAGGTTTCAAGACTGATGTATACCAATTCGGGATTTGCTATATTGGCACTAGCCGCCAATGCTGTACACAAACTTTGGAAATGGCCAAAGAATGAACGAAATCCAACAGGAAAGGTATTAACTCTGTTTCAATATCATGGTCTACTTTTGCTAACTTTCTGCCAAAACCATGTTGCATTTTTGTATTGAGAATTAATTTTTGTAGGCAAATGCTAATACTGTGCCACAACTATGGCAACCTGCTAGTGGGATATTGATGACTAATGATATTAGTGATGCAAATCCAGAAGACGCTGTTCCATGCTTTGCGCTGTCAAAGAACGATTCTTATGTGATGTCAGCTTCCGGAGGAAAAATTTCTTTGTTCAATATGATGACTTTCAAAGTAAGTGACTTTAGCATGGTTCTCTGTTGAACTAGTTCATATGGAAATCGAACTAATGTAGAGGCTCTTCTCATTTGTGTCTTAAACCAATATCCTTTCTTCTTGTTTACAGACAATGACTACGTTTATGCCTCCACCGCCTGCGGCAACATTTCTTGCATTTCACCCACAAGACAACAATATCATAGCCATAGGCATGGATGACTCCTCTATCCAAATCTATAATGTTCGGGTTGATGAGGTACTACCTAGTGGTGAAATTTTGCTTTTATGCGAGGGAGTACACACTTAACTAGTGTATATGTTGTTCTTTTTACAGGTTAAAATCAAGCTGAAAGGTCATCAGAAAAGGATTACAGGCCTCGCCTTCTCCAAAGCGCTTAATGTACTTGTGTCCTCGGGGGCAGATTCTCAGGTAAGGTGTTCTGTCAGAGATGCCTACAATTGAAAAAGCTTTGTGTTACTTTACTTGTACATCTTCAGCAACTACTGCCTTTCTTTTCTCGCAGCTTTGTGTTTGGAGTACTGATGCATGGGAGAACCAAACAAGTAAATACTTACAGATGCCACCTGGTCGTTCAGCTCCTCCAATTGCCGATACTCGCGTACAATTTCACCAAGACCAAACACATTTACTGGCAGTCCATGAGACACAGATAGCGCTATATGAAGCCCCTAAACTCACATGCCTTAAGCAGGTGTGATTTATAATTGTACCATCATGATATTCTTATACTGCACTATGAATTTTAATTTGGTGCTGTTCTTTCTCCCTTGAACTCGGACTTTTTATGTGGACATACTTTGTTTGGCATTATCGGGAAGAAGGGTTATTTTAGGTGCATCTTAGTTCTAAGTTTTGACTAAGCTTCTTATGTATTAATAATTTATTTCTCCTTTATTGTGTAGTGGGTACCCCTGGAAGCAAGTGGGCCGATTACATATGCTACATATTCTTGTGATAGCCAATCCATATACGTGAGTTGCGAAGATGGAAGCATAGGTGTTCTTACAGCATCTACTCTACGGTTGAGATGTAGAATTAATCCCTCCTCATACATACCAGCCAATCCAAGGTGAGTACATTACATAAGAAATTTCTTTAATTTTTTCTTACATCTTTCAAGTTAGAAGTAATTAATTTTCACCATGTATTTGCAGTTTGAGGGTCTATCCATTAGTTATTGCTGCGCACCCAACCGAACCTAATCAATTTGCGTTGGGACTTACTGATGGTGGAGTCTGTGTATTTGAGCCACTAGAGTCGGAAGGCAAATGGGGCTCCCTCATACCTTCACCGGAACATGGTGCTGGTCCAAGCACTTCCGGTGCTGCTAGTTCTGATCAACCTCAGCCTCAGAGGTAAAAGCAGACATTTACTCTCAAGGGAAAAGCTCCAGAAATCTTATGTTGGCATAATTTAGGAGGTCAGCTTTGAAGGGTTAATTAAGAGAGCTAGCATCCGACTTGTCTAGGTTTTGACGGAAATCTCTGTTTTACGATGAAATGAATGTCTGATTGTAAATGGTGAAAAGATACTAAACTGGCGGAGAGGTCATATCGAAAGCTCGCTCTATGATATTAGCTAGATAGAGCCATTTTTATGGCCCCGGTTAACATATTTTATTTATTTATTATTTATTTTCCTTAACAAATTGTTCTTCTTCTTCTTGACAATGATTGATTTTGCCGTTTTTGCCCCTCCCACACGAGGGGTTTGTTGCTTCATTTGGTTTCATGTACTTGCAAAGTTGCATTTTATGTTGATTGCATAAATTTTTGTCCTAGAATTCACTATGCATACTCATGTAGACAAGAATAAGTAACAGAGAAAATTAAATTTTCGTTGTCATTGATCTACGGTCTGAAAAGACAGTTAATAATTCCTTTCCAAAAACTGTAAAAGAGACTTTGTAGAATATGCGGAACTTGATGCCCACAAGCTTCGTCGTCCATATGTGAAAAACTATCATTATATTGGAATCCAGTTAGCGCTTAAAAAGAGAAAAATTGATCGTTTGCTGATTCGTGTGAATGATGCCAAGTGCTTTGTTTAATAGACACAGTCTCTTAATTGCTGAGCTGAAAAGTTGGGAGTTGAGCTTGATCAACATGCATGCCGAGGCTGAACCAAATTAGATTGCATCCTGGTTTTTCTTTTGCTCTTGGACTTGTACATATACTGTGATATGTGATTGGGATCAGATTTGCACAACTTACCTAAAATTACAATTGAGAATTTAAGGCTTATTTTTAAAATGATTTAGCCAGTTCGGACAAACTCAAACTGAGCCAAACAACATCTAATAATGGTTTTCGGGAAGTCCGAACATACTTTTATTTTGTCAAGGCTCTCGTTGTTACTGTATATGATACTAGGCAAGTTGCACCCGTCTGCAGCGACTGTCTGGTCAATTGTGTACGATCAACAAAATCAGAGTCGCCAACACCCATTTTGAGTTGCCCCGTCCTTAGAGTTCAGCTGGATATTCATTCTACGAGAAATTTGCCTAAGAGATGTTCAGATTTTTCAAAACTCCATGGGCATTGTGGAAAAGAAATGCTATTCCCTCTAGGACCAAGACAACTTTTATTTGTTCAAATAAAAATTAATGAAGCAAGGTCAATAACCACAAATTTTTTTTATGATAAACAGATGCATTTTGAAATTCGGTCCAATTTCAGGTTTTGGTCCAGTTTCCCAGGGGTTTAATCCATTTCGAGGACTGTCAGGCACATTAAGTAGAAATCACTCCCAACAGGAATTAGAACCTGAATTCACTACTTAGTAGCCACTAGACCAATCACATGTTGATAGACCGATACATATATTACATATTTTTCTTGCTTAAACCCAACAACGCAAATCATATGTTAAATATAACCCTCTAATTGTCATCTTATTAATATTTTATCATCTCAATATTCCATTGAGACCATTGTCCAGGTCGAGCAAAATTCAACCAAAACTCATAAAGCAATTTTTGACCAGAACAAGAACCAGCCAAAACCTTTTCATCTTAGGCCCAAGTCTTCCGTGCCTTAACTGAATCAAAGTGACTTTGACTTTGTTCAATCAGACTTTGGTATTATCAAATGAGATTAGGTCAAGTAATCAAAAGAAGAGGGGTAAAGAAAAGATTCAGAGAGTAATACGGTCCAGACACCAGTCATTGAATTCTAGTGAGGGTCACAATACCTATTTTGCTGTTTCCACAAGTCAAATCCATGACATTTTTCTTTTTCCTTTTTCATAATTAAATCCATGACATTAAGAGTCTATTTCTATATATCTTTGGTAAAGAGAACATACAACTTGCAACTATTTCTGTTATGAACTATACTGGAAACTTACATATGTTTAACTAAAGGATCTCCACAGATAACAGCATACTAAGCCAATTGTACATTCAAATCATTTATGCTGTATTTAGCAGGAAAAAAAATCATTTATACTTTCCCAGTTACATGATGAATAAAAACTGGGTAACGAATTTGAATCGAACTTGTCACCCACTGTGGGGAGTATTTGACCAATTACTTCACATTCTGCTACAAAATCCTCGAGGAATGAGTTTAACCACCAAATGTAAATCATTGAGCTGAAAATTTCTCTGCCGTAACACTCTTGAATGATTCACATGCTTTCATCAGGTCAGATTCTGTATGAGCTGCTGAGACAGACAGTCTAATCCCGACAGGTAATTTGCATTTGTCTAAAGTCGATCTCTTTGAAGTCGAGACAAATATGGAGTGCTCTTTCAATACCTAAATTAAAAGTTGGTTTCCCCAGTCAGAAAAAGCGGATTATATTTGGAATTACACAAAATACAAGGGAAAGTTAACTCACTAACCCGATCAGCAATATCCTCAAGAACCTGAAGATCACCTTTAAGGGATCCCGTGGACTTCTTGAGACCGAGAAATACAACTGGTGATTGTGGATCACTTAATATTTGAAGATCTTGTACAACTGATAAACCTGGAATTAACACGGTTTAGACAGAACATCAACAAATAATATACATAATGACAAGATGATGACAGTAGCAAAGAACTCCAAAAGATCCATATTCATAATAGAAGTGGAAGTAGAACAAAACCTTTATGTATAAAAGCAATGTTTTTCTTCAATGTTGTAATAAGATCAGGATTTTCTTCCAAGATATCAATGGCAGTAATTGCAGCACTTGCTAGATATGGAGGCAAAGATGCCGAAAATACGTAGCCAGAACTACTGAGACGCTGCCAAGGAAGCATAACATTAGGTATTAGTTAAGAAAGGCAGGAACATGTTTAAGAGAAGATTGAGACCAACATCACACGGCCGTGAGACAGGTACCACACAATCACGACTTCTCAAACCTAAATCGAGTTTAGATAACTAGCTTGTACCACACACCGTCAGGTAGTAGGATAGTAGCCTTATATCATGTAGCCTATCAAATTATTAATTTAAACCACAATTACCCATTAATTATATCTAAAATATATAAGCATCACTCCATGTTACGGGAATATAAACTTGGCACAGAAAATTTCTTCAAGAAAATAAACAACATTCAACCAAAGAAATATACTTTACAAAATAAGTAAATAAATAACAGAGGAATTTCATTAAGTATGTACGAAACATTCTTAAAACCAAGAGGTATTACCGAACCTACAGGCAACTGTGGGATAAATATGCCTACCTGGTGGTCGATGACTCTGGCACTCCCAGTGCAAAATCCTCCTTCTGTGGCCAGTGCATGTCCCATTGCAGCAGTTATGATATCTACCTTCTCAATCTGCAGTAAAGTAGCATTACGACAACATAGGTAAACTCAATAACCAAGTATAACCAAAAATGTAAATGGAAACATACTGGAACATTGCAGTGTTCTGTTAGACCTCTACCAGAACTTCCCAGAACACCAAAAGAGTTGCTCTCGTCCAGTATTACTCGGTACCGATATTTTTCCTTCAACTTGATTATCTCATCCAATGGAGCGATTTGGCCAGAATTCTGTATTGTACAAGATCATTTTTCTAACAAACATTTCAAGACCAAGCAATAAGATACTGCTAGATGTGTTTTGACTACACATGACATGAAATAAAAAATGAATATTCTAGTTGCAATCCAAGTTGAACTGGCTATGACTACCGCTTCACTTTATCGAAACCAAATATGGGACAGCAGTTAAGAACTCCCGTTGCACTATGTTTTATTCAGGTTTTCCCAAGGAAAAAGGTCCACTAGTGTTCTCTTCGACCTAGACCAAAAATCCCTTACCCAACAATTGCCCTTACAATGAGCTGAAAACATGACCTTGGCTCTAATACCAATTGTAGGACCAAGCACTGGCAGCAGTATAAAAGTTGTAGCTGGTAGCAAGGTTCTAAAACACTTTTTGAATCTTCATATTAACATAATCGCCATATCTGAACTTAGGGGAGGCAAATTATTATGATACTCAGGCCAGCAGATTTCCCTCTCAATTACACTAAGTTAACTAAAAAGGAGTCAGCTGCTTAAAAGAGCATAGATTAACTAAATCCCTATTATGTTTTGAAACAATGTCATAGTTTTGGTTTAACTTTACATTGCCTGGTTGATACTATAAGCTTCTCAACAAAGATAAAAATATATTGAATGTTGAGCGGAAAAGCATAACTGCAATCCATGTTAATAGACTTGATGGTGTGCGCATCACGTCCCAATTTTAGGCAGTTGCCTTATTTTTTTGTTATGTCCAGCTGTGTGAAGCTCAAATTGGCATTTGGAAATACTATATGTAGATGGATTATTTTAAGCATTAAGTCATGTTTTAGCGCATGTAGGCCTATCAAACTAAAAATTAACCACTAATTGGTATTCTTGCTGGCCTAGGATTTTCCTAACCCCAAAAGTAGTTACTTGAGATTCTCTGCCGTTAGAGATAGCACACAGGAATAAAATATTGAAGTAATGGTGCTGTTGGAATAAGAAATGATACCTGATACACAGCTTCCACAATAATATATCGTCTAAGCTTTTTAGCGCGTTTGTTATCCTGGGTGATCTTTTCCAGAGTGCTTTGCAGAGACTCCATATCATTGTGTTTAAAGTAAACAATTGTGCTCCTAGAGAGGTGAAGGCCATTTTGTATTCCCCAGTGGACACCTTCATCTCTGAAAGAGCCAAAATTCACAAGAAATCAAAAAGCGTGTGATACACACAAGATAATTTATTAGCACTATAAAACTGCAGCAATAACCAAATTGAAGATTTTCATAAACAAATGTATTTATTTCTCTCCAGATCTATAACAATCTCCGTAACAATTTTTGCTTCAAATGACTATGCAGATTCCATGAGCATAACATAAACTAAGCATGCCAATCCATTCATCCACATGTGATGTACACATATACATCCATTGAACAAAGACTAAAATTACTCACACAACAACAATGTCGCCCTTCTTGCAAAATGCTGGAATTATACTAAACATTGTGGAAAGTCCATATGAATAAAGTATAGAATCAGAAGTTCCAAGAAATTTTGCGATTTTGGCCTCACAATCAAGGTGAACATCTGTGCAAAAAAGAAAATATTAGGAGCAGTTCTGACGTGTGAGCTTAAGGACGGAAGCACATATAAGTTCATGAACAGGAACTAAATAGAAGTCCATATCAGATCATACCAATTGTCCCATAAAATCCACGAGGACCACAAGAACCAACACCATATTTTTCCAGGGCTTTGGTACATGAGTCCTGTTTTACAACAATGCCAATTTGGGCTGAATAAAGCATTACCTACATCAGAACATGAAATTGCACCAAAGATAACTTCATACCAATAACTTCTCATTTCCTAAAAGACCAAGGTAATTTGCGGATGTGAAGTTCACGACATCTTTGCCATTGATCATTGTATGTGGTCCTGCAGCACTGTGAAGAGCAACTTATTAGATGGCAGGCAATCTGAAATTTCATAACCTTGGAACTTCATTGCACAATTACTGTTGAAATTCAACCAAACTAAAAGAAAGAGATACTTGATCCATGAATCCAGGACCTATGCAATCAACTTAGATGAAAAATAACTTTTGCACAATATGGGGCATGCATGTTATAAAATTCTAGTGGAAGGGACTAGTTACTACAAAGTAGCGAACCCAAGTTCGAATCCCTGTTGGGAGAGGTTCCCACTTAATGTGGCCGTCGCGCCTCGAAAGGGATTAAACCCTTGGGAACCCAAAAAAAAATCTGCATCTAGTTCTAGTTTCTTCTTGATTACATACGTTTGTATTCTCACATAGAAATTGTTACAATGACAGGGTAAAGACTAAAAAACTAAATTATGCATCATCTTCAGAAAAACGAAGTTAAGAAAATCTTATTGACTTGTAAGATTCACCTTTCCAAGACTGGAGGTTCATAATTCATCTCATCAGCAATAGAAGGAATTAGGGATTCCGGGACCCATTCATCACATAACTCATCTATCTCCTACAGATAATCAAGCCATCAAACTATCAGGTTTGATTCCAGATATATGAAAAAGAAATCAGACATATCTGAAAGTCTAATTAAAATAATCTGAGAGTCAATAGCAAAAACTTCCAATTAGCTTAATGGATCTGCCTAGCAATAAAGGGTATAACAGTATAAGCAATAAGACAGGATATAACAACATAAAAAAGCTGCACCCCAAAAAATCATGAATGCAGTTAAAGGGTGGCATGCATCATGCACAAACTTGTAATATCATTCTTTCAGATCATAAGACATATAATTGATAATGCAAGGTTGTACCTCAAAAGTTTGTTACTGCCCTTCAGAAACCAACACCAATTTGGTGGCATATATCATTGAAAGATAGGTACAACATGAACTACGACTATTGATGTTCCAGAAAATCATGAATTAAGTAGCATAGAAATAGTGGTGCTATCCTTTTCAAACTCTGAATTATCAACTTTTGGAACAGGACAGATTTCTGAGTGGCATAGAAAAATGCACCAATGATCATCATGGACATCAACATATACCAAGAATTTGGAGATATGGCGGATAAAACACAGTGGCATGCTGACCCAGCATCTTACAAGTACAATAGTAGCTCTAACTATATGCTATTATATGGAAATTTTGAAAGATCACGAAAAGAATTTGTAAGCAAAATAAACCCGCTAAACTATACGTAATTTAGGGTGTTTCACGAGTATAAAAAGGATGATGGATCTCGACGCAAAAGAAATTGATTCACATCAAATATGAGTAATTCTGGGACACCTCTCCACCACTGCAAATTTCAATATTGGTACATGAGCTCTTTCCTTTCAGTGTAAGAGTCTTCGTAAGCTATGTACACTCACAGAAAGCATTCTCATTGTATAATTGAAGTGTCCTAAGTGCTCTACCTCAGGACAGTTAAAGCGCCCAAGAAAAAAATTAGACACAAAATCTAAGATATCCAATTCTTTCCATCCCCAAATTAAGATTGGATACCAAGATTCAAGTCATGAGAAAGTACTTTGATGTCCAATGAATTGGTTCTGTATTGTCCATAAACACTGTGCCTCAAAACCCATGTGGAGTGCCTTTGTGTCCAACAAAGTTACCATCGAAGCCATCTACTTACCACAATAAGATTAACAACAGAAAAAATAATAATAACAATAATTGAAAATGTAATAATTCACTACACATACTCACATATCATTTCACTGTAAAAGAGCTCAATGGTTAACAACTTCCCTAATCTCAGAACTTTTAATGCTTTCACAATAATTTTGTGACAGAGAACAATATGAATGAGAAGCCAAAATAAATAAAAAAGAATACTCATCAACAGTCAACCAGCAAAAATATGCCTTTTCCAATAAGTCAAATTAGTTCAGTATAGATATGGATAATATAATATAAGCCTCAGAAAGGTGTACAGCCAGATATCATGTAACCATGTCTAGCGCAAACCTTGTTCGTCAAAGGTCTTTTAGGTGGCTTGTAACTTTTCTGGGACAGAAGGAAAAGAATCACCACAAAGAGAAGACCTTCCAAAAAAAGATGGCCTGCAGAGAGAGAGAGGGAATGAAGGATCCGATAAATCCTTAGTTTAGAAATGTTGAAATGACGAGATTAGAATGCTAGATAGCACACCTCCAATGGGCACTCCAAAGACCACAGCGCGAGTTGATGGAGCATCAAGGGTCAGTCTCATCCAATCTGATGCAGACTTCACCATATTTTCAAAAGCTGCGAGTAGTGCATCCATGAAGCAAAATTTTCCAAGCTATACTTTGTTCTTCACTCAGTTAGATTCAGCAAGCTTCAAGCAAATAAATCATGAGTTGAAATCAACAGGAAATTGTTAAAAGTAACTCGTAGTATAGAAAGTTTTGAGCATAGTCTTCTGAGAATACAATAATTAATCATATCAGCAACAAAGCAGGTAAAAGAAAAAAGTAGCAGATGAAAGAAATTTAGAGATTTTTCAAGTTCCTAGTTCTCCTTAGAGGAGGTTGATATCATAATTTTACTCTTACCGTAGTTTAATATAATCGGCATCTCCCTTTTAGAGGAAATTCAAGATCTTCATACAGACAATTAGCAGTAATATTCCTTAGCTAAGATAATATGCACGGAAAAGATCACAAAACTGAACAACGCTAGACGAGATTAAGATTAGAATAACTGCGAATTTTCAATCATACCTTATTAGATTAGACGAGATTCGGATGAACGTGTGGGGAAGATGACAGACGGCAGACAAATGGAAAAATTTAGTTTGTTGTGCCTCTAGAAAAGAAATACTATAAGTTGGTCCGTACTGGATTGGACCAAACCAAACTCATCCTGGTTGGTTACGTTAGATTTGAAAATTCTGGACCTCAATTTACGTATACATCAAAAGTGAATAAAGATTAAAATCAATAATGTCCTAATTTTTTTTTTTTTTAATAAAGTTAAGGTCTTGTAAATTTTTTTTAATTGACAAAATTGTGCCTTTAATAGAAAAATATTGGCTGCTATAGTAGTAACCAATTACTTGTCTATTTTTCTGTCATAAAATAATAAAAAACAATGAACCTAGAAAATGAGTAATGAGTAATACTACTTTTCAGTGTTAATAATAATTAATAGTATTTAACTAAGAAGTGAGCAGAGGCATTATCCTTCATAAATGAAATTTGTGCTATGATCGGGAAAGTGAGTCCCATCTTCATCATCACAGCAGAAAAGGAAAGGAGAAAGAATGTCTTCAAACGTGGTGGTGTTAGACAACGGCGGCGGACTTATAAAAGCCGGCATCGGCGGAGAGCGCGACCCTACCTACGTGGTCCCCAACTGCACCGCTCGCCCCCCTTCCTCCAAGAAATGGCTCCTCGGTGACCAACTCCTCTCCCCAACTGAAGACCTAACCTCCGCCACCCTCCGCCGCCCCTTCGACCGCGGCCACCTCATAAACCCGGAGCTCCAGTCCTCACTGTGGGCCCACCTCTTCTCTAGCAGCCACCTTAACATCCACCCACCCAGTAGCTCCCTCCTCTTGACCCAACCCCTCTTCACCCTCCCCTCAATCGAGCGCTACGTCGATGAAATCGTCTTCGAGGAATTCAATTTCAGGTGAGGATGTCAAGGAATCGATTACTTTTATCCAACTTGAAATTCTGGTTGAGCTTGATTTACTGTTACTGGTTCTAGTTGCATGATATTTTTACATCGGTATATCTTTTCAATTTCTAACTTATCGAGTTGAGCTTTACTTATTTTTCAGCGAAAGATGTGTTCAAGCTTGTTTGATATGCATAATGAGTCAAGTTCAAATAATGAGCTTTTATCGAATGAGCAATATCGAGTAGCATGATTTGATGTTTAGCCTTAAATTTCAGGTCCCTTTTTGTAGCGGATTCGCCGTCCCTGGTGCACCTGTACGAGGCTTCCAGAAGGCCCTACGGGCTGGTGTCCAAGGCACAGTGTAGCTTGGTGGTGGACTGTGGGTTTAGCTTCACGCACGCGGCACCGGTGTTTCAGAACTTGACTCTGAATTACGGGGTGAAAAGGATGGATCTTGGAGGTAAAGCCCTCACCAATTATTTAAAGGAATTGGTGAGTTATAGGAGTATAAATGTGATGGATGAGAGCTTTATTATGGATGATGTCAAGGAGAAGTTATGTTTTGTTTCTCTTGACGTGCAAAGGGACCTCACTATTGCTAGGTGAGCTCTCATGCACTGGTGCATTCTGCATTTCTCTGGTTTCTTTTTTAACAATTCCTGTTTTCATATATGGAAATGATATTTGCAGGAGACCTGGAAACGATAATGTATTTAGGTGTACTTATGTACTACCTGATGGTGTCACTTATATGAGAGGCTTTGTGAAAGATCCAGATCAAGCAAAAAGATATCTAGATTTGGATCATAAGTCTCCTTCTTATCCAGCAGGAGAAAAGGGTACCATTAATGGTAAACCCCAGGATAAGAGAACCATAGACCTAACAAAAAATGTACTAGTCATGTTCCTTCCTCTCAAGTTCATTGTCTTTCTATTCTTGTAATAACTCTAAAAAGTTCATCTTTTGGGCAGGAATTTAGCTTGACAAATGAGAGATTCCTTGTACCTGAAATGATATTTCGACCAGCCGATTTGGGTATGTATTCAAGTCCATCTTCAATTTGTATTTTAGTTTTTCTCAAATAAGATTTGTATCATTGACTGATTATAAAGTTAAGTAGCATCACCAGTATTATTATGTCATTGTAGATACTGTTGTCAATATGCTGATTTAGAGAGTGTGTGTACCTCAATGTTGTGTAGGAATGAACCAAGCAGGACTTGCAGAGTGTATAGTTAGATCTGTAAATTCTTGCCATCCTCATCTACACCCAGTGTTATATGAAAGGTAAGTGCGGTAAACAAATTTTGAAAAATGGTAAGCTCTATCTAATATCTATATCTTGAATTTAATTTAATGCATGCCAATTATTTTGTTTGCAGTATTATTTTGACTGGTGGGACCACATTATTTCCTCGATTTGCTCAAAGACTGTAAGCATCATTGTCTCTGTAAACAAAATGTACCTTTTTCCATGATACAGCTTTAGTAATGATATAAATTATTTTATGTAATCAGAGAAAAGGAGCTTCGACCTCTTGTCCCAGATGAATACCAAGTGAAGATAACAACTCAAGAAGAGTACATTCTTCTTCTTTCTGCAACTTTTTTTCAAATGAATTTGTTCTTTCTCATAACTATAACCTAATTATTCCCCTTTATTTTCAGTCCAATTTTAGGTGTTTGGCGTGGGGGATCACTTTTAGCATCTAGTCCGGATTTTGAATCAATGTGTGTCACTAAGGCTGAGTACGAGGAGCTGGGATCTGCGAGATGTCGCAGGAGATTTTTTCACTAGTATGGAGAACCTTTAGGTATTTCACTGATCTGCCTAGTGAATTGACTGGACATATGGCTCTTTTCACACACTTATAAAAGACAATTTCACACTTTAACCCGTAAAGTGACAAACTAACACAGTAGTAACCCCTTTAGGATTTTATGTATATACCATACCTATCATGTAGATGCAAGGATGCATCATGCATGGATAGTGATTTAAATGATCAAAGTTTGGTGAAGCTTTGGGGTTCGTTCGCCGTTCCAGTGTGGTCACCTTGTAAAAAGACATTTCCCGAACTTCATCTCATTACCACCTGCGTGTGAAGTAGTTCCAATGATTTTTTGCTGGAAACTTATAGTGAGGCAAAGTGCTGCTACAAGCAACTAATATAAGATGAGGGGCAACTATTAAAATTTGATTTCCTCATATTTCACGTCTGTGTTACTCTCTAATATACCCATTTTTTCTTAGTCAGTGATGAAATGTTAAAATACATCCTGTGTTCTTATCACTTGCAGCAGGAAAAAATTGGAAGGAAGTTTGGTCTGAACTTAAGTGCTTTATTTGGGGTTCCATAACTCTTCACCCAAGGAACGGAGTAATGTTCTTGGAAAAAGGAGAATTTTGTTGTCGAGGTGCTAAAAGTTCAAGAGATTCTTTGGTGTGAAGAAAGCAGACAAAGATGAGATGACATCAAGATTTATGGTTGGAAGGTGAATGTACGTAGGGTGTGGAAGGGATGAAATGCATATTAGGATCACAATAATACATACGGGGTTTGCGGAGGAAGGTGCAGTTGGGGTCATCGCATGAATACAAATTGATGCAAATAATTTGAAATTACATTTACATATGAGGATTTGGCGTTGCTCCCCTTTTTGATCATCGTTTTATTTGGCATTTTGCTTTTTCAAGAATTTCTGGTGTGGGAATGTATCAATGTCGTGATGATGCAATTAGATGGCTTGTTTCATTTAAGTTTCTTGAATTGCTTTCTTTTAAAATTTTCAACTTTTTATCTATCTATTCTAAGTATAACTAGACTAGAAGTCCTGTTTTATAATCTACTACAACTCTCACATTTAGAAACTCTCCCATTTCAACTCTTTTAATTATTTTTTAAAGTTACAACTTTCCTTAATATATTAATAGCAAAAATAAAAATGAAATATTTATTCTATGTTTATTAATAATATAATATAACTAAATCCTTTTGAGTGGCAACCGGAGTCGAACCCATCCAAACTTTCTTGTACCAAAAAAAAAAAATTTGTATTCTCATAGGGAAAAATTCTTAAATTGACCAAGTTTATTAGATATCTCTTAGATCTTATGGTTAAAAATGTATCATATCATTAGTTGTGGTGAAGTGGTGTTATCATAATGATGTTACGTGTACAACTCACAATCATAAATTTAACAAGTCTTTCTATCTTATTTTATTTTTCTCTCAAAAACGACATTGCGCTCACACTAGGACATGACAAAATTGAAAAAACTTAGCAAAATTAAACAACACTTAATAAACTGGCATAAGATAAGAAACATGAGAAGAAAGTACTTTCCTTTGAATATTTAAAACTATTAACAGAAGTCCTGAACTACCTATGTTTCCTTCCTTCTTGAATTCATACAACAAAATCTAATCCCATGACATATAGAAGAATCAAATAAAGACTGATTTATATTATCTATGAAAGATTAATCCAAAAAGGTGATGGTTCAAATCTCTGTTGATTGCAGTCCAATAGCGGCTCAATAGTTCCATCTTCCAAACAGAAATTCCCCATATCATGACCTCCATAACAATAATCTTCATCCATTCTATCCCAGTAATCATCGGTAAAATAAATCGAATTACCCTTCAGTTCTCGATACTCCACACTTGACACCGCCATAGTTTGATTCACTCCCAAGAACAATGCGGTATCATTCAAACACTCGACTTCAATCCAACTCTTCTGATCAAAATCAAGTTTATAAACATCAAACCATATTGTTTTGTAAGGACATACCAAAGGCTCCAAAGCATAATCAGTTAGTGTATCAGCCTCCGTAACTACTTTACCGTCGTACCTCACAAACTCTCCAATGTACCTAACAACAAAAAATATTTCCTCAGATGGTGATAATCCCAAGTACCAATTTGAAGAATAAAGGCCACATGGGAAATTCTGAGATTGTTTCATCAATTTTGTTGGACAAGAATCTTGAATGATCATCTGTTTGCTCGGGTTAGATTTGCTCAAGTCCCATATTTCGACCGAAGGGCCTGGTCCCAATGCAAACAACATATTACCAGAAGAAATAATTATGTCATAATATGTCTCTAAACTTCCTTTAAGACCACTCCATATTTCATCCCCACGTCTGCAAAAGGCAAGCTCTGTTTTCCCCTGATTCTTGTACTTGACTACTAGAGTGGTGAATGATGGATTTTCAGATAGGACGAGTTTTTCGATTTCTTGGTTGGTTTTTTCTTCGACAAGGTTAATGTGTGGGAGAGTTTGTTTTCCGGGGAGTTGGATTGTTGTTTTTGATAATGGATTTAGGAGAAAAGGGTCTGATTTTTTGTCTAAGAAAGCTAACCATCCATTACAAGAACCTATGCAACGAAAATCATGAATATTTTGGAGTGAATCAAGTTTGTATGATTTCTTGTTTTTTAGCCTAAAAAGGGCCATGATCTTGTTGTCGATGCTGTTCTCTTCTTCATCGAGAGGATGTACGAGGAATGGTGAAACCATAACTCTTGAGAGTTTGAGTTGGATTGATGAATTATTTTTTTCTTGATGAGTTTGAGTTGGATTGATGAATTATTTTTTTCTTGATGAATTATGTGTATTGTATATATATAATAAGGTAGCGGAAGATGAGAAACCTAGGAGAATAAGGAAAAGAGTTGTAGTAAGGAAAGACCTTGTTTTAATGAGATTATTCTTAAGGAAATTTCCTTTCCTTAAGTTTTGGGATTAGTAAAGTAAAGATGTGTTTCCGGAGATTTAGACTCTTAATCTTTTGGATCCTCCTATGAACTTACAAACTAGATTTCATATACGTATTATGTATATATTATATATATGCGATTGAACAGAGAGAATTTGAGAGAGATTGATTCTGTAAAACTAAATTGTATAAAGAATAATTGTGTACAAACTAAATCTAACAACTACAATATATAGCAGCTAACTAAAAGGGTAAAAATGGAAACACACTTCCACCGCCTGATAACTAATTAACAGAACACTTAATTAAAGTAAATACAATTAATTAAATAAAAATAATCTAATCTGATCCCAAATTGAATTGGGATTTTAGGTCACGATCCCTCATTTCTCTTCTTCTACTTTCTTTGTTTTTCTCCTTTTCCAAATCTGAATCAAAGGTGAAATTAACCTTTAATACCTCCATTAATGCATCATCTTGGGCAGTTTGAATTTGTTATGGAAATTTATCTCGTCACTTGAATTTGTTGTGGCACGTGTCATATGATAAGCCCGAGAAAATGATGTACATATTTTTGCTCAATATTAAATTTTGGACGATCAAGAGATGAGATGTCTATATTATGTAATCCAATCCACTAATTTATTTATTTTCTTTGGGAGGAATTGGGCTAATTTTTGTCTTGAGACTGTAGCCTCTTAACATTTAGAATTGAGAGGTCATGAATTTGACTATATTAATTAATGTAATTGTGCAAACAGTTCGATAAATCGACTGAAATCGAAGGTAATTATCAAACTTTATTCCTTTTCGATCTCAATATTAGCGGTCGATTTACGAAATGAATCCATAATACAGATTTTAGGATCTAGAGGTATAGAAGGAGAATTAACTAGATATAGATGTGTCAATATTTGGGATCACCTTAAAAATTAGGTTTGATATATAAATTAATTCAACGAGTTTAGGTCAAGCTATAAATTTTTAAAAGTAATTTACAAAAAAACTCAAACTATACTTTTTGATTTTTTTTTTGTCAAGCTAAGAATTGGTCGATTTGGCATACGATACAATTTTCAAACTTACCTTAATAGTCTAAATACCAAAAATTGATATGATTTCATTCGATTCTACTAAAACACACTCCTAAGATTGATGAGCCACTTTTGTATATAATTGCGAGAGCATAACGATACCACTTTTATATTATACCCATATATTATTTTGATAAGTAAAAAGCTAACTCTATTACCGTACATTAGTTATATAATTACATCTGCTGCGGTACTTGTATAGTATTTGCTTTTTTTTAAGAAGGGTTTTAAATTTTTATTTTACAAGAGTTTTTATCCCTTTCGAGGCTCGTGAGATACATCAAATGAGAACAACTTCCACCGGAAATTTAAATTTTAATTCGCTATTTTATAATGACTATTTCAAAAGGTTTTTAGAATTAACTGGCATACTTTAAAAGCATATTACGACATAATTTTTAAAACTAATTCAATTGATTTGTGACTTTATCTTATCTAGATAATAAATATGTTAATACATAAACTATACAAAGACTATTAAAATATTTTTACAATTTTAAAAGTAATAAAATAAATTTAATAACATATATATTTTTATTGGTAGAACATGCCCCCGAGTTAAGAGTTAAAATTCGCCTAGGGGCCCCAAATATGTTGGGCCGGCCCTGAGACTTTCAAAATTAGTCAATATAAGGCTGAGAGTCCATGCAAAGATGTACTAATTTTCTTTGGTACTGTCCAAAATATTCACCAACGGCGACAACATCTTCGTTTTCAGGATTCAGCCCAGGTATGTTTAATAGCTGATCTCTAATCTGTGTCGTCTCTTCACTAGAATCCTCCATGTTGGAGAGAAATTCCGAACGGATTTCACGGCAAACAAGTATGAACATGGCTGCAGTGTCCGGTAGCTGAGCTTCTCTAAGTGCTGCTAGTGCCTCTTGTATGGCACCAGCTGCAACGTACAAGATCAAAGCCCTGCATTTTGTCATGGTTAAGGTTATTATAAATGGAGAAATATCTTTTAATTAAGATATTTTTTAAAGAGTTGTACCTCCAAATGTTATGTTCAGCATGCCGAACATGTCCGGCCCATCTTTGCAACACCCTATGGTTGACAATTGTTTAGCAAAGCTTTAATGCAATATTGAACACACTCAAACAAATACTGGCAGTCTATTAAGACAAAGTAACATAAGTTGTCACCTCATTCATCATTCTGAGATGAAATTGCACCACAGTAATTGGTCAAGTGGACATTCAAAATAATGAATACCAAATTACAACTTTTTTAAAAGATATAGCATACAATTTTAAGCATGAGATGGCAGTAAACTTATAAATTGCAAATGCGATCGATAATTGAATAATAAGACTACGGGGATTGCATGGAAGTTCTAACAAATCTGGGAGATATGCCTAACTACCACTGAAATATCAAACCTGGCATAATCAGATCCTTTTAAATGTGTTGCAGCTAATGTTGCAGCATCAGTCCAGCATCCAGCATCTTGCAACTGCAAATGAGAGAAAGACTATCCATATAAGCAAGCATTACCAGAGTAACCAGCTTTACCACTCATATTTCATAATATCTTGGAAAGTCTCAAACTATATGTGCCATTTGTGATTAAAGACTCCGAGAATGCATTAGAAGACCTTGTCAGACAAAAAAAATTGATGAGTGTATCCATAGCAACAGTTACATTTTACATGTCAACTGTTATAGAGATGCACAAGACAAGACTTTACCTGAGAACAAGCTTCTTGATACCTTCCAACAGCACAAAGCAAGTGCGTGCCAGACAATGATCTATCTGTTCTAACCATATTGGCTGCAACTACCTATGCAAGAATAGCAAGGTGAATAAATAGTATGGTACCTTGCAAAAAGTAGCAGTTCAGAAGACACGGATACCTTCACAGCCAATTCAAGTAGTGAATTGGAAACGGCAGAGGACAGAGCAACAGCTCGCAGAGCATTTGGATAGAAGTAAGAGCTCTCTGGAGGAGTTGAAAGCAATAAACTAACAGCACCTTCTAAGTTGCCAACTGAAACAAGTCTGGCCATGAAGGAGATAAAGTACAGTAAGGTTTAAATAATATTTTATGTATATCAGAATCTCTATATAATTTAATCAACAATATCTACTAACCTAGGTGCAAAGACAAGTATATATTATAAAACAACTACCTCGGAGATTATAGCTTCTTGCTGAAGAGATAAGTCATTGTCCAACTTATTTCTATCTATCAACTATGTCCCAAAGAACTGCCTAGAATAAGAAGCAATATAGTGCATGCACACACTTTGGAAACTAGAGCCTTGAAGTTGAAAGATGATAAGGGACAAAGTGTTTTTAGTTCAAATGGACCAGTGCAGAAGAGCACAACTGGATCTATAAATTGTGACCGACCATGATATGTCAATATAAGCTGCATCCGTTGAATTTAGCCATGGATAAATCAATTTTCATAAAGGACCATGAAAGAAAAACAGTAAATTGGAAACTCCAGGTAATATCAATTCCAGACACTGCAAGAAACATCTAGGACAAATCATAATGCTCCATCTATCAAAAAGACTCAGAAGTGCATTCCGTCATTTGAACTAGTATGTACTATTTAGAGATCGCTGAACAGTACTAAATTATGTCACTTTGAATTTTGTTTCAGTCTCATCATGAATCTTATGAAGGGGAACATTAGGCAATTACCAGTTTACAAAAGAGGATCACTACCAGTAGAGCTGCAAATACAAGGGCCATCCGATGGTGAACTAATATGCTATCACTGCAGCTTCTAATAATTAGCTTTTCATTTTAAAGCAAAAGCAGAAGAGGATCCCAAAATATCTTTTTGAATACTGAAATAAAGAAAATTCCAAAATTTGACCTAAAGTCCACATCAATTAAAGTAATCACATCACAACCAGCTTGTCACACCATAAATGACAAGAATTTTCCCCAAGCTCAGTTTTCTGACTCCTAAAGCGTAGGTTACACCACATGTGTTCCTCCTGCAACAATTAATAAGCAACCTAGATATTGCTATCATTTGTCACTCTAAACTTTAGAGTACCATGTTTCACTAGATAAAGCAAAATTTCTGAAAGATATCGCCAAGATATGTGAGTCCGAAATCCATCAGTGAAGAATCAGTTTTTTTTATGCTGACTGAGATGTTGTGACAAATCTATTAGCTCTCCCACACCAAGTCCCGAGAATATCAGATTTCAGATAGGATTGATGAAACATATAGAGTAACAATTTTTTTAACTTACTATGATAGAAGAATAGAGCTATTGGATTCTAGAGAAAGAAAGATACTAAAATGAACTTAAATTTCATTATTACACTTAAAAAGGCCAGAATATAGTGTCAAACTACTTATTTTGTATATGTGTTCCACCCACATTCTGAGAACTACTACTTTTTCTAGGAAGCCTACACAACAAACTTAGGCACATGTTTCCTCCTACCATACTATCATAGTCATGCTGGAGCACGAGATACAGAAAGAAATTGAGATAGAAACACAAGAGGAAATTACATTTTTTATTTGGTCACAAGTAACAAGAGAAATGACAATGAAAAACATCAAGGATACAAAACAATTTTTCAGACAAGTGACCTTTCAATTATTCAACTTTTTGTAACTGAACTATTTTGATGAGGTCGTTCAATTTTTCAAATTCTTATTTTGTTATTTATTAAATCATTTTCTTGTTTTTTGTGAAAAAAAGAAGATGGTATTTACTATTTATCTTTTCTTTCTATATGGCTCAACTCAGCTCCAGATACACATTTTCTAAACCAAAACAAAGAAGGTGGAGTTTACAGCACTTGGTATCTTAATTCCAAGCATTCTATTTCTACACTTCTACACTTTACAATGAAGTCATTAGATTGTTATTAATGGTTTAACTTCCAAATAAACACAAAATAGCTAGTGCCACATTGCCACTTAATAAAAATATTCAGATGCCTAGATATATTATCAGACATTAAAATATATAATGCACTCCAGAGAGATGATTTATGCCATCGTTATCATTCCTCACATAGATATGTCATAGAATGGTGGACTTTAGAATTGAAGCTGTAACAATTCAATTGGGTCAATCGAGCAATTACTAAATAAATAAATGTCCATCATGACATCACTACATAAGATAACATTGACAATTTGAACCATTGCATATACTATGGATAAATTAATATTAGTGGAAAGACTCACTCATGTACGCGATTTTGAATTGCCTCTTCACCCTCCAATTTCTCATGCCAAGGGATACGCTCATTAGCACGCTCCCACAATTGTTCTTGTTCAAACGGCATCAATCTAAGTTGACCATTAACCTGAGAAGAAAATTGCATCACAAAGAATTATCAAGCACAGCAAAGCATCTATGCTCTGAAACATCATGACTTTCTCTTCATACAAACCAAAAAACTGCTTAAGCTAATTTAGAGCAAAAATTGTCCAATAATGATGAAATCTTTAACTATGCAACGTTCCACAGTTTGACTAACCAAAACATTCTTTTTTCCTGATCCAGCTACTGATTTTCCTTTTGAAGATATCCTACTCAACATAGAAGCCTCGTCTATTTCAGGTTGAGCTGGATGTGGACCTTTTGCTAGAGATTTGTTAACCAATTTATTCATCAAGTGCTTGAGAGCATGAGGTAATTGTAACCAGAAAAGCGCTTCCATGGATTCACCAAAGATGGCTGCCGCAAATGCCAATCTCAACGTGTAGCTTTTGTTAACTAATTTAGCGTATAGTCTCACATTCTCATCATCAAGGAGGGAGCCTTAAGGACATAAAAGAGAAAGAGTTCATTAAACACTTAAGATCAAAGTATTTTTTTTGAATATGTTGCTCACAAGGGGAAATAACACCTTCTCTACGGTAAGGCTCTAAAACTTTAAGAAGCATCTCTGGAACTACAGAATCACCAACTCGTGGTGAATCAATCATATAACCACGAAGATCTCCAGCTGATGGAGTTCCTGGAATATGTGAATGTGTCATGGTTGTACTGAAAGCATCCAACCAAGAAGGTTTCACACCCAACTGTAAAATCATCCGCAAAGCCTGTAGAAAAGAAGCATTTAAAATATGCAGATTGAGGACAAATCGTTTTTCATCAATTCTATCTTCTAAAATATAACAATGCTTGCAGAGCTTTTATGTTGGTTTCAGAGAATGATATTTTCTGTAATCAATAATTCAGGAGACAAATGATACGCAAATTGCCCTTCACGAGAAACTTCCATTTAAATCTACCATGTATCATGTATAAAGACTAATGAATTGGTGAATGGTGAAATAATAACTATTAATATTATCCATCAAAGTATATATATTAACATGTGTCTATAGTTTCTATCAAATCAAGTTTCAGAAAATACCAGTGCATGTGGTGTGGGGAGCAATACAGGAGATGGCAAAGGTACTGGCCGAAATCTCTCTTTCACAGATCGAGCTTTTGTACCAAAACCCCCTGTCTTCTGATCTCGTCTGCATTAACAGAGATGTCCATCATCACATCATGGAATATAAGTTATCTTAAAGTTATGTATTTCTCATCATAGTTGTGACAAGCAACATACAGTATATTCCAAATATCGAATCACATTGAGTAAAACTCTGCACTTTGTTTCCATGTGCATAGCAGATATAATATGTAAATAAACTTCATTTTTGTACAAATATAAAATATCATAGCACAGGATAAAACAATGTTCCGGTTACAATGGTTAATGTTATCACGGTAGTCAGTGTTACATGCAATGTGCACATGTGTCATCACAATTTCTAGAAAAAACTTGCTGATGATTTAGTAGGATGCTTGATCCATATCCACAAACAGATATAACAGACATTAGCAATATCAATACTTTATATTGGTACTTATAGCTTATGCAGTCCATGAACTTTACTTCATTCTTGGATTTTACAGCATTCCAATTTATGCTGAATTCACCTGACCATAAGATATGCTTCTTAAAACATTATTTTGGACTGTAAGATAGCTTTCAGAGAGTATTTTCATAGATGAAGAGTTCTTCTAGATTCTAATTCGTGTTGTGACAGGTTGTTGGGAGTCAATCGACAGGGTTTAGATTTGAGAATATGCAATGATGGTGTTTGTATCTATAGATGCTTCTGTAAACTAGTTTACATAATTGATTAAAAAAAAAAAAAGTCCTCAACCAAAAAACAAAGAAAGAAAGAAAACCTAACAACAAAAAAAGTCTACAGGAACCTCACTACATACTAATCAAAATCGAAGATATATTGGACTTATTCCAAATTCATTATTAATGTCCAAAAAAACGATAACCATATTCTCTTCTAGGAGTCATTTTAGCATACATACCACAGGAAAAGCAGGTAGGTAAAGGTTTAACTATTAACGCTATAGCGAACTTCAAGGAATTGAGAGACATACACATTAACTTCAACAAGACGAAAACTACTATCAGCTCCAGCAATGCACAGTACCAGTGGATCATCCTTGGTTGTCCGCAAAGTCAACCAGTCAAGTTCAAGTACAAGAGTTCCAAGAAATTGTGGTTGTAAAATAGAATTAGCCAATGGATCAGATGAATCCTGAAAAACAGAAAACCCAAATTTAAAATCAAAAGACAAAGTCAGGTAATCCGTTTTGTTCATGTCAAAAACTTCCACATACAAACTTGGGCAGATTTAAGGATTTTCTAATCCAGCCTTTAGACAAAACTCATCAAGGAATTGGAAAATGATAATGTAAACAGTGTAACTTTTCGTAACACCTTTAAAAAAAGTATAGCCTTCATGCACTGTAATCTGAATAACTTCTAATGAAGATACAATTAAATTGTACTAGCATTACTTCACACAAATGAATCAAGAACTTAAAAGGATTTGTGTGAACTTACAAGATCAAACACAGAAAATGTGTTGTCATAAAATAATACAGCAATGCGCCCACGGCTATGATCCCCAGGAACAACTGGTGAGAACTTGATTCTCCTAATACCTTCCCTGTGAGTGTTGAATGAAGATGATTGGCCAGTAGTCACGTCCCACCAACGTATGTTCCCAGACCTGTCTCCCATAACCTGAGATGATAGTTCAATCATGAAACCTTCTCATAGAGTCGAAAATATGAAAATTCATGAGAGACGTCTTTCACATATGGTACATACTACGTGAGGCAAGCGGTAGGCCATCGCCGTGATCAATCCATCAGTGGAAACAAAAGAAGAGGCTGGCCACTTTGGTCTGGAACAATGACAAACATGATAACATGAGTCGGAACACTTTCATTATTTTAAGAAAACCCTGAAAGCCATGTGGAGACAGAATGACAGATGGAACCATGATTAATCAGATGGAATACATATAAAACAGTCGGTGAACAACTAGATCAACCTTTTGTCATAGTCATAATGTCATATCATAAAAAATAAAGAAACACGCTACAACTTGAAAACACATATCTGTTATTTAACTATCTGCAAAAAAATAGTATGTTTTTTATCTTCATTCCTTTTTGATGGATAAAGCTGTTCATTGGGGGTGCACCTCCCATCTACATGAAAGGATCAAAACTATCAAGACAAATTGAACATCCTCTAAAAAGTTAGCAAAAGATGTACAACTACCAGGTAAAGCCTCCTTGGTCCATAAAAGAAGTAAAAAGTTCAAAAATCTTTCTTCAAGGACATTACTGTTCTTTCCTTTCCTTCAAAGGTTATAGCATTTCTCTGCTTCCAAACTATTCAAAACTTACATCCTGGAACTGTGTTCCAAATTTGACCCTCTTTTTGTCTTCTCCTATACTAGCTCTAAGAGTGCAAAGGTCTTTAACTTCTAGGCATTACCCAATGCACATTGAATAAACTAAACCAAAGGAACCATCTTTATGTTAATATATATATTTTTATTTATATGTTAAGGAATATATCTGATCTATATGTCAAGATGTAGTAACCAAACTGTATAACAGAAAGCTTTACACTGATATACGCGCAGCATACATCTCCCACCTATCCAATCTGTCTCACAAGGCATAAAGCCATAAAACTGCATATTGAACTTTAAAAGACAGAATTAACATCTTTCAAAATTGTTTATATGAAAAATAGAAGCATTAATTGCAACTTTTCAATAGATTAACGCTAGTACTGCTGAATTTTAGCACCAACTCAATTAGTTAGGAAAAAAACCAGCATAACAGACTTTCCAGTCTACTTTAGTTGTTTGCCCAAACAAGAGACACGTAAATGAGATCGTTCACAATGAGAAACGAAACACCCTATTAGTTCAAGGTTACTGCTGCTACATAATTATGGAATGACCGGATAAATTTCCTTCATGTCAAAAAGTCATATATTTCGAGTATAATGTTTGGTCTATGCTCTCATTAAAAGAACGAGAGAATCGCACTTTGGTCCCCCTTATGGCCTGACTTTATACTTTCGTCCCTTTTAAATTTTTCGTAGCAAATGCATCCCTCTTATCAATGTCGTGTATCACATTAGTCCCTCTTATCAATGTAGTGTAAAACATTCGTCCCTCTTAAATTTTTTGTAATAGATTCGTCCCTCTTGTCAATGTAGTGTTAACACTCGAATGTGTTAACACTACATTGACAAGAGGGACGAATCTTCTACAAAAAATTTAAGAGGGACGAATGTTTTACACTACATTGATAAGAGGGACTAATGTGATACACGACATTGATAAGAGGGACACATCTGCTACGAAAAATTTAAGAGGGACGAAAGTGATAAAGTCAGGCCATAAGGGGGACCAAAATTGTGATTCACTCTTAAAAGAACACAATCTCATGAAAATAATAATCTATTTTACATGTTCGAAATTTAAGATTTGAGAAATGAGTCAAAAGTATAACAAAATTGGCCTGTTAAACCACTATACATAAATACCAAAAGGTGGAGTTAAAAAAATCCATCAAGATTCTGAGACTTGATTGTGATATATTGTTATAAATCACATGGAATGTTATTCACTTGCAGCGAACATAGTAACAATGCGATATTATTCACAGTTCAATTCAACTCAAACACTAAAATCCAAATATAGGATTAGAATATATTTAAAATTTCAAATTGAAGACCATTTAAAGAACCATATGATGAGAGTATATATATATATATATATATATATATATATATATATATGCTGTTAACAAAATTATTACCAACTTCCTTATAGCTCCCATACTTACTCCAAAAGGTCACAAAATTCAATTAACATGCTAAGATTCATGGCATTAATATATTAAAGTGCCAGACTGCCAGGATAAAGAAGATAATCACATTTACCACACAAACATAAGTTAAAGACAAAACCTACCTAAAGTCTCGTATTCTTCGTCCATGAACCTCAAAAACTCCAAGTGCACCATTCACCAAAGCGAATGCAAAGCTTTCTGAAAATTCATCTTGGGATCCATCTGCTCCTTCCTCTGCATTAATGAACAATGTGTAAGCATTAACATTGCATTTGGTTACCGAGAGTGTGGAAAGTTAGGGAAGTCAATTTTTTTCCAAATTTGGTGTTGCTAAAAAACACTTCAAAGTTTATTATTTTAAGACTAAAAGGGAAACTAATACTTCATGCTTAAGTACCATTTATCTCCAAAAAATTCTGGTTTTTTTATATTAAAAATTTATATTTACTAATGATAAGAACTTTTTTTTGTAGCATATTTAAATATATTCATTACTTACCCAAAGCCAAAATGCCCTTTTTTGTTCATTAATATAAGTAACAAATTTATACAGCATTTAGTTTGTCTTCAGGTCAATTCACTAATGGCTTTTTGAAACTTTCCACAAGATTAAACATGTGCAAGAACAACAATTCTTGACAACCAAACATTGTACACGGAAACCACAGTCTTTCTTATTCCTTAAATACACTGAACTTTTTCCCGAGAAACACTTCCACACTGAATGTTCTCAGAAACCAAACGAGCTACAAGGGAAGCTGGCAAATTGAAAACCTAAGAGTCCAATCTACAAGAAAGCGCTAAGTAAAATCAATAAGTAGAATAATTCCAAACAAAAGATGCTCACTGGAATCAGTTATAGATTCTTTAGTAGGGGAAGAGGTCCCAGCTGGGGGCACGCCAACACGGTCCTTGGATGAATATGAAGTGGTCGTTGAAGTTTTATTTTGAGACGGTCGGGGAACTGTAGGAAGAGTCCATTCAAGAACAGTGAACGGAAGAGCTAATGACCTCAACTGCATGATAGAGTAAATATGCTCAATATTTAATAAACAATATATAACACTGAAGAGAATTGCCATTTTTGTTTTGTTTATTCCTTACTTTGTTTCGGATGTGACATGTAAATATTCTGATTATCAAAGGAAAAAGAGAGGTTGAAATACCAGATAAGATCAATGGTAAAAATTTAGAAAGTTGGCAATATCGAAGCCATATTTCTAAATAAGGCAAATCAGCTGAAATGACAATTCAATTTACTAAATTTAGAAGTCAAAGAGGAAAAAAAATCTCTATTCATCAGATCATTTACAAGAACATAGAGTTTTTTTCTTTTTTTCTGTTAGTTCAACTTTACGCCTTTAGACAATCTAAATGAAGTTACTGAGAAATTTAGATAAAACGACAAATATTTTCCTGACAAGGAAGAAAGATAAAGCAAATACCAAACTAAGAGTTGAATATGGTAGAGAAAGAACAATGATAAGCAAATTTACCATAATTGGAGTTTTTGTCATCGCCCAAACCTCTACAGGTGCATCCCGGAACAGGATTAGAAGATATCTGAAAGATACAAGGAAAAATCTAGTGAAAATTCCTCCGAAGTCGTGGTAGATAAAAGAACACCAACTTTGAAGTTTGAACAAGTGAATATTAGGAGAATGCTTAAACTACAAATGTTCAAGAACCATTAGATCATATAGGTCCATCAAGTTACTGCTTGATCCATTAGAACTCACGGTGCCATAGTGCCATCTAACATCCAACATAAACACCTTTATTGGCAATTCAGTGTTTATGTCAACACTCAGTACAGGAAGAGATTGCTGTTAATTAGCAATAAGACAGCAACTTTTAACAACATAAACAAATCCAAGACAAAACCAACTATAGACATGAGTTTTTCGACTAATAGCCATGTTAAGAGCAACAGTTGATTTATTTTCTGTAACCAATCGATAAGATACTTGCTTAAACTTTTGAATATGCAAAGATGAGCGTAAGTGTAAATCAACCTAGCATAACTGTAACAATTAATTCAAAAGTTTCTTGCAAGCAGCAAATCTTGGAACAACCTGAAAACTTCTCTCTAACAACTCTGGAGCCAGTGTTAGGTGTCACTCATGCCAGAAGTTGATCTTTTAGCTGTACTTGAAAATTCTGAAATTCAGTTAGCTTATGAACACTTTCAAATATTTCATCAAGCCTCCATTAATCTTAGTCAAGTAATCTTCACAAATTTCATTCATATCTAGCATATGGACCACCCTGTCCAATTTTAATTGGAGAAGAAGCTCCATTTCCAAACACTAGCTTCCCAGCACCAGACCCAGAACCAAGGCTATGGCACCACTAACACTTCTCAAACTCTTCAACAGTGAAAAGGTTTTTACAGTTACATGTATGAGATCCCAATTCAAAATGACAGAAAAGAAAGAGAGAAAAAAAGGAAGAAGGATGATAGAATTGAAAAAATCCAAGCTACAACCTGATTAAAGAACTAAGGAAAACTCATCCATGTTAACCTAATTGCCTGACCACACCATTCATTATTTTAACTATTCCACCCATTCTTAGGTCATCAATATAAATTTAATGCACAGCTAAGTCCTAGCTTATAGTACTAATTGTTAAATTGTACGTGCTGAGACTATATAGGTGAATATTCCATACCATCTTTCGAATTTATAATAACAAATGAGGACAACAAGAAAAAAAATATTACATATCAGCATTGACCACTGTAAACAGAATGAGGCGCAGTTAGCTTGTCTGATTAACGTCTTAGCAAAATACCACTCAGGCACTCAACACTCAAGACGATTAAACCCGCAGAGATTAATTACCTTATCACTACACTGATAATGATATCTGCTATAGAAACTCCAAATGCTTGTACATGTATATAAACATGCACTATTCATAAAAAAAAATATAAACATGTACAATGCAGAATAGGTCATATGCAAGAAATATAAATTTAAATGTAGATTTGTAGTTTAGTAATTGCAGATTTATATTGCAAAAAAAAAAAAATAGCATATCTCAAAACAATGAACCAATGCTTAATGATATATTTGATCGAATTTTTGGTTGAAATCCAGTGTCGCAACCATTTTTCTTGATAGAAAGTGGTGAAAAATATTTATTGTAAATGATCAGCAGCAAGTAATGAATGTTCACTGTTTAGCTTCCACATTCCAGCCTCCAATTCCCTGTATGTTCAATAGAGCCAGAGATCACCCCCCCCCCCCCTGTCGGAGTAAATGTTGTGAACTTGAAATTTTAGAGCAATAAAACATATAATCCAGGACATTTTTTGTTCTCACTGGAAGTTGGTTGAACTGAAAACATTTTATCAGGACAATGGCCTTGTTTTTGTTCACTGGTTGATGGGAATTTAATAAATTCCTATTCACAAAGAAAAATACTCCTATCTAATTAATTATCATTGCCGAAATGTTATAGTACTAATAAACATTAGGTAAAAAGAACTGGATTGGACCATCCACGTAGGTCTGCCCCAGATAATATCTTCTCAGTTGAACAGAACAGAAGTAAAAATTAGTCCAGTGGAAGACAATAATGAGACAGAATCGGTACAAAGAAGAGCCTGCTAATGTATTTTAGCATTCACCAACACTTAGAAAAATGATAATCTTGCCACAATAACAAAATACTAATTTCTCCATCCAAACCTAGACCAACCAACAACAACAAAGGCCTGAGCCTTCTCTAACCCACCACAAGCACCACTCTGAGCTCAGCTCTCAGCATACCAAGCTTCTATACTCTTGCTGATATGATGTAGCCCCTCCGCCACTACCTCAACTCTATAACCTAAATTCTCATCATTCCATAAAATCTCGGTACCCCAAAACCCA
The DNA here is from genome assembly GCA_038501285.1 of Penstemon eatonii. NCBI lineage: Eukaryota > Viridiplantae > Streptophyta > Magnoliopsida > Lamiales > Plantaginaceae > Penstemon > Penstemon eatonii. The sequence goes on from CM076710.1 coordinate 75,073,560, forward strand.
AATGATCCTCAATATCAAACCCACCCTCCTTCATAGAACTCAAACATTAAACTATCAACCAATAATTAAAAGTATTCATATAGCACCAACCACCTATCCCCAGATCAAACTTTTCATCTTTCGCCCAACCCCAAACACCACAATACCACCAGTCACCACCAGAAAGTAAAGGGTTGGAAAAAAAAATGGAAGGGGAGGAAAGGGAAGGGAAGGGAAGAAAGACGTAATTATTATAGCAGAAATAGTCAAAATCTGCCTGTGTTTGCAACTTCCAGTTTCACCTATCTATGTCTTGATTAACTGATTTATTGAAGTAAATAGGTTGGCCAGTTTAGCTGGCACTGAAATTCGAAACCAGCGCAAAAAATCTTCCGAATTTTTTTGTTGGCGGGAGAGACATTTAGACATATACTCTCAGCACATCACAAATAAGCAAATCAGCTCATCAGCTCATCACGAATAGTAAACAGAATATACAAACACATTAAACAAAGAAAAAAAAAGATGGAAAAAACAAGAAACCTTCCGGAAGATGAAGCCCTTAATGCTCTTATTGGTGCTCGCTCGGGCTTTTGCAATACTCGAAATGTTCGATTAAGGCCACTTCTTAGGCAGGTCACAACAAGCCTATTGACATATCCACCTGTTTTCTCAGCACCCTGAATCCCAAATATATATTTAAGGGCAAATGCAGTATTTATAGGTAATTGAACGCAAGAGAAAAGTTCCAAAATACAGTCATTACTTAACCAAAGACAGAGATACAGACTTTCAAGTCGACAGATGGCTAAAGGATATGTAATTGATACCAATAAATAATGATGCTCTAAAGTATAAACAGACAATTCTGACCTGCGTGTAAGAGAATGACACCAATCTTGAATTTCCTAGCCAGCGTAATCCCCTGACCACACTGCTGTGAACAGATAAACTTGAGGCAACAGCATTTGCAGAGATGTCAATCACATCAATAGTGCCACTTTGTGTTCCTAAAGCAACTAGCGGCACAGCTACAGCAGGAGAATTTCCCCCACCTTCATGTATTGCATGAATACTTAGTTGGTGCAACAAAACACAGCTGACTTCTTAAGAAGCTCAACTAAAAATTTAAGGAGTAGAAAACTATTTCAAGGGGAGTTAAGAAAAACGATCTGAAGGTAAAAGGAGACAATGAAAGATGACTCACGTGCCAATGTAGCTGTTAGTGAAGGGGATGGTACAGCCAGCATAGTCACTGTTGAGGAGAGAAGATGCAGTTGTCCAACTAGATTCATCTGTATCAAGAGTAATCTGACAATTAGAATAAATGCATCAAATATAGAACAGCATGTTAATTATCAGTGAACTACAAGATATTGCATGATATGAACCCCTGTTCTTGTTGGGAACTCAAAATAAACATATAAATCCATTTTTTCCTGCAGTCACAGGGAACATGAAATACTAGAGAGATACAGCAGAAAATAAAGAACTAGATTCAAGCAGTAGTAATATTTCAAGAACAGAAATAAGTCCAATGGTATCCAGCTAATTCTGAACTTGCATACCAATTATATTCCACCCAAATAACATTGTAAAACAGAACTCAATTTCCAGAGTTCTCTTTCGTAGTTTTATAGAATAAACCATTACCATAATTCCAGTTAGTCAAATTAGTTCTTTTATAAAATTAGAGTTACAGCATGAATAAGAATTGATCAAGTATTCAGATAGACCACCACCAGAACAATCATGTAACATAATTTTTGAAGCTTGCATGCATGAGATATCAGACAACGATTCAAGTGACATGTGCACAATACCAAATCATGGTCTCATAATGAAACTCACAGCCAGTCAATTTCCATTCTTATAATTTAAATACATATTACTTCAGCTCGCCATGTCGAATTACTCATACATTAAAAGACAAGAAAGAATTAGCTGAAATGTCAGAATATTCCCTAAGAGAACTGAATTCATTATAGTCATTCGTTAATCAATTTTTATTTGTGCCATGGAATGAATGTGGTGATATTTAATTAGATAATGATTGGGTTAAAAAAGAAAAAAGCCACACCAATATGCAAAAAGAAGAAAAGATGTTATTTTCAGGAGTGCTCACCAAAATATAAACATGAAATAGAAGAAGGGAAGAAAATATAACTAGTTTCGCAACATTAAATTCCCAATACGCCAACCTTAAAAGACACTTCATCCGCGGAAATAGAAGGAGGACCAGATCGATGGATCCCTCTGTTGTTTGTATCATCTCGCTGTATAACTTTATTCAGTGCTTGCTCGTCAGTGGGAACAACTCCTGACTGGGATTCAACTTCTGGGACTGAAACTTCACGAACGTCTTCGACCTTGTCCACATTTTTTACATCCTTCGAAGCATCTCCAGACCCTTCAGCAGTCAGGAGCCATTTCCACAATTTTCCATCATCCGAAATGGATATTAAATGTGTCTTAGATATGATAAGAGATTCATCAAAGAAATCAAAAGGATTATCAAAATCCATATCCAGTGAAGCCCCATCAGAACAAAGCTTGCGAATGTCTTGAAGTGTGGAATCTGATTGGGAGATGGCTACAGCAAGAAGTGAAGGAGAAGGAACAGACATGCCAATTGAGGGCATCAATTCGTCCATTGAACACATAACATACACCTGCTCTCCTCTGTGGTAACATGCAAATGAGTATGCTTTCACAAATCCAGCTAAAATAAAGAAATACAACCGAGAAAATATATAAATTCAAATCCACGTAGTCATGTTCGTTGACATTGAGGACTCACTCTTTCCGTCGCCAAGTACTGAGCTTTCCATCCAAATGGGCGCAGTAGAAAACCTCCATATTTGAGTCGGGCACCACATCCAAGAGCTTGCCACATCCCCTAGGAAACCCCGTCGAGAATAACACTGACTCGTACTGCAAATCAAACACCACCACCTCTCTCGGAAACCCGACCAATATCACGTGCTTCCAGTGCGGAGAGAACGCAAACTTCACCATATAATTGGGGAAAACCGCCGAAGCCGGAGCACCAACACCATTATTACTGTTATTACTATTAGAAGAAGAAGAAGAGGAAGAGGTCGAAGAAGAAGAATCCCTCTCCAGCCTCTGCAGCTCCGAGGTATCGGTGCGAATCTGAACCTCACTCAACACGACGTCGTTCTCGGAATCCCCTAGCAGCTTCACCGACAGCAAAAACCCCTTGAGCCCCAACGCACAGAAACGGCGTGAATCGAAGGGGTCACGGCGTATGCAGGAGAAGTATTCCGGCGAAGCATCGTACTTAAAGAAGCATCTCCCCGTAGCAGTGTTGTAAATCGACAGTAATGAGGGTCCGGAAAGTGCGGCGAGTGCCCAGGAATCGGATCGGGTCTGAACCCAGCACAGGTCCTGGATACCTAATTTCGAAGAATTGGAGTTTGTTGTGTCGAAAAAGAAAATTGGGGATTTAGAGCGGAAATCGAGGAGGGAGATCCGTCCGTGGCGATCGCCTATTGAGAGGAGGAGGTGCGGGGATGAATTATCGTTGTTGTCGTGGTGGGGGAGGGGGAGGGAGGACCATCGGACTGCGGTAATGAAAGGAGAGACGGTGGAGGTGGAAGGAGGAGGGAGAGGGAGGGTAGATACGAGCTGCATTGAGTGAGTGTCGAGGATGACGACGGAGCTTCCAGCGGAGTAAGCGAGAAGCCCGGCGGATGAGAGATCGGCGGAACCGCCGTTGTTCTTGGAGGGAGGGCCAGGAAGCATGCAGTCCCATGATGATCCCGGCTGCCGGGGCTCTGTAGACATTAGCGGTATCTGATTCCCTCAGTCGTGTGTTTGTGTGTGTGATTTGGTAGCTTTCTTGCAGTAAGGTTTTGGAAATAGTAGTGAGTGAAGGTTGTGAGGTACGGGGAGAGAGATCTGTATTTAATTTCTTCGGACGCACGTTCTATTACTAGGCACGTCCTAATTCTTAAGCACGTTGTATTATTATTAGGGAAAATCTCACTTTGAACCCTATCTTATGAACATTTTTCTACTCAGTCACCTAACTTTTGAGAGTTCTCGCTTAACCTCTCAACTATTAAAAATGTCCCATATCACTAATTTTGGACGCTCTGTCAGCAGAATCTGTTCAAAGGTTTGGTGGCAAAGTAGAAAAACGTTCAAAGATTAATTGGGTGGCAAAACTAGAAAATTTCAAAGCCACATCAATAAAGCTGGACGGGATATTCTATTATATTCAAGTTTTTTGCATCTTATCGTTTTGAGCAGTGACTCGCTAATTAAGAAATTTATTAAATAGTCATCATTTGAATAGTGGCACACCGATTAAGAAACTTATTATATAGCCATCATTTGAAGATAATAATCCTAAAATACCTCCTCTTCCTCTTAATTAATATGAAAGGGTAAATTTAAAAAAAAAATTGCATTAAATTTTTAAAATGACAAATAATATAAAACATGAATTTTCTTCCAAAACAACAAATAATATGAAATGGGGTTTGTATGTATTTACAGATCAGACCAAACAGTTAATTGAGTATAGTTCATTAGCAGCGTGTTGTCTGCAATAGAATCTCCAATAGAATTTAAACTTGAGTTTCGCCTAGAGTGGTCGCAAGTCACTACCACTAAACCTATTAAACGTTTGGAAATTTGGATGATTGAAAAAAGTAGTGGAAAATGGGCTAAAAATTGTCCAAATCTGGATTGGTCAAACGCATTCAACCACAATTGCGCTTGCATTGGTTACTCCTACAAAGTTTACATCCAAGTGTATTGCATTTGTCATGTAGTTACTTTGGGTTCGATCAAATCAGATTTGAGTAAGAATTTCCGTCAGAAATGGATATATGGTTTCAGAAAGGCATATGTACATATTTTACTTTTTTCGATAATTAGGAATATATCGAAAACTATTATCAAAAATTAAATTAATTGAGTAACCGCAACATTGGCTTAATTAAGGAAATAGGAAATTCAATATTAATATACACGATACATACTTATCTTTTTTTATCTCTTTTTTCAAGAGCTTAATTTATTTTGAGACGCGTTGGACATAAATAAGAAACTCCCCCAAGATGAATTTTTCTTAATAGGAAAAAATATATTTGTTAACATAAAAATAGAAGGAAATATATTAAAAGGAAAAGTGCGTAACAAAAATATCACTTCATGATCAACTATAGCACTATTTTTTAGATTTAGGAAAATTCAATCATGTTTTATTAAAAAAAAAAAAAAGGTTATACCATGTCATATACGACATCATGTTTGATTTTGAATGTTTTAATATGTACATTGATGCTTTTAAATTACTCTATCTTTAATATTCAATATCTTAGTATAGAATTTCTTTTGAAAAGAATATCTAGATTCTCAAAAGAAACAAAGAAAAAAATAATTGAAGACTCGTCATCTTTATAGTCTCGAATCAACATCTAACAAAACTGAATTTGTTATAGCGCTATCAGTCTTAAACTAAACTTTTATCTTCAAGATGAAGATTCTAGTTTCATGTATAGCACCCGTATTCATGATGTACTAATAGTCTAATATATTATATATAAAGCATCATTTTTACTCTATTTTATTTGAGAAGAAGGCATATCATGACAAAAAAAATAAAAAATTTGGTCCTTTCAAATTGTTGGGTTTCAAAATTAGTACTATATTTTGGTATCTTATCAAGTTATATCACTTAATTTATTATATCATCGACGTTAATTTATATTTTACTTGACTGAAATTTTAATTTTCGTCAAAAATATCATATATCGAACATGTGACACATAAAAATTGAGAAAATTGGATCAAAGACTATATTTGGAGGAAAAAATGGTTAATATTCCCTAAAAATGAATATACCTATTTTTATTTATTATAGTTATAAAAAAATAAGAAAACCCATCAAATTCACAATCACGTTTGTTTCTAATTTATCAATTCCATTCTGTAATGATGTAAATTAATATTATACTAGTTTAGCAATTCAAGTCTACTTTACAAACCACAGTTTAGAAAACAACCCACGAAAATAAATCAGATAAAGTAAGGGTGTGTGTGGTTGGGTTTTGGCCCGGTCTGAGCCAAAACTCTTTCAAATAAGTTTTCGCCAAACCCAAAAAACCATCAAAAACCTATTCAGAAACTCACACTAAAATTCTTCAAACCTATAAAACATTGATTTGACACATACCACCTACTTTTTCTCCTAAATCTCACTAAAAAAGACATTGATTTGACACCTATCACCTACTTTTTTCCCTAAACCCCAACATCCAAACCCAATCCAAGTGAGGTTTCAACTTATTCAAACCACAAAACCCAAGAATCAAAATCCATCCAAACGAAGTCTCAAAGGTTTCATCGAAACCACCCAAACCAATTTTTTTAAACCGAAACCCACGAAATCGAGTCAAAACCCATTCAAATAGACCATAAATGTATAAACCAAAACTCCGTCAATATTCATCAATTCCATCACAATGTCATTGTACAAAGTCAAAGCAAATGACAAAATTGCCGACACTAATATGCAATAGGGAGACTTGGGTCCTTTATTTTATTTTTTTATTTTAATTATTGGCTTTTTTGTTTTTTAATTTTGAACGTGATTTTTCTGGATAGTGTTATATTTTTTTTGTCAAATCGAGTATATAAATTGATGTCGATCGGTGACATATTGAAAGATGTAAATGACAAAGTACCGCAATAAATAATCAATTTAAAAACTCAACTACTTTAGATGATGAAAAATTGATCAATCTTCTTTTTACTCTCATAAATAAAAATAAGTATCTTTACTTTAGAGAGAACTTTAGCCATTTTTTCTGCAAAAATGAAATATACCCATCACGTATCTTGGACTTGCAAATTTTGGAATCCCTAATTTTCAATTGTCACGTGTTCATCCCATGATATTTATAGCGAAAATTAAATTTTTTTTCTGTTAAATTGGACATAAAATGACATAAATTGACAAAGTACATAAATGACCAATTTTAATTCGTAACCACTTTATAGAAACAAAAATGAAATTTTGTAGGCAGACCTATATTATAATTTAACTTGCTATAAAATTTCTGAAGTGTCATTATAGTAAAATATCGTTCTAAGAAAAAACATTATATTATATCACATGATTCTTAAAATTTAGTAATCAACCAACCCAAAGCAAAATAACCGAGAGAGTGAATTCTATGATAAAGAAGAATTATCCAAATACAATTTCATCAAAACATTTTGATCGACTAATGAACAAAACCTAGATATATAAAATATATGTAGCTAGGACACATATATTATTAAAAATACAAGCACACACAATTAACTACGTGATTTAATATGCATAAACTAAATTAAAAGGACTTAAAAGAGAGATGAGATGGTGATGGCTAGGAGAATAACAGACAATGCAACAGCCAGAGACGCGGAGGCGGCGGATGAGCTGGCTTGTATGGCCACCCTCTGGCCGAGGCGGCAATGGTTGTCGACGGTGCAGATGAAATAATAAGTTTCTGTGGAGTTTAGTCTGTAAGTGAAAGGGCTGTTTGTTTCGATTGGACTTAGAGCATAACTATTTGTTGCTCTACATTCCTCATAACCTTCTCTGTTAACTTGTACTACATTTTCTGTTCCGCTCCCACTCCATTCAAATCCTACCAAATATTAAAGTAATTGTCAATAAAAGAAAAAATCAATATATATTTTCTTTTTGTGCATATTCGTCCAATCACTTCATTTTAATTGGTCTTATACCAAAAGCGTTAGCGTTCTATTTTAAAGCGCGAGATTAATTGATCAGGGTCAAGTACTATATATGATCTAAAAATGCAAGTTAATTTACAATGGATATAAAGATTGATCATGATGCTTACTTATGCGATCTCCAACCACAAAATCTTGCTCGGTAGCCCATGTCCGGTATGTAAGCTCACCAAGTGGAGGAACAGTCCACCCGAGATCGTCTCCGACAGTGTAAGTCTCAGCGGAACCGCGGATAAATAGAGTACTGGCTGAAACTAGTATTAACAACCCATATATGCTTACCAAATTGTTAGCCATTTTCAAATACTTGTGTTCAATTAATCTGCAGCCCCTAGATATATATATAATTTAACCTTTTCTTAATCCTTTTTGACGAAGAAGTACAAGTGGGATATGTATTGCATTGGAATTTGGAGGTGCAGTGGTTGTATTATATTTATATACATCAATCATTTAATTTATTTTTTTTGGGTAGATTTTAATTTGTCTTTCAAACTAGCTAGCTAGTGCTAGAATCGCGTCTGTTTTGTGATTCTAGAAATTGGTAGTAGCTAGATGAAATATAGTTGAACCCGCCAAAACAAAACATATATATATATATATATATATATATATATATATATATATTATGTTAATTAATTAAGTTGCTTGCGTTCATGCAATTCATACAAAATATGATCCGATCCGACCCCCACTCTTTGAGGCTAGCTAGGAAATTCAACGGCAGACACCGGCCACAATTTATTAGTACTAGATTCTAGCTAGGCAAATTATAATCCACCTAGAAAAATTATTTTGTGAAGTCATGCACCGCGTACATATATATATAGTAGGTATGATCTGATGATCGATCAATAAGTAACACATGTTCAAATACTAAACATGACTCATGAATTCATTTTAATACCATCAGATCAGACATATTATATTTTATGTAGTACTAATTAAGAACGAAAAAAATTACCAAATAGCCCCAAAAGACACGAGTCATGCAATATGTAAAATACATCATCTTTATTAGTATAGAAAGGATCAAAGGAAGCTATATAATGTGAAGAAAAAATAAAGAGTCACATAAATGAAAATGAATCTCAAAATTTTTTATGCATAAACTATATATATATATATATATATATATATATATATATATATATATATATATATCCTGATCTAGTTACACAACAAAGCCAAGGCAACAGCCAAGAAAGTGAAGGGTAAGGTTGCAACGGCAAATGATGCGGCGGAGTCGCTGAGTGGAGGAGGTGGGGTACCCGGTGATTGCGACGTGGGACCACCGGAACTGGGTGGTGGAACGGTGTTGGAGCCGCCGGAAGTTACGTTGATTGCTAGCTGTTGGCCGAATGAACAGTGTTGAGGGATTGTGCATATGTAGTAGTGCTCTCCGGCGGAGGTGAGGGTGATCCTGGCGGGACCGGTTGTTATGAGGGTGGTGTTGTTGGTGGCGTTACATGAGTTGTATTCTGCTCTTGTCACTTCTGCTACGTCATGTACTCCGCTTGTGAAGTTGAACACTGCATAACAATTAATATTGATTAATTACGATTAAAGATATTTTTTAAAAATTGATGCAGATGTGCAATAATGTAAGTGCGACCAAAAGTGTTGAGTGTGCGATTGGGACCAAAAATGCAACTCCTCAAATAGAGTATTACGTACCTAGGATGTCTCCAACCACAAAACTCCTGCCTCTAGCCCATGTTTGGTAAGCAATTGGACCACCAGGAGGGACAGTCCAGCCAAGGCTGTCACCAACTATATAAGTCATCGCGTCCCTTGAGGGGGCGGGTGCAGGTGTAGCTGATGGTGGAGGGGAGGCAGGTACGGTGGGGGACGGGGCTGTTTCCGGTGCAGCCCCTGGCGGTGGAGTGGCGGGTTCAGGTGCTGGGGCAGGGGCAGGGGAGGAGGCGGCGGTGACATTGATGGCCAATCTTTGGCCTAAGTCACAGTGCCTTGTGAAGGTGCAAATGAAATGGTGTTCCCCAGCAGATGTTAAGGTTATGTTAGTTGGCCCATTGGTGGACATGGAGATTGGGCTTGTGGAATTGCAAGAATTGTATGCTTCTCTACTCACTTCAGCTACATCATGTGTTCCTGTAGTGAAGTTGAAGACTGCAAAATGTGTACAACACACAAATTAATAATCATGAAATTATATTCAATGAAATTAGTTGAAGTAATTGATCAAGGGAAACAAACTTCGACTTAAGTTAGAGGTACATAGATATAACAATTATTTAGAAGATTTTGAGATAAAATTTGTGATGTACTTCGGCTTGATTGGAATTAGTTTGAAGATTCTACTAGAACTTTCTCGGAAGAAAATTAATAATGACTTAAAATTTGGACTAGTTGAAAGTTTTCAATATAAGTGATGAATTGAGTTTGAAAATTTGAGCGTGGTTTGAATGCATTTTGGATGAAATGTATATGCCAAATCATATATTTTTAAGAAGTAAAAAGACTATTCACGTGTTAGTATACTTTCAATAATTTGAACTCGTGCAAATCCATCAAAATCATGTCTGCCAATAAAAAATTCAAATAAACGCGACCATAGACATTGTGATTGTAATTTTCTATAAATTGTTGTCATTCATTTTAAGCTTTAAATAAAATTTGAAGGTACCACTTTCCGTCGTTTAGTTATTTTCTACCAAATGTGAATATATTGACAATATAGAAATATCTTCACATTAAATACTAAAAAGATGAAAGATGAATTGAGATGACATAGCCAAAATTTGGTAAGTATCACTCACCAAGCACATCACCAACGTTGAAAGTTTGAGAAGCAGCCCAAGTGCGATATGCTACCTCACCACCCGGTGGGACGAGCCATCCCAACCCGTTGCCAACCGTATGTGTAGTTTGTGCTAACGAAACATGCAACACCGAAGCGAGAACCAAGATCATACACATAACCACATTTAATCTTTGAACCTCCATATTCATTTTTGTGTTCATAAATCTCAGGTCGCCCCTCCCTTAATTACACTATCTAATTCTTTGGTTTTATTTCTCACCAAGATGTATAATTATAGTATGTATGTATGGTGTTTAAACTCAAATGGGTAGTGGGTTAATTATCATGTACAGTTATGTTCTATTTATAAGACAAATAAAATAACCTAAGCCTTGATGTATTGTTGTTGATTGAAATTTGACTAAGGGATGTTCAGATGGTGACACGTGGACAACATCTTAACCGATTGGCTCATTTAAAAGTCAAAATTTGACAAAGGTATGGGCTAATGCTCTATTGAAAAATGGCAGCGTCATGAGACTTCTAGAAAATTATAGGTGAGAATAAACGTGTGAAGCCATGAATCTTAGGCCCATTTTCTTGGACTTTACAGTTTCTGACTAGGTCATTGATGAAATTAAATAATGGGGTTAAATTTGGAAATGTGTTTTTTGAATGTTACAAATTGACAATTTTGTCATTTTTATATCTCAATACTACGAAACAATTATTATTCTAGACGGTTGACAGAAAATTCTACAAAAATAATTTTTTTCCGAATATTAGTCTAGAGTTGACTTGCACTAGACGAAAATACTTTGTTGATAAAAAGATATGACTCTTTCCATGATTTCATCCTAGTTTTGTACTTATATATTTTTAGATATTTCAAAATTAGACAATTTTTTATCTTTGAAAATAATGTTGTGACTACTAGAATATTAATAACAAATAAACCAAAAAAATGAGACGGGGCATAATTAAGTAGCGATTATGGTTATGGCAAAGAATTGGAAGTCAAGGAAGTACATTAGAATAAGGAAGATGTCCATGTCAAGTAATTAATAGAAATTACCACGTTAGGATCCAAAACTATTTTTGATACGAAGTGTATAAGTATTGGGACTTGGGAGCCACGAGTCACGCGGTTTTTATAATGGGTGAATTCAAATTAATAATAAACTAATAAAGAGCCGATTTATATGATATAAAAATAATGGGGATAGTTTTGGAATAAAATGCTCAATATTATGATAGATGGTGTAAGTGTTAAAAGTGATATTTTATAATTTCACCCTAAAAATTTAATAAATAGTCTTATAATTCTCCATACAAAAGTAAGAACTAACAAAGTGTAAATCGATATTCCCATATATAAATGATTAATTCTTACTAATATATTATTACCATAATCAATTGATAGTCACCTAACAAAATAGATTAGTGAAGTAATATTTTTTTTAACAGTAGTAAAAATTATAATGAATTTTTATCCATTGAGCTTTCCAAATCGCGCGTGAAATCTTTAATGCGTTTCATGCAGTGGTGGAGCTAGAGAACTATCGTTGGTGGTGAAATATTTTTGTTAACAAGGATGGATTCAGGATCGTAGAGTCGGGGGGGTCGAGTTTGCTTAAGAATAGAATATCAATAAAAAAAAATATCGAATTCAAAATGCTAAAGTAATCTCATCATAAATTATAAAAATTGTACACAAAGTTCTCTCATATATGTCATAAGATTCATATAAGATAAATTAGTACTAAAATTCTCAATAATTTTCTCTTCAATGTAAAGTATCAATTAATCCACAAGAGATTGGTCTTCCAATTTGTTTCTATGTTTATTTTTAACTAACTTCATCATTAATGACTCGATTGTTATTGTGGTAACTTGAAGAGTTAATATCAAACGAATTAAACGATCACTTAAAGTTTACACAATATATTACCTTGTAATCTTCAGTCGTAAACAAAGCTCACAAATTGTGGTTAATAATTGGTTTAAATTACGTTTAAGATATAATTTGACAATTTAACATGAAAATGAAAAGAAAATACTAGCAATTTTTTTTAAAGTTCATTTAACAAATGATTCAAGATATTGAAAATATAAATCTAGTTGTATAGATTACTAAAGGCTTAAAAAATAAATTATTTAGAAATAAAAATCAGCATCAATGTGAAAAAGGAGGACTATTGTCCCGGTCTCGAGGTTGGATTTACATCAGCTAAACCAATTGGCTAAGTCAAATTTCACCAGCAGCGTCAACAAATAAATATATATACAAATAGTACCCCAGAATTTTCTTGGTGGGGGAGGGCGACCATCCCATTATGGTTTAATTTTATTGACAGTTCATTCTTTATCATTTAAATCCGAGAATAATATGTATGTGGGGCGAAATAATTGTCATGATAATTCCATATATGCTTTGGATTTTGATGTTGGAAACAGAAATTAATCTCGAGCTAGCTCCGAATTGAAAGAGGTTGTTATTTGGAATCCAACAACTCACAAACATCGAGAAGTGTTAAATGTCGCGTATGATTATAGAACCGAAGACTACAAGTTAGTGATGCTAGATCCTTATAATGTGCAAAGAGATAAGAAAGAAGTATGTTACACAATTCAGGTTTACAGCTTGAAATCAAATTTGTGGAGGCCCGGACCCAAAAAGAATTAGGGCTTTCGAAACTTCATCGGATTTTTGGCAGTTTATGCTATGCCACTGGTGTTCTGCACTGCACCAGATATATATAAAATACGAGATTCAAGGGAAGTGAATATAGTACGAGATTAATTGGTGCCTTTGATTTGGCCACCACCAGTGCTAGTTTCTATTATAACGATAATCGTGTTGATTTCTGGGTTACGAAAAGTAAAGGGATAGATAGAAAGTTCTTCGAGTATATAATTAAGTTGTTCACAATAAAAAGATGCATGCTAAACAATGGTCCTATCTCAATCTCATGAAGTATAAGCATAAAACCACAACATACTTAGAACAACAAGCTACAATCCTGTGTACAAGAAGGTCCTAGAGTAGACCCTCGGGATGCACTGCCAAACAGCAATGGAGAATTAACACTGCTGCTGGATGTACTGACTCTTGTATATAGGGGCTGTTTGGATTCCCTGTTCATTTTACATTTATACTTTTTGGTGAACCCTGCAAGTAAACATTAATTGTGTGTATTATCTTATATAGGAGTATAACAATAACCAACGCAACAATACTCGTTTGGCATTGGTTAGCTCACAGATTACATTTGAGACAAATCATGCTTAATGGTGGCTCAAATCTGAATAATAATTTATTACACAACCGGAAAACCAACAAATTTATCTGTCCAAAACTCCAACAAACAAACCTCAAAAAAATTCTCCAATAACATGAACAAAGATGAATCATCAAAACAATGGTGTCCTATCACATGGAAGTATGAACATAAACAACGACATATATAAATGGCACAACTAGCAAACACACTAGTACTAATTAAAACAACATGCACCAATCAATCAGACAAACCAATAATCAACTCTATACGAAATGCCTAGAGCACGAGGCCAATGGCAATGGATGCAAATACGACCAATGGAGCGACAAGTTTTGTTCTCATTGAACCGGAGCCAGGAGGTGGAGGTGGGATATTATCACCAGTCGAACTTGAAGTAGGTCCAGGAGCCAATCCTGGGGGGGTTACACCACCAAAAAACGGTGAGGGAGAAATGACACTACCACCACCGCCAGGTGTGGGAGAAGGCACCGATTCTGGTGAAGGCGTAAGAACGGGTGATGGCACTGGTGCTCCAACGTGTGGAGATGGTGTCATGGTGGGGGTCGGAGCTGGTGTCATGGTGGGGGTCGGAGGAGCTGGCGTCATGGTGGGGGTCGGAGCTGGTGTCATGGTGGGGGTCGGAGGAGCTGGTGTCATGGTGGGGGTCGGAGCTGGAGTTAGAGGGGGTGAAGGGGGGGCAGCAGCAGATGTGACATTGATGGACAATCTTTGGCCCAGGGAACAGTGTTGACCGAACGTGCAAATGTAGTGATCTTCTCCGGTGGAGTTGAGTGTGAAATTTGCAGGACCGAGTGTGGCTAGGGCGATGGGATTGTTCGAGCTGCAATTATCACTAGTCACTTTGGCCACGTCGTGTATTCCCGTGGGAAAGTTGAACACTGCATCAACAGAAGAAGTTATTTAAATATCAACACTAGAGGTAGAAAAAAAAACAGTTGTCTAAATCACATCCCTTTTTCTCAATTAGCTAGTTTCTACAAACAAACAATTTATCAAATCTCTGAGACTGATGTGTGGAAGTTGTTGTTCAGTATGCAATCTCTGAAATTCTTATTCAGGGCAATTTACTTAATTACCACTAAACCTATGGAGGTTTATTAAGACAAAATTATTAAAGATCTAAATTCCTCAATTATTACACATTTTTTAGTAGCAATTTGGGAATGTTGTAGAACATAATAATAACAGAACCTACTACACCTTTTCTCTCAAATTATTAATTCATGGAACAGAACAATATGTATCCAACTAGCAACTTTATTCTTAATATAGTAGAATCAAATTTGTTTAGTTATTTATATCAAACATTTTAAATCAATCATATGAGACAACAAAAGCAACAATATCCAAATATAAACAAAGGGTAATCTAATCATAATATCTGGATACTTCAAATAATAATGTTACTTATATTTTTCCAAGCAAAAAAGGGGAGATTAAAAAAAAAAAAAAACCTTTGAACTGAGTTAATTTGATTTATAATAAAATGAAGGAAATTATATATACCTAGAACATCCCCAACTACGAAAACATGTTGAGAAGCCCAGGTGGCGTAAGTGGCAGCGGTAGGAGGAACCGTCCAACCCAAGCTGTCTCCGACAACATAGGTGGCGGCCTCCGCGTTGCTGACAAGCTCAGCCGCCAGCAAAACAGCAACAAGAAAATTCCAACGGTTTAATGCCATTTCTTCTCCTGTATATGTTCTCTGGTCTGGTCGCCCCTGTACTGAATTATTCTTCTGATGTCTTTGGTAGTAGTCTTTCTACAACTGTTTTAGCACCACACCTTTATATAGGGATTAGTTATTTTTATTTATAAGAGGTATGTATCGACAGTATCGTACGTGTAGTTGTTGATGATGTGGTGGTGGAGGGGAGGTAGCTAATTTAATTAATAATTTAGAGTCAATAAAGATAAAGACTACAGGGGTCCGTCGTCAAACAATACCCTACTTTAAGTTGAACAGCTCAAGCAGTCAATTGTGTTATTAGTTGGGGGGTTTTAAATTTAATGGAGTGGATTTTGATTCCAATGAAATTCGATTTTTGATATATCATAAATCTCGTAAGCCATAAGTTAATATTCGCATCAGCAGAACGTCAACAAGTAGAACATCAAGATGACAAAAGACATTACTATAATAGTGGAAGTATATTTTCACTATTATAAAGAAAATCACCCCCCCCCCCCCCCGAATTTATAGTTGAATTGCATTTTTCCACCCTGAACTTCAATTTTTTGCATTATTTACCCTGAACTTATATTAATGTTGCACTTTTCCCTCAAACTGTTTGTCGAGCACTTTTTTGGTCAAAGAGTTTAGGGGAAAAGTGCAACACAAAAATTCAGGAAGAAAGTGCAACTTGGCTATATGTTCATGGAGAAAAGGGTAATTTTTTTATTGGAAGTATATTATTTTACTTCTTTAATTAATAAGTTTACCTCTTTATTCTTCAAATGATAACTATAAAACAAAAATCCATGATTTCATATTGCCAAACTTTTTTTTTTAAACGAAAACTAACTACTTGAAACCTGATTTGAAAAATATAATGTAAAACTTACAAGATGAACCCAAACATGAAAGTATAGTGTATGCTTGATTTTATATCCATCTCCCAATCTGTAATGTCTATTCCTTTCCTATATTTTTTAATTATGTCCTAAAGTTATTGCTTTTTATGTATTATATATCTGAATACAATTATACTTTAGAATTTTATGTTTTTTGCACTTTGAATTACTATTGGTTGCAAAAGATTGATTTTTGCCCTCCAAATTTTCATTAAAGTTGCATTTTTTTTTTGGCTAAACTTACAATATAGTTGTACTTTCCGTACTGAATTTTTGTCCCCTGAACTCTTTTGCCGAAAAAGTGCTCGAAAAAAAGTTCAAGTGAAAAAGTGCAATATTAATGTAAGTTCAGGATGGACAGTGTAAAAAATTAAAATTCATGAGAGAAATTGCAGTTTTTTCTGTATATTATAAATGAGTACATGCTGAAGAATAGTAATTATGTGTGAAAGCATTCTAGAATTAGACAAAACTGTTACAGAGAAATTCGTTTTAATGATTAATCTAGCACCACATATTTTGAATTTAAGAATTACTAATGAATAAAAGGTGTATGCTATTTACCGAATTAAATTCGGTTTGGGTAAGTTGGAAGTAATCACGTGGGAAGAACTGAGACCATTTATATAAAAACTTGCCCTTGCCCTTGCCCTTGCCCTTGCCCAACTCTGGATCACTGCTTTTTGGCTACGATTATTATCACCACTTCTTTTGGCCTTTTACAAATTCCCCAACTATTGTCTCACAAATTTTATTGTTGGGTAAATTACCGACATACCCTGTGGTGAGGCTTAATTTCATTACATATTGAATATTAAAAAAAAAACCTCTCGTATGTGTTCCTACCTTACAATTTACATTTTACATATTACCTCTAAAAGTTTTCCATTTATAATATTCTATGAAATTTGGTTGGTAATTGTAATATATCATAAATTATAAATAACTCATATATATATATATATATATATATATATATATAAATTAAATAAAATTTTAATAATAATATTCTATAAATTTTGTTTAAAGATATTAGTATGTATGTGTTAAGGTTGTTCACAACTTTTATATATATATAAAAGTTGTGAACAACCTTAACACATACATACTAATATCTTTAAACAAAATTTATAGAATATTATTATTAAAATTTTATTTAATTTATTATTAAAAAAATTAAATTCTTTCTAAATAGGTATTTTTTTTAAATATCTATGGAACTTAAGGGCAATTTTACAATTTTATCAATCTTTTGAAGGTAAATATACGATAATCAAATGTTATAATTTATAAGATATTACAGTTATTAATCAAGTTTCAATTTTTTTACGATATTACAAACATTACGCATAATGTTAGAAGCAAAATTGAAACTTTTTGGAGGTAAGAGGTTAATTGTAAAAAATGACAAATTTGATGAGTTGAGAGGATTTTTGTAATATTCAATACATGAGATATTTTTAGTAATTAAGAGGTATCTGTAATTCATTCTTTTTTTTTTTTTTTGATAATCCAGGTGTTCAAACTTACACTAGACTAATCCTGGACCTTCAGAACCCTTGTTCTAGAACCCTAAAGGATGTAAATTGCAAGATATGTCTCCACCAAGCCTCGAAATCTCACTATATTGCTGTACTCTACGCACAAAGAAATTTCCATCACAAATAACCCTTAAATAGACTCATGCAAATGCTTCCATCCAAGGTAACTGTGTGAAGCACTTGTGTATATTTAGGTCGATATTTATCAAAATGTAAGATAAACTTAAAAAGAGTTGGTATGATTAGAAAAATACCAGATGTAATTTGAACATTGGTTTTTTGTTTTTGGGAATGAAAAACATGTGAGTAGGTGTCAAGTTTTAAATTTTTATTACATTGTGGGGTATAGATAAGTTTGAAATTACGACACGGGTCCACATAAATTAGGGTTGACACGTATTCATCTGATTTTGATTTCTGAAGTTGATTTGAGTTACTTCAACGAACTTTTAAAAACAAAAATATTAATCAAATTTGGATGTTTGAGTATTCTGTTTTGAAACTTTAAATATGCATTTAAATATTGGAGTTAAAAGAGTAGGTAATAGATATAATAAATGACTT
The DNA here is from genome assembly GCA_038501285.1 of Penstemon eatonii. Taxonomy (NCBI): domain Eukaryota; kingdom Viridiplantae; phylum Streptophyta; class Magnoliopsida; order Lamiales; family Plantaginaceae; genus Penstemon; species Penstemon eatonii. The sequence goes on from CM076710.1 coordinate 75,092,069, forward strand.
TTATAGGGTTTAAAATATATAAAATTTTATAAGGATTGATATTTGATATTATGTTGTTCATATATTTGATATATGTGTTCTGGCCTTTAATCTTAATGGATCAAAACCAATCCATAATCGTCTCATGTAGCTCAATTGCTTGGATAAGCCAAAAATGATTCACATACTATTTGGTCAGCTTGAATGGATCAAACATTACATCAAAACCAATTTGGTCATTGGAATTATTTCCGTAAGATTGCCTAATATGACAGAACGAAATTAAAAAAAATATAATGTGGACTTATTTGAAAAATGGTCAACCAGCCCTACGCGTTAATGATAAGGTGTCATCTCATTGGTCCACGCACAATCCAATTGCATTCAGGGTCACATTTTCATAGAAATCTTCCATCATCAACTTATAGAAAATCAGATATTTCAAATTTTACACTATTTTAATGTTGTGCAAACATAAGAATAGAATAGGTAGATAATAAATAGGTCATTGTTAAGTTTTGGGATATGTACACACAAGGAAAATGAAAGCATGTAAAATTGTAAACCAACAATAATTACTGCTGAGGTAAAATAACAGCAGCTTGCTTTTATAGGTATAGAGAGTTATAGTGCAGCTTCCTAACTAAAACACTGAATGTAGCAAATACCTAAAACTACCACAGGACTCTTCTTCGTATTGAACAAATCACGGTCTTAAGAGCAAAAGTAGCATCGAAGCTGAGATTGCCACTACCAAAGAATATGATCCAATCAAATTTCCAGCTTGAATTTCCTGTATTTTGAAAATATAGCAAAGGGAAAAATAAGTTATAGTACAAAGCAATTTAGAACCAAAGAAACCAGAAGAAGTGCAATCTGCATTACGGAGCCACCTCGTTCTTGAGATGATTTTTTTTCTCCATTTTGATGTTTAAAATTCAGATATCAGACACAAGTGGCTAGAATGCAATACAGAGAACAAACTTGAATTCTATACTATCCTTCGGACAGACTCTTGTAAGGGTAAACTTGCCATATAAGTAGTAGCTTACTCACTTATAGTTTGTTGTTATATTGGCAAATTGGAGGTGATACCATTAGAATATATAAATACATAAAGAGTTTTTGTCTAGAATGGAATGAAGTATAAGAAAAAGGATCCAAAATTACTGGAGCCAGAGTTTTGTTTTCAACTTTTGCCATCTTTCTTCATATTTTGTTTCTCTCCCACTAATTTACACTGGATTCACTAATCAGAATATCAAAAGCACACTGATAAGGAGTTTTAGAAGATTTAAGATGGACAAACTAAGGGAATTATAACAGGGGAGAGACGAGTTCCAGAGAAAATAATATAGACTAATTACTATTTTAGCTTTATAAGTATTTTTCATTGATTTCTGTCTACGGGTATTCTTCAAAATTCACGAAATGCTAATGTCAACAATATGTTATTATTACTTCAACGTGAATTTTTTTTATTTTTTAGAATGGTTTGAGTTATAAGTTTGAACCTTGGTAGAATTAACATATTAGCTCAACCATGTAAATGCTGGGCCTTCCCATGTGAGCCTAGACAGGAAAAAGAGCTTTATGTGAACACAATACTGAAATAGAGAACCTTTTCTTTGCTCGTTACCATTAAAAGCCCAAGTGCCAACAACTCAGAGAAAATATTTGTTTGCTGATGAATATTTTGAAAAGGGTAATCTACAAAACCATTAACTTAAAACTTAAAAGATAGATAATTAGGAAAGAACGAACTGTAAGTACCTTAAATGACAAACGGGAAGAAGCAGCAGAAGAAGATTTAAGTCCAGGAAGCCCGAGATCATAAGATATACTCCCATCAGCTTTAAACAATCCATAATAATTCTCCGACCCCGCCCCTTGTTTCGAATTCTCATTAAATAACGCAAATATATAAGCTTTCAGCATATGTTTTGGCCTCAATGGAGTTCCTTTCCTCTTGGCTAGCCTCTTACGCAAATTAAAATTATACGTCCTTGCATTGTTCGGTGTAGCAGCTGGTTCATTCTGGCCACCATGTGAAGCCCAACCAGTCTCCGTAATAATTACTTCCATTTTCTTAAAACCGGCATCCTCTAAAGCAGCATAAGCTGCATCTATTTGAGCATCAAGCAAATTATCGTAATGAAGATCAGTTTTCTCATCATATATTCCGTCAGTCGGCTGAAAGAGGGCATAATTTATATCTATTTGATCTGAATTATATGTATACGCCAGAAAAGGATATGCATTTAGACAAAAAGGAGACCCAATTTGAGAAAAGAATTCCAAAAGCGGCTTCATATAACGAGCGACATTCTCCGTGAAAATACACGAGGAAGGAGGGAATGAATTGGCAAAAACTGCCTGCGAATGAGCTGTAGTAATCTGAATTTTGCGATCAATACCGAGACTCTTAGTGGCATTATGAATATTTTTAACAGCATTCAATAAAGCTTCCCATAGTTGGATATCATTTCCTCCAAAAACTTCATTCCCAACTGCAATTCCAACAATATGTGTTTCTGGAAGGAATGCATTCACATTGTCTCTGACCCATGTCAGGGCACGATCAGAACTATCACCCATTTCTTTTACATTTCCATTTGGTAGCCCAATAACCAACTCAAGCCCAGTTCCTTTGAAGGCGTTGAGAACACTGTGATCTGCATCGTAAATTCTGACATTCTTGATCTTTGCAGCCTTAAGTAGTGTAACGACTTTATCGGGTGTAGGGATGTTATCTGCTATTCTACCATAATTGATGCCAAATGTTCCAGTGAATGCAGCTACCAAGAAATTTTCTGGAACAAATAGAAAAGGCCATAAGCATACATTAAGCACCGAACGTGTACAATTATACAATACATGAGTGTAATGCATTTTAATATTAAGGTAACAAAACTATTATAAGCTCGATGTCGCTATAACTCCACTCAGCAACCCCTTGTTCTAGTGCTAGTACAGCCCATGCCATAAAAGAATTGTGACTTATAACAGCTTAAATTGGGCAGTTTATAAAAGAACTTGTAATGAACCTAATTGAAGGGTATGTGACCTTGATCCCACATCGGTAGTATGGGATACTGATTTTTCACTTCCATACTTAGCTTTTGGGTAGGGTTCTCTCAAGGTGCGACCTAAGAAAAGAATGCCCCTAAGACGAGAGAAGCCGCGTAGAATGGGCAACTCGAGTGGGCCATCGTGAAAGGAAGCCTGGTGGAAAGTAATGAACCTAATTGAAGGGTATGGGACATTGATGCCATATCGGTAGTATGAGATACTAATATGGGGTCGGCCATCCACTCCGATAGCTAGTTTTTGGGGTAAGGTTCTCCCAATGTCATACCAGTACTCTTGTTCACAAATATATGCATCAAACCATAATTATTGAGAGTACTGCATACTAAATTTAAAGTTAAATTACAGAAGATACTAGAAAACTTAGGTGACAACACAAAGTCACAAACCAGAAATTTGATCATGATTCTTAGGCAAGTGAACACAATTTATCATCCAAAATTAAATAATAGATCAACAGATAGTAATTATATTTAATTATATTAAAGATCTCAAAGATCACATCATACAGCAGTTTTCAAATTTAGAGAAAACACACACACACACACACTAACAAATATTAAAAAAAAAAAGAAAAAAAAAAGGACCATGAACAAGCAGAGTTACCACCAGTGAGAGCAAAGAAGAAAAGCAATAAGGACAACTGAAGAACCCTCATATCTTGTATGAATCCTTGCAGCAATTGCTTCCTCTTACTCAAAAAGATGACATGCCATCAGCTACTTCTCAAATTCCTTTTGAAGCCCAACCAACCCTTTCTTTTTCCGGCCGGGTCAAATTGTTTAAATATAAAAGAATTAAGTAGTACTCCAAATAAAAACGGTTTCCGGCAGCAGGGGCGGTGGTTGAAAGGGTGGTTGGGTTTTGGCGGAGGTTTTGTTGAATTGTTTGTACTGCTACTTTGTAGCAGTGGTGGTGGTGTGGTAATACTAGTCGAGTCAATAATTGTGTATGGTATAAATTAGTAATTAGTACTCGTAGGTTTGGTTTGGTTTGGTTTGGTTCCTAAATACATAAAAAATATAAATATAGGGGTTGGCAAGGCAAATTTGTGTTGGGTGATTTGATTTGATTTGAGATTGACTTTTGTTTGAAGGAGTATCAGTCGACGACACTCACAATCACAACCCCTGCCCTGCCCTGCCCTGCTTCAGCGTGTGTGAATGTGAACTGCCCAAACGAGTCCTGCGGGCCGGTACTATTTTTGAATTGCCTAGTTGTACGGTACCTCAATAATAAAAATAAAAAATAAAAAGAGTGGGCGAGTTGTGGAATTGGGAAGCGTTAGGGTACTTTTCTTGATATTTTTAAAAAAATTAAATAAATAAAATAAAAAATTATAAAATTTTCAGTTTTTAAAATAATTTTACTTTAAAAGGATTATCTTATCTTCAAAGAAAATCTAGAAAAACATTATTTTTTAGCAACGCGAATTTTTTTATATTAATTTGACATATAATAACTTATCTATTTTTTTTTTAAAAAAAACTTATCTCTTAATATTACTTAACAATCATGATTTAACATAAAATAACATTATCTTACATTATTTATATTCTTTCCAAAAATCTCTTAATAAAAAAAATCTACCAATTTCTAAAACATATACCTACTATTTGTTTCATTTCAAAAATTTCAAAGAAACCATATTACAAAAACTGATAAATTTTCTAAAAACTCAATTTATTTCTAAAAGATTTTTTAGAAAAACGAGACAAATAGACCTGATTTTTTTTTTTACCTTTTTCAATCAAGATGAATTTCCTTAATACTGTTTTTCAATAATATGATGTCTAAAACTAAAAGTCTACCTAAACCAACTAAAAATACAGGCTGTCAAATACTTAGATTTTATTTGGTTCGAGAGATTCTGATTTGAAAGAAAATATTTGAATGGCCGTCTTTCGTTAATTACTTTAAATTTAGAATTCTGAATTTGAGAAAACAAAAAGTGAAGAAGGGTAAATTATATTATAAATTCATCTGAATTAAAATCTAATTATAAAAATCTCCCCGCGTAATAGATTTTAGAAAATTTCCCTCGATATAACAGAATGTCATAAACCTTCCCATATACGACATAAAAATAATAATAAAAAATAAATGTGCAAACAAACCCATAATTAATAGACACTTTTTTTTGGTTAGTGCATAAGGTAGACAGAAGAAAAGTGATTTTGGTCCATCATGCATGGCGATTGGCGATGGCATAAGTATCTTTAATCCTATAGAAAGGAAGGCCAATCACTGTCGTCATTGTTGCTGGACATTATTTCCTAAGCAATAAATGATCCAAGTTAAACAAATTAGGCCTGAAAGATTTCTTAATTAACGCCTAAATCCTAAATTTATATAAATTACTATAATTGAAGCTCAACTTTGTGATTTATGTTTGTACTTTTTAGTGTAAATAAAAATAATTTCTTAATTGAGATAGTTCTTATTAAGTATTCTTGTGAGGAAAAAGGAAAAATTCATTAGTTAAAATTGATCTTGTACTTTCCAAGATTAATTGATGTAATAAAGTACAGAAGGGAAGCACAAAAGAAAAAAGAAATATAAAAAAAAAAAATGATTCCTTTGCCATGACTTAAATTCTAAGTTTCATATACTCCACAAAATTGAGATATGTGGAAAGTGGGCTATGTGTACATATAACACTGAAAAGTAGAAGAATATTTGCGGATACAACAAAAGGTCCTTCTTTTATCTTTTTGTATTATATATATATTTTTTTTCTGGGACAATTTTAAAATATCTTTTCTTTTGTTTTCTTAAAGCACTGAAATCGCACAAGTTTCTCATACTATCAACAATTTTTATATGTGAATTTTTGGCATCGATATCAATATAATTAATGTGAAAGAAGAAATTTCCAAAAAAAATAAAAAAATCAAATGAGAAAAGGTGGTGTGTTGAAAGAAGCTCTTGATCAATGTAGATTAAAAGTGATAGCTCAGCCTCAGCTTTTTATGACTTGAAAGAATGTTCTTTAGAGTTGGCAATAATAGACATTAATAAACATATCTATCTTTATTCGTACAATTGATTAAGGTACGTAGTTTCATATATAAATAAATATGTTTTCTTAATTCAAGAAAAGACTTGATTTAGTGGAGTTTGGAGTGCTTTTGCTCGTGTCAATTGCTGTATGATGGATGAATCACCATCTGGAAATTGGAATCTCCTCTTATTTATCATGCAATATATATATATATTCATTCAATTGAATATTTTTGTAGCTCCTTTTTTCTTTCTTCATCAGAACCTTCCTCAAAGCATTGTGTTCCAAACGAGTAATGTCTACACGTTTCTTTAAATAGGAAGTGTATTTCTTGTCTTTCTCCTATTTTCTATGAAAAATATTGTTTACCGGTAATCTATTCAGATTAATCATATTTAGTTACAAAGAACACAACTAACATATTCTTTTCATTTGTGACCAATTAAGTACAGATGAATATGCAACAAGATAATCAAAAACTTCAAATTTCTTCCATCGTGATAGAATGCACATGAATATGCAACAAATTAATAAAAACACCAAAAATTACCGAAGCAATAAATAAAAGCAATTACACTTGACACAAGAATTTACATGGAAAATATATATCTTCAAATTGAAAAGAGAAAACCATGGGATCCCCAAAATACATCCACATAATAATTAAAAAAAAATGTATTAAAAATAATACAAAGTGTTGGGGACTTCCATTTAAAACATGGAGGCAAACCAACGGAGAAAAGCCACAATGACCCTAAATATTAAAGCTTCTATTTTGAATAGGAAACTTGTGTTGTTTACTACTCGGACAATCAACACAAGTCTCTGTAAGAGAGTATCTTTCGATCAATGAGTAGTTTATGCTTTGCCAGAAGTTGCAAACCTTTTTTACTCATGTGTCAAAGTCTCTTGTGCCACACGAATCAATTGAGAAATCATTGCAAATTACATTCACCTCTCCATTCGATAATTGTGCCTGCATCAGGTAAAGTAAATTATATTTCTTATCATTTGCATTAGTTTGGTGATTTTACACTTTCCTTCACTAGCGTGATAAAATCTATATATTGTTTGTTTCACCTCGATCTTTATTTTTTCTCTCTTTTTTTCTTTGTTTGATAGTACAATAACCCTAAATGTAACACCATATAGCATATATGTTGGCTAAAATTGAACTAAATAGTTAAGATATTAATTGACTAGCAAAACAGAATTTCTCTAAAGAAAGGACCCAATACAACACGATCATCTTCAATCCGAAGAGTTCAGGCTATTTCTATTTAGAGTTCAAAATGCGACTAAAAGAGTTTGTACATCTCAAATCAGCTGCATATGACGTATTATTATCTCTTTTAATCTAAGAAACAATATCATTTTAATCATTGTGGTACAAAGAAACGTGTTCAACAAGTCCAGAGTAATTTTTCCTTAATTAACATAAGAGAGAGGAAAAGAAAAAATAATGAAAAAAAGAACACTACTAGTTATTGTTCCTTTTTTTTTTGTTCTTTTAAATGACCTGAATACCCTCGTAAACATAAAAAGAACTATGGTCCATAACTGTGCAGGAAATCTAGCAAGCAATCTTATCTTCTGCAGTGCCAACTGCCACAACACCCCATTCTTTGCCACCAAAATTAAACTGAGAAAAGAGGGTACTAAAGGCAGAAAAAATAGAAAATTTGAGAAGCAAAAATGGCAACAATTTTTTTCTCAAATGCAAAAACCTTTCTTCCATCTCTTGCATCCACATCTTCTTCATCATCACCACTAGCCCAGATTCAAAATGTAAAAACACAGCAAATTGTATGCAGAGCAGGAAATGAGCCCTCATCCATTAATGTTATCTTCAACAAGAGAAGCTTTATTTCCCTTAATCTCACTGCTGCAGCAACATTGGTTTTTGGTACTTATAAAGGGTCCTTTGATGAAGCAAATGCCGCCATTTTAGAGGCGGAGGACGATGAAGAGTTGCTGGAAAAAGTGAAAAAAGATAGGAAGAAGAGGCTTGAGAAACAAGTTGTTATCAACTCATTAACTAAAGAAAAAGGTTGGTTTTTTGATTAATTTCCTTGCAGTAATAGTTAGAATATGTAGCAAAGTTAATTTTAGATTAGTGATGAAAATGATAAGAAAAATGTAAAAGAAATATATAGCCTATGGCACAGAACTTGAACTCTAATCATATCAAGAGAGTTAAAAAGAAACAGAATAAAAGACAAAGGGTTAAAAAAGAAGCAAATTCCTACCCTGCAATTTGTTATATTTTTCCTCAAAATGTACTTATGTTTGTAATTCATGATATTTTCACATTGCAGCTTACCTACAAGATCTTGTTTACAAATTAAGCAAAGTAGGCCAAGCTATAGAAAAAAATGATCTATCAGTAGCAAGTTCAGTTCTTGGTCCAAGCAAGGATACTGAATGGGTCCAGAAAGTGAATTCTGCCCTTGACAAGGTGCTTCATTGATAATGCATTTCTATTTGAGCAAGTAATGTTCACATTTGAATTGAGCCGCGGAGTTTCTAAGTGATGCCACAAGTATTGCACGTTTTAAGTGCAATGCTTTGTGTTATCATTTGCCCGTCTAAGGCTTACTTCAAATTCGAGCATTACTTGCATTTGTAAGCAAAATTTCCTTAAGTTTTGTGGTCTATATTTTGACAGTTGAGCTCTAGTACTGAAGAGAAGACTGAGGTTGATACCTTCAGTTCCTCATTGGCCTCCTTAATCTCATCAGGTGAGGTTCTAATCAAGAATTCAATGGATTACAAACTTCAAATTCTTAATGTGATTTTTACATGAAAAATTATGTCCTAAAGTATTCTGAATCCATTGAATGTTCTAGACAGCAAATTATATCTAGGTAGTCTGATCACAAAAAAGTGATACCCTGATATTTTGCAGTTTCTCGGAATGATATTGAAGCCTCTAAAGTAGCTTTTGTGGCATCTGCAAGTTCATTTGAGAAGTGGACTACTTTATCAGGATTGGTGGAACAACTTAAGGGGCTCTGAAGAAATGAGCCAAATTTTCGTGACCTTTTTTCACCTCAGAGTATATAAAGAATACAATGGAGAGTCCTTTTATTCTTCAGGTTTTGATTAATTTCTTTGGATCAAAATCAACTCATACGGTTGTTTGGCGTTTAGAAACAACTTCTATTGTTTTTCTTGGTTGTCAGGACTCAAGCTCGATTTGTAACTAAATATCTTACCAAATTATCAAAATTTTGTTTATAAAGTTTCATTAATTTGATTATGAGGAATTCAATACTCATTAAGTTTTATTTGTAATAGCAAGTAAGCAGAATCAAAAGTCTGAATACCTGTTCTTTGCAGAACCAGATGGTCTTGAATTTTGCTCGACTATCCATCATAGAGACCTGGAGAATTTTGCATCATCAAAACCTTATGACAGAAACCTGTGATCTGATTAACGTGGTGACCATCACGGCTAAGATTATGAAATCTTAGAGGGTTGTAACTAAATTAGTAATATTCTCAGGATCATTCACTCGAATATGAACCGATCCTATCCCAAATCATCTCCAGCCTTGCAGACCATCTAGTTGTAGAAACTTCAGTCCCCTCAGAGTTTCCTTCAGAATCTCTAGAGGGCCTGTTTGTCTCGCATTTTCCAAAAGTATTTCGTGTTTGGCAAAAGCGAGACAAACATGTCTTCTACTTTCTGAAATAGATTATTCTCTCTCAATTTTCCGACACTACTCTGAAAAGCCAAACAAATAACAATTTTCTTATCTCTAAATAAAACCGTACACCTACCTTATTTCTCATACCACTTGTCTCTTACAATAATATATCTTTTACACAACTTATCTCACCTAAAAACATGATTTGACATAAAGTCTCACACTTCTTACACATGCAACCTAAACTCTTCCAAAAAATACCTAAACTTAACTTATTTCTCAAACCACTATCCCATTCAAACAAACAACATTACGCAAATTGAATTTATTTCACAAACCTCCACTACTCTCCCAAACTACTCCTCCAAATACCATACAAACAAACCCTCTTCATTTGGGCCAAAATAAAACATCTGGAAATATTTTTATGTTTTCAGAGCAGTAGTCTAACTTTGGAGTTCAAAAATTTCACCTACACTTATATCCTGTTATCAAATATTGAATTCATAAGATCCTGTTACAGGACGTGAACAAATAGAATAAAAATGTATTGAATTTCTTTCCTTTTCCCTTTATATGATACATTGATAAAGGTGTAAATAGTTAAAATCAGTTGAACACTCAAGAAACATATGCAAAAGATTTTCTTAATCCATGATCTATGAACAAAATAATGTCACATAATCAATTTCCATTATTATGCAAACGTAGATTATGATATAGGTACTTCAACATATGTACAAGAGTAGCGTAACTTGTTTAACAAAAACAGATTCAGATGATCTATCCATCATTTACTTGACAAACTGGAATATTTTGCATCAATAAGCATCTTTACTGAAACATAATGTCGGACTTCTAAAACAATATAACTAACTGAGAAAAATGTACCTCCAATAAAAATTGTAGACAATACAAGTGTTCCATCAATTATTCAGTAGACTCTTTCAGTCCTTCCTCCCTGCAGAATCTGGCAAACGATGGTTTCATCCCTGAAGCATACAACATTGTATATTCTAGGGGAACTCTAGCACCCTCTCGTGAGTCCTTAAATATGAGACAACTGTAACTGGCTGCATAACTGGAGTTAACAAGCAACTTTTCTAAAGAAATGAGAGTTGTCATAAACATTATTCTACTATTATAATAAGAGTCAATACATAGTTACATAGAGACATCTACAGCCTATTGGACCCCTCAACAGAAAGTTTACAAGCTAAAGGCCTGAAGTACAATGAGAGGTAACTGTAGCATTAACGTCTTATACTACTATAATACATATTATTCCATGAACAATCAGAATATCTACCTACAACATGACCCGATTTGTTCAAGAACCTAAATTAGAAGAAAGAGAAGTGACATCAGGGCTTGGGCTCATCAACTTTGCAACAGGCACCATTTTCATTCACTTCATGTTCCAACTTCTTGCTAATTTCAGTATTCACCAAATTACTTTGATCCTCAGTGCCACTGCTTACTGGAATGGATTTTGGTTCATTCGTAACCACTACCTCCCCTTCATGATTCTGAATTGCACCAAAAGTGGCTTGCTTATTCTCTTCGGCAGTAATGTCCTCTTTTTCTTCTATTTCAGATACTTGTTCAGTGCCACTAGCTTCTCTCTCCGATTGGTGCTCCTTGGAATCTCCTCTCCCTGCATCAAAATTCTTCTCATGATTGTCATCCTCTGCAAGAGTAGGATCTTGAGTCTTGTCATATGTAGGCTTTTCATATTCGCACTTATCTTGATTCTCCATAATGCTAGATTCCTCCGGATCTTGGGTCTCAACTTTGTACTCATCCTGATTCTTCTTTCCATCACCTTCCAAAGTTTTTAAAGCTACGGAATTCTCAGGAGAAATTTCAGCTTCTTGCTTGTCGTCTTCTTTCAATGATTCAGTTTCTTCAGCGACTTCTTTTTCTGAAGCAGAAGATTTCCTGCCTCTTTTCTTCGGGGGCTCACTTTCAGGTGGTGGGGCTTTTTTTTCTTTGATCCTCATTGATCTTCTTGGTGTTTCACCTGTTCCCCAGTCGAACTCTAATATTGCTGGACCGCCAGGGTGTGATTTCAGGTACTGTTCCAATTGCCTTTTGCTAGTTATATCTTCCCCTGTTGGTGCAGTGAATATGATCTTATTTTTCTTTGTTGTCCCTCCTTTTCGGGGCACAATCTGCATCAAACAAATTCCTTAGTTAAGGATAGCACAATAGCACAACGCAGAATATATGATCATCCAATACAATAATTGTGCTTGTGACAGGGTTTGCACATAACATATTTAAATTGAGAAAGGTGATTGAAGACAACAATCATACTTCTATTTTGGGTTACAAATAATTTCAATGTCGGTTTATCCACAAGGACATAACATAATGGAAATGCTACAGAAACAGAGTGCTGAAAACAATATAGAAGATGCCATTTATTTATTTTTGGTCTGTCTATGGTCTGTCTATGTCCAAATAAGCAAAATGGAAAGCAGATTTGTTTAGACTTGAAGTTACTATATAAGCCAGTGATTTTAAAGAAAATTCAGAGTTTCCAAATATTAGAAGTCCTTGAGATTGTTGTTGACGATGGAGTAACTGAAATTCCCCGAATATAATGTTAGATAGTGATCTCTCTAAAAAAAGAAAAAAACATTTACTGTATAAAATTGATGTAGCCATGAAAATATTTATCAGCCTTTTAACATCAACTGTACATAAGATCCATAAACTACTGCCACCTTACAACTGCAGGAAATCCTTTAGTTCTTCTAAGTAAATTTCTTGAAGTGCAAAGAACAACACTTGAGAAAACCTCGAGCAAGTATATCTAAAATGCCTATATTTGTTATAATCTTTTTTGAAATCTATTACACACATAATATTCATATATGCACGCATATATATATATCGTAAATGTGTAATAGGAACTCCTAACATCTGTGGTAACTGTGGTGACAATTAACCAAAAAAAAGCCCTTGTCTCCTTTAAGTACGTAAATATCCTAAGATGGAAGGATTTGAGCATTGGATTTGAAATCTATAATAACAAAACCTACACACCTGTTTAAATATTTATTGTGGATCTTAAGTAAGTAACACAAATAATCAACTGCGTCAATTAGATTTTGTATCTTTCAAAAACAATTAGCTTCATATGCGTAGGAAAATCCTGGCATTAACCAAACTCTAAGGACTCAATGTAATGGATATGACTATTTGAGCACAACCCGAATATATATCATTCAGATCCATACCCATTCATTTAGATACAATTTATGGTTAGGTAAATGTCAAGGCGAGAATGGTCATCCAACTCAGAAAGTTCGTAGATATGTATCCTTTTTTTTTATATCAACACAAATAAAATATAAAGGAAGTCATGCTATGATTTCATTATTCACATTAATATACAAGCATCCATGCATGTACACAGGGACACACGTACATGTATGGACACGTGTACATGCATGCAAGGACACACGCCATATATGACATCGGATTTTGCACCGCAAATAGAAAAAGATGGTCACGGGGTTAAAATAATTCAGCATGCATCATCGAACTACATGTTTGTTTAATCGGTTTAAACAAGGGACAGGTGACTAATTATTACAGGTTTAAGCACCACACGAAAGGACTATTCTCGGATCATATCCAACATGATTATATGAAGACATGAAACCAAATATTACTTGATGACCGAAAAGGATCTACCTGAGTATACTATCAATAATTCCCTACTTAAAGAATTCTTCCATATCCTCTCTTTCCATTCTACTAATCAATTCCTTAATTTGCGATAGGAAACCTCCTAGCCAGATAAAAGTTCTATACTGGTACTCAATTTTTCTACATATGAAATATGGCATGTCCATGTTACTATGATTCCAAACATGCATTACCATCGTAAACAGAGACACGAGGGTATTCAGAAATACCAACTATTTCATACCCATTACAGCACTTCACGCTCAGATTAAGATGCACGAACTAAAAACAATCTAGTTTTCTTTTTATTCAGAAGTATGTAACCCATTCATTTTTTTTTTTTTTCTCTGGTAAAGAAGAGCAGTTTCCTGAGATAAATAAGTCTTCATTTTGGAAGCATAGTCAATCATCACCTCCATTACATAGAACACAACACACCAATTTTTGTATCAACCGCACAAATCTACAATGTTGAGAACCCAAGGAAGAGGAAAGAAGCTTATAAATTAAATTTCCAATCTCTGCTGTTGCCAGCTTTTAATCAAGCTCATTTGAACTGAAACAGACTGACACAAATGATAAGAAACGCCCAAAATCCACACAAACAAACACAATCAACAGATATTATCAGCACTGGCCAATGATCAAGCATGTCAACCAAATAACAGTCAAATAAGCTAATGGACAATTACACAAAACTAAGAAAATTCGAAAAAACAAAAAGTATAAACTCAGACACAGTAATAGTCAATCAAAAGTTACATTTACTCATGCCTTTCACAAACCCTAGCTTCAAGTCATAAATTCTACCTAAACATTCCCCTTTGAATTAGAACAAATTAAAGGAAACTAATCCGAGAACTAGCTAGGCACAAATAGTAAACAAAACCAGCAATCAATAACTAATTTTTCCAAGAAATATGCTAATATAAGTCAACATAACATACAGAGAAAAGAAAAAGAAAAACTAACAAAGAACAAATACCTTCTTTTTCCAATTAAGCGGTGCCGGGAGTTCAACGGTGACCATGTCATCAACGCTCGCCATTTTTGAAGACCTCTGCAAAATTTCCCAAAAATCCGAAGCCTTTAAGTTGAGCACAAACCTAGAGAATTACATGTACACACACAAATACACACAGTAGAAATGCACAAACGGGATTAACTAATTGTTTGTCTATTTGAATTCCATTTCATGTAAATGTTAGAATATGACAATAAATAAAATTGTCTCCAACTGACCTGACCTCGTTTTAGATAGTTATAAATATGGAATATTTATGACTAGTTTAGGCTTAAGAGATATAGTACTTATTAGATTTTGGTTGAAAATGCGTTAAATCATTAATTGTGATGATTAAAATGCTTTTACAATAATAATATTCCTTCATCAATCTTCGGGATCCAATCATATCGTAATCATGGGCCTCCAATCTGAAATTGAAATTCTGGATATTATATTCATTGGGTCTCTTTATTTCTTATGAAGTCCATATACTTTTATTCCAAGATTGTTAGATAATTCATAAAACACCAACCCTGAAGCTCCAATTCCTATTAAATACTAGTTAAGAAGCAAAGCCCAAACTGAATTATGACAAAAAAATAAAATAAAAAATCCTCGCGAGCAAGCAAATGACCCCAGAAAGCAGGCCTGCATTCTCTTTGACTGGGCCTAAACTCCACTCGTTCAGTCTGACAACCAATCCTCAAGCCCACCCCACGACAATGCGGAAGCTAAGGCTGCATTGTTCGATTGGGAATTTCAAAGGATTCGATCGGATATCGATTTTTTCTGGAGCCTCCTTTTTTCAAAATTTAAAGCTTTTTTTTTTAAATAAATTTGCTGACTTTACGATTTTATTTAATTTAATTCACATACACAAACTTTCTTAGCTAATAATAATATTTTTGTTTGTACCCAAAAAATCACCCTCGATTTATCGAGGAATGATGACTCGATGACATGCCAAAAATGGCAATTGGACCGAACCCAATCATGACAAACGGATCGGATCAGATCGGATCCAATCTGATCCGGAAAATTGATCCGACCGAGATAATAATTTGGTCATGAGACCAATTTCGAAACTCGACCCAATTTGCACAATTAATTAATTTTGGGCCAAACATAAATTAATTAATTGATAAAGTTAATTAATTTATGGGCCAAATTATGGTTAAATACAAATGAGCCCAATTAACCCAATAGATTATGTTGGCTATTATTAATTAATTTAGTTAATTAATTAATTGGGCCAAGTCCAATTAATTGGCCCACTTAGTAGATAAGGCCATTAATTAATTAATTGGGTAATTATTAAGCAAAACCAACATGGCTCGGCCCAAGGCCAACTATGGTCCGACCTGGCCCATCGACCAGCAGCTGACCGCGGTCCGACATGTCCGAGCCGCCCTGGTCCAGCCCAGATCGGCCATCTCCATTTCTTTAGCCCCACTTGTGTTTTATTTAATTAATAATTGGAAGATTAATTATGAGATAAGGATAAAAGCTACACTAGTTGGCTACTAACAAAATCCTTAATTATCTCACAATTAGTTACCAAAACCAACTGAAATTCAAAATTAAATAAAACACACGTTCCTTCTTCTCCAACCTCCATTGAACATTAATTTTCAGCAAGAAGAAGGAGAAAACCACCACCAAAGTAGTGGAGGTAGTGGAGAAATTCAAGGTAGTGGGAGTAGTGGGAGTAGTGGGAGAGTGGCCATCAAGGGAGCAGTTTTTTACAGCCATCAGCTCTACAGATCCAGCAGCTATAAATACCTTGATACTGTCAGTCGCGCAGGACACACACACAACTCAATCAACAACTTTTCAGTCTACACTGATCGGCTCAACGCCTCTCCGGAAGTCCAGCGCTCCGCTGCTTCTTTTTCAGCAAACACCCTGTAGAACCCCTGATATCAACCGTCACTCCTCAGCCACCAGCCACCCTCGACAGCCTGAAGTCTTGCCGCCGCCGCCGCCCAAAATCCTCCGCCGCCGCCCAAGGTCCGCCGTCGCCGCCGCTAAAAATAAGCCGCCGCCGCCGCCGACATTAAGCCGCCGCCGTCGATACTAAGCCGCCGCCGCCGCTGCTTCCGCTGTCCAGGCGCTGTCTCGAGCGAAACCCCTTGATAGCAGGCAGTTAACAGCTGTTTTCTGTCAAGTTATCAGCCCGCCAACTCCTCGATATCAGTCTGTCCCTCCTCAGCCACCAGTGATCCCTGACAGCCTGAAGTCTTGCCGCCGCCGCCGCTCAAAGCCAGCCGCCGCCGCCGCCGTCTTCCGCCGTCAGCTGACACTGTCTCGAGCGAAACCACTCATATCAGCAAGTAGCTCGCTGTTAACTGTCATGTAAGTGCCCACGTATTTATATGACAAACTCATCGAGTAGCCATCTGCTTGATGAGCTCGTCGTCAAGTAGCCATCTGCTTGACGGCTATCGGCTAAGTAGCCATCTGCTTCGTCGATGCCTTGGTCAGTGGCCACCCGCTGATCAGGAGCCCGATTGATGGCCATCCATCAAGGTTGGGCGAACCATTGACGGTGGGTCTCCCGTCGTCAATGTTACTTTCTGTCAACAAGTCGTTTTTTATGCATTATCAGCTCATCGGCGGGCTTACCTGCCGATCAAGGAGTCAATTTGCAGAACTTAAAAGATTTATCAACTCATTTGGCAGATTATGCCGAAACAGGAGACTCATCGTTTTGTATATTTTTGTAATGTTTGTACATCGGGGAACTTGCCAATATTCTTTTGTTATTAATGGAAGTCGTTTGGCTCGTACGTCTTGACTCTTTTACATAAATATACTTTACGTTAATTGATTTCCATTGATATGCTGTTTTCTGTCAAGATCATGTTTCCTGTCAAGGTGTTTATTTAAATTGATTGATTGTCAAGGCACTTGCTGATTTTCAAATCCGCTGATATGTTAAGCCGGCCATCGATTGGTCATAAGTTTTTGGCACTTAAAGAGAGATTTTCATAAATTGTTTAAGTCCTGCGGCCAGGCAGGCATAGAAAAGAACTAGGGGTAGTGTTTGCCTACTCTGTCACAGTCGTTTAGAAGTCAGCCTTATCAGGACATTTTATTTTGATATCGACATGTCCTTGTCAGGACACTTACATTATCAATTTACCGATATCCACATGTCTATTTTCAAATCGTTATGTTTGCACGCACAAACATTGGCACGCCCGCATTATTTTACATCATATCGAGGCATTTTACATCGAGCCATTGGCTCGTCGAGGGATTCACTGACAGGTTTACAACGAACAATATTTTGGCACACCTTGATGCCAATAACACCTCGATGTCAACCCCCCGACGCCAAGCCCCCCTTGATATCAGATTTACCGCAAACAATATTTTGGTACTTCTCGATGTCAAGGGTCACTCGATGTCGTCGAGGTGTTCCTCGATACTGAATTTATATGCAAACAATTCCTTGATGCCATGTATTGTAATCAATGCAAAATTTATAGCAAACAATATTTTGGCACGCCCAGTGGGACTCTCAATGCCCAGTGGGACTCGATGCCAATCCCTCGACGACATCAGGGTATAATCGATGCCAAATTTATATACAAACAATTTTTTAAATGGAAATTTGCCTAAAAATAAAACTATGAATGAATTATATATTAACTACTATTTCCTTTAACCAATGATAAACTATTGTTGATGTTACATATTTTTAATAAACCATTATATAAATAGGATCTTATTGGAGATGGTCTTATTGTTTGTTAATTTGGGTTCTTTAAAGTGTAAAGACATCCATTTTAGTATTTCATAAAATCTCAAAAATAAAATAGGACCTCAAAGATTCTCTTGCCTTTATATTTTTATCCACATCAATAATTGATTCTATGTAGTTTGCACAAAAAGAAATCAACCACAAGCTAGGAAGACAACAAAATCTATGAGTATGTGAAATAACGGGGGCTGTTTGTTTTGTTTTCTCTGAGACGGAATTTAGAAATTTAGGGAAATTTTGAAATGTTCTTAATTTTCATAGAATTAAAAACAGTTGTTTGTTTTAGGTTTTTATTATATGAAATGAATAGTATGTTTAATTTTGAAATATTGTTTTTTTTTCTAGAGATCATTGAAAGAATAAAAAAATTAGAGTATGATAAGAGATATGTTATTTTCTATTAAAATCAAATTAATTAAATTGTTGTGAACGAATATGTTACTTTATGTCCAAATAAAATAAATTTTAATTTGTGTCTATTTTTTTACATGAGCTTGTTTTCGAAAATTTAGAGAAAACATTTATCATAAGTTATTTATATATTTAAAAAATAAAAAACACTTATTTGTTTAAATTTTCAAAAAAGAGTGAAATATTATATGAAAAACGAAACAAATGCGGCCGAACATTTGTAACATTTAGTGGTACACGCCAAAATATTGTGTTAGATATTTTATTGAATAGCTTTCTTTCTAGTATGTACATTTCCCACTATAAGAGACATGAGGCTC
Source organism: Penstemon eatonii (assembly GCA_038501285.1). Taxonomy (NCBI): domain Eukaryota; kingdom Viridiplantae; phylum Streptophyta; class Magnoliopsida; order Lamiales; family Plantaginaceae; genus Penstemon; species Penstemon eatonii. The sequence continues at coordinate 75,111,003 of CM076710.1, forward strand.
CACAAGGCCACTATGTTTGTTGGGGTTCTAATTCGTTGGTCGTTTAGTGAATTGAGTTTTTAGTATAGGATTAGTCCATCATTTCAGTTATACGTTTGTATGTCTACTCTAATAAACTAGTTGTCGTGAAAAATGAATACTAAACTTTTGAGAGGGGCTATTTACCATTATCAAGATAGTGAAAATTATTTTTGAATTTGAAGCAACTTTTATATTGAAAAGATGATTAATTATTTCATTAAATGAATAAATTAAGATAAACTAAAAAAAAAAAGGTGGATCGATATATAATAGCTTGTTTTGTGATTAATTATTGATAGTTTCTTCAACAAATTTTCATCTATGTGGATTATACCATATAAAAATTGTTTTTAGCGGCCTTAATTAGTTAAAATGATACTTATTAGAAAGAGGGGCCACAATAGTACAATCAGTCATTAATCTAAAAAAATTGTCACATCTATTACTTGGCAAAATTACAGAAAACGTCTCAAACTCTCTCCACTTCGCCGAATTTCGTTCCATAATTTAATATTTTTTTAAATATTGTCCCAAACTAATTACTAATTTTAGTTTTTCGTCCCAAATTATAAGAAATCGCCGAATTTCGTACCGTAATTTACCATTTTGCATGAATTTAGTCCTAATATTAAATTTCTAATTATATTAAAATGACGGTTCAGTCTTGTAATTAGTTTGGAAAGAATAATGCAATATTGTATAATTATTCATGCTCGTCATGCATGACACATAAGCAGCCATGTGGTATTTTAACGGACATATGCGCAATTTTCATCTCATAATTAATGGTGGGACGACATTCCAAAAAAATATTAATACGGAACGAAATTCGGTAAGGTGATATAATTTGGGACGAAAATACAAAATCACTGATTACTTTAGAACGTTTTCTATTATAAATTTAATCATCTTGCTTAGGTACAATTTTTTTATATGTAATTCTGCACTTCAATACTTGTAATTATCATAGGACATTTCACATTTAACTACATAGTCACAAGTGATAGAATTTTGTAATGATATTTAAGTATGATATATATATATATATATATATATATATATATATATGTCCCTTAATCCGCACTACAACAAGTAAAAAATTTCTCCAGATCGATATATGATGCTAAACCGAGACCGAGATAGAGAGAGGGACACGCATTTCGTGTCATTGCTCGACGACCTGCTTCGATTTGTCTAGATGTGATCCAAGCAGGTTCAAGTGCCTGAAGAGCATATTTACCGAAAGAAATATGATTACCCCGATAAGATATTCCCTTCATTCTTCCTGGGCGATCCCACAATCTGTTCGACGTACTACAATGTGTTGAACTACTTCAACAAGTCTTCACGTGAGATATAACTAGAAGTAGCATCATGAAAGGATTGTCAAAAACAAAAATTAGTTTGTCCGCTAAAGTATGAACGTTGTATTAATTACCCTTCTAAAGTATTATTGCAGCACTCACCCCTTTTGTTTCTTGTTGTAGTCAAAGTTATATTTTTTTGGCCAAAATCACCCTTCCCTTTATTACATGCAAATAGTTAGTTTTAACCGTATACCATATTTATTCTTAATCTCATATTATATATCCATGCAATTGTATTCTTCTCCTATAGAAAAAGTTCCCATTATTATCTCAACGTTATTTTATTTATATCCATTTGTCTTATGTAGTTAAATTTATAAAGTTCAAATTTATACTTAGTAGAATCGAGAAAAAAAATTATAGCTATTTTTTTCATATTAATAATTTATGAATATAAATTGAGATATATTACTTCCATTTCAATTATTACAACCAACAAAATGAACACATTTTAATCGTTCATGCAATACGAACTTGTGCAAGCTAAGTTTCGAATAGTCCAAATTGGAAGATTGAACGTATAGGTTTTAGATTGTCGATTTGAATTTCGTGTCCATTCAGAATTTGAAGAGCTACTAGTCATTTAAACAATAACGGAGAAATATAATAATTATTCAAATAATAATAAAGGTAAAAATATTCTAATCCATTGAATAATAACATATATAAAGATAATATCATGTAAAATTATAACGGATATAACTATATAAATAATTATTAAAATCATAATGGGAAATATTTTTGCATGAGTACAAAAAAAAATACAACTGGATGTAAAATATGAGCTAAGAAGTAAATTGGTTATGAGATTAAAACTAACAGTAATTTGCATGTAAAGAGAAGGGTAATCTGGGAAGAAAAATTATAACTTTGACTACAACAAGAAACAAAGGGGTAAGCCTTACAAGTGTTACTTTAGGGAATAAGTGGTTCACTTTTCATATTTTAGGGGGATAAACTGTATTTAACCAAAAAGAATGTCACACGACATTACTATTTACATAAAAATCAATTTCTATTTGTTACTTTTCTTGAAATATGTCTCTAGTACATTTTTTTTAAAATAAATTTCATAAATGACCTTAAATTTGATGCCCTAGATAAATGAATACATATTTGGTGAGTAATATTAAGATAAAGCTGGGAAATTTGCTTTCTTTTACCACATGATATGTCATCTTGCAATTTTACTACCATTAGATAAAAAATACAAATTTGGTACCACATGATAAGTTTTCATTGCAACTTTGTTACCGACCCAATTTTTCTCCAAAGTTAATAGCAATTTACCCCCCCTCCCTATGAAATGCATAATATTAAATTTACCTCCATGTAATTTAAAAAAGAGCACTTTATCCCATGTAATTTTATAAAAGTTTCCCACCGCCTCCCTGATATTTTTATAGGTAGCATTTTATCCCCTTTTATTATGATAATGTGGCACTTTATCACCCTGTATTATGATAAATGTGATAATTTACCACTTATAATATGATAAATGTGGTTTACCCTCCTATGTTACAAATTTTTTTCATGCCCACTCTCAATTTCGACAATTGAGTTACACTCTCTGACTTAAAGGGGTAAATTGAGTTTTAAAATTTATATAGGGGGTAAATTGCTCTTTTTTTTTTTGAATTATAGGAATAAATTGAATATTATGTATTTCATAGAGGGTAAATTGCCATTAACTTTAGATAACAATTGTGATTGGTACCAAAGTTGCAATGAGAACCTATCCTATGATACCAAATTTGCATTTTCATGTTTAATGGTACAAAAAATACAAGTTGGTATATCCTTCAAATTTCTCAATAGAGTTGTTTATATTTCTTTAATAAATATTAATGCTAATTAAAACAGCATAACTATAAAAATGAAACTTAAAAAAACTATAATACTCCCTCTGTCCCAATTTTTTTGCTCCACATGTACAGTTGACCAGTCAACTTGACTAAATTTGTAAAAATTATAATAAATAATTTAATTAATATATTTTACTAATAAGTTTATAATATCTTATAACACTATATATATATTAATATTTAGAAGGTTTAATACACCACAAATGTGAATAATTTAATATGATAAGTCACCTAAAAAATTGAAAAGTTTGACCGAGTACTGTAGCAAAGGGAGCAAAATAAATGGGACGGAGGGAGTAATAAAAAATGTATAACACACAAACACACACACATATATAGATATGTTCATCTTTTTTCTTTTTTTTTTTGGTTATATCCATTGCAATCGTCAAATAGCTTAAAATTTATTATATCTACACATATATTGTATACATATATGTGCAACCAATGCATAAACATTGTTAGTGAGCTATATATATACTCCATTCGTGTCATTATTTTTACTCTATTAGCTACAATATCTTGTCAAATTTATCAATATTTTAAATAACTTATCATGTAAATTATTTATATTTGTGGTGTATTAAACCTTTTAATTATTAATATATATGATGTTATATGATATTATCAATTTATCAGTGAAATATATTAATTAAATAATTTATTATAATTTTTATAAATTTAATCAAATTAACTGATCAATTGTATCAAGAGATAAAGAAAAATTGGATGAAGAAAATATATGTTTGTGCGGAACTTTTCAACATTTCACATTCAAAACAAATCTTTTCTAATATTAAGAATTAACATTCAATTGGAAAACTTACGATAATGAACTCACTATATGATCAAATAAGCTAATGGATAGATCTAGGTACGTATTGGAATGTAAACCATGTGATTATATTTTTATACATGTCCAATCCCAAATTTATATTTTACACGGGATATATAAATGACCTTCCTTCAATATAAGTATAAAACTAAATTAATAAATATATGAATATACATTTTATGAAGCAAGAATTGGGTCGAGTCCACTTGGGTATATGCTCCCATTACTAGAAAAACTGATTTTAGTGACAAAATATTAAGTAACATTATTGAAATTGTCACTTTTTGTATATATTTACTGACAAAAATATTAGTATTGTCATAATAACAATAGTGACAAGTGCAATAGTGACAAAATATATTTTTAAGATTTGTCACTAATAGCCATTTTAGTGACAAGTATATGGAACTTAAATTGTAACTATTGTCAGTGACACCCTTTCAGTGATAATTTAGTGACAATAAATATTGTCACTAAAATTTAGTGACACCTTTTTAGTTGTTACTTTTGGGGTATCATTAAATGTCAATAGTGACAACTTTTTCACATTCCTTATCACTAGTATATTTATATACATTATTTTAGTGACAATATATAAATTTTTGTCACTTTATCATTTATTATTTTGTCACTAAAAATTAATTTTTTTTAGTGTCCCTTGTGGATGAGTACTTAATGTTGCAGACATTGAAAATGACTTGAGATCAACAAGTGCGCCTTCAAGTCACCAACTTGGTTGAGCCGACACTCAAAATATCTCGTTAATGTTTGGCTTACTCTTTCCTTCTATCACCTCATAGATTTTTAAGAACTCGATTCTTTCAATTACAAACCTCTTCCTTTTTTTTTTTTTGGTTTTATTATTGTCTTTCAATTAAAAATATACGGATATAATTAGATATATAGGATATCGATTTCAAAATATTGTTAACGAGTGTATTGAACAAACTTATCTCAATCACGTTTTTTAAGATGAAACTTTTGAGTTGTCTTTACTAATCTTAATCGATCTTATCAAACAAAATACAAGAATTAAATATTAATATTCTAGCTTTTCTCAATACATTTTTATTGAAAAAAAAAGAAGATAAATTCACTTCAAATGTTATTAATTAATTCTTAATTTATAAAAAATAAAGCTCTATTAACTATTAATTCTCAGACTAGTAATCACTACCAAAAAAATTTTAATTTTAGTAATAAAATTTTATGTGACAATGTTAAAGTTGTCACTTCTTATATATTTCAAATATTGTAACTAAAATGATTTTCATAAATATACTAGTGACAAAAAATTGTAAAAAAGTTGTTACTATTGACATTTAGCGATGCTCCAAAAGTGACAATATTCATTATCACTAAAAGGTTGTTGCTGATTGTCAATTATGACAACTTAAGTCACCATATATTTGTCATTAATAGATATTAGTGACAACTTAAAAACATATATATTTTGTCACTATTGCACTTTTCACCATTATTATTATGACAAAATTAATATTTTTATCACTAACTGCATATAAAAGTGACAACTTCAACATTATCATTTTGATTTTTTTTTCACTTCATGCTCAATTTTCTAATTCTTTCATGTAATTGATTGATTAGACATTAGATCCGCTCCATTCCCTTCCAATTTTTGTATATTGTGAGGGGTTCCCCTAACTCTGAAGTCTTCTAACTTGTTGATTTAAGTAATATATATGCATGGCACATTTATTAAGAAAAAAATGCTTTGCAAATTATGAGATTTTATAAAGAGTAATTGTTCAAATATAACAGAGTAAATTTATAAATTTATTCAAGATGGACAAATTTTAACATAAATTTTTAAGTTGATCATGATGGGATCCGGTCCGCCGTGGGGTAGCAAAGATAGTGAAAGCGAGTGGACAGTCATTCACACATTTGTATATTATTAATTATATCTCATAAATAATTGCAACAGTCACCCCCGGCCCCCATATAGGACGGGACTATATACATTATACTCATGTGTGTGATTGAGAAATTTGTTTTTCTTTTTTTTACAACATAATATGTCATTTTTCAATTTAAGTATTATTGAACACAAAAATGCAAATTTAATACCACAATTTAAGTTATCATTGCAACTTTCATATAAATTCCAATTTTTCTTCTGAGTTTATGGCAATTTTTCTCTCTATGATATTTTAAATGTTCAATTTACCTCGTGATTTGAAAAGAACATTTTATCCGCCTGTAATTTTATAAAAGTTTCACACCATCTCCCTGATATTTTTATATGTGGCACTTTATACCCCTGTATTATGAAAATATGGCAGTTTATTCCCCTATGCTATGATAAATGTGATAATTTATCCTCATATGATAGGATAAATGTGGCAATTTAACCCCATATGTTACAAAATACTTTTCATGTCCTCTCTCAATTTCGGCAAGTGAATTGCACTCTTCGAATTAAAGGAGTAAATTGCTCTTTTTAGAATCGCTGGCGGGTAATTTGCCATAAACTCCGAAGAATAATTGAGTTTTATATGAAAGTTGCAGCAAAGATAATATATCATGTGGTATCAAATTTGTATTAGCGTGTCTAGTAATATCAAAATTACAAGATAAAGATAATATATCATGTGGTATCAAAATAAGAAATTTCCCATTTGTGCTAATACAGCCAAAGTTCTCTTTCTTTATTTCTTTCACTCACCCAAACCCTAACCCTAACTGAATGCCATATCTCGCTTTTATCTACTTTATAATTATCATAGATATAAAAAGAATTTTCCTATTAATTGCCTTTTTGCCCTCAGATTCTTTATATAGACACTAGTTGTTGTACTGTTTCCATCAATAACTCATTCTTCAAGCAAGCAAGAAAGGAAATATATATCTTTAATTAATTTGTTCTTTTTTCTTTCTTTAATTTCCAGTTAATTAATAATTAACTTCGACCTCATTTCTACTTCTTCTTGTTCCTCCACTATAATGGATATGTCCGAACAGCTTTGCTACATTCCTTGCAACTTGTGCAGTATTGTTCTTGCGGTAGAATACAGTTCCTTATTTTTATTTTATAATTAAAGAATATTTTAATTCGATGCTGATTAAAGCTGAACTTTGGTTTCAGAGATCAGAGTCTTGATGCATGCTAGCTGAAATTAGTACTTATTACATTTTATTTATACATGATATATATATGCTCCAGGTTTTTTATATATCATGATTCAGATACAGTCATGTCTATATCGATCTTGAAGACATTTTCTTTTTTCTTCAGCTTCTGCTCTTTTCTGTTACAGTCAAAGTAAAAAAGTAGTATTTGTTTGGAATCATCATCAATTTCTTGTATATATTTGTTTTAATTATTAATCATATATTCTAAAAGTATTAATTTAGAAGTGATGAAGACAAGTCCTTGAGCTGTGGATTTGAATTAATTTCCTCCTCTCTCTCTCTCTCTCTCTCTCTCTGTGCTGTGTTGCTTTTTTCTTGCTCTCTACATGAAAAGTGCGGAGGGAGTGCTGTCAAAAATAAGCTTTTTTTCCCAGTGGTATAATTATTATTGATTAAAATCAAGACCACTGACTTATATTTTTTGTAAAGTTAGTTAATTGATTCCACACTTAGCTTCCTTCTCTGTTAAAAGAAAACCCCACTAGATTTTAGGGTTCTTTTGCACCTATCGGTCGTGTCACTTTAATTATTTGACATATATATCAACGAGTGTTTGGTCTAGAACTGTCTACAAAATGAATGATCAAGCCAGATCTAATGTCTAGATACCCTTGAGAAATAAAAAAACAATAATTCGGAAATTGATTTCAGGGTTCTTGTTTGTTGGTTTGATGTTATATTTTATCGTGGTTTAATTTCTTGATGACCCTTTTTCTTTCTTTCTATTTCTTCTTTATGTTTTTCATATAAATGTGTAGTTAGTCATGGATTTTAATTAAAGTTGTTATCATTTAATTGGAAAAGTGGGTTTTTTAAGTTATTAGCAATATTTACCCAGTTAATTATTAGTGTTTGTAATTTAATAGAGTAATAATATATGTTGTTTTACTTTTATGTAGGTGAGTGTTCCATGCAGTAGTTTGTTTGATGTTGTGACAGTTCGATGTGGACACTGTACTAACCTGTGGAGTGTCAACATGGCTGCATTCCAATGCCTACCCTCCTGCCCGCAAGATGCCATTCTTCAAACACAGGTCCGGTCCTGTCCCGCCCCTATATATATATTATATTTTGAGTAGTTAATTAATTTTGCGTATAAAGTGGATAGGTTTTGGCTCAATTTCACGGATTTCATGAGATCGAGCCAAAATCCTTTCAAATTAGTTTTTGTCAAACTCATAAAACTTTCAAAAATCTATTCAGAAACTCACACTCAAACTCTTCAAACTTATAAAACATTGATTTGACACTTACCATCTACTTTTCTCCAAATCTCACTAAAAATACATTGATTTGACACCTGCCACTTACTTTTTTTTTCCTAAACCTCAACATCCAAACTCAATTCAAGTGAGGTTTCAACTTATTAAAACCACAAAACCCAATATCCAAAACTCATCCAAATAGAATTACTAGTAGTAATTTGTATGCTAGCTGCTGAATACTAGATAGGTAGCTAGGTAGGCTTCTGAAATCTAGGGTTTCTGGACTTTGCTTCTTTTGATGGAATCTACTAGTAATTAAGTTTTTGTAGAGTAATAACAATACAATACATCCTGAAAACCTAGCTATCTCTACCTAAATAGCCGCCAGAATCCAACTAGTGTGTTTTTTCCCCCTTTTCCTAGATTAGATAGATAGTGCTTTTTTTTAATTCAATTCTTCAATTTTTTTAATACTAGATGATTTGATTGATTGATATGTTGGGTTCTAGGATTAATTAATTTTATTAGAATTAAATGAATTTCTTTTCATCAGAAACTGTCGTCTGAATTGGTAACAAAGAAACATGTTTTAATTTTTTCTCATAGATTAGATGCTATCTACGGCAGGGGGCAGCCATTTTCTTTCTATAACTGATTCAGTCACTTCAAAGATCAATGTCATTAATTTCTTTTTTCTTCTTTCAAGAATATATCTTACTTTTTCTTTAGTTTTAAGCGTAGTTATATTGTTGAATTATTAATGCAGATGTTATATATATATATATATATATATATATATATAATTTCAGGCTCCAAACCATACTTCATCTGAGTACAAAGTTGACCTAGGCTCATCTTCTAAAAGGGACAACAAGATGACAATCCAACCAACTTCCATCATTAACAAACCCGACCAGAGAATTGTGAATCGACGTAGGTTAATTAATTTATTTATTTGATTTATATTTATATATATAATTAATTCTATATATATGCTAGCTATTTATATATTTTGTTAAATACTAGCTACTGTAGTATATAGGAGGTTTGGATTTCATGTGCTTTTTGATAAATGCATTTCCTTTGCAGCACCTGAGAAGAGGCAACGTGTACCATCTGCTTACAACCAATTTATAAAGTAATTAATTAATTTCACTTGATTAGTTTGTGTATCGTTGTAGAAATTTGGTTCTGGTTGCACTAATTAATTTCATCAATTAACAAAATTTGTGGAAACTAAATACTCCTATCCTATTAAATTACATTGTCAGAGAAGAGATTCAAAGAATCAAAGCAAATAATCCAGAAATTAGCCACAGGGAAGCATTCAGTACTGCTGCAAAAAATGTAAGTCATCAACTTAATTAATTCATTAATTAATTATGCAGTTTAATTAATTTCATTACTCTCTATATAATCTTCGAATTAATTCCTTTGCTTTAATCTGTAATTATATATATAGTGGGCACATTTCCCTCACATCCATTTTGGGCTGATGTTGGAGACTAATAACCAAGCTGAAATACTTAATGAGGTAAATTTATTAATTAATCCCCACTTTAGTTCTTCCTTTACAAAAATTCTGATTAATTCCACAAGGTCACGTTGATTTACTAGATAAACTTATGTTATTTTAGCATGTAAGATAGGATATCTATGTTAAATAAGATAGCATTTAGGATAGCTTAACTAAATCACTATAAATTAAGCTAGACAATTAATATCTAACTTTGTGCAGAACCTATGATATCTAACTTTGGATGAAAGTGGATAAAATTTTTATCTTCTTTACCTCTGTGTATTGTTTTTAATCTTAAATGAAATTGCACACACCAAACATGATACATATATATATGATAAGTACAATTAAATTGTTAGATCTTAGTAAATAAATAAATATATGCTTGTATACATTACAGGGATCTGGTCAGAAGCATAAAATGCGAAGGGCTGCATTTCTGAACAAATGATCTTCCTCAGTTCGCTTGATAAGAGAAATCTCCTTTTTAAATTAAGAACTTCAACCTATTGTTCCAAGAACATTAAGCCTAGATCGATTGTTTTTCTAGGGTCTTTATAAGATGTTTATATATGCTTTTGTTTTGCTTAACTAATTAATGGTATTTTACAATTTAAAGCACAAGGAAGAAAAATTAATGGATGCTTTATGTTGAGGATTGGAGGATTATATTCACTTAAAACACATCAATCCCAAATTATCCAGTCATGTAGGCTTGCGAATTTGATTGTAAATCTAGGCGTTTTATAATTTAACTATCCAAAGAAAGATCGGTCAATTGAACAACTTAACTCGATCGATATCATCTCAAAATATGAAGATCGATACCATGTGAAAAAAGAGCAAAAGGGCTCTCTAAGGCTTATAGTAGTGTATTATATATCGACTTGATTTTAATATGTAAAAGCTGTAATTATCCTCTATATTCTAAATATATCCTTCAAAATTATATCGTACTCGTAAAAGAACCCCATTATTTTAGAAATTTGTAGGTTCTTTTGGATATTATGAAAAGAAAAATATAAATACTGTAATTTATAAGCCATTTAATGTCAAGGGTGAAATACAGTTTTCATTAATATGGTATCAGTTACCCCTTAAAGTATAAATTGTAACATTTATCTTCCTATGTTATAATATTAAACATTTTATTCCAAAAATACCCCATCTCTTTTAAAACAAATACATTATTTCTTTATTAATTTATCAAAAAATATATATGTTAATTATGAATTCATCCATCCACAAAACAATATTATATTTCAATTTCTTCATTTCTTTGATTTTCTTCGGTTTTATGGTCTCAATTTTTTTCTTTATTTAATTTTCAATTAGTTTTCTTTATTTTATGTTTCAATTTTAGTATTTCTATCTCAATTTTTTCTTTATATTTTTCTATGTTTTTATTTGGTGATAATTTTCTCATTTATTTCGGTACGAATTATTATTAAAAATATTGAGTAATTCTTCTGTGAATTCTTTCTCGCAAAATTCAAGGTTGACACCATAGAATATTAAGTTTTAATTTCTTCATTTCTTTATCAATTTTTTTTATTAATTACGAATACATTCATCCACCAAACAATACTAAATTTCAATTTCTTCTTTTATTTTGTTTCTTCTGGCTATAAAAAAATTTAGATGAAAATGAAGAAAATTTTGAGGTTGAAAAAAGTCTGGTAAAAAAATGAAGAAATTAAAATATAATGTTGTTTGGTGAATGAATGGATTAACAAAGAGACAATTTTATTTTTATAAACTAATAAAGAAATTTTTATTTATGAAAGGGGTTGGGGTATTTTTGGAATAAAAACTACAAAACTATAACAGAAGGGGGGTAAGTGTTACAATTAATACTTTATGGGGGTAACTGATACTACCCCATACTTTGAGGGGGAAACTGTATGTCATCCTAATATCAAATTAAATTTATTATGTGTGATACAAATAGTGTAAAATATATGTTATTTTATGTTAAATCAAAGTAAAAAAAAAAATTAGATTTTTTCTTAGTGATATGAGGATTTTCTAAAAGTAAGATTATTAAAAGTTTTCCTAGGAAATGTTACGTTATTTTGCATGTTTAGTTTGTTGAGATCACCAAAATGCTCTTTAAACGTGAAATGAAGTAGTTTGATTGTGCTTGGTCTTCCTTAAATCGAGATAGACCTCATTATATAAAGTATTTGAAGAGGCCTCAATTTAAACCCAATTTGAGTCAGGACCGAAATCTACAAAATCCTACGGGAAACCTATAAGTTAATTATTTGACATTTTTATCTCTTTTTCACATAAACAAATTATTGATTTGATTTTCTCCTCCAAAACCTAATAACCAAACATCAATACACATCAGTTCACAAGTTTTTAAAACTTATTAATTATTTTTTAATTGTATTTCACTATCTAAATATTTAATTGAAAGCATTATTCAAATCGAATTTCAAAATGTAGCAGAAAACTCATATCAAATCGAAACAAACTGCAGGTAACTTTGTTGGATTAGTTGTAAACTTCGAAAATAGTAGTAATACTCCATTGGAACGGTTTTACTATTGGAAGATGGAATGGAAACGACAGCATACAACCTTTCGGGTTTCGGCTAATCAATAAAGTACGTATGAAGAGTCATGTCATATTGAAAAAGAATTAATACTGTCATATGACAAGTTGACTAATCCTGTTTTTCTGACCAGTATTTTGTTGCCTTAGAACAACTCTGAAATTCAGGTTTTTTATCTTATAAAATTCAGGACAACTCTGAAATTCAGATTTCTTATCTTAAAATTTAAGGAGTAAAAGTGTCATATATTTTCCACTTTTTATTGGACACTCCAATATTTAGTTTATTATTTTAAGATGTTCACTTTATATTAGTACAAGAAAGTACAAAAGATAGTGTACTTTCTTTCATAGCACAATTTTTCGCTTGACTTTACACTCTCATATTTGTACTTTCCTTCATATCACAATTTTTTACTTGACTTTGCACTTTCATATTTGAGAGTCCAAACTTAAACTCTTAAGAGTTTCATAAATTTTAAGAGATCCCTTGAAGCTCAATTTTTAAAATAAAACTTGTAAATTTTCTTATAAATTGAGTTATATACAAAGACTCCCTTATATATAGATGGCCTTACGATTTTTTTCGACTTTCTAATTGAAATACTAATTATTGATTTAATTAGAAAAATAGTTTATTAAAAAAACACTGATAGTAGTATTTTTTTTACTTAAAGTAAGGCCATTTTACACGAGTTTCTTTTTATTTTGCTATTTAGTTCACTAATTCAAATTTCAAATATATAAGTCAAAATATGAACTTCTAAATGAATTTTGATTTACATCTCAAAATCTCCTTTTACCAGCCTCGTTTGAATGTTTATCAACCAGAGTTGATTTGGTTGGAGTACATTTCGAAGATTCCATTAAAAACCTTGGGCGGAATATATAATTGAATTTGCAAAAAATAATTATAAATCATATGAAGTGGTCATTTTACTAGTGGACAAGTGCATTTAGTTTGTACATATATCAGAAGATGGAATTGACGAATCTATTGGCAAAATTAAAGAGAAGGAAGAAATGGGATAATTTGTTCATATGAGAATTAGGGCAATCTATTTTTCCCTAATTCTTTTTGACCGCTTTAGTTTAGGCTGTGATTGGTTAGGATGTATATTTATTTTCCTTTTTCTTCTTCCTAGCCGTTAGGATTATTGTATATATATAGGTCTTAGTTTTTGTTTTAGATAGATTTGATTTTTCACACAATTTCAATACTCTGTATTCTTTCTAGATCAAATATCAATAAAGATTTTATTTCCTTTCAATTCAGTGTTCTTCTTCAACAATTCAATACAAGTTCTTATTCTCCAAATTAACATGGTATCAGTAAGAATTCCATATCTCTAGATTTTCTTTCCGCTGCAATTATCTCTCTGATTCGTTCGTTTTATCTCTGTCCCTTTCTTGATCTTTCACTACACCTATTCCGTCATGACAACACCACCAACCATCAATTCCACCACTATCGTTCGACCACCTGTTGAAGATCCATCTTCTCCATATTATCTTCATCCCGCGGATGGGCCGGGGATTAATCTTGTGAGTAAACCTTTGACGGAGGAGAATTATCAATCTTGGTCTAGAGCAATGACCATCAGCCTCAAAGTGAAGAACAAACTGGGATTTGTGGATGGCACAATCCCTAAACCTGAAACAGACACAACCATGATCAGTTTCTGGGAACGTAATAATACCATTGTAGTTTCTTGGTTGTTAAATGCAGTCTCTACTGAAATCAATCAAAGCATACAATACCACACAGTGGCCACGGATATCTGGAATGAACTTCAAGAACGGTTCAAACAAGGGAATGGCCCTAGGTTATATGAATTAAGGAGGGACTTATTGAAACTCACTCAGTCCAACTTATCTGTTCACACATACTATACCAAATTCAAGATGTTTTGGGATGAAATTCAAAACTCAAGGCCAGCTTGTACTTGTGGAAAATTAGAAGATTACTTTCAACATGAGTACCTATTCATATTTCTTATGGGACTGGATGATTCCCTCGCCCACACTCGTAGCCAGATTCTTTTGATGGATCCCCTACCCACAGTTAACAAAGCTTTGTCTTTAATTTCTAATGAAGAAAAACAGAGGGCACTTTCAAATCATTTGTCCAATCTTGATCATAAGAATTCATTAGCTTTCTCTGTCAAGAATAACCCCCCTGGTCTCCCAATAAACAGACCACCCTCTACCAATTTCTATCCAAGACCCCCATTCAACAACAATCCTAGACAACCATTTCCATCACAGACTCAATTTTCCTCCCCAAGACCACCTTTCAATCAAAATTTCAAAAGGAATGATAGACCCTACTGCACCCACTGTAACATGGCAGGTCATACCATGGATACTTGTTTCAAGATCCATGGTTTTCCTCCAGGTTACAGACCCCCTTCTTACAGAACCAATCAAAACTCAACAAACCAGTTCAACTTATCACCAGTACAAAATCAGTCCCAACAATTACAAGGTTCAGCAAGCAATTTACCTGGGCTAAATGACTTTGTCCAGGCTCTCACACCAGATCAGTTCCATCATCTTTCCAACCTGTTCACAAATCAACAGCACACATAACAATCAGTTTCTCAAGCTCCTGACACAGTCACAAGCACTGTAAATGCTACTACTTCTACAGGTACATGTTCATCTACTTTTTCTAATCAGTTTCCTTTTACTAAGTTTCATTGGATTATGGACTCTGGGGCTTCCCACCATATTTGCAATGACATAACTTTGTTTTCCTCCATTCTTTGCATACAAAATACTACCATTACTTTACCTAATCATCATATAATTCCTGTCTATTTTTCTGGCACTATTACTTTACCTTCATCTCTGGTTTTACTTAATGTTCTCTATGTACCTTCATTCAAATTCAATCTATTGTCTGTTAGTTCCCTTTTGCATTCTCAGCATCACACTATTACCTTTTCATACAATAATTTCTATATACAGGAAGCCACATCCTTGAAGAAGATTGGAGTGGGTAGATTGGTTCATGGTTTATACATTCTAGATGCAACTCCTATTTCTATACCTACTGTTTTTTTTTGTAATAAGATCTCTATAGATACTTGGCATGCTAGGTTAGGCCACCCATCTTTTTCTAGACTTTTTCAGCTTAAGGATGTACTAAATTTTTCAGATTCTAATAAAACTCCTAAGCATTTTTGTGATATTTGTCCTCTTGCAAAACTTAAGAGATTACCTTTTCCACATGAAAATAACATGTCATCTTCAATATTTGATCTTGTTCATTGTGATATTTGGGGACCCTATCATGTCCCCTCATATAATGGTTTTAAATATTTTATCACTTTGGTAGATGATTATAGTAGGTTCACTTGGGTTTATTTGATTACTAACAAATCTGAGGCAGGTATTATGATTCCTAGGTTTATCAATATGGTTCATAATCAATTCAATTCAAAAATAAAACAATTTCGGTCTGATAATGCTAAAGAGCTTGCTTTCACCAAATTATTCTCAGACTTAGGAATATTACATCAATTTTCCAATGTTCAGACACCTCAACAGAATTCAGTTGTTGAACGCAAACATCAACACATTTTGAATATTGCAAGATCTCTACTTTTTCAATCTAAGGTTCCTATTGACTATTGGTCAGATTGTATTCTCACCTCAGTTTACCTCATGAACAGGACACCCTCTCCTTTTTTACACAACAATTCACCTTATTCTATGCTATATAATAAACCTGCTAACTACACTATATTAAGAACTTTTGGTTGCTTGGCTTTTGCCTCTACATTACATGAGCACAGAACTAAATTTGAACCTAGGGGCAGAAAATGTGTCTTCCTTGGATATGCTTCTGGGGTTAAAGGTTATAAGTTACTTGATGACATTACAAAAGAGGTTTTCTTGTCTAGGGACGTCATATTTCATGAAACTATATTCCCTTTCAAAAATTCTCCTAATTTGGATCCTTCTCATTCTCCCAATATATTACCCACTAGCACTCCATCAATTTATCAGAATCCCCCTGTTCACACTCCTTTCCCTAACCCTGTCCCCCCACCAGATCCTCAATCACCCACTAACAATCAGAATCTCAGGAGGTCTTCTAGACTTTCCAGACCACCATCTTATTTACAAGATTTTCATTGTAATAATTCCATTATATCCACCACTAAATACCCTCTTTCATCTGTCCTTACTTATGATAATGTCTCACAGTCTCATCATGCTTTTCTGGCAAACATTTCTATTACACAAGAACCTACTTCTTATAAGCAGGCTATTAAACACCCTGAATGGGTTTCTGCCATTAAGGATGAATTAACAGCCCTGCAAACTAATAAAACTTGGGAAATTGTGAATTTACCCCCCAACAAGAAACCCATAGGATGCAAATGGATTTTTAAAATTAAAAGAAATTCTGATGGGTCAGTAGAAAGGTTTAAGGCAAGGCTTGTTGCCCAAGGTTTTACACAGACTCAAGGTATTGATTATTCTGAAACCTTCTCACCAGTGGCCAAATTGGTCACAGTGAGGGTTCTTCTGGAACTTTCTGTGTCCCAAAATTGGATTCTTCATCAGTTAGATATAAGCAATGCTTTCCTAAATGGGGAACTCAATGAGGAAGTTTACATGCACTTACCACAAGGCTATGATTCACCAGCTCACATTTCTACAAATTCTACTCAAGGACAGCAGGTATGTAAATTACTTAAGTCAATTTATGGTCTAAAACAAGCTAGCAGACAATGGAATTTCAAGCTAACTCAGGTACTCCTTTCTCTTGGTTTTTCTCAATCTTTATCTGATTATTCTCTTTATACTAAAGGCACTGGGCAATATTTTGTAGCTCTCTTAGTCTATGTCGATGATATTATACTTGCTGGTCCAAATATTTCTATTATTAATCAACTCAAGACACAATTGGCAAAATATTTTAAACTCAGAGACCTTGGTCTTTTAAGATATTTTTTAGGTATAGAACTTTCTTATTCTAAATCTGGTCTTGTTATTTCACAAAGGCAGTACACCTTACAATTATTAGAAGACACAGGTTATTTGGCTAGTAAGCCTTCCTCACTTCCTATGGACCCAAATTCTCATCTTTCTATGGATAGTAACAACTTACTGCCTGATGCTTCATCTTATAGGAGATTAGTAGGGAGATTAATCTATTTAACCATCACAAGACCTGATATTAGTTATACTGTTCATAAACTTAGCCAATATCTATCTAAACCAGCTCAATCACATATGGATGCAGCACATACTTTACTAAGATATTTGAAAACTGCACCAGGACAAGGACTGTTATATACTAAATCTTCTAACATAAGTTTATCTGCATTTTGTGATGCAGATTGGGGGTCGTGTGTAGATACTCGAAGGTCCACTACTGGTTTTTGTACATTCTTAGGTGATTGTCTAATTTCTTGGAAATCTAAGAGACAACCAACTGTCTCTAGATCCTCAGCCGAAGCTGAGTATAGGTCAATAGCAGCAATTACGAGTGAGGTTCTGTGGCTTACCCAGCTCCTTAGGGATTTGAAAATTGAATCCACCTCTGCTCCGGTGATTTTTTGTGACAATTCATCTGCGATGCATCTGGCACATAACCCCGTCTTCCATGAAAGGACGAAGCATGTGGAGATCGACTGCCATTTTGTTCGCGAGCATGTTGCTAGGCGCCATATTCGTCTGCTCCCCATACGTTCTCATCAGCAATTAGCTGATGTTTTTACCAAAGCGTTGCCTTCTAATTCCTTCAAATACATTATTTCCAAGCTGGGCATCAAAAATTTATTCGCTCCAGCTTGCGGGGGCGTATCAGAAGATGGAATTGACGAATCTATTGGCAAAATTAAAGAGAAGGAAGAAATGGGATAATTTGTTCATATGAGAATTAGGGCAATCTATTTTTCCCTAATTCTTTTTGACCGCTTTAGTTTAGGCTGTGATTGGTTAGGATGTATATTTATTTTCCTTTTTCTTCTTCCTAGCCGTTAGGATTATTGTATATATATAGGTCTTAGTTTTTGTTTTAGATAGATTTGATTTTTCACACAATTTCAATACTCTGTATTCTTTCTAGATCAAATATCAATAAAGATTTTATTTCCTTTCAATTCAGTGTTCTTCTTCAACAATTCAATACAAGTTCTTATTCTCCAAATTAACAACATACATCAAATAAAACATGAGTTATGAATTGAAAAATAGAAAGAAGTATAGAGCAATTAGATAATTTAAAGAAATTCATGATCGTAGAGGGAAAAAAATTTAACGATCTAGAAAAAATCATAAATCTTCTGTTAAAATGCATCATATCGTTAATTTTGACGAAGTTAAACTTTCACAATAAGAGACTTGGTGCATTCCTATCTTCTAGGATCATGTCTACAAAAGAATTTTATATAATCTATGAGTCAATTTGAATGGGTTTTGGTTTGATTTGGCGAGTTCGATTTTTAAAAAATGGTTTGGATGGTTTCGTTGAAACCTTTGAGACCTTATTTTGATGGGTTTTGTATGTTGGATTTTGTGGTTTGAATAAGTTGAAACTCCACTTGGATTGGGTTTGGATGTTGAAGCTGAAAAAAAGTAGATGCTATGTGTCAAATCAATGCTTTTTTTTAGTGAAAATTGGGGTGAAAAATAGGTGTAGGTGTCAAATCAATATTTTATAGGTTTGAAGAGTTTGAGTATGATTTTCTAAATAAATTTTTGATGATTTTATGGATTAGGCGAAAACTCATCCACATACACCCCATATGTCCAGTGGTCCAAGACCAACATCAACTAATCTTGGGAATGAAATTATGTTCTTTAAATGAGCAAGTTGGCTGGAGACACCCTGGTTTATCGGTCATCTTTCTTAACAACTGTCCACTCTTTCTGACATAGGGGTTGAGGCTGAATGTGAATGTGAATAGAACGGAATCTTAAACATCAATTTCAAGTCCACATGAGGATTTATGTCTCATTAATGCAAAACTTCATTTCATTTCTGACACCAGCAATATGTTGTCTCCTTTCCTGAGTTCTTTAACTTTGTCTATATATATCCTAATTAAGGGATCGGAGGCTGCTCTTTAACTAATTGAAGTCTCTTAAATTGAATTAATTTGATCTAAAAATATTAATTAAGCTCCTTTGTCTATATGAATTGGTTTTGGTTTCTATCATATAATTTGGATAGTTTCAGTGCGATTTTTTAAATAACCTTAGTATTGGATTTTGATGTTTAGTTTATGGTTTAAAAAAATGAGATATGATTGGATTAGAATTGGATTTTGATGTTTGGTTTATGATTTTAAAAATATGAGATATGATTGGGGTTGGGTTTGAATGTTGAGGTTTAACGGAAAAAGTAATTGATATGTGTCAAATCATTATTTTTATATATAATATGTGTTAATTCAATGTCTTATACAAGCTTGAAGTTTACAGAATATAAATATACGTTAGAAACCTAGGTTTTCTGCACATACTTCATTTGAAATGAATTTGACTAGATTTTACGAAACTGCAAAATTAAGCTAAAATTTCCATATAACTTCTAGAGAAGATATCCATTTTATTTTTGATTCAATTTTGTTATTATACTCTCTCACAATCCAGTCACCAAAGATATAAATTAATAAAAACACGTTTGAAGAACCAATCACTTATATCCAACTTCCAAATAACGCTGGTCAGGAAAAAAATTAGATCTTTGTTGCTTAAAACTTAAAAATATATTTGTTCTAATCTAAATGCTAATGGCAGACGGAGCCTTTTCCGAAGGAACTAAAAGACAACCCGTCTTCTCGTTTGATCCAAAGACGAACATAAGATCAGAAAGTGTTGCCAACGACGTTTTTGTGCTTTTATTCTCTGAAGGACCTGAGATAGTAAGACTGTCTACGATTCGACTTCACATCCTCCTCATTACTAAAAGAGCGAGCAAAATGCAAACTTCTTTCATTCTGTCGGGGATTAGAAGCAACAAAAGCATAAATTCTGCAATTAGGACATCAAATATCTGAGTTTAAAACTCACGCCAATTGAAGGCAAGACTTTATATAGTAGTATCCCTGTGGTAAATTAGTAGAATTGATCGAGCAAATTTAGTTCTAAGTTACTGATCATTAACTAACAGGGCTTTATGTAAAAACATGCAACATTCTTTTTCCATAGCACTGATAATAATTATCAGACCGTATTCATACATCAGATTAGAATCTTGTTTTGCATCTCAAAGAACAAGTTCAAGGTCTTTACATATAACTAAGCGTCTAAGCCAAATACAAGTCCTCAATTACAGTTTCAAAACTATGACAGTCCGATGAACATTATGCAACCTCCTAATCAGGATATCATGATATCATATAATCCATTCAAGTCAAGGCTAAAAATGTAGTATCTCATGATTACCACATGCTTTATGGCATCTAGTTAATAGAGGTGAAAATACTGAATATGAATATGTTAGAAAATTTGAAGTTGTTTTCGTAACAGCCTGACTAGAGATTAAATTTGGATCCCGACCAGTAACTTTGAAGCTCCACTTGTTTCACCAGGTTCCAAATTCTTTTCTACCACTAAAAGAATCGGGCCTTGCCAATTTTGATGGGATATCTTTAGGTGAACTGAGGAATATGGGACAAACTCCTTTGGAAAAATTATTACCTATACGATGAATAGGGCCCATAGCTGCAGCGCCATAACATGATGTTTCACCCCTCACCTTACCTGAAAAGTCATTTTTATTTTTTATTTTTTATACAGAACCATCCATCAACTACAATTCTGCTAAGAGTTTTTAGTCTTAGGGATGCATTATTACCTACACTAGATAAGGCAGACAGTTATCCATAAGAAAGAAAATGGTTACAAAGGACCAATGCCGAAATCTAAGTAAGTTACTGACTGGAAAGGCAAATATCCAAGAATTGATATAACAAAACTGGAGATTTTTCGAAAAGGTAGTAAAATTGTTCCTGCCCAAAAATGGAGGTCTGAGATTGTTGAAACGGGCTGATGTGTTGGCGATCTACTATCAGCCTGTGACTGAGTTAATGAAAAAAAAAAAAAAAAATTCACAATGAAAATGATTAATCCTTAGAAATGACACTTAGTTGTTTGAAAAAAAGACCAACTCTGTTTTAAATACCTTAGTTGTGGAGTTGGAAAAATAGGTTCTAGAATAAGGGGTTCTTGAAAAATCGCAAACCCCATATGTGCATCTGTGGTGCTGCATAACCACAACGATCTTGAACGAGGCCAACAAATGGGCGACTTAGCTGAAGGTGGATTGCGTTAGTGGCTTCGCAAATTCCTTGCTCTTTTGGAGTTCTTTGTGTTTCTGATGCAGAACTGTACTAGATATCATGACCATGTTCTAAAGTGCTATCGGCCATAAATGAAGAAGCAATATCAATAAATTGACAACATGGTTTTTTAAACTCCAGTGTAATTCCTCAGGAAAGTAAACCACATCTTTGACTAAATTTCAACATAAACCGCAATAAACAAAAACAGAATAAAAAATGACTATTTTGAGAGGAGATATTTGAAATCCACTCACTATATATATGTTTCTCTGCATTTGGTGTTGGTGAATCTTCATGGATCAAGAAAACATGTTGGGCATCTGCAGCAGCAACAGTACTTCAGCAAAGTTTATTCTCCACCATAGAATTCAATATCTCCACCAAAAGCATAACATGAAAATATGTCCCTAAACATCTTAATTTCAAATTACAGATTAGAACAGTCGATAAGCGTACAGGCATATCATATGCATTTAGAATGTATGTGGTTGTGGGTGGTTGTACATAAATCTGAAGCCAGGTTTATATACAAATCACATAATCCAATATACCAACTACCTAAGGTAAAAATAAAATTAGCAATTCACCCATAATTCCTCAAAAAACATAACCATATCCAAAAACATAAACTTAGGCTTAACATGCGAAAATACAAGTGCACACGAAAGCGGAAAGAAAAAAAAAATAGCTTTAATATAATGTCGAAGAGAAGCAACAAAAAAGCACTCACTTTAAGAAAAGAAAAAAGAAAAAAAAAATTAATACCGTGAAAGCATTGGTCAGAGGCACACCAGATTATTGTTGCTCACTCCAATTGTACGGTTAATTGCAGAACATCTATGTTTTCTATGAAGACATTAGACAGAAACAATCAGAAAGAAGTAACGGCGGCCGACGTTTCTATTAGTCGACCCGACCATGGTCATCGCCGATAGCTTTTATTTTTTTTATTCTTTGCTTCTTTATTTGGTCGAATTCAGTTAGCCCCTCCAACTATTCTTTTGTGACATATTAAATCCCTTAATTATCCACTTTGTTACTTAAACCAACTCAACGGTGGACTCTCAATTTGATATGTAAAGATACAATTGTGTGAATGAGGTTGTAGCCTAGTTTGTTCATGCCACAAGATCTCTAGTGTGACTTATTTATTAATTTATTTTTATTTTATGTTGTTAGTTTTCTTTGTAATCGACTTTATTGGATTGATTCTTAATGTAATGATTATGCGTTGATGTAGGATAGATACAAATTTAATTATGATGAAATATTAAATTTGAGAACAAACTCCATAAATTTTTCTATCTCTATATCAAGTTCAAGCGTTATGAATGAGAACATGAATTACACGATATCCATCACGCCTTACTTGCAATTTGCAATTTTGTATCCGTAATTATTGTTTCACCAAGAGAATAGGATCTATTGTTTGATTTTAGAACTTGGTCAATATATGATCGAGCAATCTCTTTCTACATATATTTCTTCTCTAACAAATTGAATTTAAAGATGAGTTACACTACACATTCAATATTAGTGTTACATCTACATGACTCATATATTTAGACCTTGAAACTTTTTTCCTTTTGCCGATGAGGCAATAGCCTGTGGCCAAAGCTGATGCTACATGATGAAGAGTGGGTTCAATTCACATTAATGTGGATTATTCTTTAATTTAATATTAGTCTTCGAATATATTTCCTAATATAGTGATTAATGTAATGATATATTCATTGTAAAAAAAAAAGAACAAGACAACTTAATCTAATTTACCAAGCACAACTACAGCCGAGTCATCCCCCTCCCCCCAACCCCAAAAAAAATGTAGACTTTGGGAATTTTTTGCATATATAGTCTCTTGTTTCTCTTTATATACTACGTATGCAACATGTTGTGAACTTGTGATAGAAGAAAAATCTTGTACAACCAAATTAAGTGACATAAATATTGTTCCCATGAAATCCATAGTACATAAATATTCCAATTGGATCATTACAACATATGCATCATAGAAGACCAGCTAGGTACGGATGCTTTGCAATACAACCCATCCATTTTTGTCCCCACAGAGCATAAAAACTATGCAATTATATGAGCATATATATATACATCCATACATAATAAGACATTTTATTCTGATGTTCAAATCCATCAATCAGATCCAATGCCAAATAGTATATATAAAGAGAAGTTGTCAACTTAAAATACTGGTTCTCCTTCCTTCAATGTCAAGTCAAGAAATCAAATCATGCAGCCCAGAGTATACCAAAAAAGTCTTGAATAAACACTAGCTACTCCATGTAAAATGGCTTTACTTATGTTTGCTTGCCTACTTTAAATCTTAGGTATCTAAATACCTACATACACTTTCAAATTAAAGTGAACTGATTAGGATATATGAAACACTAATTTATTTTAGCAATAATGGAAATTACAATGACTTCGCATAGATGTAACTTACCATTACGTAAAGAGGAGACAATGATGCACGACTTATGATCAAAGGAAATATATGTTATATACACATGATTTGTATTAAGTCCATATTGTTTGGGTGGAACTCAACCTGAAAAGTTAACTCAAGAGTTGTGTATTACCCGAGTTGAGAATTGTCCAAGACATTATAGGAAGTAGTTAGTATCTTAGTAGAAACATAAATAAGTGATCTATTTTTTGTTTCTCAAGGGTTTAATTCCTTTCGAGGCGCATCGGACACATAAATAAGTGATCTAACTCATAATAAAGTGACACAAATTGAATATCATGTCACACTAATGCTATAGCATACTTATTGGACGAAGTTCGGCACATCGATCTATCACCCTAGCTATATATATATATATGATGATTCATTACTTTAATTTCTTCAAGCCCATTAATTTGTTATTTTAATATGAAAGCTTCTTGGAACCCAAAAACATCATCAATAATGGAAAATATCAAGAGTAGTTACAAAGATGCTATTACAACTCAGCCTAAAGACTCATACAACATCGCATATATAATCCATTTCTTTCTTGGAGCTGGCAATTTACTCCCATGGAATGCATTAATCACTGCAGTGGACTACTTTGGTCATCTTTATCCAGAAAAACATGTCGAAAAAGTGTTCTCGGTGGTATATATGACTTCTTCTTTGCTAGTTTTGGCTCTGCTTCTGAGTTTGGGTTGCTGCACGAAAAAATTGAGCCTGAGATTGAGATTGAACGTTGGTTTTTCAATGTTCATTCTTTCTTTAATGGCAACTCCAATTATGCAATGGACTTGGCAAAAGAATGGAGGAAAAATGAGTTCTAGTGTAGCTTATTATGTGGTGGTTGGATCTGTTTTAATATGTGGTTTAGCTGATGGATTGATTGGGGGAAGCTTGATTGGAACTGCAGGAAAGCTGCCTAAACAATACATGCAGGCAATTTTTGCAGGGACTGCTTCTTCGGGTAAGTTTTTTCTCTACTACTTCTGTCAGATGATTAATTAGCTAGCTCGTGTGAATAAATGTAAAGTCCAAAAGTTGTCGTTCAAGTTTAGTTTGATTTTCTTATTGAGACTATGTTGTGAATCCAGCTTCAACTAGCTCATATTTGGTTTGCTATATATACAAATCGAACTGATCAGGTGATGAAACAGATTCTTATTAATGAATTGTCTGGAGTCGGATCTCTTTGATATTTTCTCCCCTAGTATCTACTTGACAATAAGGAACTTTTTAATTCCAGTCTTCCCGAAAAATCTGTATCTGAAGCGCTGACTATATATATTATTCCCGCATACAACCTAGCAATTTGGTATCCTCGATCATCTATCACTTGAAATATAATACTATAATTGTAAAAAATTAATGAGAGATATAGACTATTGCTCCGTATTAGTTTACATTCCCGTTTGCACGGTCATTTCCTAATAGTATTCATGTCTTAGACCTGAATGAATTCGTTTTCGTTAGTTGCACGGTCCTTTTAAGCTGTCCTAAAAATAATTAATTTTTATTTTTTTGGTTGCAGGAGTTCTAATTTCAGTACTAAGAATAATAACAAAGGCATCACTTCCACAAACACCAGAAGGACTCAAAGCAAGTGCTCAATTCTATTTCCTCATCAGTTCTTCAATCCTAATTGGATGCCTCATCTGCTCCAATCTCCTCTACAAACTATCCATAATGCACCACCACTACAATAATCTACAAAACCTACTCCCTAAACACAATCTCTCAACAGAAAAATTCAAACAAACATTCGCTAAAATAAAGTTCCCAGGTTTCGGAATTTTCATCATATACACCGTCACTCTATCAATCTTCCCTGGATTTCTAGCAGAAAACATAAAATCCCATCTACTAAAAGATTGGTATCCGATAGTGTTGATTGCGACGTACAATGTGTCTGATTTTGTGGGGAAATCGTTAACTGGAGTGTATTTAATGAATGGAATTGTAAAAGCCACGTGGGGTTGTGTGATGAGGCTTTTGTTTTATCCTCTGTTTATTGGTTGTTTTAGGGGGCCGGAGTGGCTGAGGACGGAGGCGCCGGTGGTGGTTCTGACTGTCATGTTGGGATTGAGTAATGGGTATTTGACTAGCGTGTTAATGATTCTTGCACCTAAGGAAGTGGTGGAGTCGGAAGCGGAGGTGGCGGCAATTGTTATGGCGCTGATGTTGGGGATGGGGCTTGTTGCTGGATCTGTGATTGGGTGGTTTTGGATCATTTGATCTATTGCTATTTAGTATTTAGTATAGTAGTGTACTATATACTATATATTAGAGATTTCAATTTGGTTGTATTGTAGAAAATGTTATGTAATTCACCAATCAATTATTTTTAAAATCTCGTCTTACTTACCCTCAAAAAAAAAATGATTAGGGTTGGCAACGGATTGGATTCAGGTCGAATTAGACCTTACTCAGATCCACTCAATTTATGTCAAGCGAGATTTAGAACTGCATTTTGTCTAATATAAAAT
The DNA here is from genome assembly GCA_038501285.1 of Penstemon eatonii. NCBI lineage: Eukaryota > Viridiplantae > Streptophyta > Magnoliopsida > Lamiales > Plantaginaceae > Penstemon > Penstemon eatonii. The sequence continues at coordinate 75,137,803 of CM076710.1, forward strand.
TCCCGGAGCAATTAAAATTTGGTTGAATTCGATTAGATTCCACATCTTTAAAAAATCTACACTTTCAATATTCTCCAATTTCTTTTCATACACAAGTTTCTTAATCTTTATATTATTTTTCAATTGAGATTGCATGAACTTGTTATCCCCACGAGTGAACTTGAGAAAATGAAAAGTATCCACCTCTCCGAGTGTTGTGTCGTTTGCAAAGAGCATGTCGAAATCTGTGTTTCACTACATGTATGTGTATCCTTGGCTATGAAGGTTTGGGCTGTGAGTAACTTACCATGCGCTGCATATCATATTATGGGCTTGGATTTTTTTCGCAAATAAGGACTGAAGGAGATTAGATACGGATGCTTTTGAATTTAGAGTGGTAATGTGTTGATCTATTTGGCACGCTAGTAATAAACAAACGTAGTTTCGTTGGAAAAAAAGTTGAGGTCATGGAGATTGCAACATTTGCCCATAACTATTTATCTGAACTCCGGAAGGCGAATGCAGAGGTCCTAACCACAAGACCCACATGTTAGAGAAGAGAGAATAGATGGCTACCTGGGAGTGAAGGTTTAGTAAAAATCAATTTTGATGCTTCAATCAATATTGATGAAGGATATTTTAGCTTTGGAGTAATCGCGAGATCAAATCGAGGTGTATGTTTAGGATGAGTATTGAAGTGTATTGAACAACCACTTGATCCGACAACGAGCAACTTTTGTGCTTATTTCTCGACTTATTCAACCTGTTAAATGTCTGCCCGTGGGGAAGCCATGGATTGCTATGGAATTCGCAGAGAAGTTTCAGTGGAAGAAGGTTGTTGTGGAAGGGGACTTCTATATCATTATTTCGAAAATTGGAAACTCTGAATATTGTAATGCAAAATTTGGTACTATTGTTAAGTACATCAAGAAACGTTCATCATCGTTAGAGTTATTATTAGCGGACTAGTCATTATAAAGTAGCGGACTCAGGTTCGAATCCCTATTGGGAGAGGTTCCCACTTTGTGTGCCTGATGCGCCTCGAAAGGGATTAAACCCTTGGGGAAAAAAAAAAGTTAGAGTTCTTATTAGCACAACAAATTTGGCGTGAATGCAATAAGGAAGCACATGAGATTGCAAAGTTATTAATGGTGATTCATTTTCTACCTATGTTCATTCAAAGTATTATAAATTCTGAAGTCGATTATTGAATGAAATTTGATTTTCCCTTAAAAAAAAATTTAACTCATGTGTCAAAACTTTTTTCATAATTACTCAAATTCAGCATGGAAAAGATTAACTGTATACATTAGCCACTTAATTCAAGTGATTAACAAACCAAATCAAAAGATGGTAAAATTGATATTAATGTACCCAAATCAATTTATGTTGCTAGGTAAGAGTATGCATAAAATGAATACTATAAGTGGAATATGAATAATGCACTCGGTATTCTTGTTAAAATTGAGGATAAAACCTTAACATAATGGATTGATTTAGATACATATTAGCTCTATTTATTTAAATTATGAAACTTCTTAACCAAATTGAAGCATTAGAAGAAATCCTAATCAAGCCGGATTCGGATCAACATTCTCCTCACTAACAGCCCCAGTCCCGGTTTCGTTCTTGTCAAATACACCCATTGCTCCAAATTCCGTAATTAGTAGTGGGCTTTCCACACCAATAACATTGATTGTTATCATATAACTAAGCCCATAACTTTTCCAATTGCTTTTAGACTTTCATCACAAACTCTTTTTTCTTGTTTTTTAGAATACTAAATCTTGTTTGAATAAATGAACGGTACTTGTTGATCAATTCATGATATTGAGACTAAATATTCACATTGATTGAAAGTAATAGTTAAGTTCACCTTATAAGGTCATGAACAATGTTCACCTTATAAGCTAGTTTTTTAGATTAAGTCAGACACAAACCATATAAGTGGACTTTGCCCAATCCATGTAGTAAATTCTAATATGGTATCGGAACCCCAGGTTAAAGTGGGTCACCTCCTTCCGTGATGGGCTCCTCCTAATACGCATAATTGAAAGTAAAAGTTTGGTTCTATTTTATGTTCAAAGCGTTCGCATAACTACTGAGCAAAAAATGTTGTAAATATAGGAAGTGAAATTTTTGTTGGCCTAAGTGCAAGTGTTGATTTTCTTCCCGTGGTTCCTACTTCATCGCCTTTGCTTTGGATTGGTCAGCTACGATCACTTTTAATTTAATTCCTTGTAATTGTAATATTTTTTGCGATGATGTTTGTTTTTAGTGAAGTATTGAATTATCTCTACTATTATAAAAACATGAATATTTATTAGTTTTTTTGTGCAAACTAAAATACCCCTATTTAAGTTGTAAAGTCATATTTATTAAGTGACAGATATGTAAAAGTAATTAAAGAGGTATTTATCTCCTTCATAAACTCCTAAAATTTATAATTTCTCTCTTACAATAATTTTTATTATTTTAATCTTAACAAACCATATAAAAAAACACAAGTACTATTTCAAATAACTCCTTAACTATAAATTATTATATTTTAGCATCAATATATATTTAAGTAAAATAATTAATTTATAAATTAGTACAACATAAGTCATAAACACTCTAAATACAAATAATTAAAATGAAATTATCTTGTATATCATTTTGTAAAAAAAAAAGGAAATTAAAATTGAATCCTACCTTACCTTTGAATGAATAAAAACTTACTTGTGACTTAGATAAGTACCTAGTTTTAATTTTTGGTTAGAATAACAAAATATAAAGAATATTCAATAATATCAAGACATACATAACAATATATTATAATAAAAAAAAATCGTGAGGAAAATAAGTGCAATCGATGGAAAAATGCTTAAATCGAAAAAAAAATTATGAAATCGTTGTAAACATGTGAAATCAATGAAAATTCAGGTGAAATTGGCGAAATATGGGTGAAATAGTTAAAAAAAAAATGCCCATGAAATGATAATTACATTTGAAATCTATGAAAATTCTGGTGAAATTATGAAAAAAGAATGAAATCGGTGAAACGGTGAGAAACAAATGAAATCGATGAAAAATTAATAAAGTCGGTAAAAAATGGTCAAGTCGAAGAAAACATGTGAAATTAATGAAAGTTCAACTGAAATTGGTAAAATTGTAAGCTTTTCACAAAATATCATGACATACATAACCACATATTTCACAAAATATAAAGAACATGTGAAATCTGTGAAAACATGTGCGAAATAGGTGAAAACCGTTTAAACTGGTAAATACATGTGAAATCAGTAAAAAAAAAAAGGAGTTCAACCGACAAAAATAGGGTGAAATCGATAGAAAAATAGAGGAAAAAAACAAAAGTAATCACTGAAATCGTAAAAAAAAAAGTGAAAATAGGTCATAACTAGCAAAAAGAAATTGCCTAAATAATGGGTTGAACCAGTAAAAATGAATTAAAATGATGAGTTTCAGAGTTTGGTATGAGTTAAAACTAGGTTAATTTGCTCTATTTTATGACTAATAAAATTAATTTTACTCTAATTTATAAAAACTACTCATAAAATTAACTAGACACGTATAATGTAATTGCACTGTAGAAAGAAAAAAAACGGTGAAAGCAAAAAGTAAATATGAGACCACATTATCAACTCCCACCCGAATTCATGATGCTACCTTGGTCGTAATAATTCCTAATTGAAGATTCATTTGTATATGTTATTAATCAGTACTCCCTCATCTCTAATTATAATTAAGAATTAATCAACTTTTTTTAAATTTGTGTAACAAATAGAGAGAATTTTATTTTTGGTATCATAAGTGATCTTACTATAAAATTATGGTACTATAAGTTAGAAAAATATACATATTTTGTACCAAAAGCTAACAACCCTCGACACATTTTGTACTCCCTTCAATTTTTGAACGGAAAATTTGTAGAGTTTTTTTTATAATTACAGATTGCTGTCAAAGTTTGCCCCACATATTTTCTAACCGATAAATTTACCCCACAATTCACAAGTTTGAAGCATTTCAGTTCCAATTACAAAAATAGTTAAAGATAACGGACATGGATGATAAACGTATGTGCATCATTAATGTTAACATATGAATGGCGTTAATTCAATGAGTACCTCTTTTGTTCCAAAAAGTGAAATCGCTCACCCCGGACGCCCCTCACCCCCTACCCGACAATGAGTACCTCTTTTGCTTTTAAAAAAGGGCCTCTCATGTGAAACAAGATTTCAAATCACCACTATTTTCAATTATATCGCTTTTTACCTCATTTGGTATGGAATCTATATAAAAGAAAAAAAAATCGGGGATTTTTAGTTCTGTGCTGAAATACAAAAACAGTGATAATTAGTGCTGTCCCACAATTTGAAAATGATCTAATTAAGAAAATGATATTTGTTTTGGGATGTAAAAAAAAAAAAAAAGGAAAATTGAACTTGTGAAATGCAAAAATACCCCTATACTTTGCCTAATTAGCGAAACTTCCCATGTGTTATTTTTATTAGTAAAATCCTTCATGCATTTTTATTTTACTTGCAAAAAAAACCCTCCCACGCTGGAATACATATTTTGCAAGAAAAATGTCAATTATAATCCAACAACAAAAAACCACCCCTCTTAATTGGAAAAAATATCAATAATCCCTTGTTAATTTTGAAAATTGGCAATACCCCATGTTCATTTAAAAAATTGACAATAACATTCCTATTGAGTTATGAATGAAATTCAGATGAGATTTTTTTTCCTAATAAAAAAAGAATATATATATATATAGGGAGGTTTTGCTAATTAAAATAAAACAGAGGGATTTTGCCATTTAGCTCATAGAGAGATTATATAAAAATAAACTATATATATATAAAGAAAAGTTATGTACTCTTTGCATTTTTTATTTTTATTTTCTTTAATGAATTAAAGCAATTTTCATATTAATTACAATCCCAATAAAATTTCGATGAAGCAATTATATTAGATACATTCCGATTAGCTTGTAGAAAAAGTAGAAACTAATACTCCCCTTGAAATTGATCTTTGGTGGGGCAGTGACGATCGGCCATAAACTTGTTCATTGCAATTTTTTTCTTTTGAGGGAAATGGTAATTAAATTATTATATCGAGAAATTTATTTGAATACTAGTAAAATATTTAAGAATGACTAATTAACAAATACTAACGAATTTACTAACCAAGTTAATACAAAGTTAGAGAAATACCACATTTCTGATATGATTTGAACCTAGGACCTCTTCATTGCAATTTTGTTTAATTTGACCAAAATTGGGTGTATTATTTCAACATTTTCAATTAGGTACTTGCACAAAGACAAACTTATTATTGTGACCATTATAGTCTGATCTTATATTAAAGGAATCATGTATGACAAAATTTGAAAAATTAAACCTATATATAATCAAATGTTTCCAAGCAATTTACATTGGCCTTCTAATGCTTATCTGTAGTTGTTTTTAATGACAAATATAATTTTTTCCATCTTAAATATTCTGATCATATTTTTATAACCAATTCCGCTATTATTTGGCGATGTGATTAAAGTTATGTAGTTATTCCGAGAAAAATGCATCAAACCCACATGTGTATTGAGAAATCCGCACATAACCCCCCTGTAATATTTCTTTTTTTGTATAGAACTTTGTGTTGTATTGAATTTTGCACACTCTCCCTTTAACGATTACATAATTGACATCGTTAGTTTGTTTAGGTTAAATACTATCTTTACCCTCCATGTTTAATCTATATCTATTATATTAATTACATATGCACAAGGGAATTCCTTGCAAGTGTTTGTAAAACACAAGAGGGTTCTATGCAACAACAAAAAAAGACACAAGGGGGTTTCGTAGTGGTTATAAAAAAATGTAGGTGGGTTCGGTGCATTTTTCCTATAAAATCTTTTAATTAAAATTGAGTTTCAGTCTCATTAACTGCAAGTGAGATATATTATCCGTCAGATGAAAAAGAGATTTTATGCAACTTTTTATTAAACACAAGAAAATTCCTTGCAAATGTTTGAAAACACAAGGAAATTCTATGAAAAAAAAAATATACAGAGGAGTTTTACGCATATTTTTTTAAAACGCAGGTGAGTTTTGGTGCATTTTGCCCTAGCTATTCTGAAAGTTGACTAAATATTAGAAGCCATGTTTTATGTATAATAATTGATTGGCTGGCTCTTTCATATGTGCTAGCTACTGGTAGGCTAAGAAAGCCACGTACTTGGTCAATAATAACGTATACATAAATCCACCCCTTTAACATTTGTTTATTCAAAATGAAATCTTATCCACATATATAGCATAACCATGACATGAATATTCTCACTTTGGCGCTAACATATATTTAGTGTTCTCGGGGAAAAGTTCTGGAAAGCAGTGTGCCAACTTTCAGTGCATTTGAATATTGTACATTCAACTTAATATTAATATATATAGTATTTTTTTTGACATATTTGCTATCAGATACATCATACATGACATGACAAAAATAGTGTTGCAATATCGCACTTCAAAATTCGAAGTATGCACTAGAATAAAGGTTCAGACCTGGATCGAACCCTATTCTAAGAGTTTAACTATTTGCGTCCGTCGAGCTCGGACCTTGAACCCTATAGATAGGTAACAAGTTATCTATCTAAACTTTTCCTGTAGCGGCCCCACCCTAATCACATCCGGACCGGAACTCACACGAGTTGGGACACGGGTTAGGGTAGTGTAGGGCCCGGTGGGGTTTGGTTGTATTAGGTGTTGCATATGATTTTGTATTTAAGCTATTGGGTCACGGGCTAATTCTGTTATGGTCCGCTTCGAGTCAATCTATTGAATAAAATCAACTAGTATACGTCCCGTGCTATGCACAGGAATTTAAAAAATATATATGTTAAGTAACTTGTTTAACATATTAAAAATATCTGTTGTACGACATGGTTAAAATATATAAAATGAATTAACAATATTTATATATAAAGAAAAATAAATTGTTAAATATTAACAAAAAAGGATAGAGGATGGAATTATATTCTTTAAAAATATATCACTCTAGAGTCTAGACATCTAAGTTCCATAGGAATATTTACACACCATCAATGTTAAAGTAATACATGGATAATGAGCAAAAACTACGTTAATAATAGTTTAATATAACCGATTTATGTATGTAATAATTTACTTATTCTCAATATAAGCATTTTGCAGAATTTTCTATGCAAAAGTGTATGTTGTATGATATATAACTATGTGAGTTAGAACAATGAAACATTTTGATATTTGTAATTCTTAAAATTTAAAATAATGTAACAAATGTTTATACCATCTGTGATAGGAACAAAGTACAACGTCGTCAGGTTAAGCAGCTCAATGTTCGCCTCATCTCCTATAATTTTATGATGTTTTATTACAATAATCTATGGACTAAAACAAAAGTTAATTTTTTAGTAATTTTACCGTTTTCACATGTAGTAGACATCATTTGTGGTGGTGGTTCTTTGTCGGCATTATCTTGTTGAAGTCCCTCTATTAAACAAAAATAAGTAGTCTACTTAATTAAATTTTGTAAACTAAATGTGCAAGATAAAATTAAGTTATAAACATTTCACATGGCATTTATTTTGAATGAAGCAGTTGAGAAAGTTTGAAACTTAAACAAACTTGATTTTGATTAGACGATACAATAGAGCTACGTTAAGCATTTTAAACCTGAGAATCTAACAAATACAAAATAAGGTACAAAATGAATTTTAAATGTACTAGTTATTTATAGGTTAAAAACTATATAAAAACTAGGGAAAATTGCAGAAAAGGTCCCAAACTAATTGCCAATTTTGGTTTTTCGTCCCACACTTTATCACCTCACCGAATTTCGTCCCGTAATTTTATTTTTTTTTTGGAATTTCGTCCCGCCGTTAAGTATTAGACGGAAATTGCCACGTGGCCGTTAAATTGCCACGTGGATGCTTACGTGTCATGATGACGTGGCAATTTTAGCATACCAATTATACAAGATTGCAGAATTAGTCTCAAACTAATTACAAATTTTGGTTTTTCGTCCCAAACTAATTACAAATTTTGATTTTTCGTCCCAAACTATATCAATTAGCCAAATTTCATCCCGTGATTTATCATTTTACATGAATTTAGTCCCACTATAAATTTCTAATTTAATAAAAATGACGATTCAATCTTTTACATTTTCTTTTCCAAGAAAAATATTATAAATATTAAAGTGACAATATTTATAATATTTTAATATTTTAATATTTATAATATTTTATTTTTAATATTTAAACAATATATATAATATTAATATTTAAAATATTTTTAAAGTGACAAAATTGCGTATATATTGTTTTATTTTAAATATTTTAATACTTAAAATATTTTTTAATATTTTTAATATTTAAACAATATATATAATATTAATATTTAAAATATTTTAAAGTGACAAAATTGCGTATATATTGTTTTATTTTAATATTTATAATATTTTATTTTTAATATTTAAACAATATATATAATAATAATATTTAAAATATTTTTAAAGTGACAAAATTGCGCATATATTGTTTTATTTTAAATATTTTAATATTTAAAATATTTTTAAAGTGACAAAATTGCGTATATATTGTTTTATTTTAATATTTATAATATTTTATTTATAATATTTATAATATTAAAATATTATAAATATTGTCACTTTAGTATTTCTAATATTTTTCTTGGAAAAGAAAATGTAAAAGATTGAATCTTCATTTTTATTAAATTAGAAATTTATAGTGGGACTAAATTCATGCAAAATGATAAATCACGGGATGAAATTTGCTAATTGATATAGTTTGGGACGAAAAATCAAAATTTGTAATTAGTTTGGGACGAAAAACCAAAATTTGTAATTAGTTTGGGACTAATTCTGCAATCTTGTATAATTGGTATGCTAAAATTGCCACATCATCATGACACGTAAGCATCCACGTGGCAATTTAACGGCCACGTGGCAATTTCCGTCTAATACTTAACGGCGGGACGAAATTCCAAAAAAAAAAAAAATTACGGGACGAAATTCGGTGAGGTGATAAAGTGTGGGACGAAAAACCAAAATTGCCAATTAGTTTGGGACCTTTTCTGCAATTTTACCTAAAAACTATTATATGTAAAAGTACATATCATTTGTATTATGAATTGATAATTCTGGTGGATGAAGATTAAAATGTGTACCAGTGAAGGAGTTATGGTTTAGACCAGAACGTTGTCATTGAGATACATGTGATGACCTTTTTTTTGTGTTGTGTTTTCTGCCCAAAGATGTGGTATTTATATGAGATTCATGAGCCTCAATAATATCCACCTCATGTCTTGCTGCTAAAAATTGATACTCTCTTTGCATGGACTCCAATCTTTGATGAAACGAATGGAAGTTTCGACGTCTTTGTCGTTTGACAATTAATTCCATCATTCGTCTAAATCTAGCAAGGTTGGAATGTACTCGGTGATCAGTCATAAGAAGTCCTGCAAATCGATGTGCATTAAGAAAAATAATAACAGTTAGAATGCTTTATATAAAAATATAAAGAAAAAAAAATAATTGAATTACATAGAATCCATGTCGGGGTATAATGTCAAAATATTTGATCCTTTAAATAGCGTTAACTATGAACAAAATCTTGAACAGACATATTATTTGAGAAATTGTAATGATATAATATCGAAATAAAGTTGACAGGTTCAAATCCTGAATATAATAATGAACCAAAATCAATGTGTCAATACTTATGGAAAAAAAACGACAGTACATATTAAAAAGGCAGGAAGATAGAGGTAGCCAGCACATACAATATAAAGAGAAGAAAAAAAGTGACATACAGAACATATGATATGATGATGTAGAGATTTAAAGGTGAGTGGTGATAATTTTTTAAGACAATAAACACCAAAAAGCTTAGAAAATTTACAGAGAACATAGGCGAAAGTATTTGATGTTCTCGTTAGCTTAGAAAATTTACAGTGAACATAGGAGAAAGTAATTAATGTTCCCGTAAAATATATATATATATATATATATATACGACATAAGAATTAGAGGCATGTAATACTCACCTTACCTCTTTGTTTAATAAATAACACCTTTAAAATCTTATGAAATGGTTTTCTAAGATATTCTTTACTCCACTGATGTTATCATAAAAACAAAACAAATTAAAAATTAGGAAGGTGAAAATATTATGATAATTTAATTTTTTAACCAAACCGTTAGCTTCATGCAATGTTGTATATGTTGTACATTAGAAGAATACGAAGTCAATTTCCGTAGATGCCATGTTATTGTATTGAGAAACGACGTGGAAGTTGTGTGATAAGTTATGTAAATGAGGAAGAAGCCATGAAAATTTGAGAAGAATATGGAAGAAAAAGGAGTAAAATATTTTGAGAAGAAGATGGAAAAAATTGAATTGTACGTGGGTTTGAAGGTAGTTATATTATTAAGTAAAATAAAATAAGGAAAAAAACATGGGTTATGAATTATGTAGTGTGTTTGAAGGTGGTTATAACATGTATTAGATAATTATTAAGTAAAATAAAATAAATCAAAATAAGGAGAAAATAGTATTTTGATCAAAACAAATGAATTGAAGTCAAAGACCGCTGTGAAATATATTATAAGTAGATAGATATCATAACTTCGTAAAAATTAATCTTAAATCACTAACTTATTTAAACTACCGTGTTATAACTAATATGTAGATTTTTTTTTTTTTGCCTTTCGGTCTTTCCATGGGAAGATTTTGCAACAGTTGCTTTGGATAATTCATTCAATTATTCCCCAATTTCATATTTTTCCCTAAAATTTAGAGTTCTAAAACTAAATCCACTTTGAAATGATTTTTTTTTTCTTTCAAAACTACCTGTTATTAAAATATTAAAAATAATAATGTAACACTACTATATCAAGTTTTATTTTTTTATCTATTCTTTATAAAATACAAAACTAAAATGTGAGCAAAAGTACACACTGAGCAAAAAATTGTTTGGTTGTATTTTGCTTGTTTTGCTGATTCATATTTAGGATGAGAGAACTAAAATATGAATTGATCGTGTTGTAATTGAAATTTTTATAATAAAAAGTAATATGAAAAAAGAATAAGTAGCCAAATATTAATGTATAAATTTATTTACTAACCAAAAGAGGCTAAATTTTCTTGTACAGTCCTTTTTAGGCGTGTAAAACCATAAATATATATATCTCAGTAGAATTACTACCCATCTATTCCATCTCTTTACCACTCTATCAGAGCTGTCAACAGAGTTAAACTTGTTTAAGATTAGATTTATTCAAATTATTATTATTATTAAAATTAATCATTTATTCAGCTTCGGCTCCGGCGATTGGATCGTCAGTTCTTCAAAAGGTATCGTATCTTGTCATATTATGTTAATAGTTTTAAAAAACATTCGTTTTTGGAACATACTTTATGTTTTTTAGTTCAATTCTTTTGTGTATTTAATTACACCCTAGAAAAAAAATTACATGATCTACCGATAATTATGATTAATTTTGAGACAATAGGTTAAAATAGGTTGTACTTGAATTTCATATGCATCAACTGTTTAACGCCTATGCAGTTTTGGTTTATCTCTAGCGAGATTATGGTGTAATATAGTGCTGTTTATGTAGGTTTTACTGAGGTGATCATTGGAAAAAACTGCTGTTATTGTACTTTGGTGTGTGAAATGAGTTGAAAATTATGGCAGTGAAGAGAAAAGTGGGAAAATATGAGCTCGGAAGAACCATTGGTGAGGGTACTTTTGCGAAAGTTAAGTTTGCGCAGAATACAGAGACTGGTGACAATGTGGCCATCAAAGTCTTGGCAAAAAGTAGTGTTCTCAAGCACAAAATGGTTGATCAGGTGATCAATTTTTGTGTTGCATAAAGCTGACTTGAAGTTGTCATATCATTATGAGTATTACTACTGTTTCACTTCACTATTGAATAATTCTCTCTGTATTTGGAGAATGTTAAAGTTCATTATCACATGATTAAAGAATTAGAAACAGGATACGAAGTGTGATCAGTTCCACAAGAGGTGATGTTTCTTCTTAGAATTCTATGTATCAAAAATTTCGCAATAGATATTTAAAAAATGGGTGACTTAATGACTTATCGTTACTAATTTAGAAATGTCGAGCTGCCGATTTGCAATGGGAGAAAATTTCATCTAAAATTATGGAAAAAGTTGAATTCAAAGCTCCTCGTGTCACCTTATAACCTTGAATAGCTGAGCATATGCCTTAAGCGTAAAATATACCATCTTGATTTTTCGTGGAGTCTTATTAGGTGATCATCCTTCCTTGTTCTACCATTTACCATATAGTTTAACTTCCCAAATGTCAAGAGATTAATATATGACTAAATGAATCTTATATTTTCTATCAAGTTACTCAATTCGTTACCTTCATCAAACATTGGTATTTCAGCTACGAGATATGTTTGTAAATACTGAGGGCCAAGAAAGTTTTACCCTTGTTAATTTTGTCATACCTGTTGTGAAAGCACTGGTCGTTACTATTGCAGACTTCACAAATTAATCTAGAAGTCTGTATCCCACGCCAGTGAAATCTTGTGTGTCCGGGATTATAGTAGTAAAGATACAGTTTTTATAAAACTCTTTATATTGTTTGTAATGTATTGTAACATGAGGAGCTCTCTCAGTATTGTCATTTTTCCTCCTTCATCAAGTCTTATAGGTGACTTATTTAAATTGGTTACCAGATCAAACGAGAGATATCCATAATGAAGATTGTCAGACATCCTTGCATAGTGAGGCTGCATGAGGTATGGGTTATATTCGTATTTTGTGACTATTTTGAGTTAGAAATTCAACTGCGTATCTCTTTCCTTGTAATTCTGATACACAGGACTTTGCTTTCTTGTTTACCTTTCTTTTGGCTTCATCTATCTTCTAGGTTTTATCCAGCCAAACAAAGATATACATAGTTCTAGAGTTTGTCACTGGAGGAGAACTTTTTGATAAAATTGTAAGTTTGTTTACTGTTCTGAAAAATATAATTGTCTTCTCTTTCTTTATTTGCCTATCAATTAGATTCACACTGAAGCTGTTTACAGTGACATGGTGATGCAGTAGTATGTTAGGAGAATATCGAAGATCAAATCTTGTAGATTAATCTACTAATTTAAGTTATTTTGTTTACTTAGAAGTCTATCAGATATTTTTCATTTTCATTGAAGTTTTAGTAATTATCTTGTTTCCTTTAGAAGTTTATCTATTTTCAGTGGTTATTTTATTATCAATAATCTCTTCTATTTTTTTAATATCAATAATCAACTATTATTTTATTATCAATAATCTCTTCTTTTTTTTTTAATATCAATAATCAACTATCTCAAAATTGTCCACAAGCCGGACATTTATAGCTAAAATAAAATAATCACTGAAAATAGATAAACTTCTAAAGGAAACAAGATAATTACTAAAACTTCAATGAAAATGAAAAATATCTGATAGACTTCTAAGTAAACAAACTAGTTTTTTTTCCTACATGATTTGATCTTCGATATTCTCCTAATATACTCCTGCATCACATGGAAAACAAACTAGTTTTTTTTTCTTTCCTATTTATGAACTTGAATGTATAATGCCATGTGTGGGACCGTATGCACTGTGTGTTTGTTTGCAGTACTAGGACATATCATACAAATTTAGGGGAGGTTATGGATCAGTTTCTCTTGCAAACCATACATTCCTTACATGTTATGTGTATCTATGCTGATATCCTTCCAAAGATTGTAGAATTATGATAAAGTCATATTATCATAAATTATTCGTAATTGGATGTGGATTTTTTTTGTAATGTACATTTGTACTTATATCGGGATAACTCTCATATGTTTTCCCTGGGTGCTAAGGTTCATCAAGGCAGGCTTTCTGAGAATGAATCAAGAAGATACTTTCAACAGCTCATCGATGCAGTTTCACACTGCCACAGCAAGGGTGTGTATCACCGTGACCTAAAGGTGTGGACTACTTTCCTACAATAGTCGAGATAGGAAACTATCACACTTATCGGTTTTAACCGTAGTAAATCATCTGTATGTATAGCCTGAAAACCTGCTCCTCGATTCCAAAGGAAACTTGAAGGTTTCTGATTTTGGACTGAGTGCGTTACCTCAACAAGTAAGCACGATTGCCAATTCGAATTCCATGGTTTTTGGATATTGTTGTTCTAGCTATGTTTTATTTTTCGATTATGATTATCCTGAAGTGTAAATGATTTCCTCTCCTCTTCACTAATCCAGGGAGTTGAACTTCTTCATACAACTTGTGGAACTCCAAATTATGTTGCACCTGAGGTATTATTTCCATGAATTACTATTATTTGCTTGATATTACTTTTGTTACTCTTACGCAATAGTCTTTTCAGCGCATGTAATTTGTGACTTTCTAGGGTCTTATGCTGGTCTCTAGTTACTTACTCATTATCATCTTTTTATATCTAAACAATTCCCTTTATAGATGTTTTTGGAAGTTTATCATTAGGATCTGAAGTATCTTGTAGCACTTCTGGTCAATACAAGGTTACCTAAAGCAGGATAGAAGGTCAAAATATAGAAAGAGTGCCCTACAGCATGCAGTATAAGTTTGTATTTTGGCTGATGATCTTTGTCCAACTGTTATGCAGTTGGATTATATAATGCTAACTATACCAAGCACCTGGATTCATATCCAATTAATAATCTTACATTCCTTTGTCTGCCAGTGTAATTTTTCATTGTATTTGTAGTGCCCTTGAAACAATCTACTAGTCATTTGAGTATCAATAATCAACAAACAATAATTTTGTTGTAAATGTCTCCGTTCAATTATAACTTTGTGTGTGTGTTTTTTATTTATTTTCTATATATTTATATAGTTTTAGTTGTTGGATATTGTAAAATTTCAGTAAGCTCCCACTGTGTGCAATTTATCCGCTACATGGAAGAAAATATGTTTTCCTTTGATGATATTTTAGTATCATGGCTTGGGTAATTGACTTCAGGTATTAAGCCACCGTGGTTATGATGGTGCTGCTGCTGATCTTTGGTCATGTGGTGTTATCCTTTATGTTCTAATGGCAGGATATCTACCCTTTGATGAGACAGACCTTCCCTCCTTGTATAACAAGGTTAATCTGCTTGATTCTTAGCCTTCAGTGTTACTTGGTATCTATGTCAATATATAAGCATGGTTTCGTAGGTTGAAGTAACCATTTGTTATAATTCGAATCATTCATGTTCTGTTAAAAATTCTATGTATCTCTTGTCAAAGTAATTTTCCTTCGGAGTTTATCTAATCAAAGAAACTCTCACATTACCATGCAGCTCCTTTTTCTTTTAAATTTCTAACTGAAACAAACCATTTGTTCCCCATTAGAGATTTATAAAGCTTTTTTAGTGGGCTCCAAACGCACTAATTTTTTTTTTAAGCACACAAGTGCAAGTATTTAGCTACAAACTGCAAGTACATAATATCAGTTATGTACCCATTCCTTAATTAGGTCGTACATATTCCTCGTATCTATACACTAAGCTTCCATTTTCAAGGATTTAATTGGGCTGCCTTGATGATATTTTAGTCTTCATATGCATTTCATTGACATTGGTCAGTCCTGAATAATCTTTTTAGTTATCTGGATCACATTTAAATTTTCTCAATGTACAGATCAGTGCAGCACAGTTTTCATGTCCATTTTGGTTTTCTCCACCTGCAACATCATTGATACATAAAATCCTTGATCCGAATCCTGAAACTGTGAGTGCAGATGACGAATTTTAACTAGATCTTCGCAATTCATGGAATCTATTTGCTGTTGGTATTTGGTTTGTCAAATGTTGCAACACATTGTTATTATGATTAATTTTTTTTTAATATCAGCTACTTCAATTCTAATTTTTATTATCTTGTGAACTTTAGTATCTTAGTTAAAACATGTGAGATTGCATAGATGGAATGTTTAACATACAGAAATACCAGAAGTAACTTTAAAGAAGTTTGAAAATGTCTGAATGTTGAACGGTGGGAAGCAATTAAATAAGTGGTTTGTATAAATGATGTTGTAGATGCTGAAAGATGATAGTGTCTAATATGGTATACGGTAATATCAATTTAAACACTATATTGTCGACGAATTGTTGAGACTCTGAGAAAAAGTTATTTGCTGGGACAACATTAAGGCAATTCCCCATTCCTTGGGCTACTGATGAGTAAAAACATGAGGGCACTACAAATGTTGGTGGAACTGCTCATATGTATTTCATGAGTAATATATATGTACTACTGAAGCAATTATCTCCCTAACTCGTAAGAAGCTTTAACGCAATCTCGAATTTGATAATTCAGTTAGAAAACTAAAAGTTTTAGTAATAGTCTTGTGGGGATATCATTGGAGTGATTTACTCTGCTTAATCTTATTCAAATGTTTGATACATATTTATATAAAACTTCGAGAAAGTAATTTAAATGTGTAGTCTGTCAGCATCTTCCTTGTGTATGCAAGCTAAGTGGCCAAACCACGTTATAGCTTTGGTTTTTTATTTCACTATCTTCATGTTATAATTCAAATTTAACTATCCTATATTGCTTGCTTTTGTCTTTTCTGAAAAATGTTTGCTTATAATTAAACCCAAGTGATTTTCACCATTCTGACTGGACGCAGTGTTTTTGCAGCGAATAAAAATTGATGGGATAAAGGGAGACCAATGGTTTCGGAAAAATTATGTGCCTGTCAGTCCTAGAGAAGACGAAGTGGTGAATCTGGATGATGTTCGTGCTGTTTTTGATGATATTGAGGTTAGGTCATTATAAGTTGATTCGTTCTACTTTTTTTTTTAGAGTAATACATCCAGCATTTACCATTTGCAAGATTCACTTTACACCATTTCTTTCGATCTACTAGCATGCCAGTCAATATCTAACCGCAATTTTTCAAGGGAAAAACTGATTTTTATTACTGTCAAATCAGTATATCTTCATTCAGTATAATGTTTTTGCTTCAAAATCCAGGACAAATATGTAAACGAGGAATCCCGGAATAATGAAGATGGCCCTTTGATAATGAATGCATTTGAAATGATTACCCTGTCACAAGGGCTAAACTTATCGGCCTTGTTTGACAGGCGCCAGGTATAGTTGTATATGGTGTTATTCTCCCTAAGTAAACCTCCTATTGGTTAGCTAAATGTTGGGTCATATATATATACATATTCACAGGATTATATCAAACGGCAGACTCGTTTCGTTTCTCGCCAACCGGCAAAAGTTATAATTTCATCAATTGAGGCTGCTGCTGGATCCTTGGGACTCAAAGTTCACACACGTAATTACAAGGTCTAGTAATCCCCAAAATTCAATAGATAAGGGGTCTGAAATTCACGTTTCTTTGATTCACATTATCTAATCACTTCCAATGATTTTGTTTAAACAGACAAGACTCGAGGGTGTATCTGCTAACAGGGCTAGTCAATTTGCTGTTGTGGTGGAGGTAAATTTTGAATTTCAATTTAGTATTGCTTTGTCAAAGGTTTCGGATTATTAATTTATTACGACTTGTCATATTTGTTTTCCATAGGTTTTTGAAGTTGCTCCGTCTCTTTTCATGGTTGATGTTCGTAAGGCTGCTGGAGACACCTTAGAGTACCACAAGGTGACCTTTGAGTTTACAATTCTATTTTAATATAAACAGTGCAAAACAATGATATATTTTCATCCCAATTGATTCTTCTTGCAGTTCTATAAGAACTTTTGTGCAATAATCGATAAAATCATTTGGAGACCTAAGGAAGGTACGCCAAATTCTGCTCTGCTTAGGACAATGACTTGCTGATCCATATCAAGGATGTGAAGCAAATCAGACGAGCCATTTATCATGCTCTCGTGTCTACTACAAGTGGACTTGTAACTGGAACTCTTTTTTACCGGTGATATGTGATGAGTATTTGTGTGTTATACTCTTTACTTAGAAGCTGTACATGCTGGAAAAGATACAAATCATTGTAACCAACCAAAAAAAAGAAAAAGAAGAAACAAATAATTTGTCTGTTGTGAGAAAAAAGAAATCCTTCATATGTTGGCTGAGTTGGCTGCTTCTGATGAGCCTTTGTATTATTATCTGTAATTTGTAATAAAGGAAGGAAAATTGTTGGAATATCTACAAGAAACGTGATTGATCTTCTTATTCATGTTCTTATACAGTGTTAAAGTGTCAGTTTTTCACTAGAAGCTTGGAAAATTTCCCCAGCTGGATCTAATATATTCCGTTAGTTTTTAGATATTCTACTTTGAATTCAGAGAAAGGGCTAGTGATTTATGTATGCATAATTTTTTCAATGATAGTTAATTATACATTTTTGAGATTTAATAAATTTACTCTATGCTTTTCTTATTTTAAAATTTCTCTCTAAGCTTCAGAATTACAAAATTTGCTGTAAATCGTCACAATGAATATAGTTTGATAAAATTGAATTTATCGTGCAGTGGTTTAACTTCGAGTTGCATCCAAATTCAGATCTCATTCTTGGTTTGTAAGAACAGAAGACGATTTGGTGCAATGAAACTCCACACAGTAGATTTCGTGAAGTTTTTCCACTGACACATGGGAGTTTCATGAATTTTTAAATTAATTTAAATGGATAAAAAATAAGTTTCAGTCTCGCTAAGTGTGATTGTTACATGCAAAAATTAGAAACGGTTAATGAATGAAAATGAACAATTACCCCCTGCTCAGTTTTGAAATAAATGAAGAGGAAGGATTCGAACCCTGGACCAAACTCAGTTCAAATACAACACTTATAAAAACGTAATAAAAGAAATAGCAACTTTAGCTATTTCTCTTCAGGAGCTGGAGTCTTACTAAGCTGATGACAAGGCGCCAGATGGAGCACACGTGGCAAAAAAGATCTGGACCACTGTTGTGGTCCTGCAACGGCTTCTTTACATGAGGAACACGCAGAGGAATCAATTCATTCAGATCAAAATTTACGTGAGTCTCTCTTCCCTTTTCCCTCTGAATTCCAGCTACGGCATCTTCATTTACGCACTGATTCAGCTGTGTTCATTCTCATTTCAGGTGTGTGGGAATCACATAGTTGGATTACGGCCAGTTCGATTAATTCCTTAATCCTGCTGTCCTGTATTGTTTTGATTGTAACTTGGATTAATTGAGTTGTAGATTGGGCTTTGATTGAGTTTGGGGTTGTGTAATTTCTTCTGATCATATATTTTGTGTACTGGAAGTTTATTTGAATTTATATTGCAGTTTTTGGTTGAGGTTGTTATATTAAATCGTTGATTATTATTGTGTTTGAATTTGGAGTGTTTCAGTGGTATCCAGAGCTCCCAGGTTCTGTGTTCGCTGGGAATTGAATATGGCAGTTAATACAAGGGCTCAGGAGATGCAAAAAGAGTTGGATCAACTAAGGGCAAACTCTGTGGGGTTGGAACAGAAGGTGGAGCAGTATATGGAGGAGATGAGAAGGAGTTTTGCTGAGTTGATGAGTGAAAGGACCAGTGTCAATCGTGGTGGAGATCCAATGGTGAATGATTCACCCAGAGGTAATTCATTTCATACTGGGAACTCCTCTCATCCTTTTCAGAATAGACACCACATGAGAATAGATTTTCCTAAGTTTTATGGGGACAACTTAAAAGATTGGGTGTACAGAAGTGAGCAGTACTTTGAGGTAGAGGATACTCCAGATAGCTATAAGGTGAAATTGGCTGGGTTAAACATGGAGGGAAGGGCTTTACATTGGCACCAAGCTTATGTGAAAATGAGAAGAGGAGTGATTCATTGGGAGGAGTACTTACTGGCTTTAGAACATAGGTTTGGGTCACTGTTGTTTGAAGATCCTATTGGAGAAATGAAAAAACTAAGACAAACCTCTTCAGTCCAGCAATACCTAGATGTGTTTGATGAGTTGCTGCACAGGGTTGATATCCCAGAGGACTACGCCATTAGTATGTTTTTGACTGGATTGAAGGAAGAAATAGAGTTACCTGTCAGGATGTTGGCTCCTAAGACATTGCAGAAGGCATACAATTTGGCTAGATTACAGGAACAAACTAACTATGCTATGCATAAAAAAACTCCCAACATAAATATGTCCAGAAACATTGGCATTTTACCAACTCCTCACAACAAGCCTCTTACACCCTATCAAACCCATACTGCCCAGAATCAGTCTAAACCAGCACCTAAGGCTTCTAAAGTCTTATCTACCACAGAAATGGATGAAAAAAGAGCCAAAGGACTCTGTTTCTGGTGTGATGAAAAATACACCTATGGTCACCAGTGCAGCAAGAGGAAACAGGTGTGGTTGATGGAACTAGATGAGATCAATGACCAACCAGATGATGATAATGTGAGCTATGATAATCAAGAAGATAAAGAAGATACTGATCTTCCTATAGTTTCAGTACATGCAATGACTGGATTAGCTAATTTCAACACAATGAGAGTCACTGGCTCTCAAGGGGGTAAAGCAATACATATCTTAATTGACTCAGGAAGTACTCATAACTTCTTGGACCTATATGTTGCTAGGAAGTTGGGCTGCAAATTGGAAAAGACCACACCACTGGCTATTGCTGTTGCAGGAGGAGACCACATTTACAGTGAACATATATGTAAGGGGTTTACTTGGTCAATGCAGGGAACTCTTTTTACTATTGATGTTATGGTTTTACCTTTGGGAGGGTGTGGACTAGTGTTAGGAGTACAATGGTTGGCTCCCCTGGGAACCATTGAATGGAACTTCAGTGAATTATCTATGAAATTCACTACTGGAGGTAGAACTGTCTGTTTGAGGGGCAAAAAGAATGATGTGAAGGTGGTTAAGGGTAATAAGATGAAGAAAATACTGTCCAAACCTGCGGAATTAGCTATGATGAGTCTCAGTTGGATACAACCAGACCATACTCCACCACAACTTATAAGTATAAACATGTTGGATCATCAAGAAAGACCACCTGATTTGCAACAACTTTTGAGTGAATATACAGATTTGTTCACACCTCCAACTGAATTACCTCCTCACAGATCACATGATCATTCCATTACTCTCAAGGAAGGAACTCAGCCCATCAATGTCAGGCCATATAGATACCCTGCCATTCAGAAAGATGAGATTGAAAAAATGATTCAAGAAATGCTCACTGCTGGAATTATCAGACCAAGCAACAGTCCCTACTCATCACCCATTGTGATGGTAAAAAAGAAAGATGGCTCTTGGAGGGTTTGTGTAGATTACAGAGAACTTAACAAGGCTACAGTCAAGGATAAATTTCCCATCCCAGTGATAGATGAGTTATTAGATGAGCTTCATGGAGCAAAATTTTTCACCAAGTTAGATCTAAGATCTGGGTATCATCAGATCAGAATGACTGAAAGGGACATAATGAAGACTGCATTCAGAACACATAGTGGGCATTTTGAGTTTCTAGTAATGCCCTTTGGGCTAACTAATGCCCCTTCCACCTTTCAAAGTTTGATGAATCAGGTATTTCAGTCCTACTTGAGAAAATTTGTACTAGTGTTTTTTGATGACATTTTGATTTATAGCTACAACTGGCATCAACACTTGCATCACTTGCATCTGGTTTTTGACATATTGAGGGATCACCAATTGTTTATTAAGGAGAGTAAATGTAGCTTTGGTCAAACTCAAGTAGAATATTTAGGATACATCATTTCAAATGAGGGTGTATCTGCTGATATCCAGAAGATAGAAGCTATGTTGAATTGGCCCATACCTAAAAATTTAAAAGCCTTGAGGGGGTTCCTTGGGCTCACTGGGTATTACAGAAGGTTTGTAAAGGATTATGGCACCATTGCCAGACCTCTTACAAATCTACTTAAGAAGGACAAGTTTGTTTGCACTCAAGAGGCCACTGATGCTTTCAAAACACTCCAACACTGTATGACTACCACTCCTGTTTTGGCACTACCTGATTTCAACTACCCCTTTGAGATTGAGACTGATGCATCTGGGAAAGGCATGGGAGCAGTCTTGATGCAGCATCACAGACCTATTGCTTACTACAGTAAAGCTCTCACTGATAAGCATTCTGCATTACCAGTGTATGAAAGGGAGCTTCTAGCTTTGGTATCTGCTATAGAGAAGTGGAGGCCCTATTTAGTGGGAAGGCACTTTATCATCCATACTGACCATCAGAGTTTAAAATTCTTACTAGAACAAAGGATTTCCACTCCTGCACAACAAAAATGGTTGGTGAAGTTGCTTGGTTATGATTTTGCAATTCAGTACAAGAAGGGTACAGAAAACACTGTGGCTGATGCTTTAAGTAGACAAGGAACTGAGAGTACTCCAGAGCTCAAAGGTATGATCACTATTCAATCTAACTTATTGGAAAAGGTGCAAGCTAGCTGGTCCAATGACACTACACTACAAGCTTTGATTAACACCATCACTACTAATCCTGCTGCTAAACCAAATTATTCTTGGATCAATAATACTTTGAGGAGGAAGGGAAAACTAGTGGTGGGTAATGATGATGGCCTCAAGTCTGAAATTATCACACTATATCATAAATCTCCTGAAGGTGGTCATTCAGGGATGTCAAACACATTGGACAGAGTCAAAAGGTATTTTTTCTGGAAGGGTATGAAAACTTCAGTATTTACCTTTGTTCAAGATTGCCTCACTTGTCAAACATGTAAATCAGTCAACACTTTACCTGCTGGATTACTTCAACCTTTACCCATTCCTGAGAGAATTTGGACAGATGTTTCTATGGATTTCATTGAAGGATTACCTGCAGTGCATGGCAAGGAATCCATTCTTGTGGTTGTTGACAGATTGAGCAAGTATGCTCACTTCATTGCCCTCAATCATCCTTACACTGCTCTCACAGTGGCTCAATCCTTTGTTGATACTGTGTTCAAATTACATGGGATGCCAAAGACCATCATCAGTGACAGAGATCCTATTTTTCTAAGTAAGTTTTGGAAGGAGTTTTTTAAGATACAAGGCACTGAATTGTTACACTCAACTGCTTACCACCCACAGACAGATGGGCAAACTGAAATTGTCAACAAATGCTTGGAGTCCTATTTGAGATGCATGGTAGGGGACAGACCAAAGTCATGGCTTCACTTGCTGCCCCTAGCTGAATGGTGGTACAACACTACCTTTCATTCAGCTACTCATCACACTCCTTATGAGGTAGTTTATGGTCAGACCCCTCCCCCTCATCTACTGTACCAACCTCTAACCTCTAATGTGGACACTGTTGATAGAAGTTTGAGTGCTAGAGAAGCAACTATCAGGTTGCTTAAAACTCATCTTACAAATGCTCAGTCTAGAATGAAAATGCTAGCTGATAAGAAAAGAATTGAAGTAGAGTTTGTGGTTGGGGATTGGGTTTTTGTGAAATTGCAACCCTATAGACAGGTTACAGTCAGGGGACACCCTTATTCCAAACTCAGTCCCAGATATTTTGGACCTTTTCAGATTACTGCCAAGGTGGGACAGGTAGCCTATACTTTGGCTTTACCTATAGATGCCAAAATTCATAATACATTTCATGTATCTCAACTAAGGAAGAAATTGGGCTCAGCCACTGCTTCTCCTACCCTACCAGTGGCTCAAACTCCTCATGGTAATATACTTCTGGAACCGGAACAAATCATGGACAGGAGGCTTTACAAGAAGAATGGCAGGGCTGCCACACAAGTATTGGTTAAGTGGTTCAATGCAGCAGAAGAAGATTCAACTTGGGAGGACCTTTTTGCTCTTCAGAAAAGGTTCCCTTCTTTCATTCCTTGAGGACAAGGAATATCTTGCAGGGGAGGGTATTGTTACATGCAAAAATTAGAAACGGTTAATGAATGAAAATGAACAATTACCCCCTGCTCAGTTTTGAAATAAATGAAGAGGAAGGATTCGAACCCTGGACCAAACTCAGTTCAAATACAACACTTATAAAAACGTAATAAAAGAAATAGCAACTTTAGCTATTTCTCTTCAGGAGCTGGAGTCTTACTAAGCTGATGACAAGGCGCCAGATGGAGCACACGTGGCAAAAAAGATCTGGACCACTGTTGTGGTCCTGCAACGGCTTCTTTACATGAGGAACACGCAGAGGAATCAATTCATTCAGATCAAAATTTACGTGAGTCTCTCTTCCCTTTTCCCTCTGAATTCCAGCTACGGCATCTTCATTTACGCACTGATTCAGCTGTGTTCATTCTCATTTCAGGTGTGTGGGAATCACATAGTTGGATTACGGCCAGTTCGATTAATTCCTTAATCCTGCTGTCCTGTATTGTTTTGATTGTAACTTGGATTAATTGAGTTGTAGATTGGGCTTTGATTGAGTTTGGGGTTGTGTAATTTCTTCTGATCATATATTTTGTGTACTGGAAGTTTATTTGAATTTATATTGCAGTTTTTGGTTGAGGTTGTTATATTAAATCGTTGATTATTATTGTGTTTGAATTTGGAGTGTTTCATGTGAGTGTTATACACACCCATCAATACATTAACGAGAACGGACGGAAGGGGAGTTTCGTGCTGAATTTATGAAAAAAGAATGGAATTTCGTGCAATTAACATGAGACAAATATACTTTGTGCAGATTTTATGTTACTCCGGGAAATTTCATGCATTTTACTTTTCTGACTTTGAAAAGAGCTTATCTAAGAAAGAACCGATCAGAATTTCCAAAATTAAAAAGTAGTTGAGGAACAAATTAAAAAAACGATGTCAAGGCGGCCCTACATAATCAGTGCATTGAATCTACATTTTCACATCAACATGGGGGAGAGACATCTCAACAACCACATCTGCAGCATTCAAACTTCAGGCCCCAACTTTGTCTCGAAACAATGCACCCAAAAAAGATCATTTTGCAAATGCATAGGTCACTTCTTTTGGCAAGACACTAAACTCACTCATTCTCCAAAAATGGTTTTTGATGCTATGTTTGTATAACACTATCTTTTATTTACATATAGTATATTTTTTGACATCACATTTTTGTTACTCCATCTCTTAGAGTCGTGTTATGTTTGCGTAACGTTTTTGTTTAACTATAACTATCTTCGATATTTTACATCGTCTCCATTATGACATTACATCCGTGTCTTCTCTTTATACTTGTATACATCACGCATTATTACATGTCTAAGTATCTGTGTCGATATTGTATTTTTTTTTCTCTTCGCAATGTGACACGTTAATTTGCATTTAACTACCAATGTTATATTTATATCTTCCAATTGTGAAATTACAAGGTGTCGACTATACATTTGAGTTTACACATTGTGACGTCACATTTGTGCTAATATTATATTTGTATAAGGTAATATTTATATCTTGTCACACATTGATATAATGAAATGTCGTGTCACACTATTATATGCCACATTGAAATCAATATATATATATATATATATATATATATATATATATATATATATATATATAAAACGTATTGATACATTTAAACAGCGTGTCACACAACGCTGCATGTCTAGCTGAAATTAATAAATTTAGTTCAAATTGTTTGTCTGATTTTTCCAATACATTTCATATATTGTATATTGTGTCACACTAATTAAGTTGCATGTCACACTAAATCGATTTATAAATTCCACTGAAATTGTTTGTCTAGAAAAAGTCCACTCAACTGATCATGGGTAATTCTCTCCATCAAAATGAAAGAGCTACAAATAAGAAAAACTCCCATTTATGCTCATTCCTCATGTATATATATAGAGAATTAATATGTTTAACACTCAGTTAATCTCATAGAGTATTATAAACTGTGTTAATATAAATCATTTTTTCTTTTAATATTGTAAACACATGCATGTTTTGATCTAAAAATCTCCTCAATAAATCAACCAAATGCAGATGCCAAATCAGCAAAGATTCTTCATTCAATTAACAAAATAGCAAAACACAATCCAAATCTGTACATACACAGTCGCTTGAATAGGAGAAACAAAATCACAAAATTAAGTCATCTCAATTAAATACAAAAGGAGTTCCTTTATTTATTACATGACATCAAAAATGGTAATGGCATAGTACAATCAAGAGACCAGTAAACCTGCATAAATAGGATATAAAAATCCCATAAAAAAATCAGAACTGGCAACAAAAAACAACCATAAAAGGTTGTCATGGCAGCCCAAAACATACACTAAGGCTACCACGGCCAATTTCCGAGCAACAGGCACACTATTTCTGATTGCCCAAAGACAACTACCACCTGATATCCATACCACATGGACACGACTTTTATTAGACAAAGACACACGACATAACAAAGACACTAGCCAAAGCTTTTTTTCGAACAACACATAATACACCCAAAATAAAACAAACTTGGAACTCCGACAAAGGCTCGACTGAAGTGAAGCACCATAAGGGAAAACCCAAAAGCAAGACCCATAACTGTATTCTCAGGAAACCAAAGGAAGTGAAAGCAGCCTCTTGAAAAAGAGACTAAAAAGGTCGAAGCAGGCTTGTTAAATACAAAGAAGCCTGCAAAAAACAGGTGAAAAAACGAGTTCATTCCCTTTAGTTTCCATGGAAAACAACCGAGTCGAGTCCATGGCAAAAACTAGTCCTTGAAATAGCTACTTTTGCAATATTCCCAACTTGATGAACTCAAGACAGAATATCACATCTCCACAAGTTCTCCGTAAGCAACTCGATTGTTTTGCTGCTAAGTGCATTGCAGTGCTGTAGATTCAATCCCACTAGTGTCCTTCCGAGTTTCTCGAGTGCGGAAATGCTCTTGTTCGATATCATCGTGCATCCCGAAAGGGAAAGAATCTGCAAATTGTGTTGCACTCCGGAGGATAAAGCGAGAACACCTAAGTCGGTGATCGAAGACTTTGAAACATCGAGATCGTTGAGTAAGGGACAGCTGCCAGCAAGTACGGCTAAACTTGCATCAGTAATCATCCAACACCCATCTAAATTTAGCATCTCAAGTGTCTCGCCGTGTAACCTAGCCAAGGCAAATACTACTTCATCCGTCAAATTCGAGCATTCGCTTAAATTCACCTTAGCAAGTCCCTTTTCGCAACATTCCAAAAGTGGGAGAAGACCGGCATCTGTGATTCCGCAAAGCCCACTTAGATCTAAGTGGTGGAGATTTGGACAAAGTTTTCCGACCATGGCCAAGCTTGTGGTTCCGAAACCAGGGCAGCTTCTAATAGACAAGGAACGAAGAGACTCACAAGGAGATAGGATAGGGAATTCGGTGGATAGATCTTTAATTCCCATGCATTTAACAAGGGAAACGGACTTTAGCTTGGAATTTGAGCTGGAAAGAGCGTTTAAAATACCGATTTGTGTGATCCTGTTGCACTCCTCCAATTGCAAGCTTTCGAGTGAGCTCGTAGCTTTTGCGAAAGCTACGAAACCATTGTCGGACACAAAGCAACATTTTCGGAGGCTTAAATGTTTTAAGCTCGGACAACCCTTTCCGATTGCTTGAAGGCTTAAATCCGTTATTCCTTTACACGAAGTGATAGTCAAAGAAGACAAAATTTGAAGACCTTGTGCGTTGCTCATTACCCAAAAGCCCTTCTGGCTAACGTTTTGAAGTCCCGATAGCACAAGATTAGTAATAGCCTTTCCGTAGTGTCCAATCACGGCTACCGAGCAATCGGAGATATTTAAAGATTGAAGTTTGACCTTGGTCAACTCTTTACACGCCGATAAGAGACTAGCAATACCCTGATCCCCAACAAACGGACAATCTATAATAGTTACTGACTGTAACTTAGTACAATTTTTAGCAATTGCTTGAAGACCCTCATTTCCAATCTTCGAGCAAGATTCGATAGTTACCGAGGTCAAATTTGGGTTCCTCTCCGCAATTGCAACCAAACCCTTGTTGGAGATAGAAGGACACTGACATAGGTCTAACTTCTCTAATGAATGGCATTCTCTAGCTATCTCAAATAGACCTTCGTCCCCAATAGAGGGGACGTTCCATAAAGAAAGAACCCGGAGAGAAGGGCACCCACGAGCAATTGCTGATAAACCGAGGTTAGTAACTCCTCGGATAGAGTTAGTTCCTCGTATTGAAAGCTTCCCAAGTCCACCTCGACTAGAAGTACCGACTGCAATTGCCGCGAGCCTAATATCTGTTGCTTTCTTTCCTTCCACGCACCTTGTGAGATGCCCATCACACTCATCAATATTCGAAGCTTTATCTATGCTCATAGTGTCCATTTGGGCTCTGAACTCCGAACTACGGACGCTGCTCAAAATCGAGAGCCAGCGTTTGGAAACACATGCAGAGGC
The DNA here is from genome assembly GCA_038501285.1 of Penstemon eatonii. Taxonomy (NCBI): domain Eukaryota; kingdom Viridiplantae; phylum Streptophyta; class Magnoliopsida; order Lamiales; family Plantaginaceae; genus Penstemon; species Penstemon eatonii. The sequence continues at coordinate 75,166,141 of CM076710.1, forward strand.
GCTTCTTTCTTGGCCTCCGGCCAAGTGCTTGAAGATTTCGTAGAGGCATTCATCTGGGAGCACTTCTATGGGTGGTTTTCGATCCTCAAATCTGTATGGTCCACTAATACGTGATCGTTTTGTGGGAGGGCAGTAGATCTCCACGTGGGAACCAAAAGAGAACACGAGGCCGGAATCTCCGGAACAAATTGAAGCCCCGGAATAGAAATCATCATCACCTGATTGATGAGGAAATAAAGTCAGCTATATTTTTCTTATAAGCCTCAAATATAGAAAGAAATCTTATGAATGGTATTTCCAAATTGCCACTTCAATTTCTTTTTCTAATGGGAAGCAAGATAATCATATTTATTAATTGAAATACTCTCTTATAAGGTTTTTTTTTTATATACTAATTTTGACTTCAATTAGCTAAAGAACTTAATCATAGGGTTTGGGTTATGGAATAAAACTAATTTCGATTACAAATGAATTTCTTAATTTCCAGTTTTACACAAGATACTAATCATAGATCAAATATTGAGTAATTCCCATTTGCATGTTAACTATGCACCAAGAATTGAAGTTATTCTAAACATAATTCATTTATAATAATCAAGAAAGAAGTGGAAATTAATTAATCAATGCCCAAAATAAGATCTTACGCACAAGAATTGAATATATTCATCGTATTCATAAGGAAATCTAGAAATTACAGCCTCTAATTAAGATGCCAAATCAAATCTAAAACACTTAAAAGAGAGAGAGAGAGAGAGAGACTTATAGAACTCACCTCTGTAATTAACAAGTGCAGGCATGGCTGTATAAGGTCACAAGAAAACCCCCAAAAGAGAGCTAAAAAGGTCAAACTTTTCAACAAAATCAACACAACCCAGATCAAGATTTCAGCCAAATTTAGCATTCCAATGAAAAAATCACCCAAGATTTTATTTTTGTCAACAAAGAAACCCCAACCCTGTAGGGAAAAAAGAGAGAGAAAGAAGAAGGAAGAAAGGTAGCTGTTTTTTTCTTTGCTTTGAGAGTAGTTGTACAATGTTACTAGCAATATATATTAATGGATACCCAAAAAGCAACATGCATGAATTTATATTTATAAAATAATATTTAATAGATTTTATTGCAATATATTAATTAAAAATAAATATTTTATATTAATATTACCACTATACATTTGGTGAGGTGTCAAAAGTCTTTAGATACATGATGAATATTCTTCTTATTATTATTATTATTACGTATTATTACAAGGTTCAATGTATCGTGCCCTGAAACCGGCATTTGCGGTCACAGCTCTTTTAGCTTTGCCACTTGTGCTCAATTTCCCTCTTTCTTGCTTTCTTTTTATCTCCAGCTAGCTGTGTCCTTTTACAAATTCATTGTTCATTACTCTTCATTGTTCATTGTACCCTAATTAGATTTATAAGATTATGGAAAACTAAAGTGGTATAGCCTGTATCATTTATCTTGTATTCCCCCCCCCCCCCCCCAAAGTGTAATAAAGAGATTTAATATTTTTTGAAATAGGTCCCGAGTTCGACATACTATTTTAAGAATGATTGTATTTTACTATATCAATCATTAATAGTTTGGATTTTTCTTTTTTAAATTAAGATCTTAGTATAGAGTTAATTAACCTATGAAACTTCAATTAGCCAAAAGAAAGTAAATGTAAAATAGATACACTTTGTTTGGGCTTAATTCCAATTTATTCTCTAGGATAATCATAACGTTCAATTAATCTTCATTTTCTTTAAATATAGGCACATTATCTTCTTGGGATAATTTAAATGGTTATTTTGTCTCACTTCGTTAGAATGTGTGGTTCACACTCCAAAAATATAATGTAGGATTTACATGATTTTGTAAAAAATATAAAATTATCATTTCATGCACATATAAAAACAGGGAGATAAATTGATCCACCTAAAATAACAAAGGGGTTAATGTGGGAAGATTTGTTATAAGTGAAGTTAGATTGTCTGATAACACGATATTGTCTCTGAAATATCACGAGTTGATTGATTGACGCAAAATAGAGAAAATTAATGGAAGATTCTCTCTCGAATTGGGCTATTTTTGACACGTCACATTCTTTGGCCATAAATTTGCTATGGATATCGGAATTGCGATTAAGACACGGAAACCTCTCGACCTTCCTTCATTTTCCCAGCGTTTTTGGTTATTTTTCTACCATTTTTGCTAATATTTTCTTAGTTGATTAGAAAATCGATCTAAACCAAATTGGAGCCAAATTTAGTATTTAAAATTGATTTAATTTTTGGTTTTCCTATTTTGGCATATTTTTACTAGTTTGCCTATATTGATTATATAGTCCGGATTGTGAACCTTTTTTGAACCAGTTGATTATTTGATATAGAAAATTTCAAGAGTTTCTATCCTAGAATTTCATTTACTGCAATCTTCTTCTGGTAATTTGATATTCATATTGTGACTATAGACTAATCACTAATTTGTTCCGATTTATGAAATAAACTGATTCATAGTGGGCGTAATAGGTCTATGTCAATACAAAATAAACAATGACAATCTATCATTAAACACCACTACGTTAGAGTTTTTTTTTTTTTTTTAAACATATGGAGATAAAATATTATTTATTATATATTACAAGGGTTAAATTGAACATGGTGAATATACATCGGCTCCTTTTTTTTATGTAGAACTACTAACATCAAGTCTAACACATGAGTTTGAAACACAAATTATGATAGATATCAAGCAAAAAAGGAAAATTAATTATGTAATTTACTAATGTTCCTTCCAAATCTAGAGCATTAAAAAATTTCAACCCAAGAATAGATTCAAATAATATGAGGCACAATTATCATCTTATAATATGCGAGGATAGAGTACAAAAATTATATACTACAGCTTATATAAACCAAGTTTCTAGTAGAATTCACCAGATGGATTGAACTAAGTTCATTTACTTGGCTTGAGTCTAACTCAACCTTAAAAGCTAGCTTGTAATGTGAGGATTGTTCAAGACCTTATAAGGTGGATTTAACTATAATTTTCAATCCACGTGGTACATTTATTCTCAATACTTTCCCTTTACATGTGGGCGGGCTAAATATGTGGGAAAAGGGAAAAGCAAGTCCAACGAGTAAAGATTGCTGTAGTTGAAAATTAAAGAATTTAACTATATTTTTCAATTTATGTGGCACATTTATTCTCTGTAGTTTCATTACAAACTTACCATCCTTTTTTAAGAAATCCAACGAGTAACTCATTCGGCCTTCAAATCACAAATTATGATCAGTTAGGGTTAGGGTGACTGTCGATCGATTTGATTTTTCACTTAACACCTTTCTAATTCACTGTCCTAATTATAATATCAAGTTATGGTTGAATATACAATTACGTGGACATAATGAAACTGTTCAATTATTTCCCTAAAAGTGACAGAGTAAAGATTGCTGAATGAATTTCGTGAGAGATTTAATATGAATCATGGATGTCATTTTCTTTAATTATTGTAGAATAGAGAGTATATTTTTCATATTTAACATGAACATAAAATACCTAATGAGGCCATAATTTAACGACAATGACCAACAAAGTTGAGGTCACCGAATCAAGAAATTCTGAGTTCAATTATCACTTATGTAAATATTTGTTTTAGTATATACTCTTTGATGATTGTTTAATGATTGATGATTAGGGCATTAAAAAAAAGTATAAAATATCTACCGGAGATTGTAATTTAAATTCTGATCGAGTGAGAAGAATTATTTTTGATTTCAAATATTGAATGAAAATAATTTCATCTAAGAGCATCTCCAACAGACAATATCAAATCACTTTTTAATGTCTGTTACAATGTTTTATTATCTGCATAAAAATTGGATCATCATTTTAAATTAATTTAAATTAAATTTATCTAAATTAGGCTAAATTCAAATTAAATTAAAGCTTACTTAAAATTAAAATAAATTAAATTTAAATTAAAAATTATTAAATAATCGTGTCTTGCGTTAAATTATTTAGATAAGATTATTGACAATAATTTTATCTACAATGTTGAGATATTTGATAATGATTTTCATCCACAATTTTTTTTTATCAACGTGTTAACTTGTGATTCAACGTTAAATATCTTATAAGAATTTTCATCGATAAGATTTATATCAATGTGTCAATTTATGATTCAATATTGAGATATATGATGAGGATTTTATCGATAAGATTTAACTTTATCTGATTTTGTTGCTTGTGATTATTGAACTTGTGTATTTTAATTGAAATATGTGGCAGTTTTAATAGTTGAATTTTTTTTACCATTGCAAAATTTGAAAATAAAGTCATTGGGAATAATTGGGAAGGACAAATAGCCATTTTTATAAAAAGTAATGCCCATTACTTTTGATGCCAAAAAGTGTTGGACTTAAATTTAGGTCCAGTGATAATGTCTCTGCTGGAGCAGATTTTGGCATCATTTTGACATATAAGGCACTATATTTAACTTTGATTTCCATGGTTGGAATTGCTCTAAGGATAAATTCTTTTTATAATGATGCTTCATTGAATGCTAGTGTTGTCATAAAATTTTCGATAGCATTAGTTAGTTGATTTACAAAGGATTACAAATAATCGATAATTACCAAATATTAATATACTCTAGAATAAATATTCAAATTAATTAATGAAAGATGAACGCAAGACTTTTTAATTTTGAGACAGTTGTGATTATCACTAGATTAGTATTATCATATATTTTATTGTCAACTAATATAATATATGTAAATAAATTGCTGTCGTGAATTTCCATAGTTTTTCTAGATTCGAGCAAACAACTTGTAGAGGCAGACAGGCAGTACATCGTATGTGTCTTGTGGCCAGATGGAAAAGTACATAGTCAATCAACTTGGTCTTTCCCTTTTCTTTCCTTCAAGGAAAAATTCCAAACAACTTGTACTATTTCTTTTGGCATTGCTGAGCATGAGCCCACTGTTATGAAGGGTAAGATTATGAAAATTCTAGTGACGTAGTTTATGAGATTTTCCCAAATTTGGTGATTGTAAAGACACCACAACATATATTATAAGAGCATGGCATTATAAAAGTAAATGATATGTTATATTTTTATAATCACAATATTTATAAAAAATTTGTCTAGGCAAGAATTTTCAAAAAATTAGAGTAGTTTAAATATTTTCGGTATCTGACAATTATACACACATTCGAACGCTGAAACGCAAGTTTAAATACACACATTCAGTTTGAAGTGGAATGGGAATGGTGAACCATTCGATTTAGTTCCAAGTAGAACATGTGATCACGATCAAGACCGAATCGGTGAACTATTTGGGACTGAATGTTGTCGTTATTTTCTATATTTTGGGTGGGACGTGACTTTTTTTCCCAACAAAATGTAATTTAACGGTCACGTGATCGATTTCCGTCTATTTTTTTTAAATTAATTAAACGATAATACCAAATGTAATAAAATATGTTAAATTATGATATTAAATATATATATGATAGGAGAAACTTGCAAGTACCATAAGTGGCAAAAGCTATAATGTTTGGGTAAAATTAATAAAAAAATCTTTTTAAATCTTTTTTGTTACTCTTTGTATCCAATTGTGATATATTTAAATACACTAGAAAAGTACACTTGCCTTGCACGTAATTAATTAATTTTTTAAGTTAGTTAAATCTTATAATTATTTTTCATTATATATATTATGGTCTTAATGACATATCACATAATTTTTTTTGACTAAATTATTTTAATTATTAATATGTTGTTACTAATAGTTTAAAATTGTTATCATGGGTACCTAAAACCAAAACATGAAAATAAAAAACGAACTATAATTACTAAGTATCTCTAACCTAAAATTACATGTCTGGATAATTATAATTCTAGAACTAACATTTGAACAAATGGACAATATTTTTTCTCCTTGACCTTAATATTTCCATCTAAACAAGTTTTCACATGTTTAGCCCATTTTTTTAATCGATTTCACCAGTTTTGTCGGTTATACCTGTTTTTTTACTGAGTTCACCATTTTTAATTACTTGCCTAATCCAATTTTTTACCAATTCAACTTGTCTATGCTACTTTTCCTCAATTTTATCAAGTAAACATATATATTATCAATTTAATCCGTTTCTACACTAAGTTTATCTTCTTTTTATTTTTGGTTATTTTAACATGTTCTTTCATCGATTTCATCCACTTTTACATTGAGTTTACCATTTTTTATGTTATTTAGCCCGTTCTTTCATCGATTTCACCCATTTTTTGTGGGTTTTCCCATAATCATTTATTAATCAATTCACCCATTCTATCCGGTTTATCCCAATTTTAGTCGATTTTGCTTAGTTCTTTTTAAGGATACTATTTCACATTTTTTTTCAATTTAACATTGTTTTTGTTGTTGTTCTTTTATCGATTTGACAATTTTTTTGTTATCCCGTGTTTAGCTGATATTCATTTTTTATCGAGTTACCCGTTTTTTGCCAGTTTATCCCATTGTTTTATCAATTTTACCATTTTTGTTGCTTTAACTCGTTTTTCTTCTATCTAACTCATGTTTTCATTTTTTTATTATCTATTTTATAATCAAATTTTACCTATTTTCAGCAATTTTAACAAATGTTATTAAAATCGGACCGGATGGCCAGTCCGACCGCGAATCGGAGGTTGATCAGGTCCGATTTACCCCCTAAAATCACTTGACTCAAAAACTAGCTTGAACAAGGATCTTAAGCAATCTCCTATAAGCATTCGGGTTCTTATGCCAGATCGACAAGAAAGATAAAGACTTTTATATGTCTAAAAGGTCGATCACACACGGACAGATATTCCGACCAATGCAAGTAGATTAATACTTGTATTATTCGAAGATTTCATAGCTCGAAATCGGTTTGGACCGATTCAACCCGATTCTGAATTTCCATATTTTTCGATTTTTAAATTTTCTTTAATGTAAATAATAAGTTAAAATTTATTGTAGAAGGTGGGATTTGAAAACCTAACTTCTTGCATGAAACTTAACTTCCTTACCAATTGAACTACATCATTTTTGTTGAATTTTTAGTACAAAAATTTATAAATTTTAGAAAATGTGTAGTCAAACTTATTTGTAAATTAGATTATGATAATTAACTCAAATTAATATTTTACACATTATCAATGAAAATTAATACTCAAATAATAATTTTTTATTAAAATTTGTTCTATAAGATATTTCTATCCAATATTATTTTTAGGATAAAGAGTGTCAAATTTTGAAAGTCAAATCGATATATTATGCAAGTTTGATTTTGAATATTAGACTTTTATACATAATCATATTTTAAAAGTTATTAATCTCTTAGTTTGTTGTATTTTTAACTTACACTTTTAAAATTTTATAAAGAAATATAATCATGTTATATTTATATGAGCTTACAAATTAGTATCACATTACCGTTATGATATAAGTTAGATAATTATTATATGATTTAATTAAAATATTATCTAAGATTTTGTATATTTGAAATCAATTTTAGGATTATGTTTAAATTTTATGCATATTACATATACTTTAAAATTAAATATATTTATTATATCATTATGACGCCATCCTGTTCGACCAATAAAACTAGTGGTCAGTCGGCTCACCGGTTCACTGTCCGGTCCGGTTCTGAAAATATTGGTTTTAACCATTTATATGTTTTGACTTAAATCAATTATAAGTTTTTAAGTTAACTAAATAGTACTTTATTTTATTCATACAACACAAATTTGGCATTTTTTTCAAGGTTCTTTAATGATTTTTAGGTAATTTGATAATTGATAATTTTTTAAGAATTGTACAAAGAAGTATCAATTGCACACCGATTTCACCCATTTTTGTGTTTATATCCCATCTGTTAATCAATTCACCTATTCTCTCCGGTTTAAGCCAATTTTAGTCTTAGTCGATTTACCTATTTTTGCTAATTTAACCTATTTTCTCTCATATTTCACCTTCGTTTTTTTTTTTGCCAATTTTAACTCATTTTTGTTCTTGTTCTTTTATCGATTTGATTCCCCTCCCTTTTTTTTTTTTTTTGTTATATCATATTTAGTCAATATCATTCTCCTTTTTACATATTACCGGCCCGTTTTCTGCCGGTCAACATTTTTTTTCTTTAACTCAATTTTCCATTTTGTTTTTAGGTTCTTTAATTTTATTGAAGTTCTATGACAAGTGATAATTTCTTAATAATTTTTCAAAGGAACATCAATTTTACTTGCTTTTACATTGAGTTTATCATTTATTTCCGTTCTTGTACTGATTTCAGTCGTTTTTTGTGGTTCATCACATTTCTTAATCAATCCATCCATTTTATCTAGTTTAACCCAATTTTAGTCGATTTTTTACATTTGTTAATTAATTCACGCATTCTCTCTGGTTGAACCAAATTTTAGAATAATTATACTTATTCTTTTGTGGATTTAAGCTATTTTAAAAATTTCACATTTTTGCCAATTTACACATTTTTGTTCTTGTTCTTTCATCGTTTTGATCCATTTTTTTTATCTCGTGTTTAGCCCATGTCATTATTAAATTTTTTATCGGTTTTTTTGCCGATGTACCTAGTTTTTTATCAATTGCACCATTTGTTCTGCTTTAACTCGTTTTTTGTTTTTTCTTCTATCTAACCCATTTTTCCAATAAATTGCCATTTTTTATCATATAATTTTCTAATCAAATTTTACCCGTTTGATCGATTTTAACCATTTCTATGTTTTGACTTTTTTGGCTTAAGCCAAATATATGTTTTTTAGCTAATTAATAAGTGATAACTTTTTTAGAATTTTTCAATGAAAATTTTGAAGAAATATAGAGTAATAAATTTTTTCTACTATTAATATTTTAATGAGTTGTAAAACCTTAGATAATTATAATAATGTTAACGTATGAGAGATTTCTTGTCTAATTATACTTCTAGGATTTTTTTATTTTACCTTTTTGCCTTAAAATGAAATATTACAATATAATATAAATAGGGGTATATTAGTCTTCACAAAAAAGGGAAGAAGCTTTATTGGCCAAACTCGTACTTTTATATATATAGATAGATATAGATATAAATTTGTCATAAAATTAAATATTATAATATAATATAAATAGGGGTATATTAGTTTTCACAAAAAAGGGAAGAAATTTCTTCGCCAAACTCATACTTTTTATATGTACTAGAACTAATTAATTTTCTACTTTAGTTGCATCATATACTGATTTTTCATCATAATATCGTCTTAATAACATTCTACATAATTTTACGACTTATTATGATGTTACCATAAATTAAAGTTGAGATCATAAATAAATACATAAAACCAAAACTTGAAAAGTAAAAACGAACTAAAACTAACTACGTGTATACATAACTACATAAGTATTATTCTAAAACTACTATTTCGACAGATGAACAACATCAATTCTTTTCTTTTTTGACCATGATATATCCATATAAACCATTTTTCACAGGTTTAAATTATGGATTTCACCAGTTTTGTCGGTTATACATGTCTTTTACTGAGTTCATTTATTTTCAATTGTTAATTCATTTTTTAACCAATGTAACTCGTTTTTTTTATCTTTCTCAATTTTATCGGATAAAGATATTTTATCGATTTAACCCACTTTTACAACGAGTTTTAATTTTTTTTTGTTATATTAACATGTTATTTCACCGATTTTGGCCTTTTTTTTTGTTAATCGATTCAGTCATTTTCCCGATTTAACCCAATTTTAGCAGATTTCGTTTATTATTTTGCTAAATTTAACCTATTTTCTCACATATTTCAACTTTTTTTTTTTTAAATTAACACATTTTTTTTGTTCTTGTTCTTTTATTATCGATTTGACCCCTTTATTTGTTATGTCATGCTTAGCCGATAACTTTAATTTTTTACCCATTTAACCATTTTTTGTCGGTTTACCCCGTTGTTGATCGATTACAATATTTTTTTATTGCTTTGTCTCATTTTTTTTAACTAACTCATTTTTTCATTTATTTTACCATTTTTATCACATATCTTTTAATCGAATTTTACCATTTTCACCATTTTTAATTATTTCTATGTTTTGACTTTTTTCGGCTTAAGCTAATTATAAGTTTTTCAGATAATTAAGCAATATCTTTTTTTATTCATTTAGCAGGAAGATTGGTTAATTTTATTTTTTGATATTCTTTAATGTTTTTAGGTTCTTTAAAAAGTGACAATTTTTTAAGAACTTTACAAATATATATAGATTCACCCACTTTTACATTTAGTTTATCATTTTTTCCCGTTATTTTAGCATGTTCTTTCATCGATTTCACCATTTTTTATGGTTTATCTCATTTGTTAATCAATTCACCCATTCTTTCCGGTTTAACCCACATTTAGTCGATTTTATCCCATTTGTTAATCAATTCATCCATTCTTTCCAGTTTAACCAAATTTTAGTCGATTATACTTATTTTTTTTGTTGATTTAACCTTTTTATTTTATCTATTTGATCCCATTTTTTGTTATCCCAGTTTAACCGATATCATTAATTTTTGCATTGGTTTTACCCTTTTATTTATTTTTTTATTTTTGCGGTTGACCCCGTTATATTAACTGCACAATTTTTTTTTCTTTAATTGTTTTTTTCTCTCTAACCCATTTTTTTTATTGATTTTACCATGTTTTTAACCATTTCTATGTTTTGTTTTATTTTTATTTTTTTTCATAAGCCAATTATAAGTTTTTTTAGTTAAATAAATTTAGTACTTTTTTTATTCATATAGCACGAAAGTGATAATTCTTTAAGTTTTTTAATAAGTGATAATTTCTTAAGAATTTTTCAAAGTAATATCAATTTCACCCGCTTTTACACTGAGTTTGTCAATTCTTTTTTTTTTTTTTTATCTATATTAACACATTATTTCATCGATTTCACCCATTTTTTGTGGTTTATCTTATTTGTTAATCAATTAACACATTCTCTCTGTTTTAACCCAATTTTAGTTAATTTTATCCCACTTGGTAATCAATTCATCTATATTCCCCAATTTAACACAAGTTTAGACTATTATACTTATTCGTTTGCCGATTTAACCTATTTTTTAACATATTGAACATTTTTTTTTTGCCAATTAAACTCAATTTTTTGTTCGTTTATTGATTTGGTCCTTTTTTTTTAATCTCGTGTTAGCCTATATCATTATTTTTTTAATCAGTTTTATCCATTTTTTGCCGGTTTATCTAGTTGATTTATCGATTGCACCATATTTTTTTATTCAATACATTTTTCTTCTATCTATTCCATTTTTTATTAATCAAATTTTACCCGTTTTCACCAGTTTAAACCATTTCTTTAACTCATTATTAGTCGATTTTACTTATTTTTGTTGATTTAACCTATTTTCTCACTTATTTCACGTTTTTTTTTTGACAATTTGACTCGATTTTTTGTTCTTTTATCGACTTCCCATATTTAGCCGATATCATTCATTTCTTTCTCGGTGTTACCCGATTTGTGTCGACTTTCAATGTTATTATATAAATTGCACCATATCTTTTCGCTTGAACTCATTTTTCTTCTATCTAACTCATTTTTTCATGGATTTAATTTCAACGTGAGCCATACATGAATTGATTATCTATTTAAATATTGTTGGTTATTCATCATAAGTATGATTAAATGTAGTGTAGCTTTGATTCTCCGCTTCTTAATTGATGGTGGGATTTCTTGACAACAACTTAATTTTATTTGTGGGAAAAATTCCTCTAATTGAAGTATAATTTAATTTTTTTAATTAAAGATCTCTAATTAAGAAGAAATAATTTGATTAAACAAGAAAAATCTTTTGAGCTCTAATAATTTATTCTCGACGGAAATTTAGATAGGTTGGGTTGAAGTATAATTTTTCTTTTTCTTTTGATGATATTTACTGATAAATAGTGAGTTATACTTTTTCAAAGTGTTTGTATTTATGTAGAAGCATATCAAGTTTCTTCTATTTTGTCATTTATATATTAAATATCATAGAATTTAAGTAGGGGTATATTAGCTTTTACAAAAAATTCAAAAATTCTTTTTAATGAACTAGTACTTTTACATGTATATAAATATAAATACAGAATAGATATAGAATACTGATATAGTTAAGAAAAGTGAGAAGTTTCATTTGTAACTTCAGATCTTATCACTAATATAAATTTTTTGTATATTTTATTGTTTTTGTTTTAATGCATGTAGCTTGATTAATTGAGTCATCAAGAGTAGTAAAATGATAATTATTGTTTACATTCAAGAATCAATCTCGAACAAAATGTTATTGATCAAACTCAAATTAAATTCCAAACAAATTAGTTGGATCAAAGAAAATGACATGGCCAGACTTCAGTGTCCTTAGATATAAAAATGTCTTTTACATTTTTAAAAGCTTTGACTTTTGGCACAGTTCTGATTCAGTGATTTTATCCTAAACTTGTTAGCATCACAAATTTGATGAGCAATTCAAGTTAAAGATCGACACATGAGATTATGAGGATGAATAAAAGCGATTCAATGTATTTGCACTACACCATAATATATATATATATATATATATATATATATATATATATATATATATATATATCAATCCAAAGTTTTATGCTATGAATTAAGCAATAGGCAACACGTTTCTTAAATGAAAAATCATAACCCTTTTTATTAATAACAATGAAAAATTATGAGGTAATGTATATCCAAGAGGCAAGAACGGTATGCACGCACAATCTATAATAAATTATATATGAAATAATATATCTAAGTGCAACACCTATCATATATATTAAATTAAATAATATACTTGGGAAGTGGGTGTATGGCATATGATATTATCTCATGAGACTATATCTTTGATTTTTTATTTATTTAAAATGAATTAAAAATATCATGGCCCTCACAAAATAAAAGAGATTTTATAAATGTAAAAATGAATAAACTATCTCTAAATTGCAAGACAACAAAGAGTATTTAAAGCTATCCCGTCTCCTATCAACTTTCTTAAATCAGTTCTTTTTGGAGGTATCTATAATTTTCTTAATTTGTAGTCGTCAATTTGAGTTGCATGCACCGCATTATGCATGTACGTGCATTATATATGCTGATGAACTCATACACCGACCCCCCTATATGTTGTTTGTCTAAATGAATTGGATTTTTTCATTAAAAGAAAAAAAAAGCAAAAAAGGAAATTGTATGGATTTAGACCTTCTCCAATTCCGCTCGATGAGATGGGTCAAACCTCATTTTGTATATAATTTCAGTTCAAATCAAATACATACTCGATTTCAACTTATTTATCTAAACTAAATTAATAAAATTTTAAATTTATAAAATACATTAATTTGACATATTATATAAATTTTGTTGATTTGATAGCTATCTTATATTTGAACTTTTCCCAGCAAACCTCAACACCAAAACCACTCTCATGAATTTTCAAACCAAATTCAAGTGAAATTATCTCTCATGTCGACATGCGAAGTAAGAAATTAACGCAGCTCAGGTTACCCGTAATGAATCCAATACTTTAGAGATAGTTTGTCTAATTTCTCAAACATAAAAAATGATCAGTGTAATTAAACTATACTTGGGGATAGTATGAATAATTCTCTCTTAAAAAATTATTTGTCTAAATTTTCATGTTAATGTGATAGAACTCTCGAAATGTTACGCAATTGTTAAAAATAAAAGTTGTTCTTTGTTTGTATTGTATCTTCAAATATTTGAAAATACTTCTTCAAATACAAACAAAAACAGAATTCTGCAATTCAAGTGAGTAATTAATACTTCTAAAATACAATATATGTAAATATAAACATGCTGTGGCTTGATTGAGTTCGATTTTGAATTTAAAACAAAATTTTCTACAAATTAAGTTGAACAATGATTTGATGTGAGAAAACGATATAAATTTATTTGCGCATGGAGGATGGACTTGTGCAATGAACTTAGATTTGATTGTCCAACGAACGAAATTGACATTTTCATGTCATACCAAAAATGTCTAAAAAGGGGGGAATGATCACCCGCGCGGGTCCTCTGACTGGATTAGTGGACCTAAAAAAGCATCTCTAGATAGTGACCAAATGTGTTGACAAAATTTGAAGCTCAAATTACAATTTAGTTGTTTCGTTTCACATAATTTTGCAAACTTCCGGCTCATACGGACCTAGTTTATTACAAAAGAAATTATGCATTATTGAAACGTACAAAAAAAAGCACTCATGTCTCATACATTATACATTAAAAAATTAAAATAAAAATAAAAAAAATATACATTTCTTGCTAGTAATCTGATAAAAGAGAATATGGACTCATGGGGAAGTTGAGATTTCCGCCCCGAATCCACCTGGTTTCAAGCAAAACGAGTCAGTGAAACACAACCCAGATAATTCTTTCGGCCTTTCAACATCATCCGGGCCTTCAAAAGGGCCTCTATTTCCTCTTTTAGTAATGTTTTTGAATGCTTATAACTTCTTATAGAAAACTTTGATTTATCTTTTGTAAATTGGTGAATACTTAAATTTTCTTGTATTTTTATTTTATGTTTTCCAAGTTTTAGCATCAAAGGTGAGTGCCACTACTTTCACTTTGTTTTTTCTGAACTTTATTACGTTCTCTCTGTTGAAAAGAAAATTTTAGATTTAACGTTTGTTTGTCTAATTTGTACTTTCCATCTGCGCCATAATTCCTTGTATAAAATGCTAAACAACTTTTCAAATTAAAAGTCAACTTATAGATGTTATATAATACCTAACACTTAATATTATTTGATGAATTACATATATAAAAAAGGTGAAATTTGTATTCATTTACCACCTCAATTAATTAACTTGAGAGAAACATTAATGCCATATAACATGTATAGTAGTTAAAAAAAAGTACTGCAACGAATCGGACTTTATTCGAATTAGACTTCATTAAAGAATTTCACAGCTCATAACTTTCTCGAAGCTAAGAAAGTGTTCAATCTTAATCCAACTCATATTTAGTTAAACTGATCTAATCAAATGTAACAATACATGTTGAGACATAACTCGGGGCTCACTCGAACCTATTGACCGTGCTAATTTTATGAACGAATAATTTTAGTCTAGAGAAGGGGAGACAATAGGGCCGGCGGCCGAGTCATCCACCCTAAAATAATGAATTTGAACATGCAATGTACATGACCGGGAACAACATAACATGTCGGTACTAGGTTGAATCCTATGACCGGTAGAATTAGAAAGAGAAAATAAAAAATTCATTTATGAATGAGAACGTCTTCTTTGGCCAGAATTAAACATCAGTTCCCACTTATTAGAATTCACCACATGGATTGGGCTAAGTCCACTTACTTGGTTTGGGCCTAACTCAACCTCAAAAGCTAGCTTGTAAGGTGAGGATTGCCCAATACCTTATAAGGTGGACTTAACTATTATTTTCAACCAATGTGGGACAATTAGTCTCAATACTCCCCCTTCACGTGTGGGCGGGCTGAATGTGTGGGTGAAACAAGCCCAACACGTGACATATGAAAGCCCAACCTTGTGAATTTGCGACATGTGGGTGAAGATTCAACACACGAATAATGACATTCCGGGCCTTTGTTAACCGGAGGAATAATGACACTCCAAGCCTTGAATAACTGGAGGAATAATGACAAGCCAGGCCTTTGTTATCTGGGTGAAGTGTGTTGGTAGATAATGAAGCCCATCATGCGAACAAGGAGGAGCCCATCACGGAAGGAGGCGGCCCACTTTAACCTGGGGCTCTGATACCATGTTAATCATATAACTCGTAATTATGTATGTAATCGCAGAGAGAAAAGAAAAATAATACTTGTATATATTGAACTGTAATTTTACATGAATGAAAAATTATGAATTGTATATCTGACTAAGTATGAACAATACCTATATATATACATAACTACCCTAACTACCAAGGCTATTTTAGTAACTACAATAAACCGGCCCAGTTATATAAGTAAGTTGGCCCAACTAATAAAACTGGATCGGCCCTTTAACAAACAATTAACAGAAACATTAAAACTATCTATTTACACGAAATTCCCAATTTCTCTAAAATTAGGTTTCTATTTTCTCTGCATCATCGTTCTTCTGATTTTCTTCATCGTTCTTTTGATTTCCTTCATCATCCTTGATTAACACCACTTGGTGTTGAAATATGTATCCTGCAACAAGCCTCTTCATTCAATGAATTCAATGCTTCCAAAATTTGGATAGGGATTTAATCAAATAGTACATTTTGGCTAAGTTTGATTCTTGAATTTCAGTGAGTAAAACTTTAAAAACAAAAAGAAAATAAATGAATAAAATTAATGTCCAGTGTAATATATTTTCATTGTCGTTTTACACACTAAATTCAAGAGCCAATGAAAAAAAAAACTCATTTAAAAAAATTAAACAGGAAATATCAGAGGTAGCATCAACTCATTTTGGAAATTTTATACAAAAGAAAGATATGCCAAGTATTGATTGCACTTGAAATTGCTCAAATCCCAACTTTCAAAACTATACATAAACAATTTAACCTTGTTTAAAAGGTCACACTTACAGAAAAACATCAGTCATTCAAAATAAGTTCATAAAAGGTGGGATTCCTCATCCATACATCCCTTCTTGATCCCATATATCAACAAGAAATTCAATCATTTCCTGTCATATAAGTAAATTTGATCGTTCGTTAGTACTTTGCATATATCCAGTTTTACCAACCAAAAAAAAGAGAGGCGAAAATGACTGTATATCCGACTCACAGGGAGAGGAACTGACTGCGGAAACCTTTTGCTAGTCCCCAGCAGGCTTTCGTAACTCGAATACCAACTACAAATAACCGGAGCTAGTGAAAACGAGCGAGAAATAATATTTACTACAAATTCAAAATGCAATTTAAGTACCTTAATACAGGCTCGTGAACTTTTCCTCGACTCTGAGACTTGCTATTTCCAATCCATTGAAGCCTAGTTTGGTTCCAGAGCAGAAGACCTGCGTCGAAAAAATACAATAGTCAATTAAGACAGCAGCATAAAAATGAATCGATTTTTGTAAGGCACAGAGCTGATAGAACTTGCCATGATTTACGAAATCGGATTGACTGCTAGTGCTGCCAGGGCCACTGATGCTGCTATGATTAGATACACTAATTGATGACAAGCTTCTTTGCGATTGAGCTGTGCTATTTTCCATGTCACATGTGCTGGTGCTCCAAAAGTCATCTGAAACGATGCTTGGTTGTTTCTTTATCACTTGACCTTCGATTCTAAGCCCTTTTGATGGCTCGTCTACGTGAGTGATTGGTTGGGACTTAGTACAACAACCAAAACAACTTCTGTTCTGTCACAAAGTAATCGTGTTCATACATATACACTTACCATAAATGCTGATACGAAAATAAAATACTTTTATGGAAAACATATATAAACATCGACTTGTGAACTATAGCTCTGAGATCAGAAGTTTAAGATGGTTTCTAACGTAATACTTTATGTTAATGGTGGAAAGATTACTTATGTTATTAGGGGTAAGATAATATAACATCTGAACTTGTTTGGTAGTGTAGTTTTAAGCATAGACACGATAAACAAAGTTCACAACCTAAACTTTTTTTTGTGCCATAGAAATTATAAGATCATAAGTGTGGCTAACCAAGATTTATCAACGCTATCAAACAAGAATAGAAGTTAATATAAGACCAAATAAGTGGAACATAAAATTTGAAGTTTAAATAGACATGAGAGTGCAAGTGGTATATCACACAGACATATAAATAGACTTGAAAATAAGTGGATAACATAAAATTCATTTAGGCTAAATCCTAGTAATACTTTAAAAAGGTATTGAAGTTTAACATACAACAAGATTATAGATATTGGTAACATTACACCTTTTATTCTATAATTTGAAGTTCACCTCCCAATTGATTGCTTAATACTGGCAAAACTAGAAATTTTCTATACAAGGTTTTCTTTTTTCAACAAGCAGACAAGTGACTCGAGTCAATCAAGGTCAATTAATAAATTCTTTTTAAACAATATATAAACAACGATTCCGCCGTAACTTAAAATCTGGGAGCTTATAAAAACTCATTAGGATATATACCTATGGCACAATATCAATTTATGAAAATCTAATCAGAGCAAAGAAACCATATTCGTTGCTCTAAACAAGCACCATTTTGACTTCAAAAATGCATATCCCCGAAAATAGAATGCAAAATCAAAACTTGCAGTGTAAACTCATAAAAACATAAATTTTGACACACCCAATTGATTTCATAACTACATAAAAGGGGGGAAATAAAACCTGGGTCCTTACTTAAATAGTATAATCAATCACGTGAGACAGATTAAAAGCAAAAGAACACAAGTAGAAAATGGATTAAAATCAGAGTACATACCCCATGTAAGAAATGAAGTGAGTGATCCAAGAACTAAAAGAACTGGAGAGCATCATACATCTAAACATATAAACTCCAACACATCAAAAAAATCTCCAATAAACAAACAGAAGCCCTGTCAATAATTAATTGAAGATATTTATTTCAAACATAGTTTCTTTGATCGCAAAAACTTAACGCAAACTTGTATTTGTGGCTGTGAATATCTACAAAGATACAGGAGGTTACCAGGTAAGAACAGACAAAATTAACAGCAGGTGCCGCCGCAACGACTCTGTCTAGTATGCCAATCAGTGTACCTTTGTTTGCTAATTTTTTGGTCGGAAAAATACTAGTTATTTCCAGTTTGTAAACAAAGCAGGATAATTAGGGCAAGGAGTTCCTTTTTCCTTCATTGCACATGTAAGAATAACTTTTTAAACTCAATTATGGTATTCCCAATTTAAGTTATTTTTATTTTTAAGAAACTTCCTTTTAGTCATTTACATATTTCCAGTGTCAATAGTTGTGTATGCAAAATATTGTTTACAATAATAATATAAGTAATAATTATATTTTTCCCTTTGAAAAAAGCTTTAAACATTGTTGTTGTAAACAATTGTAAATTACCTTTCTGTTTGTTGATCAATTAGCAAAGTCCTTGTTTCCCTTAAATGTTTTGTGGTTATTTTAATCTAAGAGGATATTATTGTTCTTTCATGAGAGATGAACGTTTAAATCGTAAACGAATATGTCTTGAAATAAAAATAAAGGAACAAGTGGATTAATACAAAAGTAATACATTAACCTTTTCTTTTTTTTTGGGAATTATGCAATACACATGGATATTTTGGCATTTCAATCTTTGTTTGTTTCACATATTTTACCGCACAAGAAAAGATATTTAACTGATCACTAAGTCAAACGTAATTGGTGAATTTTAATATTTATTGTGGGAATTGCGTACGAAATCTTAGATCGAGCCAAAATCCTTTTAAAAGAGTTTTCACCAAACTCGTGAAATCATCAAAAACCTATTCAGAAATTCACACTCAAACTCTTCAAACCTATAAAACATTGATTTGATATCTACTTACTACCTATTTTTTCCTTCAAATCTCACTAAAAAAGACATTGATTTGACACATATCATCTACTTTTTTCCCTAAACTCTAACATCTAAACTCAATCCAAGTAGGGTATCAATTTATTCAAACCACAAAATCCAAGAGCCAAATTCCATCCAAATGAAGTCTCCAATTTTTTTAAACCGAGACCCACAAAATCGAGTCAAAACTCATCCAAATAGATCCTTAATGGTTTGAATTTGAAGGTCAAGATCCTCTATACCATAATTTGTCTACCATAATAATTATCACATGTACATATGGCAATTACTTATTAGTGATACACAAGTATGGTACATAAATTGTGGTAAAGAGGATCTTCACCCCCAAAAGAAGCCAATGACCTACCCCACCAAGACAAGCTACACGGCAATTAATTTCTCTTTATTAACTAATTAGCTCTTAAAGTGACAATTTCTAATTAATTAATTACTATAATTCCATTATTAATCCATCTTTCTTATTCCCATCATTGGAATTTCAAATTATTAATGCTTCCTACTTAGACACTATTAGTGGTAATTTACATGAATCGACACTATTAGTGGTAATTTGGTCCAATCTTTACTTATTCTAATTCTTTATATTCAATTCATTTGTTAATTTGAAATCTTGACTCATTTTCGACTCTGTTCAAACTTGGCCTGACCGACCCAATGAATACCATTCAGCAGTATATGCACGTCTGAAGGTAAACTTTTTTCCCTTTTCTTTTTTGATAATTTAATTATATATTATTATATATGTCCTTAAATGTTTTTTTTTTCCTTTGACTGAATAATTGTTTTAATGAACTTTTGGCTCCGTTTGAGTTTATTTTGTTACTAGTTTCAGACTTCAGTTCAGGTGGATGTTCATGAATAAAATTAATAATTCTTTTACATTAAAAATAATGATACTTAAGAGTCCAACCCAATTCATTTGCCCAACTGAAAATGTATTTAACCTGCTTTTGTGGGTTGGGCTAGGAACCAATTCCTTGATGTGGATCTGAACCAGTCTGTATATGTGTCTGCAAACTAAAGAATCATATTTTCTTTTCTTCTGTAATGAACTAAAGAATCATATAGTCCAGCTCCATTAAAATTACATTGGGCCCAACTAACTGGGTCAATCACAGGCCTGAATAGAGCCCAATTTTCCTTTACATGGTCTAATCTATCACTTTCTCAAAAAAAAAAAAATAATCTATCACAAAATGACCATAAAGTCCATCTATGAACATAGATTTTAAAGATTCTTGCTAATTGGGAAAGCCAACCGGACTACTCAAAACATATTCCTAAGATCGATTTTGATCTAATTCTTTAGATTTTGCTCTAGGAAAAAGACAAATTGAACCATCGTTTATGCAATCAAAATATACAAGATATGAGAAATTAATATGTGCATTAGATGCATGAATAAAGTAGTACAACCCAGTTTTTTTAGAATTCTGACATTTTGTATCTCGACATTAAAATTTTGGAATTTGGCACTTTAAAAATACAATATTTGGCACGTACTTTGTACCATAGTGTGTATGTGTTTTTCATTTTCCATGTACAACAATCTAATATGGGGAAAAAAAGTATATTTTTGTTCAGTACAATCAGAAAAATAAATCATGGTATGTTTTTTTTGCAGATTTTATGTATCCAAATAGACACTTGTTTGCATCAATAATTATATTCATTCATACAAATTACATTAATACAAATTATATCTTATTATATCCATAAATCTAGCTAGTAATTTGATTAAAAAAAATATGCTAAAAAAGTTTCAAAAGTTTTTATTTTCAAGGTGTAAAATGCTAAAATTCTATATTTTTAGGGTGTTAGTGCCAAAATCTATATTTTCAAGATGCAAAGTGTATCATATTCAAAAGTGACTATTCTGCCCTTCCACCAAATAATTTTCTTACTGGGGTGCAAATTGTAAAATATTTGTATTTCAAAGGTACAAATTAAGTGCCAAAACTTTTAAATCGGGTGCAAACTTTCAAATTCTATATTTTACGGTGCAAAATGCCAAAAATCTTAGAACACATGAATGAGATTTATTCAAATCCAATTTTTGTATATGATAATGCACGATAACGATGGAGATGAGTCTTGAAGCAATTATTCCTTAAATTTTGGGAAGAAATTGAAATATTATAATTGTAATATAACTTCTAAAAAAGTAATTTTAAAAAATAGTGACGTAATTGAACAAAAAATATTGTTGGTAAAACAAGAAACAACTTGCGTGTCACTTTACTTTTCAAATGAGTGATTGCAACAATATCACTAAATTATTTCTCAAAAAAAAAAAAAAAATATCACTAAATTATATAAGTGTACGTTCCTTCTACTAATAGGTGCTTAGTGCAACATAAAGAACACACACTTGACAAGAATCACATCATGTACGTCACCGGCTCGAATAAAATACTAAGGGTAACATAATTTATTGCCTAATTCTTATCCTGAAGGATCAATAGAGATTTAACCCTTCCCCATCACACCGTACTAAAATGCCAATCAAATACTAATGAAATGCTACTTTATTTTGTATCAAGAAAGCGAAATTAAAGCAAGTTGACATAAACGTAAGTACAAGAAAAAGTGCCTAAGACGAAAAATGACATACAATATGTCTAATTTCCTTGTAATAATCTCCTACTGCCTTTTCACATGCGACATATATATCGGATATCTACTATTGATGTAAAAGGTCTTTGGTTTACACTTAAAAATATATTAAGTTGGGTGAGGTCATGAAAGTGGGATGTCTAGGTAAACATTAGATTCGCATATACCATGCATCTTAATTCAATATTCTTTAAATTGAAGACAAAGTTTCATTCCACAAACGTAACTGATGTGTATACAACTAAAATATTTTGACAATTATTGTTTTATGATTTTAATTATCAAGTAATAGACCACCAAATTTACGAGGATTTCAACGACTACATATGTCTGCGTTGTGTGTTTCAAGTCTCTTTAAAGATAAAGCTTCAAAAGCTAAATCACATATTCTATATTCTTATCGTCAATTAATGCATAAGTGAGTTACAAAAATTGAAATATATATTCCGGAAGGAAAACATCTAAATAAAGAGCATACCATATCAAAATTGAGTGCCTGAAGTGTATACATACATATTGATAATTGTCAATAAAGCATATATATATATATATATATATGTGATAATAATAAAAAAATGGAATCTAAGACTATAAACTTTGAGTCATGCTTGTATGGATGATAAGTATATATATGCTTGTATGGATAATATAAAAAGTGCAATACAGTTGTGTTAAGATTGGATGGTACTAGTGACCAATCACAAAGTAGATGTAATACACTTGTTAGCAAATCAGGTCTGGACATAAATTTTCATGTATATGATCTTAAATTGACAAGAAAATTTGAATGTACCTAAATGAAATAACAAGTGAAACAATTTGTACATATTTGAGGCTAATTATCTTTTGCTAGAAAACCTATAAGAAACAATTACTCCTATTAAAATTGTAAAAGTCAAGGATTGAACAATTGATGGATCAATATGAATAGGTAACCTTTTGGATGACTTTATCCTTGAGCATTCCGTTGTAGAGAGCAACTCTGTTTGGTGGCATTATTTGTTGCACTAATTTCCCACCTTTCATTGATGAAGGTGAGTGTGAATTAATTGAAGTATTATTACTAGTTCGCAACTTCCTGTATTCATCACTATTTCCAATTGGGTCAACCACATCTTCTGCGAACCGCACCCTCTTCTTCATCTTCTTCTTCTTCTTCTTCCCATTATCTGCGCACACGTCATAAACATTAAATAGATGAACTGGATATAAATAAATCAAGTATGAAAAAGAATTAAGAGGTTGGATCGATCATGCGTACCTGAAGAGATTATGCATGATGGTGGGTAATGGGGAGTTGAAGAAGAAGATGACGAAGAGCTGGAATTGGACTTTTGGAGACGAAAAGCGAGAAGAATTACTGTGCCTGAAACTGCCATGGCTGTGGCCAAAGCCATGCTTTGGGATAACAGAATTGAAGACATGACGATTAAACTAACAGATGTATGTATGTATTCTGTGTTTGATGGAATGAATGATAGAGAGGCAAGGCGCGCAGGAATATAAATAATGGTTTCTTTTCTTTTAATAATGTCAGAAGTTGGGTTGCAGTTACTAAAATAAATAACTAAATGGTCACAACGATTCAATTACTTTCCTTTTTTTTTTTCTGTTAATTTATAAGGAATTTCTTCATAAACATTTTTTCTAGTCGAGTACAATTGAATTGATCAATTATTCTTTCAAAAAAAAAACAAAACAATTGATCAATTATTTATCATTTTCTTTTCTATTTTATTATATTCCATATTTTAATATCAATATTAGAGATTCTCTGGTTATACTTTTTTAAAAATAAAAAAAATTCCGTTAAATTTTTTTGAGACGCGTCAAACATATTAGGTGAAAACTTCTCTTCTAACAAAGACTCGAACTTACCATCACCTAATATTTTTTTAAATATACCTTGTCCATTAAGTCCGAGATTATATATCTTTACTCTTACTGAAATTGGAATATGTAATTAAAATTTGTGATGAAGGTCAATAAAGCCATTAGATCGAACAAAATGCATGTCTTAAATATACGGGAAGCTATTGGTTGGAAGAGTGATTAAAAGACTGAGTGCGTGCGTAAGCATATCTACTTATATATATATTTGAGATCAGTTTATAACTGCCGCATCCTAATTTTGACCAAATTCTAATTTTATAGAATTTTGAGTTTTTTTAATTATCAAAATATCAGGAAAATCAGGAAAAGGAAATTTAAATCAACTGAAACTACTCCACTTTCACTTCACGTCTTGCTTCAACTCTCTCACAAAAACCGCCCATACAACTTCATTCTCCATCGCTTCTCTAATTCTCTTCTCTTTCACAAACCAGAAAATTGAAACTTCTCCATCAAAACCTAACATCTCGCCTCAATTTTTCTAAAAAAAAATTCCCATCCAACTTCTTTTCCCCTCACGTTTCTCAACAAAACCAGAAAACTAAACAGAGGAAATATCCTTCTAGGTTTAGGCTTTTTCTCTGCTTTGATTAAGAAAATCAATTGGGATTTATTCAGGTTTTTCTATAATGAGGACATTTTTTAATTTATGTTTTATTTAATAGTATATGAATCACTGCTTTGTAAAATTTGTGAAGTTTTAATTTTAACCTATATCATATTTGCTTTGATTAAGAAAATCAATTGGGAGTTATTCAAGTTTTTCTATAATGAGAACATTTTTTAATTTATGTTTTATTTAATAGTATATGAATCACTGCTTTGTAAAATTTGTGAAGTATTAATTTTAACCTATATCATATGCCCATTGTCTATCCCAGAAAGTACGATATTTCAAGAGAGATGAATGAAAATCTGGTCTTTTGTTCATGCTTACTGTTGTGTATATAAATTCACATGATTAGGTGGATATCTGAAATATAATGGAGCCCAAAGTCAATATAGAGCAAGCCGAGAAATTTAGAATCCAAAACTTTGGCATTGAAGTCGAAGGTTCGATGTAACTGATTTTATAATGAGGATCTTATTATGGTAGTAACTGAGGTAATTCCTATTTTTCTAAATTGCGTATGGTTGTTGTACCTCTGTTTTGCCATGTACTAAATATTCATGGTGTATTTTAATTGTAGCATGATCAAGCAATATTTATGATTATTATAAGCAATATTGTCTTTGTACCACTTTTAGAGACGCAAAATATGTATATGCAGAAATAGTATCTTTAGAATTGTTTATTATCTTAAAATGACCGTGACAAAGTTGATATTCATAAACAATTCATGTTTATGTTTGAAACCATGGATGTCTTATCTAGATCTGGAGCATAGGGTTGATCATTGAAGGTTAGCAGTTCATAGGTTACGGTTATGGTAATATTATATCAAAAATAGCCTTTCACGACACATACAAGTTTGAAGTATAAAAAACTGGATTTTTTTCTTGGGTTGTTTTTTTTACAGAAAAATAAAACGGGACTGTTTTGACTGTTAGTGGCGATGATAATAGTTTGCAGGTAAGCAAATGTGGTGTCCGTAGAAGCAGTAGGGGTAAATCACTCATTTTTTCTTAAAAAAATTCTATGTTTGTGATATAGACATAAAGGGGTCAAGTTTAATAATGAATATGAGTATGGGTGGTCTTAAGATTTCGTGACAAAAAACCAAGTGAATGAGATAAGAACGGTGGTCTCTAATAAGTTTTCTGCTACCATGATGACTCAATGAATGCTGATTGTCTCGAATTTATATCGCTTATCCTATTAATATCTTCACCACTGTCATTACTTTTCCCTCATGTTTGCAGCCCTTCAAACTTTCGGCATCGGGAATTTTAGCCAAGAAGTCAGGACAAAGTGCCATGAGTCCATTATTAAGAATGTTCTTCGTGCCGCTAAGCCACGAGTCCATGATTGATAAGGTTTAGGCAAGAGACTTACAAATGGGGATCTAATCGAAATGATTAACCGCGAATCTCCAATTGATCGGTATCTTGAGATTTGAAAGTGTCAACAGTGTTTGTCGTAATATATATCATGTCAGTTGTTCTATGTAATGCCTGACCCGTTTTCTTTTCCTTATGATTTATTTTCTTAAATTGGACTTTAAATCATCTTTTACCTATATAACATCCATATTCTAATGGAATTGAAATGATATTTTTTTTTTAAAAAAAAATTGATAAATCTAATAGGAACTCATTTTCGCATTTCATATCAAATTGGAATTGAAATGACTTTTTTTTAGATGTGATAAATTCATTAAAACTAATTTAGCATGTTATATGAAAGGTTACACACTACAGTGATAGAAAAGTATATGTATGTCCGTATATTAGTCTCAATATTTTGTAGTCATAAAATGTATTTCATCAAGATATTCCTGCATGCCATAAAACTATTTTGCCACGTTAGAGGATATCCACCATCTACGATTTCTACTAAAAAACAATAAATATGAGAAAATTGCACTTCAACCCCCCCCCTCCCTCAGTTACATGTTTGGCACTTTACCTCCTGAACTATTTAAATTAGTTACACTTATCCCCACTAAAACGGTCTAAGAATAAATTATTGATTTTTACCATTTTCTATATTAACAATATGCTTTCACTATGTATTTTAAGTAAATAAATATTTTTAATTTGTACGTCTCTTTCATATGTTTTATCCGTGCATATTCCTCTTATTAAAAATACAATATAATAATTCCGTGCATAGCACGGAGCATATACTAGTATATATGTATATTAAAATAAAACAATATGAAAATGCAGTTGTTCCTTCCACTGGCTTCTTAAAATAAGAGTATAATAAAGGTGTTCAAGGGTGATGTCAATTGCACTTGCACATCTGTATTTGAACTCAGAAGACTAGATGCAGATTTACACAGAAAATAAAAACTAACAAATATTATTTATACACATAAAAATGTGGAAATAAACACTTATTTTCAAATATTATTCATGACTCCAAGAGTAAGCAGAAAAGCTTATTAAGTAGTAAGAATACTGGGGAGTGCAGATACAGAGCCAAGAACCGGAGCCTTGGTATCCGGGAAATTCTTGGTCCCGGGCAACTCAGTCACCTCTCCATCAGACGACACACCAATCGGATAACTAAGCAAATGTCCAGGCAAATCTCTCTCTAATGTTTCACGCGTGTAAAGGTCCCAGTTCCTTTCAGCAATCCGGTTTACCTTTTGTATACATTCCAGACTTCCTGGATGACAGAAAACATTATCCAACATGCCTAAGTGCTCGTACCATAACGCCATTCGAAAACCATAAACCTGGCCCCTGGCTGGCTGCTTGCAGGACAGATGGTATGGCTGGTAAGCTCCCATTGCAATTTCCGAATCCCTGGCCCCATCCATCGACCTTTGGTTGATATTAGCAGATCCTATGATTATGTATTCATCATCAACTGCAAAAAAAATAAAAAATAAAAAGGCATTTGAGCAATTCCGTTGGGGGATATTTACATCGACGACTCCGAGGTTAGGTGAAAATAAAGGTCCACCCTCAACATTTATCCTTCGTCCTATATTTAGAGTTTAAAAAAAAATCTAAAATGTCAAATGAAAAAAAAATCCTTCAATGTTAGATGAGTTGGACATTCAATACGTTATCAAAGCTCGACCCAAATAGTGGTCCTTTGTTCGAATATCTCAGCCACCAAATTTTAAATTCCACATGTGAGGCTGAGTAAAATGTATAACCAACAGGAGGATGTATGTTAAGTCATAAATTATTTAACAGTTTAGGACATTCAATAAACCCCATATTTATTAAGTCAAATCAGACATTCAAAAAGTTAACAGTAACACTGGTCAGACTAATAATGGGTTTCTATTACTTTTTTTATGAACAAGTGACATCAAACATAAAGTAGGAGAAGTTTTCTTAATTATTGAAACATTTTGGGTGAACATATAATCTCACCTAACATGGGAGATGTCTATATAATTATCCATTTCACTATGTTCAATTGATCATATTTGAAATCCATATGGTAGAGAATAGAGAACTCACTAATCATCATCTTGGCGTGAACATAGATCATTCCTCTCCTAGCTTCTTGAGCTCTACCGTAATCTGTATCAGAATCTGGTTTTTCTGAAGGCTCGTATTCACCACTCTTCTTTGTCTCTCTATTACCAAGGCAAAAGAATGTCAAATAGTCTTTCGGATTGGCAATAATTCCCTTTGCTTTAAGGGCTTGAACTATATCAGTGTACATCATTTCCATAGTCCTCGCCTGATAATCCAATATACACTGGACTGATGCAGTCTCTGGATATCCCTCTGGCCACATTGGAATCACTATGTAAACTTTGAACGGCTCCCCTACTTCGATTTTACTCACAATTTTTAGCGAAAGTTCCTTTGGAATCAGGTGTAAAGCTCCAACATCTGCATCATTAATATCATCTGAGTACCATGAGAAAGAGCTTCCCAAGAAATATTGGTTCTCAATGTAGATGAATTTGTCTGCACGTCGAATGGCATGGATGTAAGCATCTTGAATGCTTCTGTCAATAATGTTATCTTTTCCACTCACTAGGCCCGATTTAGCTGCTTCTTCCGGTGCATCTGGGAAGCCAAAAGCAGCTCCACCATCAATAGACCTGAATACCTGAACATAGAGCTGAGAATCAATCCAAACTACTCGATACTCGACTGTGTTTCAAGTACTAATAGCTCATACTACTTGAGTTAGACTCGTGTTCAGTGAAACCAAGCTAAAACACAATTTCAAGCTCAATTAGAAAATCATATCAGATTTTGATCAACAATTGGCCGAGTAATTAAACTCGACACACCAACATGTGATTGGTCTAGTGGAAGGAACTAGTCACTACAAAGTAGTGAACCCAAGTTAGAATCGCTGTTGGGAAAGGTTCCAACTTAATGTGCCCGACGCGTCTCGAAAGGGATTAAACCCTTGGGAAACCAAAAAAAAAAAAATTAAACTCGACAAGTTTAAACCCCTACCTGAACGTTCCAAGTTTCGCGATCATCAGGGAACGTGACCGGAGATGGTGGAATTATGATGTTTTGAATTTCTTGAAGAGGCAAAAGCAAGTCCTTACCACCTTGTTTCCTCCATCTTTGTTCGAAATTGTAAAGAACATCCCAAGCTGCAGGGCCTTCTAGCTTGCTATGAATGTCGTGCCATGGCTCCCTTGGCCCTCCTTTTTTTAACGTGGCGCCTTTAAAATTCGCCTGATGAAAATCATCATGGTGAGCAGTGTCCAAAGTCCTGAAAAGGGAATGAAATTGTGTATCGTATCTTCCATCACAAAGATCAATACCACCCACAAAACTCACAATCCTCCTCTTTTCTGGATTCCCATTTGGCACTGCACTATCCACAACCAAGATTTTCTGGTGATGAGTGAACATAGTACCAATTTCTATATTCTGAATTATGCTTCGTCCATCGTCTGGATTACGAGGACACAACACACAATTTACTTCAGTACCTCGAAAATAGTTTCCCGTGTCTTCATCGTGAGTAGCCATTAACCCATCCTTTTTTAGCAAACTAACAGAAGTTCTATCATCCCAAACAAGGAGTAAAACCCTGACGCCTTGACTAGCCTTTTTCTTGAGCAATTCTCCAAGAGTAATATCTCCGCCTGGTTTCGGTCTCCTAGTGTCCCGTATTAAAGTTATCTCCGTAAACACAGACCAACCAGTAATGTAAATCAAATGTTTAGCATTAGTGATTGCATCAAAAACATCTTCCCAGCATCGATTTGGCTCGTAAAACTTTCCACCGCATAAGGGTATTTTGGGGATGAAATGATCAGGAACATGAGCGTCTTGGTAGAGGGTCACTTTACATCCTCTCCTTTGTGGGAAGAATGTGAAGGGTACACCAGGAAAATTCTGGCTCTTTAGTCCTTTAGACCAACAGCGTTCACGAGTAACATCGAAGTAATGTAGTTTGACGTGTATTTTGGAGTGTCCGTGTATTGGTTTATTATCGTTGTCAAGGATTTCAAGCCATTTGTCTACTTCATCACCATGGATCAATTCTTCGACAGGTATTGAAGCTCTTCCAATTAATTCTGCTCCAATAGGATTGTCGACTTTGATGCTGAATACCACTTTAGAAGCCATGTGAGCACAGTAAATGTGAAAAGACTCGAACCAACGAGGATTTCTGTGTTCGTGTTCCAGTAATCTGGTTCTGCCAACTCTTGCTTTTTCTAAATCTATTGTTGCATAGAGCTTTGAAGCAGTTTTCTTGAAACCTACAGCTTCTTCAATGCCTTCTACCACCTACATTTGCAATCAAACAGTCGTCTTTTCATCAAAATAGAAAATACACAAGTGATTAGTTCAAACTTCTAATTAGAGATTAAAGCGGATAGATTTCTTGTAGGAAAAGGATAAGAATTAAGAACTATAGTTGAAGGTTACTGCAAAAGATCAACGTGAAAACATCCACTTAGTTTTTGTGCAAGAGATCTTTGGATAATTAGTTATTCCACCATCTAGCTCTAGCTGCATTCCAGAATTTAATACTATTTCTAATGCATAGGCAAAATTCATAAAAACAATTTCTGCTAATTGCTCATTTATCCATAATAAATGCTCCAAATTAGTTTTTTTTTTTACCATCTACAAATGATGGTTTTTTTACATCTAAAATTGCAATTAATCTTTCAAACAATCGTCACTCAAAGCAATAAGATATTAACATAATCTATATCAAATCCCACCCAGCAGTCACAATAATAAAATTGTAAAATTACACAACCTAGTTCCTGAATTTGCTAGAGAAAATTAGTTAATCAGCCCAAAAGCTTTGGTTGTTCATCCCTACCGATTTGAATATACATTCCATCCAATAGAATTGAACTATCCGCCGCTGAAAAAGGATGAAATCTTAAAATCCTCAATTCAAGTATTGTCTTAGTTCTAGCCAATTCGAACTTCCCATCGGTGACGACGGTTTCGGCGGCGCTGCTGTGGCTGAAGTTTCCCGATGGTAATATCAGTGACGATGACGGTTAGGGGTAATGGTGTCAACATTTCGTGGTATTGGTTTGATTGGTGACTGGCGCGAGTAAGGTTGAAGGTTTGAAATATGAAGACCGGCAAATAGGCTTAGAAATAAGAGGAATATACGATACGGCGGCCGGAGGGTCAGGGCCAGTAATAAATTGATACTAATGGGGAGATAATGTATTAGATTTATTGGAAATGTAGTGCTCCTAACTTAATTATTTATCCTCCTAAAAGAACTTAATTATTTATCTATTTGTCAAAAGTAACTATTTTGAGTAAAAAAATAACTGAAATACAGTGTATTTCAGTTTAGGTTTCTGTTTGTTTATAGAACAATGGAGTTAAAAGAAATTCCACGAGGTTAGGTATCCAGGTCTTAGACCATACTAAATTCTTTTCGAGACGCATCTGACATATTAAATGAGAACCTCTTCCAACAGGAATTCGAATTTGTGTTCACTACTTTGTAGTGACTAGTCACAACTTAACATGTTTCATCGACACGAGATTGATCTAGTGGAAGGGCTAATCTCCACAATGAGATGAATTTAGGAATTCAAATCTTTGTTGAGATAGATTCCCACTTAATATGTCAAACGCATCTTGAAAGAGATTAAATTAAATCTAGAACATGAATAATGTTGATAAACATATTTCATTATGATTGAATAGCATTGAATCAAACACATTTACATTTTCAAGTTCAAATTCAAATATATATACATGTTCTTGAAAAAATCCAATATAGTAAACCAATTCGAAATTATTTTCACCTTTTTAATCCCATGAAAATTCAACTAGTTTTATGTTCATTTAAAACTGCATTAGGGTACAACTTGTTAAAGGAATCCTTTTCAGGATGTATTTTGATATATTTCTTCTCCGAGGATGGGAACTATTATTTAAAAATCCAATCTATTAAACTTTTGTTCAAATCCTTCTTAAAAACCAGCAATTATTTGGCTTAGTGGAAAAACTAGTTAGTTCAAATGAACTTGGTCGAATCCATGTACTGAACATAATATTAAAACTCAGGTTACGTGTTATGCTTCATTTGTACGTGCTCACGTTTTGAAATTCACTATTTACTCATACGCCTCGTCGAATCCGGGTTGTTGTTGTCTTTGTTGGTAGACTTATCCATATATCGCAATTCACAAAATAATGTCATGAATTGAGCATGTGTCACTACTTCTTCAGTAGTTTTTTGTTAGGTTAGGTAGACTTAGATTTTTCTTCTTCTTTTTTTTTTTTTTTTTTTTTTTTTATCTAATAAAATGGGCTTGGCGATCTTGATAGGTCCAAATTAAAGATTATTGGCATTCCACATCAAGCCTTGATTATGCTCTAAATACTGTTTCACCTACTACCAATTGACTTTTGACTTTTCTTTTTTCCTCTTGAAACTAAATAACTTTGCCTCGCCAGGCATCTTATGCGTGATATCTAAAATTATCCAATATACAGAGGTTAGCCATATAGTATATCTTTATTACATACCAATCTACTTTTTTCCGAAATAAACCATGGATCAACTTAATTGGCTAAGTTATATTGAATAATCACCTTAGTTAATTTACAAGTTAAGTTGCTAATAAGCAGAAACACTAACTTCTTTAAAAGCAGAGCAGAGGGTAGATAGATATAGCTGAGATACGACCCCTAAAAAATACACAACTCTACAAGAGAAAAGCAAGCAGAACAAAAGATTCATAAAAACTAATGGAAAATTTAATTAATTCCAAGCGTACAGTTTGTTTTCATGAATTTATAACTTGGCAAAATTATATTGAATGATCACCATAATTAACACTTACCAAAAGTTAATAAGCCGAAATTAATTAAGAGTTGTAAAAGCAGAGTGTATTAAAAAATTAGAAGAAATATATATATACCTTATGGAAAATCTTTCCAAGAACATTAACGTGTAGCTTATCAACTTCGTATATAGTTGCATGAAGATCTCCATGGAGTAAAACTTGTGCCATCGATCTCTCTTCAATCCTTCAACTTCCTGCACAAAATTAAATCTCTCTTTTATGTTTAATTTTACAACTTCAGAGTTCTTGAAAGCAAATTAGTAATTATATAAACAAAAGTTAATTAAGTTGTATATTGGAATTAAGTTAGTTTTCTGTGAAAGCTAGCTAGTAACTATTTATTTAAGGGCCGGGAGAGTTGCTGGATAAAAAGGAAATGATGTGCTGTGCTCTCAAGAAAAAGAAATTGAGAAAAATTGTTGTGTAGCGGGAGTAGAGGAGGAAAGTACGTATCAGAACATGGATTACTAACAACTTGACCTTAATTAATTACTATTTTGGTAGTTGAGTAGTTTAACCAAATGAGTTAGTTAACATTAATTAATTAGCATTAAAAATAATAGTAATATTACTATTAGAATTAGCAGCCGTGATGTATTAAATCATTTATTTAGGAGTAATTTTTTTATGTTAGGTGGTTTGAGCTAGGGTCCATATATATTAATGAATATTTAAGTTAAGAGTTTTTCTAGATCGATGTTTTAATTTGGTTGTTCTACCCAGTAAATTACTTCAACTACGACAACTAAACTCTAATCTATTTTTAATGGATGGGTCAACAATTAAAGCTGAACGCTAATCTATTTATAATAATTATATATTGTAGACCTGACCTTGTAAAAGGAATGCGTGCATAATTTTGATCCAACAATTTTGACAACCCCTTGACATATATTTAATTTGCCGTCAAAACTATTCCATTAAATTTTTATCAAGCACTACCAATTCCTTAAGAGCAAAAGATAAATACACTACCCTCTATGCTTTATCTAACTCTCAAAATATCATCTGTCTCATTTTAACTCCCAAAAATCACAATGTGCTCTACACCCCCCCCCCTCCCCCTCCCCCAGAAAAGAAAGTGTGATTCAAACGCGAAAATTACAAGTTTTTGTTCACATTTTGCTTTTGATATGACAATTTTACCCCGGACAGCGCAAGACAAAAATACCCCCTATACATGGTTTAACTCCCAAAAAACCTCCTTGTATTATTTTAACTCCCCCCCCCCCGGTGTATTTGATTTTAATTACCACAATTGATCCAAGTAGTATATACTGGTAATTAAAACCAAAGACATATGGATTTTTTGAAAGTTAGACAATATCATATGTGGTGTTTTTGTCTTTCAATCAATTCTATAAAGGCAATATCAAATTGAAGAATATATAATTGTAGCTCGAGCTGCAGCACACAATGCAACTTCAAACTCTTTAAGGTACAAACATAATTTAAAGATCGATTCAAATATTTGACAACAAACTAAATTTGTCAATGAACTTTAAATCATACTTCTATCAAATGCGTTGTTTCATAAAACCTAGTTCCCAAAATATGTAAAGTAATGTAAAATATGGTGTTAAAAGTGTACTTATATCTTAACAAACATAAACCACACACGTGCATTTCAACCAAACAATTTTATCGTACTGGATTAGGTGGCCGGTGATCATATATGGCCATAAAAATATTGTGTACCAAAAAGTTATCGGAAAGTTGTGGACCAAAAAGGAGCTCCAAATGCAATTTCCCATGCATTTCGGACGCTAGACAATATTCCTAACCAGCTTAAGCAAAGAGGCCGACGATGTAATTAAAGTGGTAACTGGTGAGCAGTAGCTGAGGCACGTTAATGTTTGAGTATTTTTTTTGTTATCAACTAGAATTTGTATTTACCGCTCGGATTGAAAAGTACAAAGAGTATAAGTCCTCCCCAATATGGTATTTTCAGTAGAATTCGAACTTAAGTCTCGCTGGTCGCAAATATATAGTACTATCTTTAATGCCCTTTCGATATTTATTTGTTTAGTTTGCGGTAAAATAGCAATTTAAGTCCCTTAATTTTCACTGATCCGCAGAATCAAGGTATTTAATTTTCAGTCTGCGAAATAGGACACTAAATTTTCCAGCAAGTATTTCACGTCCCTTAACTTTCACTGGTCCGCAAAATCAGGACACTTAATTTTTCAGCAAGCATTTTACGTCCCTTAACTTTTACTGGTCCGCGGAATCAAGACCCTAATTTTTCGACAAGCAAAATACGCACTATAACTTTTCAATTCCCTCAATTTTTAGTCCACTTGACCGCAAATTCAAACCAATAAATTTTCCGGACGTTCTATAACTTTACATCCATTATGCTCGGCTTAGGTATGTTCTTATTTATACTATGCAAAATAAGTCATATTTGATACATTTTGGCCACCGGACATTAAATTTCACTTAACAAAACAAACACCCACTTGACAATCACTTAACAAATTGCCTACGACTATTTAACAACATCAATATTAATTCAAATCCCCAAATTAATTGTCCAGTTGGCAATTATGGAATTTCGGCGAGTTGTGGACTGAAGTTACGGGTTTAAAAAAATTATAGATTTTGCGGACGTAAAATGCTTGCTGAAAAATTAAGTTTCCTGATTTTGCGGATCAATGAAAGTTAAGGGATGTAAAATGCTTGTTGGAAAATTAAGTGTCCTGATTCTGCAGACCAATGAAAGTTAAGGGACGTAGAATGCTTGCTGAAAAATTAAGTGTCATGATTCTGCAGACCCAGTGAGAGTTAAGGGATGTAAATTACTTGCTGAAAAATTAAGTGTCTTGATTCTGCGGACCAGTGAAAGTTAAGGAACGCAAATTGCTTACTGAAAATTAAGTGTCCTGATTCTACGGACTAGTGAAAATTAAGGGACGTAAATTAATATTTTGCCTTTAGTTTGCTGTGTGTACTGTGTAGTCTAACTTGGTTATATTCTATTTATTATAAAAAGTATGAAACTTATACTCCCTCCATTAAAAAATAATTGTCGCTTGAGATATTTGCACATATATTAGAGAAACTAATAATTAGCCTTGAATTTAGGAAAATAATTAGAATTATATATAAAATATCCCTATATTTATTTGATTAGAAGAGAGAATGATTGTTTAAAGTAGAAAAGAGAGAGAAATAAGAAGTAAATAAGGATAAAATTATTAAAATAATAAAGCGAAAATTTATTTGAAACAAAAAAAGAAAAATTTAAAACGACAATTATTATGAAATCAAATGAATATTTAAGTATAAAAAAGAGAGAAAATGTCCAATATAAAACACATGGAGTACGTGTCAGCGGAAATGAATAAATGATTGTCATATCATAATTGATTCGATTGAATTCTGGATCATTTAATATGACTTGTCAGTTATCTACTCTATATGCGTGAAAAGCTAGCATTCATGAATCATGCACTAGCCTGTCTTAGATTTCCAAAATACATTAGTAGTTTCTTTTTGTAATTGCAAATATCACAACTTCAATTTCTAACACCATTTTTATCTTCAACCACCAGTTGCAACCTTATATCCAGTTAATTGAAAGATTTAGAAAGACCACAATCTCTCATTATTAATCTTCACGAGGAATTCACCCAGAAACAATATATAGTATGATTTGATTTTGTAAATTCACAATTCGAATAAGGATATATAATTATTAATATGTTTTTACACAGTTTATAAACATTCAATGGATAAGCTTGAATTAATTAAACTCATAACATTTCAACATCGGATGAAAATAAATGGAAGAATTAGTCAAATGAGGTGGGAATTTCTTATTGCCTCTGTTCTCCTATTTTATATTCATGAGTTTTTCTTTTTTTCTTTTTTCACATTAACATTAAATGGAGGCAATGGAAAGAAATGGAGAGAAAGGAATTGAAAAAAAAGAAAAACAGAGATGGTAATGAACAGACATGATTAAAAAATTACTTTCAATGAAGGAGAAATAATGGATTCATTTAATTGAAAGATCCTTCAATAATTTTGTACTTGAAAGAAACAAAATAGTACATTTTCCACATCAACCAATTTTGTATTCAAATCAATGAAGAAGACAAAGAACATTGGAAATCAAGGAAACGTGAATTTAGAGAAATGAGTATCACATTAAATTTAAATTTCAATTTACAGTTTAAACTCTTCGATCCGAGCTATATATAAATAGACAGTCTAGTAGATGAAAAAAAAATATTCCTTTTAAACATTCTGACCTTAAAGGGTATTGAAGGAATTTTGAAAAAATTGTTTTGGCAACAACAATTATTGATCTGACAATATCGCTAGCCTTATTCAAATAATATTATAATATTTTCACTAATTTTTTTTGTGTATAATAATATTTGCATTAGTATCAATGAAACATGGAGAGAGAGAGAGAGAAAAAAAAGGGCACAACACTTGTGTCACATGTGACCTTTAATGTATATAATTGCTTGTTGATAAGGCCAAGACTCCAGAATTAAGAGGTTCTAAATTTAATTTTCATTAATGTGAATTACTCTTCTAATTTAATATTAGTGTTTAATTATTTTTTTTAATTTGATTGTAACTCAATTGATGATTCAATGATAACGTAATAATGTTATTAATGTGATAATCATTTCTCTAAAAAAATGTATATCATTCAGTGACATAGTCAGGATATATTGGGGTCCATGTATTAAATTTTATTTTCGTGGTATGTTATGATCAATTAAATATTAAAATTTTTTTAAAAATTTTTTTGAAAATATTGAGAAGTTTTAAAAAAAATTGTAAATAAAGAAGTACATTAATTAAAGAGACCAAATATTACAACCTCATGAAAGATTATCTGAAAAGAAAAGAAAAAGAAAAATGATCCATGAGTTTAAATTCAGGCCTCGTAACTAGGTACATTCCCATATATAATGTCATAAAAACTCATATAGATGTTTTTGTTAATGGGCAGCTCAGCCAGCCCAATGACTGAGCCCATAATCTTGCGTGGACGAGGTCCGAATTGATTTTGGGTTATGGTCAAATTAAAATCCAAGCCCATCCTTAAGGGGTGTTACTGTCATTGTCAATTAATTTGTATGTTTAGCATCACTGATGATAAAAAGCAAAATATGTATATTAGTACTCCATTAGTCCTAGTCCAAGTCCAACAATTATTGGGTGTTTTGGTTTGACAAAGTTTTAGTAAAAATTACTCCTACCATTTTTATATACACTACCCAAAAAAAAAGCAATTTTTCTACTCTAAACAGTTTAGACGGAAAGTTACTTATATCAATATCAAATCATGTACATTATGGGGAAATTCTTATCCATACCGGGTTTGGCCGAACCCAAAGTAACTACAAGGCAAGTGTAATATACTTGCTTTGTGATTGGATGTAACTCCCAAGAGAGTGACCAATCACAAAACAAGTGCAATACACTTGTTTAGTGGTTGGATGAGTTTGGCCAAGCCAGGCTTGGACAAGAATTTCCTAAGTTATACGAGTGAGTATTTTATGAGAAAAAAAAATCTACTATTTCATTTGAAGTTCCTTTAGAAATAAGACTAGAAATCTTTGGACAATGGAAATGAATCGTTTTTTTTCTTCTTTTATAGCATTTTCACTTTGAAACTAAAGAAGAAAAAAAATCGAAATGTATTTTGCTCTTACTTATTCATCACTGCTAAAGGCAAATATACAATAAATAAATAATTGATTAAAGAAAAGGCAAATAATTAATATTACCTGTATTTAAAGATAGAAACAGTAGAGCGGAATTATGTAGATGTATGCTGCATGGTATGTAGTTGTCTCTGTCATTTCTTTTCACGAGTAGTAGTTGAAACTTAGGACAAGATCGATGAACAATAATATATATATATATCGTGACGAATGATTTGGCCCCATATATTTATTCTTTTATAGCTTATTTGGTTGTCAAGAAAGTGGGGAAAAATTGTAGAAAAAAGAAAAAGAAAGGAAAAGGAAAAGAAAGTCATTTTCATCTACATGTTTGGTTGACAGGAAAACTATTTTCTTGCAGATGTTTGATTGTCAAGAAAGTTTAGGAATATAATATTTTTGATAAATATTTTTATTTGATTATGAATACTTTCAAAATTGTAAAATATGTTAAAAGTTATTGTAAAATAAAACTTATCAAATTAATCTCTAAAAAATATAAAGTACAAATTGAGTAATTGAATCAAATAAAAGCTAACAATAATGAAATAAATAGACTAAAATAACTTAAAATAAATCATAAAAATCATTGATATGATCATCAATGGTTTTGTTGATCGCGATGTTAAACTCCCTCTTCTAGTATTTGATTCTCATTGCAGGAGGATAAGTCATAAACGCCTTTGTCTTGAACTCATTCTGGAGGAAATGATCAAAATATTGTATGAATAATCACGTTTTCATTATATTAACTATAATATTTAGATTAATTTGACGCTATTGTATATTTTTTAGTCACCGAATTTCTATCAATTTTTTAAGTTAACAAGGGGTTATTGTAAATTTTTAAAGTTAACAGGGGGTTACTGATAATATTTTAGGTAAAAGGGGTGCTTTTGCATCATTTTGTGGGGGGATAATTGTTGTAATGACTTGAGAGGGTATTTTTTGCTAATAATAGATAAGCACAAATGGGCTTTTGGTAGGAAAAAATCACAAATTGAGAATTATGATAGTTAGACAAAGTACAAGGGGTGTTTTGCAATTTACTCGAAAATTTTCCCACGATTTTCCCAGGATTTCCCCATCAAATTGGTGGGGAAATGTTTTCTTCACAAAATTTTCCTGCAGGAAAGTTGAAGGAAAATAATAACTTCATTTTCTGCTATCCAAACAATAATAAGAGAAAAAAAAACTGATTTTCCCTCACTTTCCCGACAACCAAACAACAACCAAACAATACATTAGACAAAATTATTTCAATAGCATCGAAGAAATTAAAAGTCGTGACCATTTTTTGTCTGGCTAAAATCAACTTAATAATACGCTCTAAATTGTCCCGGACCACTGGTAGCAAATCATTTATATTTGCATATAGCAACTTTTTCATCCCAATTAACTATCTCAATGCCTACTTATATAAATGCCCCATCTATTTATTTAAACAAATTAATATCATTTCACTCCTTTCTTTTTTAATCTAAACATAAAATATGATCACAATCATATATTAACTATTGGCTTCTTTTTACATCATGTTCAAATATTTCAATTGGTTTTTCAAAATGAACTAATTAGAGATACTGTAGTTTTATTTTCTTTTAACCGTCAAGATAGCTAGATACGTCTGGGCACTTCCATTTCGAACGTGCATTACGCGCACAATGTTATGATATGAGAATATTTAGTTCTTTGTTTTATCTTGAAATTAATCACAAGAAAATTCAACTTTATCTTTCTTAACAATCACAAACTAATTTTGCGATCATCTAATCTGCTTTAATCGAAATTATTTTAAAAAAATGGTTTAATGATTAAAGTAGGATAGGAACATGAATTTTTGATGCTAGACATGATACGATGTCGTGTAATTCATGGATGTATTCTTCTAATGCATGATATTGTTAACTAACATGCATTAATAAGAATAAATTAAAAATAAAATTGGACTCATATCATTTATATAATACACCCATATATTATATATCATGTAGTATCTAAAGTCCCAAGATGAATATATTCTACAGACAATCACATACCCATTGAAGATCAAAGTACTTTTTCATTTAAAACTTTTGCTTTTGCATTTTTGTTAACTAAAAAAAGAATATATTTTTAGAGAAAGAATTAAAAAAAAAAAAAAATTGTTTGAAAGAAACTGGACGTGGACAAATGTTAGGCAAGGACCTCTTTTTAACTAGGGAATTGTATATATTACAAGAAATTATTTAGTGTAATCGATGCACCATGTCATCAAGTACTTGTGCCATCATCAATATATTTCTAATTTATGGAGTGAGAATCCACCTCAACCATTTTCTCTGAAAAAAATCAGATTTAAAAAATATCTTCCCATTGGTCAGAACATATGGTTAATGTGGTTCTTACTCTACATGTGAGAAGTATATTGGTGTATTGCACCACGTGTACTTGATGTGGTGTAGCAGCTGCACTAAATAATTTCTCGCATATTACCCTGTTTCTTATTTAATTTTAAAAACCGCTAAACTATAATATATATGTATTGTTTTACAATCCCCATCAAAATATAAGTCAATTTCTAGCTTAAACACATCAAAATGCAAGTAAAATGTATAGCGAGTAGTTCTTAATGAGGATAAATTTTTTCTTTTTTGAAATGATGAATAATATCGAATTTAATATATTATATTGATATTAAAATAAATTAATTATAAATGCTAGTATTAAACTAAAGAATGTGCTAGAATTAAATTCATATCTATTTATTGAAACATTAATCTTTAACGTTCCGTAGAAAAACATTTTTACCTCTGTTTATAATTGTTCTTGCATGGGGCATGAGGCTTTTTCGTCATTATATGAACGTTAAAGTGTTTTTCCTTGTTATTCTTAAAAATAAGAAAAAAATGTGTTTCCAGGAATTTTACTCGGATTCCTTAGTTTCCAAGAATGATTTTACTCAGGAATAAATAAGTTAATATGAAAAAAACGTGTTATTTTTTTGGATGGGTGGGGTTTATTTTTAATTTTTATTAGTAAATATATATGTAGATTTTTCTTGACGAAAATTATTTAATGAATTTGGGGCTGGGAGGAATATAAAAGAAGCACCACAGCTAAGAATTAATATTGGGCCGAAACATTGTTGGAATATATATGGCCAGCTTAAAAGAGAAAATAAATGTAGTATTTAAGGGCCACGTGTGTTGAATTGAGGGACCAATCTTTAAATATTTATATGGGCTGTTGGCTTTACTCTACCACTGCGGGGACCAGGGCCCATCCCCACCCCACTTCACACGGAGCTAGGTTCATCAAGAAAAGATTTCTCCAATTTGATTAGCAAAACAAATTTAAATACTAGACCCAAAAATAATTTTGGTGAGAATGCATAATTTCTTGAACCCATACAAGAATTTACAGTATGTGAAATAGATTTTAAAGGCAGATATAAATTGAGTTCAAGAAAAAATGAAGGGTATACTTCATTAATGCTTGATTATTTTATGAATGATAATTTTTAATAATTCTTTTTTCAAATACTAAATATATTTCAGAATAAAAGGTCATTCTGATAAATAAGAAGGTTAGGTGTTTGAAAATTAAATTCAAGGAGGTAAGAATGCTTAATTTCATTAATAAAAGAAACAAAATCTCCAAATAATTACAAAAAACCTTTTGATTAGTAAAAAAATATTTTGAAATAAAAATTAACTATAGTTCTCTATACTTTATACTTTTATGTTTCCCTACCAATCTTATTAGGGTGTTTCTAAAATAAGATTTTATAGAACATATGTGTATATGAGATAACTTATCTCAACCACTAAAAAAAGTCAACAACAAATCTGAACAACAATTGGTGGTCAAGATGTCCAATGATGATGTGGCATCAGACATTTAGAAAAAAATAAACATATGTTAAATTATATACTAACCCTCTAATTGATATGTTTAAACAATTCTCTAATCTTATTAATTTTAGATCTCGATCTTTTTTCAAATTTTTT
The DNA here is from genome assembly GCA_038501285.1 of Penstemon eatonii. Lineage (NCBI taxonomy): Eukaryota > Viridiplantae > Streptophyta > Magnoliopsida > Lamiales > Plantaginaceae > Penstemon > Penstemon eatonii. Next base: position 75,208,792 of record CM076710.1, read on the forward strand.
TTTGAGGGAATTAAACTTTCCATACCAAACTTTTTAAAAAGACACATTTCGTAAAAAACTTGGACAACTTTTTTTACATTTCATTTGTTAGTTTTTGGATGAAAAAGGTCATGCGTCAAGCACGTGTCCACTCAAGTCACTATTTTTATCTCTTCAGGGGATATTTGCAATTGGACACAAAATACCTAAAAAGGTAAAATGGGAGGGGGTAATTGCAATTATTGCCGCCACCAATTCCTCTCTCTTCGCCTCCGGCACCACAACCAACGCCCAACTCTTCCCCACCTTAAAATAGATCTTTACATAAGCGAAGTAGTTGGACTTGTAAGAAGTGTTGTGACTAACTTTGAAAATTCATGTGAGGGGTACAAGTATATTTTTCGTCGAACAAAAATTAAATAAAATTATTTGAGGCGGTAAAGTGCTTAATTTGTACAAGGGTGTTAAAGTGCCACAATAAGTAAATTTGGGGGATAAGAGTTTTGTCAATATTTTAAAGTGGATTTCATAAATCATATGAAAGTTTTTGTTAATTTTTTTAAAACAAAACAGGGGCTTTATTGCAAAAATTTTAAAGCTACGAGGGGTTATTGGTAATCTTTTAAGTTAAAGGGGATTTTTCTTCATCATTTGATGTGGTAAAATTGTAGTTTCGAATTGAGAGGGATATTTTTTGGTAATAATTATAAAAAAAGTATAGGGTTTTTTTTGCTAATAAAAATAAAACGAAACATTTTTTTAGTTAGGTAAGAACCAAAGGGGTGTTGTTGAATTTCACTAATTAAAAAGGGTAAATTTGTCTTGAAAAAAATAAATTATTTTAACTTAAATTTTAAGGGGACACGTATCACCAAAATAAATGCTATATCATGTACTCTTCATCCCTCAAAATCTCATTTAAGACGGACACGTCTTATTAAATCTTATGACATATTTAAGTTGCACTATGCCGCTAAAGTAATATTTGTTATTAGGTAAACAAACGGCATTGACCGATGATGCCTTAGCCAAGTGGTTAAGGATGAGGCTCCATGACCAGGAGGTTATGGGTTCAACTCCTACGAATGTGGGTATTTTCTCTAGTTTCATATTAGTCTTTCTCTAATTTAATACTAGTAATTAGTTCACTTTGTTATCATTGGAATAGTTTCGATTCGACATAGTGTTTGATGTAACAATGTACCATTAAAAAAAAAACAAATGGCATTAAACTTAACTTTCTATATTGCTATATATTTCCTAGAAGAAAAAAAACCTATTTTGCTAAATACAGAATACACAAAAGATATAAGGTCCAACAAAATATATGTCCTAATTTTTCTATAATAGTATTTGGAACTTTGTTCCCATTAAACTGATAAAAGTCCTCGCCCTATACACGTTTATTGTTACGCCTAGCCTACACATTGAGCTAGGCAACTGAATTTCTAGATCAATCATCATAAAATAAATGTAAAAAACATTTGATTGATAATTATCTAATAATTGGTCAATAAAGAGTGACTATATATATAAATAGGTCTTTCTTTAGAGTAGAATCCTTTTGACTATATATACTGGTGAAATTGACCGTCACAATAGATAATACACTAGCTAGCTTTAATCTAATTTGGTTGGAAATACTAGACCAATGAGATTATGTTTGCATTGAACTTATTACTCCACAGAAATATTAGTATGATTTACCTCTCTTGCAAATCGCAGTGTGTTTCACTCGGTGTAAAAGCAAGTATTTCCGTAATTTACAGGAAAATGACAATTCTACAACTGCGAAAAAATACGACAATAAACTATTTGACAATCCCTGTTAAATTACAAGATTTTTTAGTCAATTAATTAAAATATAGTGGAACGTTTCTTTCCACTCTTCTCAATAGACAATATTAAAGAACTAAATAAGATTTCAGATTTTATTTTACCACACAAATTTTTCTTCCTAATTCCAAAAAGTGAAAATTTGCATTTACATATTGCAGAGTGAACATTAAAAATACCACAAAAAAAGGAAAAAGAAAAAGAATTAGCTTAAGATAAGCGAATTTACTAAGTCTATCATAAGAAGATGGATTGCATATAATTGAATCGTCCTACATCTCTAAACTCTACTTTTTTTTAAGGGAAAATTGCAAAATTGATCCCGTAACTATTATTCGTTGGCAAAAAAGTTGTGTAGCTAATATATTTTGACAATATAGTCCTATTTAGGTCAGAATTGCCAATGAGTCGGTCAAGTCATCCACCCCTTGCACTCGAATTAATTTCTAACAATCTAACGTGAAAAATTAACTCCCTTACTGACATGGAAAAATTGTAAAATTGGTCCTCGAACTATTGCTAATAAGCAAAAAAGTCCTATAATTTTAGTACTGGTGCTAATCCTATAAAGTCATGGCAATTATGTCCTGTAACTAATTAAAAGTACATGCAATTAATTTCTAACAATCTTCATCTTCATCTCAAGATTATCGTGAGACTAAACTAATTTTAAGTTAGTGTTTGTCAGGTGAGAGTTACTTTTTCGTGTGAAATGGGTGAGTGATCATTTGATGGACACAGTGGAAAAAAAATCATAATTTGGACCAAAATAGGATTAAATTGGCAAATTAACTTAGTTACATGACTTAATCGTCAAAATATATTAGTTATAGAACTTTTTTGTCAATCCGAAAAGTTACATGAATTTTTCGCAAGTTAGCAATAGTTGTGGGACCCATTTTACAATTTTTTGACTGTCGGCAAGGGTGTTAGTTTTCCACGTCAGCAAAGGGTGGGTGACTTGGTGGACATGTTAGCAATTCGGGCAGAAATTGAACTATATTTTCATTACAGGACAAATTTTAAAAGTTTTCCCTTTTTTTATTGTTATTAAAAATTAATACTTTTGGGTAAGTTTAAAAATCAAATCAATTTCATTGCGATTTAACTCGAGCAAGTCCTAATAAAGCTTGTTGAGGTATGTTCGTTATATATATATATATATATATATATATCAAATCATGAATGCTAGTTTTTATGATGTGATTCGAGCTCGATTATATAAGTAAAAAACAACAAACTACGTGTTAAAATATACATCTAATCGTGTTTGCTTCGATTTAAAATTGTTTCAGCTGCTTGATTCATTTAAATTCGATTTATTTACACTTAATGAGATGTTTTATCAGAAAAAAGTATTAAGATTTCACGTGCATTGGAGTAAGTCCATTTAAATAATTTGGATTGAACTCACGTCAGAAGTTAATATAATGTCAGAAGTTAATATATATAATGATTGCCCAAGATCTTATAGGGTGAACTTAGGCACAATTTACAATTCATGTGAAATATTTAATCTTAACACTCTCTTTTAATCGGCAGCAGATCCTCTGTACCACTTATTTGTACCATTTATGTGTACCATCAATATAAAGATGCCACATGTTCATATTTATTGTAGAGTTAGATTAATTATTAGAGTTAACTCAAATAATTGTATAATTAATATGAACATGTGTCATCTTTATATTGGTGGTACACATAAGTGGTACAGAGGATCTGCTGCCCTTTTAATCAAACCCAACATCTGACATTTATAAGACTCAAACTTGCGAAGTATGACTAAATGTCAAATGGTCGAATAATGGCAGCATATATGTAAAGTTGCGAAGTATGACTAAATGTCAAACTTGCGAAGTATGACTAAATTGTTAATTGGACAAATAATGACAATCACCCAATCTAAGTTTTCTGGGCAAAGTGTGCATATAAAGAAGAAAACTCAAGATGTGAACAAGGAGAAGAACATCGTAAAATGAATTATTCATCCTCAAATAAGTTGTTTGTATACTCATTCAAATTGATTCATTCCAATGGTAAGCATGTAAATTGAGTTTCTATGTCACTTTATTAATATTTTTATTCAATCACATTCATTCCCTCTCAACAACTACCATATACATATCATGTTTCTCTCTCTTCAAGAGTAAGTAAATATAGGATCTGAAAATGAAAATTGTAAAATGGATCCCCTTTTCCTTATCTCCATTGGAGTGAAAAATTCACAAAAAAATGTATGCAAAATAGCAGTTACACCTTTGCATCCTCATTTGCTTACTTGCATTGGACTTGCCCTAAGATTATAACAAATGCACATTAATAGAAAATGAATTTTACTTGCCCAAAAATAATTAATATATAATTAAGATATATCATGATAAATTTTTTATACTCGTATAACATTGCTACAAAATGTGGTGACATAAGCAACATCAAAGTGGACAAATAATTCAAAATCTACTAAAACAAAACCAAATCACTTTATTTTTAATTCAAGATTGGTCAATAAAAGATGGTTTAAACCACATTTATTATACATTAAAATTTGAATTTAATAGCCTTGAAAAATAATTCGATGTCATCTCAATAAACTAGATATAAATATATGTAAAGTTTACTCGGGCTTGAGTTATGTCACCCTCGATTTAAGCTATTTTGAGCTTTTTTTTAATTTAATACATTCTCAAGCTTGATGAGATAATTAACCATTTTGAATAATACATCGTTCGTTCGATTGTATTTTGTACACTACATTCTAAGTCCTTACGTATTATTATCTAATTAACCATATATGAAAAATAAATAGCATTTCAATTATTAAATTACCAAAAAAAAATACTGGGTGCCCTAGACAATCGTCTAAGTTGTCTAAGGGAAGGGTCGGCCTTGATTGGAGCCTTTGGGTCCACGCCCTTACTTACATTGGCTCTCAGTGTTTCTACAAATTTTCTTTTTCTATCCAACAGGCTGAAGAAATTTTTTTAAGACGTGTCCATGCGCAAATAATTTTATTAAGAAGAAGATATTATTTTATGATTTATTATGAGCAAGGAAGGACCATATGTCATTTTCCTAGTTAATGGCCAAAATTAATAGAATAAAAGACATCACATGGTCTGTGCTTCATTCTGTATAAAGTCAGTTATCAACTCCCAGTCCTTTGGGACTTGATTGTAATCATTCATCGAGTAATAAGTTAATAAACATCATGTCACATTTGTTTCAGCTGTGATGTGGATCTACTTATTAAGTTTAAAGGTAAATAAAAATATTAAGGTGTGAAATATTAGGTAAAGTTAAAAAAAAAGGAAAAAAAAAAGAATTAGAAAAAAAAGAGCTAAAATGCAAAAGATATACGTAATGTAATGGTTTAAATACAGATAGATTCAAATATTAAATGGAAATACAAACTTGAGGGGATTTGAATAACGAGGAACTAATTGCAATATCCAACTCTATTATATCTACTACAACCTAATAATCAAACGATCCGGTCAAGATTCATATCGGATGATTAGAACAATGCATGTACACTTCCAGTTAGTAGTAAAAATACTAATATGTGATTGGTCTAGTAGAAGAGATTAGTCACATAATATGAGCCTCAAAAGTGATCATAAAAACCCTTGGATCGAGCGATGTTTGTGTATATCCACATTAATTTAAAAAAAAAATCTTAAAACTGTTCATTTTCCAACCCTTCCTCAAGTCAAGCACATATATAAAAGTAGAATTAGAATTATTAAAATATGAGTAATTACTGTGGTCAAAGTACTCCAAATCAATAATTTTCTTGTTGAACTACAAAATTAATTAGGAACATATGATTATTGAGCCACCCTAAGAGGCGCTACACTTTGAGATATTAATTGTTAAGAAAACTTTCCTGCTTCCCTAATCTATATTTGTTTTAAGGAGTACTTTAATTCCCCATCCCTTTTTTTGTTTTGTTTTTTGGGTAAAATATATACTATAAAATAACATTTCATTAAATATAGACAGGCCAGTTGAAGGCCTTCTTTTTCTGGCCTTAGAATATTAATTGTAATTTACATACTAATTATCAACTCAGATACCACCCGTTCTTTTCTCATCTAGATTCGGCAACATTTCTATAAATATTATTTATAAAATAGTTACTATTAATATATATATACATAGCACACATGTATTTATTAAATCATTAATAATTAGACAAGATAGTGATATTGAATTGGCTACTTAAAATATTTCGTCATATATTAATATCATTAATAAGTTCACTACAGCTCCAGATATCTTATATATCAATTTAATGGACATTACAAATTAATTGATCACTTGGAATCAGATCCTTGATTGTTATAATGAAAGCTACACCTGTCTTTCCAATTTCTCTTGATCCAAGTTAAATAGCTAAATTTAACTAAAAATAGTTAGTTATTTAATATTTTCGCTCATGTCTTGTACTATTATTAAAAAAAAAATGGTACTCTTATGACTAATTAATATATATGTCATATTTACTACTATCAATTGATATTAATTTCTTACATCCCTTTCACTATTTAATTAAAGTTTTTCCTTCGTACTACTTCCACAGTTCTCAAATAAACTTTAATCGATGCAATTAAATACTGTACTAGAACAAATTTTACAAGATATCGGATACTGAATTACTAATTAGTTTGTCTGACTCAAAGAGTTGAGTGTTTTAAGCCATTATATATATTTAATCATTAAAATTGATATATATATATATATATACTCAACATATATAAAAAATGATTCGACAAAATTCGTCAACTTTGTCGTTTTAATAAATTAATAAAATTGACGTGATTTCAAATAACAAGCTAAATTAGAGACGCTAGGACGATAGCCATATTTAGTGGTCATTTATTATTAGTTTAGAAATGATAACTTAATTTGGATGTCATTGTTAAGTTAGTAATAGATTTCAGGATACAAAAAGAAAAGAGAAAAAAAAGTGAACTAACGAGTGCAGTGGTCTAAATCTAATAAATGACGTTCATTTAATTGAATTTAAATACATAGGGCTTATCTCAATTATGATCATTTTGTGGCCCTTAACCTATCTTCGTCATCAGCTTTATAGTGTCTGTTCTTTTCTCAAATAATTGATGGAAAACTAAAATCTGGTTAAGATATAGTATTTTGATTTTTATCTGAAAAGACACTATTTTTCTTTTTATGAATTTTTTTTGGAAATATATTTAATGATAATATGTTGGTCCTATAAATATAAAACCCTTGTGTTTGCACAAAACCCGTAATATTAGTTTTACTATATACAATCTCATTGTAATAAACTTTTTGTACACTAGCTCTCTTTTTTAGCCTTTAATTTGTTAGGTTAAATACCGTTTATTCTTCCTACTTTCATAATATTTATAGATCTACTAAAATAATTTAGTTTATGATCTGTTAAATATTAATTAACTAAAGCAAATTTTGATATATTTCTTTTACAAAATATAAAATATTTTAAATCTTATCTAATATCTATTAAAAAATTTAATTTATCAATTGTTAACAACGAAACAAAATTATAATTACTAAGCATTTTGTAAAATATTAAAATTTAAATTAAATAATTACTAAAATATTTTTTGTTATTAAAATAATTAAACAAGTTTAGTACAACATTTTATAAAAAGAGAGAATTTTATTTTTGGTATCATAAATGACCTCACTTTAAGGTTATGATATCATAAGCTACATAGCCAACACATTTGGTACCAAAAGTTAACAGGACTCGACACATTTAGTACTTTGACGGAAAATCCAATTTTGGAAGGAAATTTGCAGAATTGATCCTATAATTAAAGTTTACTGGCAAAGTTAATTTGCCCCCCACATGTTTTATGGCCGACATATTTGCCCCACAATTCACAAGTCTAAAACATTTCAGTCCCAATTGCAAAAATAAGTAAATTATTAATCTTATTTAAAAAATTCTAACACTTATTTATATAATTCATTAATCTCTATACTATATGGTGTCTTCGATTCAATTCAATTCAATTAAGTTATATATACATATATATCCAATATTTGTCCTGAAATAGTAGTAGTAGGTCATTATATTATTCTTCTTCACGTAGAAAAGATTTTGTATGTGAACAAATATAAGAAACATACATACAACACTACAATATAAAAATTTGTTGCACTAGTAATGAAAAGACATAGGGAGTACTATATATAGTATGTGGTAGTTAAAGAACACATGCATATGTGAAGAAGTGAACAAGTCAAATAATAAATTTAATGTGATTGTCCTATAGTTGGGGAAGAGTCAAATCAAAATAATTGTATATTTTTTATTTATATTGTGAGTGAATTGTGATGGTGTTATATATATACACTATATATATCCGTACAACAGGTATCAATTTACCCTTAAGGTCTTAACCGACACACACACTCACACTCACACTCTGCCTACCTGCATGTGTAAATTACTCATCAGTCCTCATGATTCATTAATTATTTGTGGTGTATAAATAAACTAATAAAATTGCTCTCTGTTTCTCTTTCTCTAAAGTACTTTAAATGATCATCGTCACTGAATGAATTGATGAATTGAATTGTTGAATGGTGGTACTACTACTTACTACTTACTACTACTGACTACATTAATAAAACCATATATATATATATATAATATAATATATATATCCTATCAACAAAAACAATGGTGCAATCAAAGAAGTTCAGAGGTGTCAGGCAGCGTCACTGGGGTTCTTGGGTGTCAGAGATTCGCCACCCTTTGCTGTAAGATCCACCGACCAACATTTTTAAGAGTATATATATTCATTTTAATATTTTATATTACATGCTAGCTCTATATATGAAATGAAATTCATATATTCGCATTGCATAGGAAATTAATAATAATACTTGTGAACGTAGATCCAAAAGTGTTTGCATTGAGGAGCAGAAATATATAGCAATTTCAAGAGTGATAAAAATGTCCTTGTTAATTGCAAAAATAATATCTATCTATCTCATCTCCTTTAATTTTGTGCTTGCTTTTCTCAAAAACTTATAGTAATTACTTTCTACCTTTTTCTAGTTAGTTGAGAACGAAGCAACAACAAAAGCTAGCTACCATGCACTTTAATTTAATTCACACAAGCAAAAAAAGAAAGTTAATTAATTACTTTAATCCGATCCATATATGCATGATGATCACAGGAAAAGAAGGGTGTGGTTAGGTACATTCGACACAGCCGAAGAGGCAGCTAAAGCATACGATCAAGCCGCCATTTTAATGAGTGGAAGAAACGCAAAGACAAACTTTCCAGTCACTCAAACCGAGTCCAATACAACTGCAATTAATGACGATTCTGCCCCTAAACCGTTATCAGAAATCCTACACGCCAAGCTACGCAAATGCAACAAGGCCCGTTCCGCATCCCTCACTTGTTTAAGGCTTGACACCGAAAACTCCCACATCGGAGTTTGGCAAAAGCGTGCGGGCCCCTCTTCCGACTCCAAATGGGTAATGAGAGTCGAATTCGCTAACAAAATCAATTCTACTAATAATGCTATAGCTGATGATCATCATCAGGAGACAAGAGATCAAGTGGTCACGTGCCAAGGGGTGGAGGAATCTACTTTCATGAGGAGTGAATTGGATGAAGAAGAGAGAATTGCTCTACAAATGATAGAAGAATTACTGGATATGAATTAATTAATTGATAAAAGGTAATTTAATTTGTGCATCAATATATAATTTTAATCTAGGGGTAGAAATAAATAAGGAAAGTCTTTGTGATTTTCTATTTAAATGTGGTACGTAAAAAAAAGAATAAAAGAAGAGTAATGAAGATCTCTGGACTGGAGAAAAGATTCAGATGGGGTCTTCTATCATACGTTACTGTGTAGTAATAATACACTAATGTATGATAATTAATAACATGTCTTTGTGTATCATATATAGCTTTATCTAATATACATATATATATATATATATATATATTCTTGATTTCTGTATGTTTTAATTAATTAAGATCCATGTGATGAATTGTTTACAGAATGTTCTGAATAAATTTATCACATTTCTCAATCATGCTATGATAATGCTGTTGTTTTGTTTATTGGTGAAGTCTAACACACACGCGCACACACACACTCCTTTTTTTTAGTCATAACTAATTTTGGCTCGTGGAATATAAAACATAAAAATAAGAAAGAATTTGAACTTTTTCAGCTATTATGGATACATTTTTGTAAAAAGATCATTTTTTTATTGGTAAAAAGATCAATTTGTTATAGTGAATATATGTTCTCTTTATATGAGCATGAAAAGGTGGCTATTTAATTACGGGTTGGACCGCATTTAGTTTTATCTTCTAATTTCCATTTTTGCTGATTGTGTTCCCTCCATTCCACAATACATGTCTTTTTAAAGATTTTTTTTTTTTTTTTCACAATACAAGTCACTTTAGGAATTCAGATAAACTTAAATATTCTTTTGGCATTTTTACCATTCATCATTAAGAAGAGAGAGTGAGAAATAGAGAGATGGCTTATGGGAGTTACAAAAAATTTAATTCTTTCTCAAGGGTATTTTTGTACAACTATACTTTTATTTTCCTAAAATTTAGGGTATTAATCTCCTTAATCCACGGAGGGAGTAGTTATTAACTGATTGGTTTTGGGTCATTACACCTAGAGTTCAGTTGAAAATTTGATTCTTCTTCTTCTTTTCTAGAAAATAAAAATTCCATTCGAAAATACACTATAATTTTTTATCTACTAGACTGTGTATTTACAGCTCGGACCGAAGAGTGCAAAAGGTATAGGTCCTCCCCAATGTGGTGTCTCCAGTAGAATTCGAACTTGAGTCTCGCTTCTGGGGATCGCAAGTCACTATAATAAGAAAGCATATATATTTCCAATACGATTATATATATATATATATTGTGATAGACCTTGATGAACTAAATTGGAATCATTTCCAATGAATCCATATAATCGTAATAGAGTAACATTTTTAAGCATATTAATTTATAAAGAATAATTACGACTAAACCATTTCTTTTTCTTGGCACATTTTCTTTTTAACCAAATAATTATTAACACATATTTCTTTTTTATTGAATAATTTTGGATATAAATTACGACCGAGTACACAATTAATTTGATTTGGCCGCCAAACAGTGTGTTTGTATATCGATTGCATGTCATTGTTGTCTAGCTAAAACGAGTGGGTACTAGATCTTATATATGTTGATTTGATATATTTAGATTTTAGCATCCATCAACATGTTTCTGATTAACACTTTTTAACTGAATCAATAATTTTTAAGTGAAATAAATTTATAAGAGGGTGAAGTTTCAATTAATTCATCAACTAACTCGAGACCAATCACTCCATTATTGCCCTGTCCACAATGATTTAGAAAAAGTTTGACATTTTCAAATTTGACATAATAAAGTACAAAATTACCCTAGATAGAAAGATTTAGTAATAAAAGTATATAATAAGTCCAGTTTAATTTTATATATAGGGAGAGGGTTGTGAAAGACGACAAACATAGTACTCATGAGATGGATAAAATGTTTTTTTGAAAATAAAACATTTGGGATTGGTAAAATATCTAAATAATTATATCTTGATGGGGAAAATTGCTATTTTATTTAGTCATTTGAATCTAAAACACTTATTCTATAGTCATTTTATTTAGACATGAGTGCACAATCTTTCACCCCAAAATATACCCGTCTATAGTTCAAGTGTACAATATTCATATCGGTTGCTTTTGAAAATGATCAATCCATGTCGACTAACACAACTTTAGTCTAGATTGGGAAGAACACCTAATTTCGGTTGTTTAAATTACTTATAATTAACTAAGATTTTGAAAATTTTCACTTATTTATAAATGATGTACATGTATTGATCAAATTGTCACCACTATATTCTTTTTTTTTTGGTAGTTAGTTCTATAATACAAATCTAATAAAACAAGTAAAGAAGCTAATTAAGAGGCTAACCTAGTGAAAATTATTTATATACAGTATTTGATTTACCTGTTTTGATCAATGACATAAATTATTAATTATCTCATCAAGTTTTGGTCTAAGAAAATAATTAATATATATATATATATATATACATATATTGATCCAATCAAGTCGTCTCTTCGGTCTCACCTAACTTTATTGGCGAAATAAAAATCAATAATTTTGACTCTTTATCACGTAGTCTAGCTCAACATCGAGAGTCCCTCAAATCACTTTCGTTAAACTTTAGTATATTGCAATGCATGTTCTTATGTGGACTGAATAATGCTATGTGAGAAAACAATATATATATATATATATATATATATATATATATATATATATATATATATATATATATATATATATATATATATATATATATATTTCTAGTCCTAAATAATTTCTCTACCAACCATTGACCCCCCTCTCATGCTCTATACTAATTAAATGAAATAAATATTCTGAGTTTAGTAGGTTATTAGTATAGTATATATCATCAATCTTTTTCTTTTTTTATATATCTTTATCAAAAAATGATCGATAAAAGGGTAGGATTGGAATATAATTGATTGAGTGGCCATAAATTATTTTAGGTAATAGTACTATTCACGTTAAATTTCAAAGCTAGTGAAGGTAATCAATTAAATCCATAAAATATCATGAATCCTGTATGGTTGTGTCTAATGGTTGATTAATGGTCTTAATCGTACACTGCCTTGGCTATATGTATATGGAATTATGAGGAAAGCAAAAAATGGATAAAAAAAATGGGGAACTAGTTCTTGGATTATTGCAATGTGAACATATTATTTAAAATCTTACTTTTTTGGAATATGACCTAGAACATGGCGTGATGTGGATAATCACTCCATATATCACAAGTGCAGTTATGGTTTGCACCACGTGTACTTGATGACGAGATGCAGCGGTTGCACCAATAATCTCTCCAAAAAAAGATGTCGACCTTCATATCTAGAGTTGTCAATGAGTTGGACTTGAACTGGTTCGGGGTTAACCCGAATTTGGATCCGATTTTTGAAAGTCATGATCGAATTCAATTTGGATTCGCTTGGATTTCTGAAAATAGAAAGCGAATTTGAACTCAACGGATATTCGAGACCCGAATGTAAAATCCGGATCCGATGACACCATTAAAGCATATCAGCGAAATTTAGCCTCCATTTCATAGCACTATTTTTGTCGGAATCATTGTCGGATCAGATAGACTACAGTAGTCAAATTTTAAATGAAAGAAGATGATAAATTTAAAAGATAAAAAGCATATTAATATAATTAGCTAAACAAATGAAAGGAAAAAGGAAAAACTAAAAGAAACAAAGAATGTGGAGAGAGATGATAGAAAGCGGTTGGCAGTGGCACTTGGCAGGCAGAGTTAGGACATGGAGCTGCTTTCGAATTTTGATTATGCGAGTGTTAGAACTTAGGTTATATGTGGATGAGTTTTGGATCAGTCTCGTGGGTTTTGCGAAATAGGATCAAAATTCTTTTAAAAGAGCTTTTGCCAGGCCCATGATACTCACACAAACCTATTCACAAATATACACTTAAACTCTTCAAATATATAAAATATTGATTTGACATTTACCATCTTTTTTTTTTCCAAATTCTCTAAAAAAGACATTGATTTGACATTAACCACCTATTTTTTCTTCACACCCGAACATTCAAAACCAATTCAAATGGAATTTTAACCTTTTCAGAACCACAAAATCCAATATCTAAAACCTAATCAAATAGAATTTCAAAGGTTTAATCCATAACTACCAAATTATTTTTTTTAAATTCCATTTCTTTACTTTTGTGAATAATTGAATACAAGCCCAATAAACTGTATATCTAGTCCATTATACAAGTGGGCCAATTCATTTATATTTCTAGACTCTTTAATTTGAAAGGGAAGTTTAAGTTATAGTGATATATATATATATATATATATATATATTAATATATATGGATAACACAGAACATTACTATGAATTAATCGGATTCGAATTATTAACGGAATGGATCAGATTAAATCCGTGTTGGCTTAATTTATTTCGTATTATGGATCTTATTTATTAGATCAAGTTCATCAAATTTCTTATCGAATAAAAGTTCTAATAAGTCCTAACGAATTCTGATTAAAATCCGCCCCATTAACACCACTGTTCATATCTACTCTCAGCATAAAAAAAACCGCGAGCTGGGCTTGGGCCCAAAGATTAATTAAATTTCTTTTAAATTTATTTTATATGAAATCAAAGCCGACGTTGGAGAACCTGTCATACGTGTCCAACCTTTCGAGAAAACAAGAGCTTAAATAAATAGCCCAAATTCTTGCTTTTCGATCAATGCAGGATGAGTTATTTTTCATTGTTATATTTGAAATTAAGCTCAGCCCACGGGCTAAAACTTATGAATTTACTGTCTTAAAAAAAAAACACTCGTGAATTTCAGCATAGTACTTATTTACAAGGTTACTTCATATCAATCAATAGGTAATTGGTCTGGTCTAGTGTAATAGACTAGTCACTACAAAGTAGCGGATTCAGATTTGAATCTCTGTTGGAAGAGGTACCGACTTAATGGTTAATGTATCCAACCCGTCTCGAAAGGAATTAAACCGTTGGAAAAAAAAAGTTACTTCATATCATTCATACCTTCAAATTATGCATTTGATCATGTGATTATTGGAATCGGATAATTTGATTGTTGGCTCAACTTCAATAAATCTAACTGTTGACTGGACTGGACTACCCAACCATTATTAAGTGAAGTTCAGAGATTTTGGGTCAACTGGCCCAAGTGGCGTCTCAAATTCGTAGGAATTGAATTGAATTATATGGGTATCGGACCGTCCAGCCCTAAATTCGTATGGTATTATTATTCCCAAATTATATTTAAATTTAAAATTCGAATTTTTGGAAAATCTCAGATCATTAGGCCATCTTCAACAGTTGGGGCAAAAATGCCCCCTCCCCCTCTTCCCCTCCCACTCCCCCTCCCACTCCATAATCATCTTCAACAGCGAGGGACATAGAATAATAATAATAAAATAATACAAAAAAGTAAAAATAATAATACAAAAATAATAATAATAATAATAATAATAAAAAGTAATAATAATAGTAATAATAAAAATACAAAATAATAATACAAAAATAATTATTATAAATATTACTATTAATACAAATTACTACTACTAATAATGATAGTAATAGTAACAATAATGATAAAATAATATTAATAAATAATATTAATAATAATAACAATAAAATAATAAATAAATAAATAAATAATAATAATAATAATAATAATAATAATAATTAATATTTTAAGTGTTCTATTATGAAGTTTAACTTTTTTAATATGTAATTTTGTTAAATTAAATCGTACTTATATAAAAGGTTATATTTTAATATTAATAATAGTAATAATAATATTAGTAATAGTAATAATAATAATAACAATAATAATAATAATAATAATAATAATAATAATAATAATAATAATAATAATAATGATGATGATGATGATGATGATTGTTATTATTATTATAAAAAAATTGCAATCACTTATATATATCAAGTTATACTCGAGTTTTAATCATATTAAAGTTCATTTATTTGATATTAAAATAATTTATAATTTGATTCATTTGTACATTTTATCTAAATTAAAATATCTAATTAAAACTAATTCCTTTAAAGATTTAATTTTTTTAAAATATAAAATTTATTAATCCATACACAAAATTTATAAAACTAAAAACCACCAAATGTACAAAAAACGAAAAAAAAATGTGCGTGTGAGAGCCGAGGGATAAAGGAGGGGCAAGCTTTTGCCCTTTCTTTCCCACTCCCACTCTCCTTCCCCTCGCCACTCCCCCCAACCATTGAAGACCATAATTCTATAAAAACCCAAAAATCCCCATCCCCCTCCCCCTTACCATTGAAGATGGTCGGAGGGCAAGTTTTTGCCCTTTGTCTTTCGTTCCCCCTCCCACTCTCCCTCCCCTCCCCACTTCCACCCACTATTGAAGACCACAATTTTTCCCCCCTCAAAATCCCCCTCCCCTCCCCCTAACGATTAAGGATGCCCTTATGTACTGTTTGGTTGTCGGGAAAGTGAGGGAAAGGAAGTTTTTTTTTCTCTCATTGTTGTTTGGATAGCAGGAAAGTAAGTTTTATTTTCCTTCAACTTTCCTGCAGGAAAATTTTGTGAAGAAAAAATTTTCCCACCAATTTGATGGGGAAATGCTGGGAAAATCCTGGGAAAATTATTTAGTAAATTGCAAAACACCCTTTATACTTTGTCTAACAATCATAATTCTCCATTTGTGATTTTTTTTCTATCAAAAGCCCCTTTGTGCTTATTTATTATTAGTAAAAATTACCCTCTCAAGTCATTATAACAATTATATCCCCACAAAATAACGCAAAAGCACCCATTTTACCTAAAATATTATCAGTAACCCCCTGTTAACTTTAAAAATTGATGATAACCCCTTGTTAATTTTGAAAATTGATATAAATTCGGTGGCTAAAAAATATACAATAGCGTCAAATTAATCTTTATATTATAGTTATTATAATGAAAACATTATTACTCATACAATATTTTATCAACAAAGAAAACGTAAATCCTATCTTGAAATATAAAAAATACAAATAACAAAAAACAATATCAACTAATTTTTACATAAATCTCACCCAAAGAAAAATTAAATTTTTTACTAATATATATATATATATATATATATATATATATATATATATATATATATTATTCTAACTCTTTTTATTTGATTCAATTACTTGATTTGTACCTTTTATTTTTTAGGGATTAATTTGATAACTTTTATTTTGCAATCACTTTTAATATATTTTATAATTTTGAAAGTATTCATAATCAAATAAAAATATTTATCAAAAATATTATATTTCAAAATTTTCTTAACAACCAAACATCTGCGAGAAAATAGTTTTCCTGACAACCAAACATGTAGAGGAAAATGACTTTCTTTGTTGTAATTATGTGGATGGATGCCTAATTAAATGGTTGGAATCCATAGATAAATATTATATATATAAAATGGGGAAATTAATTTTCAATAAAGATAATTGTATGTGGGCTTGTCCCTCATTGGTCCAAGACTAATAAAGGCCTTGTGAGGAAGTTGAAGAGTTACAAACTCTTAATATGTCCCACATTGACTTTTATTAATTGTGTGTACTAGTATATATGAACTTAAGTGTTTAGACTTGGTATAAGTCTTTACAAAGGGGATCATATGAATACACCACACGCGCGCCGCCGCCGCCCGCCCGACCCGACTCGACTCGGCTCGGCTCGGATCTGATCTGATCTGATCTGGTCTGGTCTGGTCTGGTCTGGTCTGGTCTGGTCTGGTCTGGGCTCGGGCGTTTGGGCGAATTGTCTCGGCTGGGCTGGGCTGGTCTGGTCTGGGCTCGGGCGTTTGGGCGAATTGTCTCGTCTCGGACTTATCTTTTTGGAAGAAGTTTGAATTAATTAATTTAAAAATTCGAATTTAAATTCTGTAGCTCGAATTTTAAACTAATTTTTAAATTCAAATTTGAATAAATTCAGATGAAAGTGTAACGTTTCAGTTACAGAATTGAATTGATAAAAACGTTTTTTATCATTAGTGCTGCAGTTACAGAATCGAATTCAATGGCCAGCATTAAATTGCAGGCTCCCCAAGGCTTCCCCATTCGCCTATATATACGAGTGCCTTTCAGCACTGAAAAACACACCAACAGAAACAACAATCTGTTCTCTCTCACTCGAAATCCTTTCTGAGAAAAATAGTTCTGGGTTACTTTTCTGCTTTTGAGTGTTCTTCGAGGTGGAATTTCTGCTACTGTGCAGTGGAGGAATTCTTGTAACCAAATTATCCTGGGAGAAGTGTTCGTGATTCCCAATTGCACCGGAAGTGGGTCGATAATTTCTTCAAGGCAAGCAGAAATAATTCTGCGATTTGGTTTGGATCAATTCTGTTACTATACAGAATTGTGAGATAAGTTGATTTCAATTTATCTGTTCGGTTTATATAACTAATTATATTTTCGTTTATTGTTCATATTGGTTTGTTTGTTTCAGTTTCAATTTTGTATTCAAGTTTTTGATAATCTTAAAACCGGTTTTTCCCAACAATCTTGAAGAAATTATTTTCGTGTTTTAAAATTATCATGTCATCTGCAGGAGGCTCCGGTACTGTGTCCATGCAACCCACAAAAGTCGACCTATCCGGTTTACCGGAAAAGTTTTCGGGCCAATTTTTTAAGCGTTGGCAACATCGCATGAAAATTTGGTTTACAATGAAGGGACTTTTGTCGGTTATTCAGGTGACTAGACCTGTACCAACTGAAACCGACCCAAAGACTGATAAAATAGCTGAATGGTCAGAACGGGACCAAATTGGTCGAGGAGTCATTCTATCTGCTTTATCGAATGTACTCTTTGACGTGTACTGTTCTGATTCATATACAGCAAAGTCTCTTTGGGACGAATTGGACAGGAAATATAATACTGAAGAGCAAGGGCTCGAAAAGTATTCTGTTTCCAAGTTCCTGAAGTTTCAGATGGTTGAAGGAAAGTCTGTAGCTGAACAAACGCATGAACTGATAAATCTTGAGCACGCTCTTTCTGATGCTGAAATGAAACTTAAAGAAAAATTTCTGGTTATGTCAATCATTGAGAAGTTTCCCAAATCTTGGGAAAACTTTGGCATGACATTGAAACATCAAAAAGGAAAGCTGACTCTTGATGATCTTATGATTGCCATAAGTATCGAAGAGGAACACAAAAACCAAACTCATGGTGTTCCTGTTGAGTACCAGCCTAAGGCAAATATGATAACTGGAAAGAAAAAAGTGAATCATGTAAATCCAAACTCGAAATTTATAAATAAACCGAAAAACAAAAAGAAACCAAAGGCAAACAAACCATGCTGGACTTGTGGACAGATGGGTCACTGGGCTAAGGAGTGTCCTACTAAAAAGTCCAAAGCCAAATCTGAGTCTACTACACCGGCTACAGTCAACATGGTTGTGGGAGACATTGGTGAAACTAGAGCTCCGGCTATGGTAAACATGGTTGTGGGGGATACTAGTGATCCTAAAGCTCCAGAAAACTCTGTTGATGGGTATGTTTCCTTGAAACCTGAAATTCTTACTATTTATGAACCATTTGATTGACTAATAGACACTGGAGCAAATGTGCATGTATGTGCTGATAAATTGCTATTTGTGTCTTATCAGCCTGTTGATGGAAAATCCGTGACGATGGGAAATTCAAGTGGTGCAAAAGTGTTAGGGATAGGACGCGTGGACTTGAAGTTTCCTTCAGGGCGCATACTATCACTACAAAGGGTGCATCATGTTCCAACGATCAGGAGGAATATAATAAGTGGTTCTGTAATAGTTAGGGAGGGTTACGAAATGAACTTTAAATCCAATAAAGTCGTAATTCTGTATTATGGGACTTTTGTTGGTAAAGGTTATTTAGATGATGGTTTATTTAAATTAAGAGTTGAAACTGTTGGTTCTAATAAAATTTCTGAATTTCCAGTTGTGAATGCAATTGAAACTTCTAATGTTTGGCATGATAGATTAGGACATTTAAATTTTGGTTCTGTTAAACGGATGATGAATTTAAATCTAATCCCCAAACATGAAATAAACCATAAAGACAAATGTCACATTTGTGTTGAAGCAAAACAAGTAAGAAAGCCATACCAATCGGTTGAAAGGCATTCTGAAATACTCGATTTGGTTCATACGGACATTTGTAAATTCAATGGAATTTTAACTAAAGATAATAAGAAATACTTTATTACTTTTATAGATGATTGCAGTAGATATTGTTATGTTTATTTGTTAGAACATAAATCTGAAGCACTTGAAAAATTCATAACGTTTAAGAATGAAGCTGAAACTCAAACTGGAAAGAAACTTAAACGGTTAAGATCAGATAGAGGTGGAGAATATGAGTCTAATTTGTTCGAAGAATATTGCCGAAATTTTGGCATTATTCACGAAGAGACTCCTCCATATTCCCCTTCGTCGAATGGGATAGCAGAACGAAAGAATAGAACTTTTAAAGATATGATTAATAGTTTGCTTTTGAATTCTGGATTGCCTAAATATATGTGGGGAGAAGCTTTGAATACGGCTTGCCATATTCTGAATAGAGTTCCTCTAAAACATAATGAAAGCACTCCGTTTGAATTCTGGAAAGGCAGAAAACCTAGTTTAAAATACTTTCGTGTGTGGGGCTGTCTTGCAAAAGTTCTAGTTCCAGAACACAAAAGAAAGAAACTGGGTCCAAAGACTGTTGATGCAATCTTTATAGGCTATGTGGAAACAAGCTATACTCTCAGGTTTCTGGTTATAAAATCAGAAATTCCTGGCATAGAGGTTAACACAATAGTTGAATATCGTGATGCTACGTTCTTTGAGGACGTATTTCCCATGAAAACGGTAATACCTAATGAGAATTCTTTAGATTCAGCCCTTACATCTTCATCAATTCCTGATCATGTGGAAAAGATGACAAATGTGGGGGTTAATCCAAGTACTTCTGATTCAGTACCGATTGAATCAGATGAACCCAGACGGAGTAAGAGAGCTAGAATTACCAAGGATTTTGGAAGTGATTTTATCACTTACAACATCGAGGGTGATCCTGTAACCTTCAAAGATGCAATGACTTCGAAAGAAGCAAAGCATTGGAAGATAGCTGTCAAAAGTGAGATGGACTCCATAGTCTCTAATGGGACATGGGAACTAGTCGATCTCCCTCCGGGGTGTAATACGATTGGATGTAAATGGATCTTTAAAAAGAAATTTAAATCTGATGGAACCATAGATAAGTTTAAAGCCAGATTAGTTGCCAAAGGGTTTAGGCAAAAAGAGGGAATCGATTTCTTCGATACATATTCCCCTGTTGCTCGTTTGACTACAATCCGGGTGCTAATAGCACTGGCTTCTATATATGATTTTCCGATTCACCAAATGGATGTTAAAACAGCATTCCTGTATGGTGATCTCGAGGAAGAAATCTATATGGATCAGCCAGAGGGATTTGTAGCTTCTGGAAATGAGCGAAAAGTTTGCAAGCTTGTTAAATCACTATATGGTTTGAAACAAGCTCCTAAACAATGGCATGAAAAATTTGATAAAACTATTTTATCTTTTGGCTTCGTTGTAAATGATAATGATAAGTGCATCTACTGTAAAGT
This sequence comes from Penstemon eatonii, assembly GCA_038501285.1. Classification (NCBI taxonomy): domain Eukaryota; kingdom Viridiplantae; phylum Streptophyta; class Magnoliopsida; order Lamiales; family Plantaginaceae; genus Penstemon; species Penstemon eatonii. The sequence continues at coordinate 75,229,898 of CM076710.1, forward strand.
TAAAGGTGATAAATGTATTGTTTTATGTCTATATGTTGATGATATTCTATTGATTGGATCTAATATTGAGATAATAAATGAAACCAAGTCGTTCTTAAAGAGTAAGTTTGAAATGAAGGATATGGGTGTGGCAAATGTAATTCTTGGACTCAAGTTGACTCGATCAACTGAGGGGATAGCAGTTTCTCAATCTCACTATGTTGAGAAGATAATTGAGAAATTTGGCTATAAAGAATGTAAAATTGCCAAAACACCATATGATCCTTCAGTGGCTCTCTTTAAAAATGAAAGTGGTGTTCCTGTATCTCAATTAAGATATTCACAAATTATTGGAAGCTTGCAATATCTGGCAAATGGCACGAGACCAGACATTTCGTTTGCAGTCTCGAAGTTAGCAAGATATACAAGTTGTCCAAATCGAACCCATTGGGGAGCTCTTGACCGGGTACTTAGGTATCTGAAGGGCACAGTATCACTATCTCTTCAATATGGCAGGTTCCCTGCAGTACTTGAAGGGTATAGTGATGCCAGCTGGATAGCCAAGAACTCCGGAAGCAATGGGTGTACGGGTTACGTTTTTACCCTTGGTGGGGGCGCTGTCTCCTGGAAGTCAACCAAGCAAACCTTGGTGACTCGGTCTACATTTGAGGCCGAATTATGTGCTTTAGACACGACAGGGACTGAAGCTGAATGGTTACATGGGTTATTGATCCAATTACCCATGATTAGCTTGCCTCTTCCAGCAGTCGTGGTGCATTGTGATTCTCAAACCACAATTGCAAAGATTAAAAGCCAAAAATATAATCAAAAGACCAAGAGACACATCCAAGTTAGACTAAAGTCTATAAGGGAACTTGTGTCTGATAGGGTCATAGTCGTTGACTTTGTTGGTACCAAAGACAATGTGGCTGACCCTTTAACTAAAGGACTAAATTTGTCCTTAGTACAGAAATCCAGGATGAGGATGGGACTGAAAACCCTAAACTGATATACAAGCAGTGGCAACCCAACCTACCAAGTGGAGATCCCACAAGGAAGGTTCAATGTGGTATAAACAAACTGCTGGGTATATAAAAGTTGCTCCTAACTAAGACTGATACTAAGTATCTGAGTCTATCCCCTGATATACCTGATAGGAGCTGACTACTGCTAATCTAGTAAGTGTATTAACACTGAATTAGGTCAAGTCTATAAGACGGGATGCTAGCAGTACATCCTGAGACGCTCAACTAAGTGAATGTAGTTGTTTGGCCGCGACTAGAGGAAATAGGGTTATTCCTCAACAACATTCATGATACAGGATCAGGACACATGGCCTATAGTGTCAAACCTAAAGATTAACACATAGCAAGTAATGTGTTGTTACCAATGGACGCTACCACATCAAGGTCCAAATTCAAGGCTTAGATCCATTTGTCCCTGTGGTAGCATAAGTTGGATAACTTAGGCAGTGGTTCAAACCGGAAGGTACCATTGTTGAAAGCACGTTGCGGTAATCCTAGTAGTTTATTTTTCTATGGATTTGTGGGGGATTGTTGTAATTATGTGGATGGATGCCTAATTAAATGGTTGGAATCCATAGATAAATATTATATATATAAAATGGGGAAATTAATTTTCAATAAAGATAATTGTATGTGGGCTTGTCCCTCATTGGTCCAAGACTAATAAAGGCCTTGTGAGGAAGTTGAAGAGTTACAAACTCTTAATATGTCCCACATTGACTTTTATTAATTGTGTGTACTAGTATATATGAACTTAAGTGTTTAGACTTGGTATAAGTCTTTACAAAGGGGATCATATGAATACACCACACGCGCGTCGCCGCCGCCCGCCCGACCCGACTCGACTCGGCTCGGCTCGGATCTGATCTGATCTGATCTGAACTGGGCTGGGCTGGTCTGGTCTGGTCTGGTCTGGGCTCGGGCGTTTGGGCGAATTGTCTCGGCTGGTCTGGTCTGGTCTGGTCTGGTCTGGGCTCGGGCGTTTGGGCGAATTGTCTCGTCTCGGACTTATCTTTTTGGAAGAAGTTTGAATTAATTAATTTAAAAATTCGAATTTAAATTCTGTAGCTCGAATTTTAAACTAATTTTTAAATTCAAATTTGAATAAATTCAGATGAAAGTGTAACGTTTCAGTTACAGAATTGAATTGATAAAAACGTTTTTTATCATTAGTGCTGCAGTTACAGAATCGAATTCAATGACCAGCATTAAATTGCAGGCTCCCCAAGGCTTCCCCATTCGCCTATATATACGAGTGCCTTTCAGCACTGAAAAACACACCAACAGAAACAACAATCTGTTCTCTCTCACTCGAAATCCTTTCTGAGAAAAATAGTTCTGGGTTACTTTTCTGCTTTTGAGTGTTCTTCGAGGTGGAATTTCTGCTACTGTGCAGTGGAGGAATTCTTGTAACCAAATTATCCTGGGAGAAGTGTTCGTGATTCCCAATTGCACCGGAAGTGGGTCGATAATTTCTTCAAGGCAAGCAGAAATAATTCTGCGATTTGGTTTGGATCAATTCTGTTACTATACAGAATTGTGAGATAAGTTGATTTCAATTTATCTGTTCGGTTTATATAACTAATTATATTTTCGTTTATTGTTCATATTGGTTTGTTTGTTTCAGTTTCAATTTTGTATTCAAGTTTTTGATAATCTTAAAACCGGTTTTTCCCAACATTCTTTTCCTTTTCTTTTCCTTTCCTTTTTCTTTCCCTACAATTTTCCCTCACTTTCTTGACAACCAAACAAGCTATTAGTGTCAGAGCGCCACAGTGGACAGGTAAAGGCATATCTTTAGCAGAAATATATTTTTTCTTTTGTTGAGGGAAAAAAGAGAAAAAATTAAAAACATAAAACGTCAGCGTCGCCAAATGGAATAAAACCGAGATATCCGTTTTAACAAGAAGAATATTCCCAACTCTTCCCTCCGCATATACTTTCTCCTCCATTACCGTTATATGACAACAGCCCCTACTTTTTCCCCTTATTTCTTCTCACCCTCGCACAAAATATCCCCAAAAATCAAAATTTATAATTCCTATTCAATTTCCATTTGTTCCTTTTCCGGTTTAGAATGAAATTTGGGAAAAGCTTGAACAACCAGATCGAGGAGACGTTGCCGGAATGGAGGGATAAGTTTTTGTCGTACAAGGAACTTAAGAAGCGTCTGAAGCTCATCGATCCATCTGGGGTTGAGCCTAGGGCGCAGAAGCGGAGGCGGCTGGACGGTGATTTCGCAGACGGGGACGGTGAAAGGGTGGCGATGACGGAGGCGGAGGTGGATTTTGTCAAGCTTTTAGAGGATGAGTTGGAGAAATTTAATTCCTTCTTTGTTGAGAAGGAAGAAGAGTACATCATCAGATTAAAGGTAATTTTTTAAATTAAGGTGATTTTATTATGCTGCATAAACGGTGCTGTTTTGAATTCTGATCAGTTTTAGATTTTACTTTCATAGAATACAGGTTTACATCTCATAGGTACATGTGGTTATTCAGCTCTACTGCTCGGCTTATCAATTCGTCCAGTTAATAAATAGTTATATTCAATTAGCATTATCTCATATATGTTGAATAATTATTAGTTTGTCAGCTGAGGTGAACTGTTATTAAAGAGGACATATAAAGCTGAGGCTCCAAAACCTTGAATACTAGTCTTGGTAGTTTATCTTTGTAGTACAGGTAGTGATGAAATATATTCGAATATTCTTTTTGATACAGTGATTGATGAAATGGTGTAAAAAGTTTGAGGTAAAATGTGATTTTAAAGGGACATAAAAAACTGAACCCTCATTTTTGTGTGCAGGAAGTGCAGGACAGAGTGGCAAGGGCTAATGATTCGAAAGATGAGCTGATTAAGATCCGAAGGGAAATTGTAGATTTGCACGGAGAAATGGTTTTGTTGGAGAATTATAGCTCTCTTAATTATACAGGTACCTTATTAAGCCTTTTCTTCTGTTACCTCTTTATTTACTTTCTTCTTTTTCATTCTTATAACTAAATATTGGTATATAATTTAGATCAGATAACAACAAATTGTAAGTTAATATTGAAATACTATTGCATATTTACCCTGTTCCTAATCAGAATGCCTGATCCCCTAGAAGCCTATCTTTTATCACAATGTAGTTCTTACTGTACCAATAGCAAGATTCATAGAATAGTACATATTGCAGATGACTTTGTGTACTAATAACTGGGATTAGCCTTAGCTCTTAGAATATAATCCATGCTCCAATTTAATTCCATTTGTTGCCGAACATAGAGGTCTACCTTAGCATTTGATCTTATCATAATTGGGTTAGTCTGATGATATATACCACTAAATTCTCAACAGGATTGGTAAAAATATTAAAGAAGTATGACAAAAGAACTGGTGCTCTGCTTCGCTTGCCTTTTATTCAGAAGGTTCTTCGAGAACCCTTCTTCACCACTGAATTGCTCTACAGACTGGTGAAAGAGTGTGAGAGAATGCTTGACCAGTTATTCCGAACGCAATCTGCTATTGAGGCAGCTAATGGGAACAACCCCTCTACAAGTTCTACGCTGAACAATGAAGGTCTGCTTGTAGGGTCGAAAGAAACTGCAGAAATAGAGTACATTGAGAGCCTGAACATGAAGAGTACTATCTCTGCACTGCGGGTTTTGAAAGAAATTCGAAGTGAAAGTTCAACTGTTAGTGCATTTTCCTTGCCACCATTGCAGATTAGTGGGTTAGATGATACTTGGAATAAAATCCCTGTTCGTGAACAACTTGCTAAGTAGACAAATCAGATGTATTTTGCTTATGTTCTTGTTCTGTAATTTTTTAGTGTTCTCTTTTGTGGGGGGTAGTTTTAACTTTTAACCTAAGCATTTGTTATGCATGTAATCTATACTAACACGCAGGTGTAAAGTGTTCTATCTTTTTCGATAAAAGTTATTGAATATTTGACAAGAACTTAAACATTGAAAATCGAAATGAATCGTTGTTTTAAGCCATTTCCTAATTTTTGGAATATATCTTAAATTAATGATTTGTTTCTTGAAATGGAAACTCTATCTATAGAGTGTACCTTTAGTAATGTTAACAACCACCTTGACTTGAATTAAAATACACAAAAGTTTAAAGATATTTAAACTTATTAAACTTATTGCTCTCATCGCTATTTCACCAGCCTTATGAATATGATACATAAATGTTTTCATAATCTTATTCTCAATTTATAAGAAATCTTATTCGTAGAACGATGAGTCGAAAATTTCTGACACATTATTCACTGTTCTCATTGCTCCTCTAATTTGTTTGCTATCTTAATGATATTTTGCAGTGGTTTTAACTTTTATGATGCCTTTGCAATTTGTAATCCCTTATTTATTTTTAATTTTTCTAATGCATTTCTCCATCTGAAGTTTTGTGTTGTATGGAAGTTCAATGTCTGTAAATGAAGCAGCATATTGAATTTAGCGAAGTAGAATACAACATTGGCATCTGAAATTCTTCTCTTTAGTTTAATCCGTGGTTTGTTGAACCGTGAAACTGGTTTTTTTTTTTTGGATTATGAAACAAGCTGTTTCGGTGTTTTGTTACTGGGATATTGGATGTGGTTGATAATATCGTTTTGTTAGATATCTCCGGTCCCTTGTATTCAAACCGGAGCTTCGTCTGACCTTTAAGTAAATAAGACAGTGCTTGCCAGGGGCGGACCTACATAAGGGCAAGTGGGGTCTATAGCCCCCACTCAAATTTACTATATAATTATTTTTAATAGTTCTATTAACCGAACATATTCTTTGGTTCGCTGGATAAGAGACCAAGGATTTTGTACACAGACCCGAGTTCGAAACTATGTTCCTACATAATCCTACTTTGATGAAGTCTTTCTTTTTTTCTAATCGTTATAATTTCATTTTACATTGGTTGGATAATGCAAGATGATTAACATTTTCTAGAGTTCAAAACCTAACATAACCATTTCCATTTTACATTTTCATAGTCTTTTTTCTTTCCTAACAATAATTATTTTAGTCCATTTTTCTTTCTCAACAATTGTTCTTTTAATTTCATAATCTTAATAATTATTCTTTGACTTTTATTATTTCTTAGTAATATTTTTTATTTTATTTCTTCCTCAATAACAATCAAGAGAAATCAATTTTTATTTTATTATATGACTACTTCTTCTTATTTTTAAACTTATTAGTAATTCCAACACAAATTTCTCATCCATAAAAAAAAATATTGATCTAGCTCCGCTCCTGACTATTACGGATCGATTTCAAAAAATTAAAAATCGACACGATCAATTGTAGATGTAATTGATGTCATTCGAAATTGTAATTAAAATACGTATACGTTTATTTAGGGTCATAATTAAAGTTACTTATGGGGAGGGTTTCTTTGTCAAATTTCACCTCCTCCTTTTTGTTTCTCCTCATATATTTTATCGTAAATGAAATATAAATTTTAATTTTAGCTGTTGATTGTATTTCTTTTTTTGTATTTGTATTTGAATTATTAAATTTATTATAGAACTTCAGCCCCCACTACACCAAATTCCTGGATCCGCCCCTGGTGCTTGCCATGCGGAAAAAACTTGGATAATATTACCGATAAATAATTTGGGATTAATTTCAAACAGAAACAGAGTAGAGTGGTGTTTTCCGACCTATTTAAAAAGTCCTTCCTTCGAACTTACTTTCCTGCAGTCACTTGTATAAGTTGGAAATGGATGAAGGTATAAATAATTAAATAGCAGGGCTGGAGCTGGACATAATTTTGAATTCTTAGATTCGCATTTATTTGCATTTAATTTGTTCTCTCCTCCTCCATAACTTCACAGGCTTAATTCAATGCTTTCCTCTTGGAAAGACTGCAAGTTATGGCGCCACAAAATACAATCTATTAGTTGTTCGTTTACCAGCATTATTTGTTGATGAAAATATGAAATGTTTGTCGTCTAAGTTTAAATCAAGATAATTTAACTTTTATACACTTGATGTTTTGACAAATTACTATTACTACAACTCTGTATTGGGAACATTCTTCGCGGAATCAGGACACATAATTTTTCTGTAAGCAAAATACATCCTATAACTTTTTTATATCCGTAATTTTAATCCACTTCATCGCAATTTTTATTCACAATTTTTTTCCACATCACCAGGCCACGTCGGATAAATTTGGAGGGAAATTAGACATTAGTCCCCTCCTTTTTCTTTCCCATTTTTCTTATTATTAGGGCAAAACACAACTCATGTTACAACTACTTAGGCAAAATTATCAAATTAATTACCCAGTTAGCAACTATTGATCAGTTAGACAATTTTTTGCGAATTATGGACCGAAATTGCGGTCAAGTGGACTAGAGTTATGGGTATAGAAAAGTTATAGGGCGTATTTGACTTACCAAAAAATTAAATATATTGATTTCATGGACCATTAAAAAATTAAGGGACGTAAAATACTATTTTGCCGTTATTCCTCAAAGGAGTCTTGATTCATTTAAAAGTTCCCATGGGAAGCAAGAGTTTGCTTTAAAGTTATATTTGAATTCTGTCAACTTCACTTATACAAGTTAAGTTCAAATTAATGGAAAGCAAAGTATTTATCTTTTTTTTTTTGTCCTGGCGCATATTTTCAACTGGCTGACCAATAATTCATAAGGTTTGCTCAAGCGGCAAGGGTGGGGGTTCGAATCCCATTTGGAACTAGGATGGAAGCAGTTATATGTGTCTATCTAAGGGTCATTTGTGGTGAAGACCCCTTTGTGCGCAGAGTGTACAATAGTATGGTGGGATCCCGAGGCTTGGTGGAGGCACATCCTGCGATTTACATCCTTCAGAGTTCTAGGGCAAGGGTTCTGAAGGTACATGATTAGTCTAGTGTATGTTTGTACACCTGGATTATAAAAAAGCAAAAAAAAAAGTATTTATCTTTTAAAAATTTAAATTTGACCAAAATAAGCAAATTTCATTATTGAGCCCATTGAACCTAATGCGCAAATAATTAAGTTAGGTGGATGGAGTTCAGGGACATATATTCGTTAAGGGGACATATAATAATTTTGGAATCTAAAATTATATTTAACCCTTGGTTATTTTCAAAGTTTGCCAACCGATAGAAATTCATTTTTTAAAGATTAACTTGAAGAAATGAAAAGTACCTATTTCAAATTTCTTGTAGTTTTCAACACCTAAAATATGCTAAAAAGAAGTAATGGTACCTAAAATTTGCATTCCACGAGACACAAAATGACAAAACTAAAAAATTCCACAAAACCCCACACATCACACACACACACAGAGGAGGTACGACGTCGTAACGTACCGACCCATCCCATGCCATTTTCTGTCTGCCGTGACGGAATAGTTTTCTCATTCTCACAATCAATGAATAAATATAATAAAATAAAATAAAAATAATACTACTAGTTATTGCAGTGCACAAACATTCAGGCGCAGCAGCAACCCATACGCCATTACACACACTCCCTCACTCTACCCAATAAAATAAACTAGGCAAATTCCAACCCCTGTCCGTCTCTATTCTATTCATTTCAATTTAATTTCAACTTTCCACTTTTCCCTTGCGAATACTCAAACAGCCATTTCTGCAACTACCTCAATATACTAGTACTATTACTTAATAATTCAACCTGTCTCTATCGCTCTAAGCTACCTTAATTATTTTTCTTTGACACTCAAATTCCTTGAACATGGCTTCTATAACACCCATCTCAAATTCCCAATCCCTTTTCAACAAACCTCAAGTTCCAACCTTGAAAAACCCTAAACTTCAACTTTTGTCACTACCCATCACAAATTTTTCATCAAAGAAAGCAAGGATGGTTGTTGTTTCAGCCACAACTGCAGCAGAGAAGAGCAGCAACAAAAGGTACCCTGGTGAATCAAAAGGGTTTGTGGAGGAGATGAGATTTGTGGCAATGAAATTGCATACAAAGGACCAAGCTAAGGAAGGGGAGAAGGAGTCTCAGGGTCCTCCTATGGCTAAATGGGAGCCCAAGATTGAGGGTTATCTGAAATTCTTGGTGGATAGTAAGTTGGTCTTTGATACTCTTGAGAGGATTGTGGACAAAGCTGCATTTCCTGAATGTGAGTATGTTTGTTTTGGATAAGTTTGTATACGATTTTTTTTTATTTGTTTTGAAACCTGACGATGATTAAGGTGTTTGAATTGGATTTTCAACTATTTTGAGTGGATTTCTTGATATATTATCTGCCGTGAATATATAATTTGAGGACAATACTTGCCATTATTCATATATATGTATGAGGTCATTCACATGGAGTTTAGACTATTGTGTATGTAGGGTGGCAATTTGTCTATGGGTTTCAGTTTAGCAGTTTCTATTCTAGAGAACCAATCTATATTTTGATTAATAGGCTATCGGAATAACTTATGCCATGTTGCATTGATTCTTGTGATCGTGTAACATCGTTTCATTTACTTGAAACTTGTGTAGTATTTATGTTTTAGGGTGGGGGAGGGGGATCATAACTTATTGAATCTGTCTAAAGAAACAAAAGATTGCTGACTTATAATCCTCTTGATTGTTTCCTCGTCATCTCTCTTGGCTTCGGTGATGTGTAGGAGGACAAAACAGTTGACTTCGAGAATGATGAAATAAAAATACTTTCTTTTTTTGTGTTAAAAGTCCTAACTGGTTGTGTCGTTTGATTCTACATTTTGATAACTGATTTTGTAAATTATAATCTGGTGCAACCCACAGTTTCTGGCTTGTCTTGTCTTAATGTCTGCATTCTTGATATATTGTATCTCTCGTGGGGATGAGCACTTTTCCTGGAAATATTGGAAGCATTTAGTAACAAGATTTTTAACAAGTTTTGAATGTGATGATGAGTCAAATTGTGGTTCACATGTCACAAAAGCAACTGTGTTCTAGCTGTTTGAGTTATGTAGATCATGTAATTGATGAGTCGAATTGCTATTGTTTCTGGATTTTGCAGATGCAAATTTCAAGAACACAGGGCTGGAGAGATCAGAAAGTCTTGCAAAAGACTTGGAATGGTTCAAGGAACTAGGTCATGTGATTCCGGAAGCATCTTCTCCTGGTATTAGCTATTCTAGGTATCTTGAGGAGTTATCTGAAAACGACCCTCAGGCATTCATTTGCCATTTCTACAACACATACTTTGCACACTCAGCTGGTGGCAGGATGATTGGGAGAAAGGTAAGCAATAAATTTTTTTTAAGTCTTAGTTAGCTTACCTCAAATTTCGTAGTTTTCGTTTCATTTCAAAATTTTCATGTTTTGAGTTATGGAGCACCATATCAAAGTACGGAAGTGTAATTAAGGTCTAATGAATGTAGAAAAAATAATTTTCCGAAGCTTCATCGAAAGGGGTAAAGTGTTTTGGAATTGGATATCAAGAAGGAAAAGAGAAATGAACTTTGCTTAACACCACCATTATGATTATCTTATTCAATCCTTTAACCTCTGCCTCATACTTGATGTCACACGTCTACCCCATATCAAAACTGCAGTATGACCAAAATGTTTGGACAATTGAGCCAATTTTTGATGTCCTAATTTCAAAAATAAAAATCTGCAATTGTGTTTTCTCCATTTCTACAGAGATATACTTGTTCATAAAGAGGGAACATGGTCCAACTTTTCTCGATTTTATCTTGTTTCTTAAATTGCGTTGTTAGTATTTGAATTTCGCTTTATTTTATATCATTTGTGTATGGTGTTTTTTATCCAAAATTTCCAGCATTAACTACCCCCTATACCCATTTCCTTCCATTCTATCCCCTTATCCTCAAATAAATGCACTCAACCATACCAAGATGGTAAAGGCTTAGAGAATAATGACATGGAGAAAAATAGTTATATCTCCACATAAAGTAATATCCATTCCTCTTTGAATTGAGATGCAGAATCCTTTTTCAAAAAAAAAAAAGACTTGAGGTGTTGTGAGAAGATGCACATTTTATATCAAAGTTATAAGTTCTAATTATTTTAGTTCACATGCCATTTCTTACACTACAAGAGGCTGTGTGCAAGATATACATTCATTTGGTTAGAGTTCCTTTTATTTTTACTAATAGGAAAATATCGGAAAAGAGATAAACATCAATCATACGTAATTTTGCTACTTTGTTCCCATAGGTAGCTCAGATGATACTCAATGGCAAGGAATTGGAGTTTTACAAATGGGATGGTGACCTTTCCCAACTGTTGCAGAATGTTCGGGAGAAACTAAATAGAGTTGCTGAAGTAAGTGTATCCTGTTGAACTTGCCAGTTTCAGTTTTCGTTAATGGTGGCAAAATTCTTATATTATTATATGCTTTGGTATGGGATATATTTTTGCAGAGCTGGACTAGGGAAGAAAAGAATCACTGTCTAGAAGAAACCGAGAAGTCATTCAAATATTCAGGGGATATCCTCCGTTTGATATTGTCGTGATGCACAAACCTGCATTGACCTTAAACCATTGTTAATATTCCTGATAGATAATCGCATTCTATTTTATTTCAAGATTCAGGGTTCTTCTTGTGTACAATGTGTATTCTAAATATGTTTAAAGATGTTTAATATAAAATTCAGCAACTATGTTCAAAGACCAAGTCTTATTGCATTATTGCTTGACCTTGTTAACGTGTGTTGTTTAGTTAAGCAGGTATGCATTTATCAATGACCTTTGTATCTTTCCACAAAACAGACTACTTTTCTTGTTCAGAGTGTTTGTGTAAAATGTAAATTATCAAAAAAAAAAAAAAAAAAAAAACAAAACAGAAAGAGTGTATGTTATAGTGAACCCTTTTGGGATGGACACGTGTTTATTTAAGTTCATCTCAATCTGAAAATTAATATTACATTTTGTTTGGATCGATCTTGTAATCTAGTGATAAAATAAATTTTTGGGTAAGTGTTATAATTGTGATCAAAGAATAATGCATAACCCTCCTTTTGTAAATTAAAAAATCACAAGTCGGTTGTACGTATCTAATTAATTCATAGAGTGATTTTTTTTAAAAAAAACAAAAGAAAATGAATAAGATTAACTTTAATTACTATGCTAAAAATAGCACAAATCAGTTTGTGATTGCAAATTTAATTTGTTAAAGAATAAACAAATGTAATGGAGTAAAACATGATTAAGAAGAGAACAATATGACTCAGGCATTCATTTGTCATTTCTACACCACATAGTTTGGGCACTCAGCTGGTGTTAGAATGATATGCAATAATGTAAGCTATGTAAATTAGCTTCAAATTCTTACTAGTTTAGCTAATAATTACCTCTCCATATATAAATTTTTTTAATATTTTTTGGGTCAATGTGGATGGGTTTTGGCCCTATCTCGCGAAACCCTTTCAAAAGAGTTTTGCCATCCAGAAAATTCATCACAAACTTATTCACAAATACAAACTAAGTATCCAAAACTTAATCAAATGAGATGTCAAAGCTTTCATCGAAACTTCCCAAACCATTTTTTTAAAACCAAGACCCACGAAACTGGGCCAGGACTCTTCTAAATAGGGGCAAAATAGCAATTTACGTCCCCTAACTTTTACTACTCCGCAGAATTAGGACACTTAATTTTTCAGCAAGCAATTTACGTCCCTTAACTTTCACTGGTATGCAAAATCAGGACACTTAATTTTTCAGCAAGCAATTTACGTCCCTTAACTTTCAGTGGTCCGCAGAATCAGGACACTTAATTTTTCAGCAAGCATTTTTGGTCCCTTAACTTTCACTGGTCCGCAGAATCAGGACACTTAATTTTTCGACAAGCAAAATACATCCTAACTTTTCTATACCCGCAATTTTACTCCACTTAACAAAACAAACACCCACTTGACAATCACTTAACAAACCGTCTACATCTATTTAACAACATCAATATTAATTCAAATCCCCAAATTAATTGTCCAGTTGGCAATTATGGAATTTTCTGCGTGTTGTGGACTAAAATTGCGGTCAAGTGGACTAAAATTGTAGGTATAAAAAAGATAGATTTCGCAGACCAGTGAAAGTTAAGGGACGTAAAATGCTTGCTGAAAAATTAAGTATCTTGATTTTTCGGACCAATGAAAGTTAAGGGATGTAAAATGTTTGCTGAAAAATACATCTTAACTTTTCTATACCCGCAATTTTACTCCACTTGACAAAATAAACACCCACTTGACAATCACTTAACAAACCGTCTACAACTATTTAACAACATCAATATTAATTCAAATCCCCAAATTAATTGTCCAGTTGGCAATTATGGAAGCGAGTTGTGGATTAAAATTGCGGTCAAGTGGACTAAAATTGTAGGTATAAAAAAGTTATAGATTTCGCAGACCAGTGAAAGTTAAGGGACGTAAAATGCTTGCTGAAAAATTAAGTATCTTGATTTTTCGGACCAATGAAAGTTAAGGGATGTAAAATGCTAGCTGAAAAATTAAGTGTCCTGATTCTGCGGACCAGTGAAAGTTAATGGACCTATAATGCTTGCTGTAAAATTAAGTGTCCTGATTCTGCGAACCACTGAAAGTTAAGGGACGTAAATTGCTTGCTGAAAAATTAAGTGTCCTGATTCTGCATACCAGTGAAAGTTAAGGGACATAAATTGCTTGCTGGAAAATTAAGTGTTCTAATTCTGCGAACTTATAAAAGTTAGGGGACGTAAATTGCTATTTTGCCTCTAAATAGGCCCTTCATGTTTCTTGATATATATACAAGGCCTCATTTAATTAATTTTACAACATCTAAGTAGCTCAGGCGATCCTCAATGGCAAGGAATTAGATTTTACAAACCGGACTATTACACAACGTGTTTATATAATTGTTTTTCTAGTTTATTACTAGTCTTTATATTCTGAAAGTAAGTTAAGCAGGTATATATTCATTTATCAATAATCTTGTAAGTATTTTGGAAGTTCAGTTTTGTTCTGAGTTAAACATGGAATTTCTATTTTTTGTTCTGTTTCTCTATATTTGTAAAACGGAGGGTTATAATATGTTGGACCAAGCTTATATATTCAAGAAATAAAATACGGCACATATCTCTACTCATATCTACTTTTATTTTCTCAAGATATTAAAATAAATAGTGCAATTTTACTGGATTCTGATGATGCATTTATAATTTTTGTCCCATCGAAAATGTTTAAAGTTGGTGAAATAGTGAAGGCATGTTTTTAAACCAGATAAATGGAGACAACAACATCTTGGATTCTATGTACGACAAGAAAAAAAGGTATTAAGACGTTGGAAACCGAAAACTGAATACGTAAAAGCACATTTAGTTCAACAGTTTAAATATTGGTTGCAATATACATGTCATTGTCAAATAATTAGAGGGATTTGAACTTAATTGATAACGTGCATCGTATGTGATCGTTACGTCATCTTTTGGAGGAAAAATACTCACGTGATAATGTGATACACACGAGGAAAACGTTATCATTTTTCATTCAAAAATGAGATTACATGATAACTTTTCCTCCAAAAAATGAAATAATGGCCACTTGTTGTGGACATGCCCAATTCCGTCTTTTTCATCTATTATTTGACAATAATATAAATAATATAATTAATATTTAAATTGTGGTACTAAATATACATTGACTTATTCAATGAAACCAAAGTTATAGTAAAATATTAACATATAGTTTGTACCAGAAATGCTTTTTCCCGTTGAAAACGAAAAAAGTTCTTCTAGTCTATTTTAGTTTCAATTTTTTTATTTCTCAATAAATATGAAAAAATGAAAACTTAAAAGGGAAAAGAAGAGATAAAACCATGATACTCACTTGTACTCACCTCAGTCACCTGTGTTTTAAGAAATTAACATAAAATTTTATATGTTAATTTTTATGCAAGACGTAATTTATTTTCATCCAAAGTAACGAAGTACGAAAATTGTATTTCCCTCGCGTTTGATACTTGAAATCCATTTGACATCAGTTTTGAATTAGAAAATCATCAAAATACCATTAAATTAAAAAAAAAATGAAATAAGTATATTTCTTCTTCACGTACCCCAACCCAACCCCGTCATCATTCTCTGATTTATTTTGATAATTTCTGTTCAAGAAAGCAGATTAATGTAAGTTTGTTTTAAATTCTTATTTCCATATTAAGAAGTTTGCTGATGTGGGATTTTGTTAATTATGATGTTGATAAATGGGTTGTTGAAATAATATGAGTTGCATGTTTATCTCTAGCTACAAAAATGGAGGAATTTGAAATTCCGAAATTATTGGCCTGGGTTCCACAGGGAGTGGGAGAGGGGCGAAGGGGGGTCAACGGGGTTTGGTTGGGTGGGTGGGGGTGGGGCTATGTGAAGAAGAAAGGTATTGTTTTAATTTTTTTGGGAATTGTTAATAATATATAATATTTATTATTTTAACTATAATAAATAATGTTAATAATATATAGATTTTAAATTATTTGATTGAAAAACTGCATTTCTTTTTCAGATTTTATATTAAATATTATATTTCGTCCGTCCTTATTTGTTTGCTCCCTTGGGTTTTGACAAGAAGTTTTAGGTAAAATTTAAAAAATAATGTTAATTTTAGGTAAATTTATTACCTCCTTGAGAATAGTGGTGGAGAATTAGTGATGTCATATCATTATTTTATGTTAGAAGGTAATTTTGAGAAAATAATTTCAAGTAAGGAAATGTGTTTTTTTGAGACGTTTCAATCTTAAATAACTCCAATGCTCTGTATTCTGCTAGTTTCTATAATTTAAATATATTTTATGTATTAACATGTAATTGGTCTAGTAAAAGAAACTAGTCACTACAAAGTAGCGAACTCAGGTTCGAATCACTGTTGGAAGATGTATATATATATTATGTTGAATCTTCGCTTGAATTACAGTATATATATACGCTGTATATTAGTATATAGTTTTTCTTTTTTCTTTTTTTCTTTTTTGTATGTATAGTATAGATAGCATGTCACACTTGAAACACTATAGGACTACAGGAGCATCCACTGGAAATTTGTATATGGAAATCCAGGGCCACAAATTATGATAAATCTAACTTAAACTCATTATAGAATCTACACCAAGATCCTACATACAAAAGAAGAAAAGACAAAGGGAATTGAAAAAATAATCTATAGCCGAGATATATATGATGCTCTGTTTTGATTTATATTCTATTCATTACTACAGACTCTTTTCAATATTTATGCTAATGATTTTTGGTTCATTGGGGTTTATCATCATTGCCTTTTTTAATTTAAAGCTAAGGTCCTGTTTGTCTCGCTTTTCTAAAAATGATTTCAAAATAAATTAAAGTTTTAGAAAAAAAACGATTTTTGCAATATATTTTTTTTTTCAATTTTTTAGATGAAATAAATATTATATCAAATTATATTTGTTATGTGAGTAAGTGATAAGGTATTTTATATCAAATCAAAATATGGTATTTTTAGATATTTTTTAAACAGATTTTATGTTTTGTTAGAGGAGATTATTTTTCAAAATTAAGAGAATATAAGTTTATTTGTCAAAAAAATATTGTTATTTATTTGGCTTTTTAAAGAGCATTAACATGCTCTCTGAAAGACAAGACAACTAGGTTCTATATATTTTTGTTTACTAGTCAGTAGTAAATTGAATTAATTGATGCAAAGAAAAAATAGTATTCTTAATTATTTCTCAGAAATAATATATTCTATTTTGAGAAAATTACTTTATTTAGCTGCAATTGATGATATAATTATTGCGTGTAACTAATAGGTGAATGGTGTAGTTGAAGTGATTAGTGATTGATTCGAGTTCGAATTTTTATTAGAAGATATTCTCACTTAATGTGTCTGACGCATCTCAAAAGGGACTACGTCAAGTCTAAGACTTGAATACCGTTGCAACGAAACTACAACGAATTTTTTTAGTGTTGTAACGGTATTCAAATCTTAGACTTGACTTAGTCCCTTTTAATGTAAATTCTTCATAGAATTAAGGTTTCAGATAATCACCATTTTTAAATCTCAAGCTTAACATTCAATCTTAAAATTTCAAATCTAAAGTTTCAGTATTCCAACACCAATGGAATAAATAATTATAAAACTGTCACAAAACTCAATGTGCTTATGATCTTATCAAAGTCTACAAGATTTTTTTGGCCCAGATTCACTTCAACTTCATTTAAATAATACAAAAAATATCTGATTCAGAGAAATAAGCTCTCTGTTTCTAAATTTTTTCAAAAAAAAAAAAAAATTCGAGTTACTTAATTATATTCGATTTGTTATCTTGCTCTTTGACAATTAATTTCAATGTTGAGCACCATAGTATTTTCTTTCCAAAATTGTATTAGTAGGTGAGTAACGAGATTAAAAAAAAAAAATTTACAACTGGACTTGGAGGAAAGGTGAAACATACTATTAAAGAGAGTAGTGAGAGAGAGGAAAAGTGGCTCTGGAAAAGCGAGAAAGATGACCGCATAAATAGAAAGAATAATTATGCTGCCATTAATAACTAGAATGAACAGTTTATGTTGAAGGGTAAACTTGGAAATTTAAATAAATTGTTATGACAACAAGTGACAATATCGCTATCCATTTAGCAACGACAAAAGTTAATGTTCTAAAGACTAAAGTCTAAATATTTGAGATAATTATGTACACCTCACATAGCGTAAATAGCGTAAAAGATGTACAGCAAAAAAAAAAAAAAAAAAAAAAAGGAAAAGAAAAAAGGGAAATTAGTGAACCAAATGAGGATAGCTGTGTAATTTTATATACCTAAAAATTCATAGTTGCCTAATTGTCTTAGTCAACCAATTATAGGAATGCAACATAAAGATCTGAAACAAGCTTGTTAGGTGAGTAAAAAGCGGAGTCCCCATTAATGACTCATTCTTCCAACAATGAACTCCTAATTATTACTAGTAAAAAATATCATAGACTACTTTGGACAAGGGAGTAAAAGTAGTAGTATCAAGTCAAGTTTGTTATTGCTAGACCAAGAAAACAAAAAAAGTCAAGTTTGTTATTTCGAAGTCTCGTTATAGATTTTATGTACAAACCTCTCATTATTGCTATCATAATTTCTAACAAATATCTTACGCAGGTCAATCATGGATTAAATTTTGATATAAAATAGATTCTATTTCAACATTATTATTTGATTTACAATTTTTTCAAATGTTTACTCAATATTTTTGAAAAGTTTCTATTCTTTTTTTCTTCCCAATATTTAATTGAGTGAAACATAGCTCGAAAATAAAAAATAAAAAATCCACGTTTAGGACTTGTATATATGCAGAACTTTTCATTTTTTCAAAAGTGATGTTGCTAGTAGAAATTATTGAGTTAATAGCAACTCTTACTTTTAAATTCCTTATTATTATTATTGTTGTTGGAGAAACTAAAGCATCAAAATTACACATTAATATATAATTTTTAAGAGTAAAATCAAAAGTACTTTTGCTAATTAAGCTTCTCCAAATAAGCCTCTATAAGCCATAAAACCACTCTATAAAAAGGACTACTCCCTCAAAATCCTTATAACAAAGAAAATTTGCTTAACCACCAAAAAATGGATCCTTACATCCCTTTAAGATTCCTCACTTCAATCCTAATCATACTACCAATCTCAAGTGCTTCATCATATGAAATTCAAGATTCATTTCCTACATGTGTTTCAAAACATTCTATTAACCACATCAACTCTATTTCAACTTCTTTCTACACTTCCAAAAGTGCATCATACAATACAATTCTCAACTCCACAGCCCAAAACCTCAGGTGCATATCACCTTCCATGCCAAAACCTTTACTCATCTTCACACCACTCTCCGAATCCCATGTCCAAGCTGCCGTTATCTGCGCCAAAAAACTCAGAATTCACCTAAGGATAAGAAGCGGTGGCCACGATTACGAAGGCATATCATACACTTCCGAACTAAAATCACCTCCTCCGTTCATCCTGCTCGACCTCGCAAAACTTCGTGCTATCAATGTCGACATACCAACTAACACCGCGTGGGTTCAAGCCGGTGCTACAACCGGTGAACTCTACTACAAAATCGCGCAAAAAAGTCCAACTCATGGCTTTCCTGCCGGCCTATGCACGACCTTAGGCATAGGCGGCCACATAACCGGTGGTGCGTATGGACCAATGATGCGGAAATATGGCCTCGGAGCTGATAACGTAATCGATGCAAGAATTGTCGATGCTACTGGCAAAATTCTTAATCGAAAATCGATGAAAGAAGATTTCTTTTGGGCTATTAGAGGTGGTGGAGGAGGTAGCTTTGGGGTCATATTAGCATGGAAGGTAAGATTAGTTAAAGTACCACCTATAGTGACAGTTTTCACCGTCCCGAAAACATTAGAACAAGGTGCGACAAAAGTACTATACAAATGGCAACAAGTTGCAAATAAGATTGATGAGAATCTATTCATCAGAGTCCTTATCCAACCGGTAGTAAAAAACATGAAAACGGGTGAAAGGACGGTACAAACTTCATACAATGCCCTGTTTCTTGGAAGAGCTAATAGGCTACTAGAAGTAATGGGAAGGGATTTTCTTGAATTGGGATTAACAAAAATGGATTGTATGGAAATGAGTTGGATTGAATCCGTAATGTACTTCGGGAGCCTTCCGAGAAACACACCGGTTGAATTTCTTCTCCAAGCAAAGCCACCATTCAAGAACTACTTCAAGTCTAAATCAGACTTCGTTAAAGATCCGATACCGGAAAGTGGATTAGAAGGATTATGGGGGAGGATCTTGGAAGAAGAATCACCACTTATGATATGGAATCCATTTGGTGGGATGATGAGTAAGATCTCGGAATCCGAAATTCCATTTCCTCATCGGAATGGTGTT
Source organism: Penstemon eatonii (assembly GCA_038501285.1). Lineage (NCBI taxonomy): Eukaryota > Viridiplantae > Streptophyta > Magnoliopsida > Lamiales > Plantaginaceae > Penstemon > Penstemon eatonii. The sequence goes on from CM076710.1 coordinate 75,249,725, forward strand.
GTTTTTATGATACAATACTTGACAAATTGGGATAGTGAGAAGGTGTTAGTGAGTAAACGTTATGAATGGATGAGCAGCTTGTATAGTTATATGGCTCCTTATGTTTCAAAATATCCAAGAGAGGCTTATGTGAATTATAGGGATGTGGAGTTGGGGATGAACAAGAAATTGGGGAATGTAAGTTTAAAAAGTGCTAGTAAATGGGGTATGAAGTATTATAAGAACAATTTCAATAGGCTTGTTCTTGTGAAGAGTAGAGTTGATCCTCAGAATTTTTTCTGGCATGAACAAAGCATTCCCATTTTGTCTTCAAGGAAGTGAAAAAAGTAGGATTCTTGGTTTGAACTTTGTCTTCAGTTAGTTCCTTGCAGTACTTAGTTTCCTCTATGTTCAATGAAATAAATAATGACTTTAAATATGTAATGGTTTGATGAAGCTTTAAACTATATGTCTCCTGCATTTTTATTGATGTTCATTTGGCATATATGTATGTTTTACTTCTGTTTGTGCAATAGGGTTGATATCAATGTTAAAAAAAGAAAAAGAAAATGTGTATTAAGAAGTAACATATAACATGGTTGTGTTTTTATCTCTCTAGCTGTGAGCATAAATGTACAATAAGGGGAAAATTGTGCTAAATCCACTTAAATATTTTAAGTCTAACTCAATCTCAAAAAATAGCTCAAGAGTTGAGAATTGTCCAATATCTTAAAAAATGAACTTAGTAACTTAGTAATATTTTTATCCAAATTATGTAGGACATTAAAGTCTCAATAAATTATGTTTAAATATAGACAAAAATATGCAAAATCTACATGTATTTTTTTAACGATCACCATATCATATATCAGCTGAAAGAAATTCTTTCTGGAATCACAAAAGCGTTCAATAATACTACTATTATTTTGCGCTTGAAAGATGGAATAGAAAAAAAATTCTTCCATAATTCCGTGCCTGCACGTTTATGCCTAAATTGCTCTTTTTTCTTTTTTTCTTTTTGCTACAATGAATCCTTTTATACATTTATATAAGCATCATACGACGTGATCACAATATTTTTCTCCATTTGTTGACACTAAACCTATATAAAGAAGGTGTACGTGTACTACTACAGGGAGTAAAAATCAACATACTTTTGATTGAATGGAATGGTGAAACTACTTGGATCTTTCCTCTCTATTGTGTTCTGCTTCACATTCTCTATAGCAATATCTGCAGATCCAGTCCCAAATAGTTGTTCATATACTGTAATCACCAAAACTAGCTGTTCCTCTTCTTCACAAACCAGAGATAAAATCAGCCTTGCTTTCGGCGACACCTACGGCCATGAGGTAAAAAAACAAAAACAAAAATCCAAATCGTTTTTTGTTTCCCTTTTTTGCTTGGTATTGATATTTCGTACTTAATAATTGATAGGTTTATGCTTCAAGACTAGACGATCCACGGTCAAAGACTTTCGAGAAATGCTCTACAGATACGTTTCAGATACAGGGTGCGTGTATGTATGACATATGTTATGTGTACTTGTTGAGGCTTGGATCCGACGGTTGGAAACCTGAGAGCGTGAAGCTGTATGGTGCTGATGGAAGGGCTACGACTTATTACTTCAACAAGTTTCTGCCCAATGGAGTATGGTTCGGTTACAATAATTGCAAGAAGTCATTTTCATAAATGCTTTTTTTCTTTCGAAATTATATTGAACGAGCCACATACGTAAATCAATGTTACTGTAAAAATTTATATACATGATGAATATAGACAAATTTTATACCTAACGATCAAAGAGCAACTACGCGTGTATGTTACTCGTCATAGGTGCTCATGAAACCACCAACAAAGCCAGCACCATTGCAGTTACCACAAAGCATCTTCTTTTTACCACTGTGACAGAGTTGCAGCTAGTTAACAAAGACGAACTTGGTCTAATAAGATTTAGCTAGTACTATAAGCCACTGACTCGACTACAAGAATTACAAAAATCTAGATTATCTAGTAACCTAAAAATGTGATTAGTTGCAATTTCCAAGCATTTCATAGTTTAGTATTTAACCTGCAAAGCCAACAAACTGCACCAGCTTTGAACTGCCCATTGAAGTGATCAACAATATTGACTCCTTTGCCTTCGCATTGAGAACAGTCTTTACAACCTAACATATGTATGAACACAAGACGAAATATGTAAGAAACACATCTAGACTACACACAATGTATTTGGCAAGCATACTTAACAGAAAACCTCCACCAAAATAAAATTTTCTGGCCACAACAATACATTGAATTTGATTAGATTGCAATAGTGTGAATAAACTAGGCAAATAATTAATGTTCTTCCACTCACCAGCTCCGTCGCAGTCGGTACAGATTAAGCTATTTGGTTTGGTTCTGGGTGAGGAATTGCCCGTGGCCTGCAAAATAAAACTAGACAAAGTAAAAACCAACTAATTCAATGAATAATACACACACAGGAATATACATATATAGAATAGAAGGAGGGGAAATTAAGAAGTGTGAATGATAATAGAACTGTAACCACGCTTTATAGTTTAGCTATGAATTTTGAATTGAAATGAATCTATTCTTTCTATTCTCATCTCACTCACCTTTACTTTTAGAGCTTGAAAAGCAGCATTTTTAGAGCTCATCCAATTTGGCTTCCTAACTATATTCTTGTCACTGGTACTGGTATGGTCTATAATGTGAATCACTGCACACACATTAAAGGGCATCATATAGAAATGTTAATGAATTCATACACAAAAGAAGTACTATCGATCTGTGCAAAAACTCAGGGGAAGAAAATGGTACCATACCAGGATTTTCGATGGTGTTTACAGAAATGAGAGGTGAGAAGCAAACAGAATTCGCCATTTTTTCTAACCTGTACCAGCAGAAGGTGAATTTCAAGTAGATAAGGCTCCTCTTTGCTTTTAGAAAGAGGAAAAAGAAAAAAAAAAAAAGACCACTTTTTTTTAGGGTCCATATGGATCACTTGATTTCTTTTTAGCTCAATTATTTAAATTGATTTTTTTGGTTTTTTAAAATTTGAAATACTATGGGATTAAGTTTGGATGTTAATATTTGAAAGAGATAACCAGTAGGTGGTAGAAAATAAATTAATTATTTTTACATAAAAAACTCGAGATCTAGGTAAGAATTTTTCAGATTAGTTAAATTCTTCTCAATTTTCTTACTTTTGCTATCTTAAAATTTTGCACGGAGTTTAATGTAAGAATGAAAAAGTGATATTTTTAAGTATTTTTATATTTATATTCTTAAAAGTAGTGGTGAAGTCTCAATTTATTATTTCATGTAAGAATGTATTTTTGAAAAATATAATTTTATTTTAAAAAAGGAAATGTTCAATTGGGACAAAAAAAAAATAAGAACAAAAACAGAAGGAGAGAAGAAGTAAAACGAAAAGTTCTTAAAAAGGAAAAAAGATTAATAAATAAATAAAAAGAAAAAATAATTTCTACGAACGCAGAACTCCACCTCTCATTCACTCCCACATTTAATTTAACACATCATCTTCTCTACATTAATAAAATAAGAAAAAATAAAGACAGCTGCGGACACTGTTCTGCAACTTGAAGAATGGAAAGCTCTTTGTTATGTTCTTCTTCTCGCTTTGTTTCTTCACAAAGTAAAAGTAGGCCTTCTTTCCATTCCCTCTCAATATATCTTCATCGCTTCTTCATGTTTAGCATACTTTCATAAGCAAAGACACTTAATTAGACAAGATTTAAAATTAAAACCATGTTTCTTTTGCCTTTAAATGATTATTTCTTGTTCAGAATCAGATTTTGATAAAGTGGGAGTTGTCGGAAGAAATTTCAAGAGTTCATTTTGTGGCAATGTGGTGCTGTACATGAAGAATTCCCGATATTCAATGAATCTTGGAACTGCATCAAGAAGCCGTGCCCTTATTTCTTCTGTGGTTCATATTTCTCGGATAACTCAACTGCCACTGATTTCTATCTTCTAATTCATTTAAGCTATGTTTGGTATTTTGATTTGAGTGAGCAAAACTACAAGAAAAATGAAAATCAACAACAAATGGTGCTCAATGTTCTATCAATTGATGCCCAAAAAGCATTTAATAATTACTTAGATTTTTACACCACTAAAATTCAAAAACCAAACATAGCCTTGCTAAAGGAGAAATCATTTATTACAGTGAAAGTGATCATCCTTATGGTTATATTTTCAATCTTTATGTTCTGTAGATGGGAAGGAAAGTTAAGAAAGAAACCATCATTCCGGACCCCGATTATCGTATTCCAGTTGTGCTTCTCGGTGAGTAATAAGAACAAGGAGTCTACTGATCATTGTTATACCGATCTCTAGCTGCACTTTGTGTGGTTTCACGCATATCTGACAATAGAAATGCAACCGACTTGACTATTGGATTGAGTGTTGCTTAGAATTTATACAAGTTCTTAGCTAGATAAATGGCTATATTTACATGAGCTCCTATTCCTTTGGGCAGGAACGGCGGGTGCTTTTGTATATGCGGATAATTTGTTGGCCGCAGTCCCAATAGGCCTTCTTGGATTACTTCTTTTAGTTCAGGTAGGTAACATAAACTTGGAGGTTGCTGATTAAGCATACTAAACAAATGACTGATCTTAACTTAGTTTACTGAAATGTAACTCTTACTGTCACTAATTTCACAAGCTGCACCTATATGTCCTCTTTCATGAACACTTAAACTGTGAACTTGTTGCAGACAACGAGAGTGAGATTCGTCTTTGATGGGGAGGCCCTGGTTTGTTAACTAATCCCTTTAATATTACATCATCTACTAAATGAAATCAACACCAATTTTAGTTTTTGTGATCAAAATTTTCTATATCTATATATCAGTGTATTTTATTCATGATTATAGGAGGTAAAGGTTGGAGACGAGCTTAAGGAATCGGGTGAAAATGCTTTTGTCGGTGGGAAAAACCGATGGAAGTAAGTCAGAGCTATACTCCATACTTATCTGCTTTGTTTTTCAGAAAAGTGGATTGTTTTTATTTTTAACTAACTAGTGTTTAAATTGTCAGATATTCAACATTTGTCAATTGGGAGCTCTGGTGGCCAAACTTCCCAATCTTAGTTTATTTTAAGGAGATACAGACAAAGCCTGAAGGACAAATTCACTTCTTCCCTGTGATCTTTGTAAGTTTCTAGTAGTGTACATTGAAACTTGAGGAGTGTCTTATTTGTAGCTCACATGACTTACTGATCAATTCATTAACCAATATTGTGATGTATAGAATGGGAAGCAACTCTATGATGCTATGGTGGAAAGATGTGGTCCTTCAAAAACTAGCGGACCTAAATAGTTGTAATGCCTAAGGTTCAAGGTCAAGATGAACTAGTTGCGAGTTCAAACAATTTATCGAGGTAAGAAAGCTTTGGATGGTAAGAATAGTTGTTTTGAACTGATTTTCATTTACTATAACTCTTCCAAAAATGTATAAATTATAAGTACACATTTCCTTGATGGCCATGTTTTGAACTCTTGTTGCAGGGGAAGAAGTGGTTCTATTTTCTGGATGCTGAACTACAGAACATAAAGTTATGTAAGATTGTTGATTGTATCACATTATCTTCATTTCATTGTATTGAGGATTCAATGTTCAACCTGTATAATCATGTATGTAATAGGATACTTCACTTTTATGATTTCCTTTCACGTTATCAAAATTTAATGGTGATTTTTGTTTCTCTTGTTCCTAAAGGTGAAATCGCTCACCCCGGGCGCCCCTCACCCCCTGCCATGATTTTTGTTTCTCAGTTCTTCTGCCTGTTATCTCTTCTTTTTGTCCCATTTTTTTTTAATCAATAACTATTCCCTATTAAATTATTCAAACGATTAAATTCCTAGTTGCTATTTAAAGTCTTTATTATAGAAACGAAAGTATTCACGTGGAGTAATACTTCAATAAAATGCTTGATATATATGCATTTATATATCAAACTTGAAGAAGGCAAACAAGTTTTGAGCTTTAGGCCTCTCTTTTTTGGCTGTTTAAGTAGAACTGGTGGAAGAATGCATCAGTGTGATACGAATACGAGACAGTTGACATATTCCGGTCAATACGGTCTTTAGGGAACAAACCCAAATTCTCCAGAAAAGGAAGGGGTCAATAGGTGCAGTGTATGCTTTTTACGGAGTATTTTTTTCTATATAACATAATATAATAGTTTATCCAAAACATTATCTGTCAAATCTTCAGCAAGTCAAAAAGGAGATGTAGCAACTAATTTTCTTTGCCAGTAAAATCTTATAACTGAAAAAAGGAAATGAGAACACAAGAAATCAGCGTCCATGACACCATTGCATTTGATCAAATTAAAACACATGCAGAAAAATTATCTGTTGACATCAAAAGTTTAAAAAACGGATTTCGACATTCATTGTTTTCATCATCTGTATGCAATAAAGCCATGGAAGAAAAAATCCAAGACACATGACAATAGATAACTAGTACACTTGTATATGATGAATACAACGATCTTGAATAAGAGGTTAAAGTAATCTAAAGAATTATTATCTTCATATACAAAGGTAAACATCGAAGGAATAGAAAAATCAAACTATTCAAAAAAGAAATCGAATTAAATTTCAAGTGCTCATGACCGGAACCTTTACAATCATAATCAGATTATAAGCAAGGAAAAGGAACCTGAATTCCATTGCATAATATATTCTCCAGATAATTGAGAAGCCAGAAGCTGTATATTGTCATCTTCATTATCCATCCAAGAGCCATTAGAGCAGAGGAATTACAACAATACAAGGTCCACCAATCCATTCTACCACTTTGTTCGATTGCTATTACCACATCACAGAACACAAAAGAATGCCAACGTGTTTGTTCAATTTCTGTAGGTTAATTTGTTAGATGACAATTTTTTTCAATTTGTTTTGGTGCAGTGTGCATCTGTACCATGCTGTGTGCATTGATTGTAACCCATATTGCGAAGAAAGTCCCTTATCTCTTTGGAACTGCTGTTGCTTGCTTGTAATAAACGCTCGTCTTCTTCGTATATTAGGTACGGTGCTTCACTCTTTTTTCTTGATAATAATTTTGATGCTCCTTTTAAAACATGATACTCCCAACCTTGAACATCTATTTTGAGAAGGAGAACTCGCTCGGATTCTTGGATTACTTTATCGAGGGGAATGGATTTGACTTGAAGTGCAATCTCTTCATTGGACTTGAAAGCCAACTTGGCACCGGTGGCTGAGACTGCACTATTGTCAAGCCGACCAACCAACTAACAATTTACATGCACAAACAAAATCAAGATATATTAGTTTCATTAGTGTGAATAGACAAGTAAAGATTTATAGGTCTTTAAAACTCAAGCAAACAATAAAGCAGTAGTGAAGAAAGATGCCATGACTAAATATACAACCGCCAGGGAATCTCTAATTAGGGAAAATGACACTGATCACATGGTAACCAGAAAATAATAGGCTCAATTGAACAAATGAACAATATCAATATATATCCTTATACGCAAACAATAAAATAGCAATAATCAATTTGAAATGTTGGTAGATACGCATGCTAATAATATACTTCATATGCAGCTGTTGTTTTACAAAACCAAGATATAAGGCAACATATGGTTTTTAAGCATCTATTGGCTAGTTGACCAGATCTTTTTGGTGTTTTTGACAAATATCAGAATTATGGGCTTGTTCATATGCACAGACCTGCAGGCTTGCCTGGTACGCACTTTATAAAGCAATTTTGTTTATTAGCTTGTCAATGTGTTTCAAGCAACAAGAGTAAGTAATTTAGGAGATCATATGAAATCAAAATCTAATCCAAAGAGAGTAAACAAAGGACAAGAGTATAACACGACAGAGGATCAAGCATGTAAAGAACTTCTCTCACAAGTTCACACGTAAAATAAAAGTTTGCTATATCACTACGAAACCAAGAAGACGGCGTAATTTTCTAAAAGCAAGTACCATTCAACCTAGCAACTTGACACCTATCGACAGAAATTGAGGAATCCAATTATAGCATTAACCTGCTATAAAAATCAGTCCCCAAATTTTACAAGAAAAAAATCTTAACTCCTCAATAGCTTATAAAAAGTTGTTCTCATTCCTAAAAACACCAATACTCCAATATCAAAACATGAATACTTAATAAGATAAATTATGTACTTGAGAAAGGAATGAATTCTACTCATTCCAAGAATTCTAACGCAAAATCCCATTTATCCAAACTAGCACCCTTCACTTCAAATCCAAACATAATTCATACAAGAGCAAAAAAGAGCATTGCAAATCCAAATCGTAAATACACATAAAAGAACCACTAAAAATAATTCAATAAAAATATAATGAAATCGAAACACACAAAACACACACCTTATGGAAAGTAATATTGCCAGAGCGATCAGAAGCCGCGGCCTCAAACACCTGAACCAACTCCCCAACTCTATTAAAATAAATCCCTTCACAAATCCTCTGCAAATTCTCAAAAACAGGCTCAAAAGCAAGCACTTTAAAACCCATTACAGCAGCTGCAAAGCTTGCCATTCCCACATTGGCCCCAACATCCACGAAAATCCCATCTCTACCCTTCATCCCCTCCAACAAATCCTGCACCGTGGCCGATATATCCGGCCTCCTAAAGGGTTTTCCTTTAAGGGTCCTAACAATGTTTTTGTGGGGCTTTTCTGGTAAATTGCCATAATCGGAGAGGGAAAAGATAAAAGGGAATTTGAGACCCTCAACGGTGTTGGCGAACACGGGGTAGGCTTGTGGGGAGTTGTAGCAATCAAATGGGTTAATGGGTCGACCCAAGATTGGATCTTTATTGTGTATTTGTGTTTTGTAGGGGTTTCTGTTTGGGGTTTGGTTAGAGAGATAGAGGAAGGTGAGGAGGAGGAGGGTAGTGGAGATGAATAGGCATAGGCTTTTTGGGGTTAGGAATTTTGTGGGTTGGTTTCTTCTCCAACCATTCGCCATGGAACTCTGTAAATGAAATACTGGATCTTGGGTTGGAACTGGATTTTAGGAGTGAATGAATGGATTACCAAATCTGAATGTCAATGTTTAACGAGACGAGGTTCTAATCTTCATACAGAAAATCTATTTTACCAAAAGAATTAACAGATCTTACTTAAAGTTCTACTTTCTGCAGTGAGCGTAAATTACACTCCGCATATGAAAAAATAAATGCCCAATTTTCAAAAGATTTAAAAAGATAGGCAGATATTTAAAAAAAAATAATGCTTAATTTAAAGAGATTTACTTTAAAAAATGGATTGACTGTCTCTCTTTCGAATAATCTTCTACCACACTTTTTTGCGCGTAAATATTAGTATTACAAAATGCAGGACACTCACCCATGTTACATGAAACCTGTATTATATTATCCTGTAAAAATGCTTATTGAATTCGAGAGTTACTTAAATTTTAGCAAAAAGCCCTTCATTTGTTTAAAATAAATTATTTTAAATTGGCATATATCAAGAGACCATTTTGAAAATACTTCATATTTCTAGATTGTTTTAAACCGACATATATCAAAAAACCAGTTTGAAAATACTTCATTTGAAATTGTAAGGACCAACATGAAACATTCTAAAAATGGTTTTTTTTTTTTTTAATATATATGTCAATTAGAAGTGGCCTATTTTGTATATATTGAAAGTTGCGTGCTGAATATTATTGCATATGATAGTTTCATATGCATAATTGATAATACAGGGATTGTTTTGCATTAATTTCTTTTTCTACCATTAAATTAGATGGAAGTTATTGTTGAATCTGAGTTTATGTAATAGAACTGCTACTGCAATACTAAGTGACCCATGAGTCTTGTAAAATGATCAAAAGATTCGATCATGTATAAAATGAACTGTATATGTTCCTCCCAATATTCTATCATATTCTTTTTTAAGAAACATTCGACCATAAGCAAGATAATATTACATAGTTATATTAACAATCCAAAAAAAAATCTAATATCATATGTAGTTATTTCTATTTTCCCATTAATTGTTTTCAAGGAAAATATTTGTCTATAAACTACTTAAATTCTGTAGACGTCCATAGGGGGCATTGATTATTTACTCATTGCCCTTTTTAAAGATGAAGTCTCTCAAATTCAATATCTTTTCCCTATTCTGCAGATTGATAAAATTGTGATTAATAATAGAAATTGTGATTAATTATAGGAAAATTATGATAATGTGTAACTGTGTAGAGTGTATACAGCATATAAACACCACTCTCAACTACCATATAAATTAATATAATTGATCTGTCAAAACATAACTCCAAGTTTTAGTTTGATGCAAATGTCTTTTTCTTTATTTTTTGAGAGAGTTTGATGCAAAGATTTTCTATAATTATTTATTCAGGCAACTTATGGCTCTTATATAATTTGCCGCAATTTTTTTTATTTTAATTTCTAAGTGTAAGTATTGCTTTCTATCATATACTATTGCACCATTGAATTGGTATTTGAAAATGTAAATTTAAATGTACAAATCCTTGTTTGGTTACTCATGTTATCTTATTTGAATCCAGAATTTTGATCAGGTTATTAGAAGTCAAACAATGTCTTAAATAAGACTTAATGCATCATGAATAAATTCAGTTCTCATTCATGTAAGAATATGTAATGACACACAGTTGAGGGTGAGCAAAATTAAAGAAGAGGCTTGTCATTTCTTTGGCATATACTCTGTAATAACTCTGCAAATGAAGCATTAGTTTCAATACTATAGCCATTTGGTGTTTCTAACCTGGAACTTTTTCATTGTCTGAATCAGGCCCTCAATCAGCATTTATCTTCACAAACTCATGGTGAGAATTTCTCGATTTATGTTGTTATTTTTCATGGCTCTAGTTAATTTCAATTTAATTTCCATTTTCTCCAGGATATCTTTGTTGTTTTATTGCTCGTTTTCGCATTGCCTTGTTCCAACTTTGCCCGTGAAACCAAAAACCATTTCGATGTCATGGATTATGGAGCCACGAGTGATGGATCTACAGATGATTCACAAGTAATTTGATTTTTTTTCTTGTACTAAATTTTTGGTATAGTGTCAATTTCATTTTAAGCAATATAAGTTTATATTTAGGCATTTCTTGAAGCTTGGGATGCTGCATGTAGTTCCTCAACTAAATATCCAAGAGTAGTTGTTCCACCAAACAAGACATTTTTAGTACATCCGGTCACTTTTCGTGGCCCGTGCGATGCCTCAAAGATCAATTTCATGGTACGCAATGAAAACAAATTAGTAACTCAAGCGCTGTTTAATTTGTAATAGTTCGTATTTATGACTTAATGTAGATATCTGGAACAATTATGGCTCCAAATTCAGCTAGCTTATGGGATGAGAAGGATTCAAGCCAATGGCTAGGGTTCAGGAATGTGAATGGCCTAAATGTTGATGGCTTCGGAACCGTTGATGGAAAGGGTCAGTCCTGGTGGGATCAATCATGTAAATACCATCCTCAGCTGGTAACTTCTCTAACCAATAAATTACCTAGTGATCGAGTTTATTGGGAAAATGCAAGCACGCACTGTGTTATGCAGAACCAGTACATAAGTTACGTGCAGGTTCCGCATAAAACAAGGGAGTATCTTGTATTTTCTCCAGTTTTATTACATTTTATGCTTTTTCGGAAATTTTTTCTTTGTGAAAGTACTTTGAAATACTAATTTAATTTGTTATTTTTTTTTTTTTGGCTAATTACAACTTTAAGAGACAATGCACGAAATTGGCTCCAACTGTAAGTACACTTCTTCCTAACGTATGCTTCTTAAGTACATAGGGATTTTATACTTTAGCTGAAACTGATCTACACTAAACATGGAGGATACAAGAAGTTACATTAAGTTGATTATTAAATTTCTCTTATTTACTACATAATCCTTTCCTTTCCCTTCCCTGTACTTGGTTCAATTTCCCACCTTTATTGCAAACTCGTTACATTTAGTTTCCTTTTAATAACTATTTATATAAAAATACATCTCTAATTCAAAACACCATTCCAATGGACTTAACGACAACTTACCCTTGTGATATTCATAATGTTTAATTTACTCTCTGTGTTTTAAAAAAATGTGTATTACTATTCTTATAAAAGATCACATCGTCTCCTTCACATTTTTAAATATCAAAAAAATATGATTTGACAAAAAAAAAAAACTCTTTTATATACTAAAAACTTACATCTATTTCAAACCTTAAAAAAGTAAAGCAATATATCCCTGTGTTATTTTATATTGACAAATTTACTCCTTCTATTATACTTTATGCATCACTTTACCTAGATATTAAATTTTATTTTTTTATGCAACACTTTTCACCCCTACATTCAATTTCGGGCAAGTGGTCTACACTCTCCAATAGAAATAAAAAAAAAAAATTGGTCCATTAAATTTTCTCTAGAGATGTAAAATACTAATTTTCAAATCGTAAGGGATAAATTGAATATTATGCATATCTCAAGGAGCAAATGAGAATTAACCCTTTTTCAATAAAGATTTTGGCTACTTTTAGAGTAATTAGTCTTGAGCTATTTGGAAAAGAAATACAATTAATTGGATCTGAATTCTTGTTTTTGTGTACAAAATAATAAACAGGCCATGAAGTTTGTGTCGTGCAATAAGAGCAGTGTTAGCAATTTGATCTACAGAAACAGTGCCCAAACACATATACTGGTTAAGGGATGCAATAGCTTTTCTATTGAAAATGTTGAAGTCCAGTCACCTGGAAATAGTCCAAATACCGATGGCATTCACATTCACTCATCTCGCCATGTTGTCATCACCAATACTCAAATTGGATGTGGTAATTACTAATTACTACTACATTTTCACCAATTTCTTATCCAAATTCAAATTAAATAGACCATCTCAAAGTTATATGTCATTGGATTACGTACAATTTTCTCCAATTTTAATTCAGGTGATGATTGTATCTCAATTGGTGATCGCATTTCTAACATCAAAATATCCAATGTCAGATGTGGACCGGGTCATGGTATTAGGTAATGTCGCCTATTCCCTTTTTTCTTTTTCTGAAAAAATCCTTCCATCTCTTTAGAAGGCTATAAAGAAAAACAATTAATGTACGTATTATCTTTCTCGGATTATTGAAAAGTTTAAGGTTTCCCTTACATCAAAAGTAAGAACAAGGATTGGGTACTCTATCCGAGTCATCTCCTTATCGGATGATTGAATTTGTGCCGAATTTAGCATAACATGGTAAGTAAAACACTAATTAATTCATCTCTATTTTCTTAATTTGGACTAGTATTGGAAGCTTAGGAAAAGGAGGGAATTATGTACAAGTAGAGAAGATTCGAGTTAGTGATACCTTCTTCAATGGAACCTCAAATGGAGCTCGGATCAAAACATGGCAGGTACTAAACAAAAATAAAAACCTTGCTAACTTAATTAAGTTCATACTTACTAACACTGTTTAGCATGCATCAAATAAAACGTTTCTACCTTCACTTTATTCGCGAAAATTAAAGGTTGGAAGAGGATATGTCCGAGATGTCAAATTTGAGAATATCATATTCAACTGCGTCAAGAATCCCATAATCATCGACCAAAACTATTGTGATGTTCAATACGCTTGCAAAGAATTGGTAAAAAAGATCAAAATTAAACCAAACTTTTATTTGACAATTATTTGAATATATAGTGCCTAACTTTTTATGTTTTGGTGAAGGAATCTGGAGTTAAAATAAGCAATGTTGTTTACAAGGAATTATCAGGAACATCAGCTACAAATGTAGCTATTAATCTCAACTGCAGTAAATCCGTACCATGTATGAGAATATCAATGGATTCTATACGACTGAAATCAGGAAGATTTGGAAGTGAAGTTGCTGCGAATTGTACAAGTGCTTATGGTAAAGAAAAAAATGTTGTTCCAGGTGACTGTCTTTCGCGGTAAGGTTCTAATATAATATTGTCTGATTGATGTACACAAAAAAGATGTTAAATGTTCATATTTATTAATTTGTAAATTCAACTAAAAGATTTTTTGTTGTATTTCAGTAACTATTGAAAAGATTAGTATATTGAAGTTTCTTTCATTTTATATTTTTATTCATTCTTTGTTGTTGTAGTCGTTGTACATGATTTTGTTATTAGGTCATCTCCAATCAAGTTGTTTAGCCGAAATTCTAATGTTATTGTTAGATGGCAATTTTTATGTTCTCGTTCTAAATATCTAAAATCAATTTTTTAGATGTATCAACATCTAAAAAAGTCACTCTTGGAGATGGCATCAAGATCAAGCCTCCACAACTAGCGAAAACCAATCTTTCACTAGCCGGCAAACATTCTCGTATGTTTGTCTTGTCGATCTGCTAAACAAAAAGACACGAGTAATATATTTAAAAAACACAAATATACAAACGCATCCAAATATTGTTCCTCTTTGTTATTCGGTTTTGTCAATTTCATTCTTCTTGAATCCTCCTGGTTTATTATGGCAATGCATCAATTCTAGATTACTTATAGTTAAATTGTTCGTCTTTATTTGTTAATTAATATTATAAATTATAAATTACAACAAAAAAAAAACAAGTAGTTAAGCTGCCGGCCATTGTTTTGTCCCTTGCATTCATTTTGATACTTATTTATTACCATTGAAGATACCAACAAAAATAAAGCAAGTACCAGTTATATATATATAGATAGATAGATGAACTTCAAATTATGTAGGCAGTAAGAAATAATCACACAAAATGGAGGAAGTGAAAAACAGGTTTGTGACTATAAAAAATCACATAAATGGTGCACCAAAAGAATCCGATTTCGAAATCAGGACCGAAACAATTTATACTGAAAGCAAACAAGTGGTGGTGAAAAATATGTATGTATCAGTGGATCCATATCAGCTCAACCGTATGAAAAGCCACAGCTCCTCTCAGGCGGCCATAAATTTCTCCGCCGCGATCACTCTCGGCCAAGTACTTGATCAATTTAAAATAAGTAATGCGTCTACCTACTTGAATTGCATTTTAATCTGTTTGTGTGTGGATTTGATTTTTGACAGGTAATTGATGCGTACGGTGTGGGCCGAGTGGTGGCATCTGGGCGGCCTGATTTTACAAAGGATGAGCTTGTAGTTGGGCTGCTAACATGGGGAGAGTATACAATTGTAGAGGAAGGCAGGCTCTTGAATAAGTTGGACCCAATGGGCTTGCCCCTGCCTTACCATGTAGGCCCACTTGGTAACTTAATCTATTATCCTATCCCTTCATTTGCATTAATTAATTAATTAATTATATGTGCTGATTGTACTTGTTGTACATTATGCAGGATTTAGTGGACTTACAGCTTATGGGGGATTTTTTAAAGTATGCAAACCGAACAAGGGGGAGAAAGTGTTTGTATCTGCTGCTTCTGGGTCAGTGGGGAGTTTAGTTGGACAATATGCTAAAATATTTGCTTGCCATGTTGTTGGATGTGCTGGTACCCAAGAAAAGGTCATTTAGGCAACCTTTTTCTCCATTTCTTCTTTTCTTAAACATATTTGCCTAAATTCAAACTAATATACAATCTTACTTGCAGAATAATTATCAACAATATAATTAGATATTTTAAATATTATTTTACTTATATTTATAAATTTTAGTGGTTGAATTTATGTTCCACTATTACAATCAAAATTTAGCAATTTATAGTACAAATTTATATTAAATACAGGTTAATTTGCTCAAAGAAAAGCTTGGTTTTGATGATGCATTCAACTACAAGGATGAAACAGATCTCAAATCAACTCTCAAAAGGTTCAATTTTCCACCACAATCAAATCTTAGAAAGTTTCACAAATTATAGTGGCAAATTGTTCATTCATGTCTTTTTAATTAATTAACACAGGTATTTTCCAGAAGGTATCGATATATATTTTGACAATGTGGGAGGTGAGATGTTGGAAGCGGCGGTGGCGAATATGAACGCATTCGGTCGAGTTGCCGTTTGCGGCGTCATTTCTGAATACACTGGCGGTGGTCGGAGCGCGGCGCCGGACATGTTGACGGTGGTGTACAATCGGATTACGATTCAAGGATTTTTGGCTGCTGATTATTTGAATTGCTACGGCGATTTCATTTTAACCACGGCGGAGCACCTCCGTACTGGGAAAATGCAGGCGCTTTGTGACATTTCTCAAAGTGTGGAAAGTGTACCCTCTGCTTTTATAGGTCTGTTTCGTGGTGATAATATTGGGAAAAAGATCGTTCAATTGGGGATGAATGAATGAATTAGGGATTTGATTGAACTTTTAGATTCAATAAATTAAACGTGTTTTTTTTTTTAATTTATTAGTTGTGAGATTTAGCTGAAAAGCTAATTTATGAAATGAAGTGAGCTAAGCTTATTTGGGGAATTGAAATGCATATATCACAGTCTGGGAAGGATCTAGGATCGAAGGGTTGGGCGGCCGATTTTAACCATCGCAGGAATTAGTTGAAAATGATATTCATATATTTATTTGCATAAGAATATATTATCAATTGGGACTATATTGAATTTAAAATGCTAAAGTAATTTAATCAAAAAATCATCGAAGTTGTACCCGACTTTTTCTCATATATCATAAAATTCATTTATGATAGGATCAATACCAAAATTCTTAATTTTTTTTCGATGTAAATAATTCAAAATCCGCAAAGATTGATCATTCGTTTTGTTTCTAATTCAAATAATTTTGACCAAATTCATTGCTAAAAATAATCAATTGATTGTTGCGATAGTTAAAAAAAGAGTTAATATCAAGTGAATTAAACGATAAATGAGATGTTATACCATATACTTCATTTTAATCTTCAAACGTAAATTAAACATAACTCATAAATTTTGGATAAATTCTTTGTTTTATATTGTGTCTAAGGTGTAATCACAATTTAGTATAAAAAATACGAGAACTAATTTAATTACTTATCATAATTGAGTTGTTTATATAATACTAGTAAAAAAAAGAAAAAATCTTTGGGGGGCCCCAAAAGTGGGCTGGATCAGCCCTTGATCACAGTCATGACTCATGACTCTCATGCAAACTACCAACATCAAAAATTTCATTATTTTTCGTTAAAAAATTTATTTTTTAATAGATAAAGTGTAATTTCAAAACTTTATCTTTGGCTTGAGTTTTCTTATATTTTCTTACTTAAGTAGTTGCTACACAATTTTCTTTTAGTGTTTTTAATATTTAAATTATCGAAACATACAACATAAATAAAATTTTGATCTATTACCAATGATCAGTTAAATATTTAAAATATTACGGTAAATTTTCAAGAAATTAAAACTGTAAAATCAAAGAATGTTGAAGTAGAAACTAGTATATATTTTCGTGTTGATTGACCCGAAACTAAACTGAATTTCGGTTTCCTCCATATAAGAATTTAAATCCATTTACTTAAATAACTCTAACTTATAATTTGTCCAATTGAAATAATTAACAAATTACTTATTTCAAATAATTACTCCAACTAGTATTTGGTAAGAGGTCCAGTTGTGATTGAGCCTCAACAAGATGTGATTTCTAGACTCCATCTCCATTTGAGCTAAGTTCATAAGTTTAAAACAGTCCTGGTTAAAGTTTCAATCCATAAACCTTCACAAGTTTAAAAATTAAAACCCGAAGTCTTGAGCTCGATATAAAAATCAAGTCCAAATCAAACCAGGCCAACCCAGCTGACCTGAAGATGAAATGGCCCAAAACTCAAACTGGTCCAATTTGAAAAGGTGTTTCATGTTTGTACGAGAAAACATTATAAATATGTCTCACCGTAAAATATCGAAATATTTATATTTTTTAGTTAGTTAAAATAAAAATATGAAGTACCCCTTACATTTGTTTAATTTATAATATTTCAAAACTAAATTAAAAAAGCTTTTAAATATTTCAAAACTAAATTAAAAAAGCTTTTAAATATTATACAAAAAAATGAAATCTTAATCCCCACGAGTGTTTTAATGTGTATTCAACATAGAAAGCATGAGATTGTTGTGCTAGGTAACTAAAATGAGAGCGGGTGTGGGAGCGCGAGAGCATGAAAATGTAAGAATTTAATAAATTAACGTTTTTAAGTTTTACCCAATATACACACCACACTGAACCAAACAATAGAGAAAATATTACAAAAGTAAAAATGAGAGATAATAAAACAAAATATACTATAAATTGAAATAATAGTACTCATTATAATATTTAAATGAATAGTGGAGTAATATTTATCTGTCTATTCACTATAAAAACTGATCAAATGTCAAATATTGTGACTAATGTCATTGTTAAAATAAGCCTTATTTTCAGTGAACATGGAACCCACTACTCTTAAATACAATAAAACATAAACAGTAGCTGCTAGCCCACGACATTTAGCTATGTTTGATTCAAGGATTTCAATGATTAAAGTGCTAAGGAAAATATTTTTTCTTGCATTCAATGACGCAACATTGAGCTTCTTTTATTATTCATTTGCATTTTACTTATCATTTTACTCACTGAAATCCATAAACCAAACATAACGGTGATGCGAATTTGTACATAACAGAGCGCGACTTCTTTGTCATCAGTTATCTAGGTGTTGTGTGTGAACGCACATGTATTTGGGCGGTGGTGTTCCACCGCTTCTCACTTGCACCGCTAAACTTCTTATGTCAATATCCCCTCTCTACTTTCCTTTTCCTATCTTTTCTCTTAAATTGTCACATACTCCTTCCCTCCCTCCTTAATTAATTTTTTTTACTCATTTTACTTTTGGCAAAAAAATTAATTTAAAAGTTAAAAAAGTAAAATTTTTTAATGATTTTATATTTGTGCCCTTAAATATAATGACTGAGAAGTAATAATATTAAATCATTACTTTAACGAGAGGATAGTTTTGACAAAAATATTTTCATTTTAGGAAATAGAATCTTATTTTCAGACATCCCAAAAAGAAAATAAGAGTAAAATCCTAAGGACGAGGAACATATTATAAAAAAAAAAATCAATACGTAAACTCAATTTCATCTTCTCTGTCTATTCAAATCAAATGTATAATAACATGGAAAATTAAGTTATTTAAAAACATCAGCAAAAACATATGATGAATATAAACATAATTATGAAATAAATAAAATTATAGTAATAAAAACAGTTGAGTTGAATAAAAGCCACTTCACTAGACGTTGTCGTTCAAGAATGATTATTTAGCATGATTTAAAGATCATAGTTACGAGCTAGAATCAACATCTTCTACCATAAACACAATCTCAGGTGAACAAAACACCGTCCATTACCCCAAAGATATAAGCATAATATTTAATTAGAGAATGGGAGAGTTATATCTTCATCTAAACTAATGCATCCCCTACATCCTACTTATTATAGTGTTAGAGTAGGATCCCAATAGTCAAGGAAGTTTAAAAAGGCTTAATGATCATTAATTAGTGAAAGAAAATAGTCTTCACAATTTGATGAATTTATGTTCGGATCTCTATTGCAATTCGGAAGAGATTCCCACATAATACGTCTGACACGCCTCGAAATAAATTAATTAATCAGGTCTTATACTCGGATAACCATGTAAAAAAAATAAGCGTAGCAAACACAGTAGGAGGTTACATAGCTTTAAATAGCAGAACATAACAGAGAACAAATTAAAGAAACACATTCCAAAATGTCTCTGAATCTCTTTCCAAACATGCATGGAGTGAAAGAAATAAAAAACAAATATATAACAATAAAGAATCGTATTGATAGAGCACCAAATGAATCAGACTTCATCATTTCTGAAGAAACAATTTCCTTGAATCATGAAAAAGTTGTCGTGATCGTGAAAAATCTCTACGTTTCAATCGACCCGTACCAAATAAACCGAATGAAAACTCACAGCTGCTCACAGCAAATTCTCCCAAATACAGCTGCTATTCTTCCAGGACAGGTAGATGCAAATCACTTATCACTCCTCATATTATTACACAATTACCTTAAGTGGAATTAATACATTCATTAATATTAATTTGTACCTGCGTTTGGACAGGCTATTGATGCAGGTGGAGTGGGGAGAGTTGTGAAATCCACACATCCTGATTTTAAAACAGGGGATTTAGTTACAGGGCTTCTTCATTGGGGAGAGTATGGCGTTATAGAAGGGGGTCGAACGTTGACTAAATTGGACCCGAAATTGGATCTTCCTCTCTCTTATTATGCTGGAGGAGTTTTAGGTATATGATCCGATCATAGTATCATGAATTAAAATTTTGTTTTCTAACTATGGTTCAGTAAGTTAAATATTTTAAAAATCGGGAAAAATAGATGATGCTCCCTTGTGTTAAACTAAAAGTGTATGATAATACTCTGTGAAATATTTATGGCATAATTCCCCTGTATTATTAACTATTCAACACGATAACACCTATACATAAAACATAAGACTGTCAAATTTTGTATGGGGAGGGTTTTCCTGCTGAATATTTAATAGTATATGCGGATTCTAAGCAATAAACACTCCAATGTAAAAAATTATGGAGATTTTAAACAATAAACATTTCACATGATAATTTTGCATTTAAACTAGAAACTTATTGGAGATTTTTAAAAAATATGTGAAAAAATCGTAAATTAAGTAGAAGCTATTCTATATTAATCAATTAACTCAAAAGCGGGAGAATAAAAAACTACTAAGTTTTTGGTGTAAACATATCACAATATCATCCATGCGTAGTATTATTAATTCAATAGTATATTTTGTTTACCTTATATGAATCAGTTAATATTTGAGTTGAATATACTTTGTAGGATCAAGTGGACTTACAGCTTATGGGGGATTTTTCGAAATATGCAAACCGAAAAAAGGGGAGAAAGTGTTTGTATCTGCTGCTTCTGGATCAGTTGGGATGTTAGTTGGTCAATATGCCAAGTTGTTTGGTTGCTATGTTGTAGGCTCTGCAGGAACCAAACAAAAAGTATACATCTTGATATTGTTTAACATATTTTGGCCATGATGAAAATGCATTTTTGATTTGTTATGTAGGTGGATTTATTAAAAGAGAAACTTGGGTTTGATGATGCATTCAATTACAAAGAAGAAACTGAGATAAACTCAACTCTGCAAAGGTACAAATCTTGATCTGCATGCATCATTTCTTCAGTCGAATCTCAAATAGTTTTGTTTGATTTTCCGCCCTGATTAGGTACTTCCCTAATGGGATTGACATATACTTTGACAATGTGGGAGGTGAAATGCTTGAAGCAACAATTGAAAACATGAACATTTTCGGTAGAGTTGCTGCTTGTGGTGCAATATCTGAATACACAGACAACATGAAGAAAGCCAAGCCAGGTATGATAGCAGTGATCTACAAAAGAATCAAAATAGAGGGATTCCTAAGTGTAGACTTCATGGACATACATGAAGATTTCATTACAACTACAGTTCATCATCTTCAAACTGGAAAAATGCGGGCAATAGAAGACATCTCATATGGAGTAGAGAGCATTCCCACTGCTTTTGTGGATCTTTTTCGTGGCAATAATATTGGGAAAACAGTCGTACAAATCACAAAAGAATAGAAATAATGTATATTTCTATTAATAGCAAGAGAAACAGTGTATGTGTCTATAGCTGTCCTAATGAACTCAAACCCTTTATTTCATTCTAAACTAGAAGTTCTGCAATGAATATGCTATGTAATTCTACACTTAAATCCTTTTCCTACAAAGCATCCGTGGTAAGACATGGCGGCACCACGGCCTTTTGGGAACTAAGTTCTAGCTTTTTGATTCTGAAAAGCTAGTTCGTTATGTTTTGACCGACAACTTTTAGCTTCTGCTTAAGCTAAAAATAACGGAGAAGCAACCAGAAGCCAAGAGTTGCTAAGAAGCACAATCTCTCGCAAACAAGCCCTAAGTACCAAATTGCTCTTATGATAAGCTAAATGCAATGTTTAGAATGAAACTCTTTATCAGATACCAACCCGTTAATCAGATCTTTAAACCTTTCAGCCCCAGGACCAGGTCTAAATTCGGTTATATTTCCAAGAACATAAGTTCCATTTGTCTCCTGGCCATCAAACCAACTACCGGGCACAAATTCATCATTTTTACGTCCTAAAAGTTCAGAATCGATCTTATCAAGAACAAATTCATTCCTGCCGAATTTTCTGCCAAACGGAGCATTACTCGCTACCATTCTAGAATAATCATCGATTGAAAGAAAATGTGGGTGCTGTTTGGGAGGATTATCCCATGATATGAAATGAAGGTCGTGGTTTACGGTTGTGTTTTTGAACTCTTGAGCATTGCAAATGACCGTGTGGAAGTAGCTTTCGGGTGATGAAAGAAAGTTGGCATAATACATTAGAACAATCCTAGGTAGATTGTCCCAACCCCATATGCAATACTCTATGAAGGAACGAGAAAGCATCATCCAAGCAGAGCCTGAGTGAAAGATGTAGTGAGAGTTATTATTATCCGATTTAGTATATTTCTCCTGTAAAATATGAAATGATTCTAATTTGAGTAATTTTTAACCTGTGAAGAGCTTGAATGAGGTAGGTATTTCCCTTTTCTCGGAGATCCAATAGAGATCGGATTTTTGGAGAGTGTAAAGGCCTGGATCAATTATAACAGGCTTGGCTCTCTGAGACCTAGCAAAATGCAGAAGTACATCATATATGAATTCTTGAATAAAATTTGATTAAAATCAATATAAGAGAAGAGAATTCTTACTCTTTCCAACCAATGTCACCAGTATGCTCGATAAAATTAAGGTGTCTTGGAATGGTTGATAAAGTATGAAGCATATCTGTTGAACACACAAAACATATAAAACCATTAGCATCAACAAGTGATCAAATCAACCGTAGTGAAATGATGCAACTCAGAACCATAATGCTATGTCTAGTTCTCGAATTTAAGTGAGTAAAATGACAAGAAAAATGGAAATGAACAAAACAATTGAAGCTCAATGATCAAGGAAAACACTTTCCTTTACATTTGAAACACTAAAATTCAAGAACCATAAAAAGACAACCAACAAGAATAAGCATTAGAAAAGTACTGAAAATAGTAATCAAGATCTTTTATTAGTTCAATGTCATTAATTAAAGTCCCAAGAAGCAAATCAAGAATGATCCAAGAAAAAAAATGCTAACACTATTTAGGTTATTGCCCCTAGTTCTCCAAACACCAAAAACAACCAATACAAATAAATAAAAAAGAAAAAAAGATTCACAAACTTAAGAACCTACACCATCATATAAAGTTTTATCAAATAGAAAAGTCCATTAACTCAAATTAAATAATTACCATCTTGTGTCACCAAAGGGTAATCAGAAGCACTCAAATTGATAAACCAATCCCAATCTCCACCCTCGCTCAACAAAATAGAAGCAGCATGAAGTGTATTACTAACCATAGTTGGCCCTCTATATGTAACCAAATTAGACTTAACCACAACTCTAACATTTCCAACTTCAACAAACAAATTCTCATTCTTCACAAACTTGACAAGTTCAATTCTCTCCTCAAGTGATGCTTCAAGGTCCAGATGAACAACATACTGATTCAAAGGATGGTACAGAGCTTTCAATACCCTTTTCAAACTCTCACAATCACCCTTTGAACCTGAGATCAAATAAGCTAATTTTGGGATTCTTGAACTGGGATTTAAAGGGGTTGTTGCGTGTAGCTTTGATTCAACAAAGATCGGAACTTTGGGCTTGATTTTGGATGTTTGATGAAAAGGGTCGGAAACGAAGAGGGTGAATATGATGAGGAAAGAGGATGTTAAGAGAGAGAGAATCAAAGGGAGTAGCCATTTTTTCTTCTGTAGTTGATTGTTGATTTCCATTTTTGGACAGTTCTTGCTCCGAGATTTTGTGGTTCTAGTAAGAATTGTTTATTGCATTTGTGGCTGGCTCAAATTTTGGGGGATTGGTGCTGTGTGTGGAAATGTGGAAAGGTAGTAGTACTAGACCACTACTACTACTACCTTTTTTCTTTTGCTTTAGTTTTTGAAGCACCGCAAGGTCACGGAATCTTTGGGTGTTTATTTTATTATTTATAATGTAAGAGTTACATTCTTCTTAAAAAAAAAAATTGTAAGAGTTACATTAAAAGATTCTACTTCAAAATCTCACAAAATTTGATTAGAGTCATCGGGCATGTTTGTTTGGTGTTTGGGAAAGTAGTTTGGGAGAGTAGTGGAGGTTTATAAAATAATCTCGATTTGCGTAATGTTGTTTGTTTGGATTTTGGGAGAGTGGTTTGAGAATTAAAGTAAATGTAGGTTTTTTTTGAAAGAATTAGGTTGTAGGTGTAAGATGTGTAAGACTTTTTGTCAAATCATGTTTGTTGTGAGATAAATTGTGTAAGAGATAGGTTACTTTATGTCAAATCATAGTAGAGTTTGTATAGATTTTGTTTGGAGATAAGAAAATTATTATTTGTTTGGGTTTTGAGAAAGTAGTTTGAGAAAATTGAGAGATGAAAAATTTATTTGGGAAAATAGAAAACATGTTTGTTTGGCATTTCCCAAACACCAAAATTTCTTGGGAAACACCAAACAAACAGGCCCATCTTCAGTGATCTTTTCCAACTCTTCACTTCAGACTCCCTTTTTCCTCATACTCTCATTCCCGAATACCCCTTTTCAGTCCCATTTTTATAGTCATCTACACTAATTCAGTCTTCTCATTTTAATTAATTCCAATTTCATATTTCTTAATAATAATAATAAATTGTATTTAATTGTCATAAATTGGTTTTAATTATGTTATTCTAAATTTAAATTAACACAAATTAAAGTTAAATTTACAAAATTTAAAATAATACACAAATCAAATTTTCTTACAATGTTATTGAAACATTAATGTTGAGTTAATTTAATAAATATTACAGTTATAAATGTAATAAATTAAATTAATGTTAAGATTTTATATAAAAAAAAATTAATAATAATGACATTGAACTAGAGTGTTCGTAATAAGATTTTTATTAGTTCAATGTCATTATTAAAGTCCCAAGAAGCAAATCAAGAATGATCCAAGAAAAAAATGTTAACACTCTAGTTCTCCAAACACCTTTAATATTTATAATTAATTTAAAATTAAAGAAGACATGTGTCGTCCACTTGCCCACTTACCAAGGTGGGTAGCGAGGTACAACCACCCACCTCCCCACCCCTTCAGGAGGTGGGAGAAGACTTCCTCACCCACCTCCCTCCCCTTCCCACATCAATGACGATCACTCTATTTTTTCCCTCTTTCACCCATTCCCCCTCGATTGAAATATAAGTATTTTTTCCTAAGTTTTCTATTAACACTAAGGATTCGATTGGAATTTTTTTGTTGTTTTCTGAAGTATTGAAGCTAGCAAAGCTAAAACAACACTTACATTGCTTTTATCTTCTTAGCAAAGAATGCAAAATCAGATTATGTTTAGCAAAACATTCTCTTTATTTTGTTTTTTTCCCATCCACCTCCCATTAATTTTTTTGGGGAGCGACTTTCACGCGTGCATGTATGATTGAGCTGAAATTTTACCCTTTAAATATTTTAGAGAGAGGGTTTTACAATGAATAAAACAGTATGGGGCTTTTAGGTATAAATAAAAAATTAAAGAGAAAAGTATCTTATATTGAATTATTACAAGGAGTTGCACTTTACTAAAGTGTAAAATTGGAAATTCACAATAAAAACGAATGGTTAGTCATCATAGACAAAGGATGTTATGAAACGACTAACTAGTCAACATATGCATCGATGGTTATGTAAGTAATGTGCTAAAAAAAACAAAATAGAAGTAAGATCTTAGAAAGAACAAAATAAACGTAGTAGAGTTTTACGCATATTTTGCCAAACAAACAGGCCCATACTATTTCATGCACTATCTTTTGGTGGTTTACTTTACTTTCATTGTAACCAATGTTTTCAGAACTGGATCGGACAGTGAACCAGTGAGCCGACTGGTTAGTAGTTTTAGTGGTCGAACCGATCGGACCGGATGACGTCATAATAATGTAATAAATATATTTAATTTTAAAGTATATGTAATATGCATAAAATTTAAACTTTATCCTACATTTGCTTAAAAATATAATTTTTTTTATAATATACTAAAATTAAATCATATAATATTTATCTAACTTATATCATATGTGTAATATGGTACTAATTTGTATGCTCGTATAAATATAATATGATTATATTTATTTATAAGAATTTTAAAAGTGTAAGTTAAAAATACAACAAACTAAGAAATTTATAAATTTTAAAATATGGTTATGTATAAAAGTCTAATATTCAAAGTTAAACTTGCATATTATATAGATTTGACTCTTTATCCTAAAAATAATATTGAAAAGAAATATTTTATAGAACAAATTTTAATAAAAAACTATTATTTGAGTATTAATTTTCATTCATAATTTATAAAATATTTATTTGAGTTAAGTATCTAATTTATAAATAAGTTTGGTTACAAAATTTCTATAATTTATAAATTTTAATTTGTACTAAAAGTTCAACAAAAATGATGTAGCTCAAATGGTAAGGAAGTTATGTTTCAGCCTAGAGGTTAGGTGTTTAAATCCCACCCTTTACAAGAATTTTTAGTTTATTTTTAACATTAAAAAAAAATTTTAAAAAAAAAGAGGAAAATCAAAACAGACCGGTTCAACCACGTTCAAACTGGTTTTTGGAGTTACTGATTTTAGGGGGTAAATCGGACATGACCAACCTCCGATTCGCAGTCGAACCGATCCGGTCCGATTTTAATAACATTGATTGTAACTAAGAACTAAAATCTAAATAATTTAAAATTCAAAAGTAAAAACTACATTTAATAAACTTTCCAAAGAGACCATAAAGTATCTATCAATCAGAAGAACATTTATTAGACTAAAGAATACAGCAGATTTTCTTGGGATGCGCCGAGGAAGATTAAAAATTGGTAGATGGGGGTGGATTTCAATTTCAACAAGTAAGTAATTATGGTGAATGACAGTGTGGTGGACAACAAGACTGAGATAAAGTTACTCTCTTCTCTTCTCACACGTGAAGAATATGAAGCAAAGGAAAATAGTACACGAGCGTGTCATTCTGTAGTTGGTTTTTCTAACTCTAGTGGGATCATGTGACTCCTCTCTCTCTCTCTCTCTCTTTTGCTTTTCCTAAAAGTACAAAAAGTTAGGGTCTATTTCTTTGGCGCTTCCCTAATTTTTTTTCATATTTAAAAAATGTCAAACAAAATTATACTCCCCGTTCCATATTATTTGATCATTTTAAGTTTGACACGAAATATTAAATAATTTGTTAAAAAGGTAAATTTTTATTATTCTTTGAAAGAGAAAGGGAGTTATATTTTGGGACATCACAAAAACGAAATAAGAACAAAATCAATGAGACAAAGGGAGTATTATACTTTCTATAATAATTTTTTTATCGATCTCTTAATTTTTTTCAAATTATTATCTCTTATTTGACATAAAGAGTAACATATCTCTTACACAATTATTTAATATAACAAACATGATTTCACATAAATTATTACACATCTTACACCTACAACATAATGCTTTAAAAAAATTACACATATTTTATTTTTCAAACCACTCTCTAAAAATTCAAGCAAATAACATTATGCAAATCGAGATTATTTCACAAACTTTCAATACTCTAGCAAACTATTTTTCCAAATACCAAACAAACAAGCCCTAAAGTTTGAAAATTTCTTTTCATTTTTTTTATTGTTGAATTTCGAATTTAGATTGTTTAACTTTTACAGGTCGGCACGATTAGGATACTTTATTTTTCGAAGATCAAAATACTTTTAATATCTTTTTTACAACAACAATTTCAGTTCGCTTAATCATAATCGGAATTTATCACGATATTCATAAGAAAATAATTTCGAAATTACAGGTTATTTTTGTTTTGCTAATAACGGAACGTATAGAAGTTTTCAGCAAAAACAATCAATCACGTTGACAAAAATTTCAAAGTAGGCGATATTACTTTGATGAGTAGTAGATTAGCTTCACGGTACTGGATTCGGTTTCATTCAGTGGAAACTTTGTACAAAACCCAATTGGATCAGCCCAAAATCAGTTTGGGCTAGATCCCCCTTCAGGTTTCAACTAAAGTAATAATCAGCCCATTTCTCAGCCTTTTCACAGAATACTGTTAAGAGAGACTTGGAAATAGTATACCATCTTACACGAAATTAAGATAACCCCATGGGAAATTTTAGTTGATACCGAGTTTGGCTCGAACTTCAAAGTAATCAAATATACTTAGCTTTGATATTAAATAAAAAATTTTAAAAATTGATCAATCACGGTTTATCATATGATGAAATATGTGTTTAGATATAAAAAACTTCTTCCTAAAGTTATTTCAATCCTTGATAAATATTTAATTTGAGATCCCTTCAAGCTAGATCTTTCATTTACAATATGGTCTCACAAAGTAGTATGCAAAATATAAAACATATGTGTATAATTCAAATTAAAACTCCTCAAAATGGTCAGTGAAATTAAAATTCAAATGGTAATGATGTCGTCTTCTGCTATGAGCACAATCATTAGGATTTAGGAACAAATTAAAGTTAAACTATAAAAATGTCTGTGAATGATGTGCCCATGTTCATTATAATTTATTAAAAAAGAATGTGTCCATGTCTACTCTTTGAACTCCCTCTCTAAAATGCATAATGAGTAGTATTAGATAGCGGAGAGGAGATTTTCCTAAAAAAAAAATGAAAAAAATAATCTGGATTTACGAAATTTATTTAATTCACTTTATTTTGAAGTGTTGAAACTTCAATATTCACCTGCAAATTAAAGGGGGGATAATCAATTTTCAACAGAATGTTAGGTTGTGATTTTCAATATTCAAACAAATACTATTCAGCCGATGAGGCCTTAGCCAAGTGGTTAAGGATGAGGCTCCATGACCATGAGGTTATGGGTTCAACTCCCACGAATGTGGGTATTTTCTCTAGTTTTATACTAGTCTTTCTCTAGTTTAATACTAGTAATTAGTTCGCTTTGATATCATTGTAATAGTTCGATTCAATATAGTGATTGATATAACAATGTATTCTTCTCAAAAAAAAAAAAAAAAAAAAAAAAAAAAAAAATACTATTCAAACTGATTTGATGAAATGCTACTTGTTTTGGGACCAGTGAGATTGAGATTCGTATTGTAAATTAAATTAAAGGACACATGTAGATCATCAGCTGAATAATAATAAAGTCGTTAGTATTAGGTGTCGGTCCCTATCTGCCTGCATGTGAAGCCAAATTCGAACATGGAAATATGACAAGTGTCCCTCCGTACATTATTAACTATTCAATTTATTATTAGGAACTTAATTTTCTTTAACTTGGTTATACTCCTTTTTATTGCAATTAAAACTTTTCTTATTTATGTATGTACTATAAATATACACAAAATCCTAACCCCAAACGAATTAGGGTTGCATGGCTTTAGATATACACAAACTCACGAATCATGGAATACTAAAATCAAAAAAGATAATAGAATTTCAATCTTTAACGATTTTCAATGTAAAAAAAATTAATTTAATTTAATTTTCTCCTAAATGCTAGTAATAAAATTTCTAATCTTAAACGGCTTCTAGTTTAAAATTAAATCTGACTTTTCTATTGTTAATATCCAAATAATCACTAAATGAGCTCTCAAGATGAAATTCAACGTAACCCAAATTATCATACATTGTCTCAAACTATTATTCATGTTTCCTACATCAAATGCAAATCCACCATTATTATGATGATCATTAAGTGCATGTTTGTCTCGCATTTCCTAGATAAATTTTGCATTTTGGAAAAAGTGAGACAAACATATTTTATACTTTTTGTCATAAATTCATCATCTCTTAATTTTTCTCAAACTATCATTCCAAATGCCAAACAAATAATAGTTTCTTATTTCTGAAAAAAAATTCAGAGACGCTTATTCGATTCGACATAAATTAATTTATTACTCGTACAACTTAACTCACATACCAAAAATGATTTGACATAAACTCTTATACATCATACACCAACATCTTAAACCTTAATAAAAAAATAACTTATACATATCTTATTCTCAAACCACTCTTTCAAAATTCAAATAAACGAAATTATTTTACAACCTCCACTACTCTCCCAAATTAGAGGAATAGACCATGAGTTTACACGAATAGTTCACTAACAATTAACCAAATTTGAGAAAAATCACAAATCGTCATAGGAACGACAAAAACTACAAACTTGTATCTTAAAAGAAATGGTTTGAAGACAGAGTACAAATACTTCGATTTATTTACCATATATGGTGGAAATTAAATACAATATAAATTTATAAATTTTCATGTACTTTCAAAATAAGAAAATTCTTATGTAGACTTAATTTTTTTTTAATTAGCATGTACAAAATTTTGTAAAATATTAAATATTGGCAATGATTTTGTTATAATCTATGAAACACCTGATCTACACAAATTTTCGTTAAAAATACAATCATTGATGTGTTGCAGTGTTGCAATATAATCATGGATAAAAAATATATATATTTTCCGTCGAAAACATCTAAAAGTTCATGTTTTTTAATCAATAAAAACGAAAATAAGATAAATTTTCCGAAACTCTATTTTTGCCTTGAAATATTTTTTTTTAATTTGATAATTTTTCTCATAGTTTTTTTTTTTTGAATTTTTCCAAAACGTTTTATTCGGCTACCAAAATACATCGAAAATAAAACTTTAATCCACGACTATAATTCAATTCAATAGTAAATAAAATATTTTTATCTAAAAAACTACTACTACTACATTGGACCCAATCCAAGCCCAAATATTGGGCTGCCAAATCATTATATTTATGAAAGTTGAAAATCAAACACCATCCTCAAACAAATCCAATCCATGAAGTAAACTAAAAAAGAACATAGGAGTACAATATTTTTCTTCGATTTACATGTGAATGAATCTCTAGTGACAAAAAACGACAGTGTTTGTTATGTAATTGTAACGCCTCTCTCCCCTTCTACACTCTCACCTTTCTCCTCTGTTATTAAAACAAATCCAAATCAGTGAGAAAATTACACTGTATTGAACAATCAATCAGACCCAGGTAGAAATCAAAATAAAATCACAATGGGGAAAGGCGGAGCTTTAAGCGAAGGCGTCGTGAAAAAGATCGTCGTTTCCTACGCTTACGTAGCGATATGGATCTTCCTCTCCTTCACCGTGATCGTATACAACAAGTACATCCTGGATAAAAAGATGTACAATTGGCCCTACCCTATTTCCCTCACCATGATCCACATGGGTTTTTGTTCTTCCATAGCTTATCTCCTCGTTCGAGTCTTCAAAGTTGTAGATCCAGTCACTATGTCATGGGATCTGTATTTAAAATCTGTAGTTCCAATTGGACTTTTATACTCTGTCTCCCTTTGGCTCTCAAATTCCGCCTACATTTATTTATCTGTTTCCTTCATTCAGATGTTAAAAGCCCTAATGCCTGTTGCTGTTTATTCAATTGGGATCCTTTTCAAAAAGGAAGGATTTAAGTCGGAGACGATGGTGAATATGGTTTCAATCTCGATTGGGGTCGGGATTGCTGCCTATGGCGAGGCCAAGTTCGATTCTTGGGGGGTTATTTTGCAATTAGCTGCTGTTGCATTTGAGGCTACGAGGCTTGTGATGATTCAGATCCTGCTTACTTCCAAGGGTATAACGCTAAATCCAATTACTTCTCTTTACTATGTTGCTCCATGTTGTTTGGTTTTCTTGTTCTTTCCGTGGCTTTTCGTTGAGTACCCTTTGTTGAAGGAGAGTTCGAGCTTTCATTTCGATTATGTCGTGTTTGGTACGAATTCTTTGTGTGCATTTGCTTTGAATCTCGCGGTGTTTTTGCTGGTTGGGAAGACTTCGGCTTTGACCATGAATGTAGCTGGTGTGGTTAAGGATTGGTTATTGATTGCTTTTTCGTGGTCCGTTATTAAGGATACCGTTACTCCAATTAATTTGTTTGGTTATGGTTTGGCTTTCTTGGGGGTCGGGTATTATAATCATGCCAAGCTGCAGGCGCTTAAGGCGAAGGAAGCGCAGAAAAAGGCTCAGCAGGAGCCTGATGAGGAGGCTGGAAGGCTGTTGGAGGAAAGGGAAGGGAACAACAATGGAGCTAAGAGGAATGAGTCACATAATTAGTATCAATTTATTTATTGGCCTTATGTATTCGATTTCCTACCTATGAGATAGATAGCTTCTTTTTTGGCCGATCGAGTTGGAACTCAAAGTCAGATGAATGATCGGTTGGTGTTTCGGGTATTTTTTATTTAGTCTTTATTTATGTCCTTTCTAATTTATCTTTTTGTTAAGCTTCTTAGTTTTGCGACTTCATGTTACTGGGAGTATTGAATCTTGCTCGTATTGCCAGAATGTAGGCACATTTTTATGAGTCTTTCTGGTATAATATTAATGTTTATTTGAAACTTTTTTCATTAGAATGTGGGTGTGATTTAGTTAATTACCTAGAGAGTATTTGATTTATTTCTGATTGTGTACTGCGATTGTTAGTTTACATTACATGCTTCTTGAACCGGGGATGTACGTTCCTCTGGCTTCTCATTATCATATTTTGGGAGGACTTGCATTAGATTCTGGTTTTGCTTATGTATGTTCGTATAAAAATTAATGTAGTATTGACATCACGATTCTGTGCCGAGGTAATAAGCGTGAAAGAAATATGTAGTTCGTTATTGATCTATTTTGTTATAAACTTATAATAACAGTTATTAGTGTTGTTTGTGTGGTAGTTAGTATAATTGTTTCTTGTGCGATGGTAGTAAAGTACATTATATAACGAACAAATTAGGGAATTATGTTTTGGTTTATTATCGATGAGGCTGCTCCTCTAACATTTCTAGGTTCAAACCTTTCTTTTTTGTGTTTTTGTTTTGGTAGAACGGGTACAAAGTCAATACATTGAAATATAGAATAATTCATATTATTTACCTTTTAAGTTGATCCTTAGTGATGTTCCAAATCGGGGTTTTATTCTATAAAATGAAAATATCATTACAAAAATTTATTTTCTTACTTTTAAAATTAGAAAAAGATTTATTAAGTACTTACATGTTTATTCTCTAACATGTTTGTTATAGAATAAATAAAATACATATCAAATTAACCTTTTTTTAAAAAAAAAATGCAATGGTAATATGTTTTTATAACATTTAATATAAAACCCTTCTTTTAAAAAAAGCAAATATGATAAGTATTGTAAATATAATTAATTATATAACTAATACGGAATATATGTTAATAGAGTTGATTTTGTTTGTCAAAATCAGTAAATAGATTAAATATATTTGTAGAATATTTATGATCTAGTAGCTATGTTACAAAAGGGGTTATTTAGTAGAATCAAATCCTATTAATTTTTGGTAATTGGACTGGCGCTAATTTAATAATTTGTATTGAATGTCAAATCAAACAATTCGGTTCGGTTTGTTGTTGAAAAGTGTGATTTGGGGTCTTTTTTATAAATTACATGTAAATTAATTTTTGAAATTTGTAGCTTCATCTAAACTCATTGAATCAAGTTACAAATCACCCTAATTTATAAGCTGATCATAAGTATCTGAATAAAATAAAGAAGAAAAAAAAATTGGCATAACTCTGGCGACTTTAAATATTAAATCTAAGGTATTGTTGCAAAATTACACTATCATTAATTTTTTACCAAAATACTAAGATTGATTTACATAACGCGTCAAACTCTGACGAGCTTTAATCAAACAAAATCGAGTTGGATTTCAAATTCCTTGATTTAATAATGTATCAAATTATGGTGGCAATGCATAAAGATAAGATCATGAATGAAATATTACCTTATGTCTTGTTAAACTTTAATGTTTTATAAATAAAATAGTTTATATACATGTTGCATTGATCCAGATTCATATTCGTTTTATTTAGTTAATAACTTTTTCTTAATCGAATAAGACCATCAAATTTCTTTATTAAATTGAAATTCTAATAAACCGGCCCAAATTCAGATATGCTCCACTTATATAGCCCCAAAATTAGGTTTTGCCGTTTTGCTTTCCTGATTATTCATCTATCATGCACTGGGATGGGTTGGATGTATAGACGGACGGACACACTGCTGTGAGCCCAGCACTGTCGATGTAATGGGCTCAACTGGCCCATACCTAATTGGCTAATTGGATCTAACTCAAGCTAGACTTTTCAAAGCTCCATCTAGGTTGAAGCAAGCCTGTGTTGCACTCTAAGTAGTTTTTTTTTTTTTTTTTTTTTTCTTTTTTCTCAAGGGTTTAATCCCTTTCGAAGCGGGTTGTGCACATTAATGTGGATATCTCTCCCAATAGAAATTCGAACCTGAGTCCGCTACTTTGTAGTGAATGGTCCCTTCCACTAGACCAATCACTTGTTGGTCTCTAAGTAGGTTCATATTCTTTTATATTCATCAAATAAAACAGATTATTACAACTACAAAAGTAGGGTAGTTGGTCTTCTTCTGGTAAGTTTCTAAAATTTTAATAGTTTGTTAAGACATTTACAATTACGATTTCAGAAAAAAAAAAATTAATCCATTTAAGTTACTCCTCCCTTGCTACATGAGTTTATAGTAGTCCTAAGTGTATCAAAAAAATATGCTCAATTTTTTATTCAGCTTTGTGAAAAATTAGTTTATATTTTTCATATATAAATTATTAGTAAATTTTTTATTGTTCTATATTTTAAATTAAATTAAATAATCATTATGCTGTTGGGAGAATTAGGGGGTTGCATTCTTAGGAAAATAACAAGTAAAACACATTAATGAGAATATCTCAAAAAAAAAAAAAAAAAAAAAAAAACTTTAAAGAAAAGACAATTGCATTCAACACATAATTCATTTAACCACTTAACATTACAAGCTACCACACAGGTTGTTTGCATTTCTGCAGAACAAAAAACCAAAGAAAAAATACACAAATTTCCATCATATTAACCATCTAACACTTCTCTTCACCATTTCCATTAAACCTAACCTCCATCTGAACCACACCTTTAGCTTTCTGATCAGGCTTGTACCACATAGCACAAATGAGATACACAACAAGGTTTACAATTCCCAAAACAGCCAGAAGTCCATAAAAGCAATCGAGCCTCCCGTAGTTTATATTATCCGCTAACCACCCCTGACTTCCACTGCTTCCCGTAACCTTCTTGATAACCGAAACCAAGAAGCTGCTAACGAAAAACCCGAGGGAAAGAGTCGTTAAAAAAAGGCCAGTGCTCATAGTTTTCATTCCTTTAGGCGATTGCGTGATAAAGAAATCGAGTTGCCCTGTGTATATGAATGCCTCCCCTGCACCTACTAGGATAAACTGTGGGATCAGAAGGAATACACTTATGGGGAGGTTTGTCGATGAACGTCCGAAAGATTTTGCTACTGAGAGTCTTTTCATTTCGGCTAATGAAGCAACTCCCATGCCTATTGTGGAGAGTACTAGTCCTATGGCAATTCTTTGTAGGCTCGAAAAACCTGCAACCGTGGAATTAAATCATTTGAATATTAGTATGTTTATGTTGTAAGACAAAGCATTTGTCGATGTACTTAATACTATATATTACTTTATCATTTGATATGGTTGACCAACCAACTTGACTAAATTTTAAAAAAATACAATAAAAAGACTTAAAAAGAGGTTGGGGGGGGGGGGGGTTGTTTTAAGAGGAAAAGGAAAAATGAAATGGTACCTGGTTTGCCTTTCCATTTTTTCCAAAGAGGCATGATGAGGCGATCGTAAACTGCAAGTGTGATGAGAATAGCGGCAACGAAGAAGACTGTGAGTGAGCCGGCGGGGATTTGAAAATGGCCGATTGTTCTGTCCATGGTGGAAGCTTGTTCGACTGAGAAGGTGATCATTTGTGCGTAGGTGGTCCAGAAGATGATTGTGGTGGCCCAGATAGGCAACAATCTTCCCATCATTTTCACCTCTTCAACTTTTGTAACAGAGCAAAGCTTCCATGGATTAGGTCCTGAATAATTGCTTCTACATTCAAGATCTCCTTCTCCTACAATGGCTGCCTTGTCCAAGAATCTACACAAATACCAAAAAAAATTAATCCAAATTAAATGTATATGTGTAAATAGAGTAGAATAGTATATTCAAAAAAATTACATTATAGCTAGAGTAAAATGCAAAAAAAACACTCTCATGTACTGTACCTAACTGCCACAAAAAACTTTTTCTGTTATTTTTTTCTTAATAATGCTTATCATGAGGTGGTTTTTGCGTTTTACTCAATTCAGATAACTTACCGGAACTGATCAGTGTGATGGATTCTTGAAGCCTCGGGGGAATCCTCATACAACATATTAACATCATAAGGAAGATTCAATTTCCGCTTCCTTATTGCTGCACCAATGACTTGAAATATCTGAACTATCGGACTACCCGAGCTTTTCTTGTACCTATATCGCCTAGTTCCAGATAAGAATATCACAATAGCAATCAACATCGAAATCGAACAAATCCCATACGCCAAGCTTCGTCCCACTTCATCTTGTATGTACACAAGAACCGTAACCGCAGTCAGAGTCCCAATGCTTATGAAGAAAAAGAATCTGTTGAAGAAAAACGTCATCTGTGTTTTCTCGTTTTCGTCTTTCTCATCGAATTGATCGGTTCCAAATCCCGAAACACTCGATTTTAGGCCTCCCGTGCCCAATGCTATAAGGTACAGAGCAAGATATAATATTCCCATTTGAAATCCATTGGCTTGCACGCAGTCGATGTCATGACGAGAGTGGCAAGGCGGGGGGCGCAGTTGTGGCAGTTCCGTTGTTATTGCTAACATGCCGGTTCCCTGAGAAAATTATAAATTTATTATAAAACAGAAAATAATTAAAACATGTAAAACCGGCGTCTAGTAAAGGCTCACCAGAGTTTGTACAATGGCGAAAATCGCGATTGTTTTGTATCTTCCGAGGAAAGAATCCGCGAGAAATCCTCCGAGAAGGCAGAGGAGGAAACATGTGCCCATGAAATCGGTGACGATGTTGGCGGAGGAAGAGCTGGGAAGATGCATGACTCCACCCAAGTATGTTACCAGGTTCACTGCTATCCCCATTGTTGATAGCCTCTCGCAAATTTCAATCCCTGATTGAATTTCCATACAAAAGTTATTAATTACTTGAAATTTCAAAGTTAATTAATGTTTTATCAATTCTTATATATATAATAACGATTTAATTATCTAGCATGAGTCAGTTAGAGATCCAAAGCATCATAATTAGTTTTTTATTCCACTCCAAGAATGAGGGAAGAAATGGAAGTGGAGAATCTGGAGACTATTTTCCATACCAGGCTCCATGAAAATCTTTTGACCATTGTATATTTGTTATAACGTTTTTAAAAAGAGTGATTGTGGTATAATTAATTTCATTTTTCGCATATTTGGTCCTGAATCTTAGCCAATAGGCTTTTGCTTTCTTTACTTTACAATATATGAGTTGTGGGCCTGGATATATATATATATATGTATATAGCACTGCAGTATCTCTTTAATGAAATCAAACTTTTGTTATTCCTATATATTCAATGAGTATATATATATATATATTTATATACATGCAATTTAAACTTCAAGTTATGTTGAATATCTTAGAACATGCAATGATGCTCCTCTGAGTATACAGAATTAGGTAGTAATTTATCAAGGTAGACCATATGTACTTAATTATTGATCCTATTTATTATCTTGTGTGAATTAATGTAAGATATATAGCATTAAAGACACGACAAACAAACCTAGGATTAGTGCAGCAGGTACCCAACCACCAGTTTTCGACTTGTCGGCTGGGAATCCCTTGTAGTCGACTGCATCAGCAACCATCATGCTCGTTTTTCCGTCCTGTAATAAGATGAAACAAATGTGTTTAATTTATTATTTTATGCCTAGCTAGCTACTAAATGAGAA
Source organism: Penstemon eatonii (assembly GCA_038501285.1). Classification (NCBI taxonomy): domain Eukaryota; kingdom Viridiplantae; phylum Streptophyta; class Magnoliopsida; order Lamiales; family Plantaginaceae; genus Penstemon; species Penstemon eatonii. The sequence continues at coordinate 75,287,744 of CM076710.1, forward strand.
TGAAACTGTATGTACTATCTTCTAACAAACAAAGTAACCCCTAACCATTAATTTCTTGTTTTTCAGTGTGAAGAACTTGTAGGAAAGAAAGAAGTCAAAAAGGCTCAAAAGAAGGCTATTTATGTAGTAGAATTGTGTTATTTGTATGTTCATTGAACTCAAACGTAATATAGGTATTTATAGGGAAAGAATTTGAAGAATAAATTGAACTTAATTAAAATGACCCTTTACCACCAGGTTGAGGCAGATCACAGATTGGTTGGAGAGATTAAGCCTATCCCATTATTGATTGGAAAGTTCTAGGACTACTGTTCTAGCCTTTTTAGGTTATTTTATGTCATTTTTGTTTTCTAAATTAAGGTGGTATTTAATTTCCATGGAAAATGTGGAAAATAAAAAAGAAAAATGGAAAAAGGTGATGTTGATTTGTTGAAGTGGAAGGTAAGATGGGAGAAAAATGGAATGTGGAACATGGAATGCCAGTGGTAGCTTGTTTCACTGTCACACTAAAATTGTAATAATGTATGGATGGTATGTGCATGAATTGAATAATTAAACTTTTTGTGTTTATTTTGGGTTAAGAGTTGAGGTACACAAATTTGCTGGACTATTTCTCTAAGTGCTTTTTCTACCCCACATGCAAAAAGTTTACTTAACATCTTTTGTTTTCCATATCACTTGTATATATTTGTATCGGCACAAAGCAATGAGAAAAAGAGATTAATTTTATGTGTTAGTTAAGTTGGATTTATGTCATCTAACCTAACGCGTGTTAGCTCTAGTGAAGAAGGATAACTCAACGAACGTAGTGAATTCTTTTTGAAAAAGCTATCCACCTAATTTAGTTGATATTACCTCGAAAATAATTTATCAGGTCTAAAATATTTATACCTATCTCATCAACGATTCAAACTTGATTATGGGACCTAGTCTCTTCCATTAAATTATTCCCTCGTTGATTCATTGTAAATACTTATTACTCTAATTTCGATCATAGATTAGATATAGTAAATACTTTCCAATTAATTTACCAATAGTAAGTTGAGATGGTCTATGGTGACTCTCACTTCAAAGAGAGTCACCAACAACTTTATTTTTTGCCAATTAAATTTGAACATGTGTCCACATTACAATTCCAATAAATTCATTTACAACACCAATTAATCCTTCCAATACCTATTATACCCTTACTCTTTATTTTACAAATTTTCAACTTACCTTTTATCTATTTTATGTTAGGTCCCTCTTTTTGTAAAAATAAATAAATAATCTATGTTAGGTTATTATAGTAAAAGTAAATGATTTAAATATTTGCCACACTTGAAATTGTGTTGCTCGTCTTTTCTTTAATGTGTGAGTATGGTGAATTCTTATTTGGGTTAAAAACATTTAATTTAAATTGTCTATTTAAAAGATTAATTCGATTTTCATATAATAATCAATATATCCCTCCCATTATGTATATATTTTCACCCCTTTATATGAATTATGATATTTAGAAAAAAAATATATATAAGTTTGAAATTCTTTGAAATTATATTTGATTTTCAATCAAGTTTAATAAAATTGAATTTATAATTATTTTCAATAAATATAAAATTAAATTGAATATGTATAGTTTTAAAAGAATTGCACATTATTAAGAATATAATATTTTAATGTTAGTTATTAATTTTTTTTGGATGAAAATCTTCATTCATTCATTATTCTCTTAAATGAGTTAAATCATTTTATACTAACTAAACAATAATAAAAGAAAATTTTAAATTCAAAAAAGAAAAGTAAAATGTCATCTTCTTCGCTGGATGAAGCTCATAGGTGAAGGTGGAGAAAGTATCACTTCGTTCTGCTGGAGACTAAAACGGAGGCGCGCGGCACTTCACCGCATTCTGTACGCGACCAGACGGCGCCGAAGTGCCGTCTCCATTCTGGTCGACAACAGAAAGGAAGCGGCAGCGGCGAAATTCCATCCCACTTTCGCAGCTTTTTCGGTGGGACCAGAACGGCTGTCGCCACCGGCTGGTCGCACCAGTAATGCTGCGAAAGGGACGGATAAAGAGGTGGTGGTGTCGGTTAGGGTTGGGAGAGAAGAAATGGGTTACTGAAAGGGACGGATGAAAGGGGTTGGGGGAGAAGAAATGGAAAATTGAATAATTTGTTATTTTATTTGAGGGTAATAAAGTCAATTTAATGTGTACAACCTATTAATTCATATATTTTATGGGTGTGGTATAAAAAGTGAAAATTATACACATTTATATACAATTAGCGGACAAGATTATTCAACATTATTGTTGAATGGTTCAGATTACATTTTATTTGGATGACTCAAGTTTAAGGCAAGAGTCATGATAGAATCTCCCTAGTAAGTTATATTTATGCCATTCACTTTTCTATATGCAAAAACTTCTTTGAGGATTTTCTCCCTACCACCATTAATGGTGTTGTCAATTTATAGTTGGCTAGGTCTAAAGTTTAACTAAATATATACCAGTAGAGTGGTAGGTTACTTTAGTCAATTGACACGTGTTGACCTTTTTGCCTATCTGAATTTGATTAATACTTATACTATATATGGATATTCAAATCAACTTATGAAGTTTCTCAAACTGTATCCCTCAGCCCAATATAATTGCATTTGTTTGGTAGTTAAGAAATTACTCCTATAAAATCAGGAAAAAAAGATTGTTAATACATATTGTCTTGTTTGAAAACCTTGATCAAATTAATTATGTAAGATTGATCTAAAAAAAAAATAAATAAATAAAAGTAAGGTTGGCCCAATATTATTGGGCCATTGGGCATTATCGTCCAGAGTCTCACCTAATATATTGTAGTATTTATCTAACTTCATGTTGTTTAATTCAGTATATTCATGGGAATCTTAAATATAAGATAGATTACCAAACATTATATATAAGATGCATCCTCTTGGTTTGACAATATTCAAAATTAAATAATTTTCTAAATTCTGTCTCCAGCTATTTTGTCAAGACATTCAAATTAAACATGCATTTGATATACAATATATAGTGATGTTTTACAGTACTGTTAATTATATCAACCATATTTCCCAAGACAAAATTATGAAAAAAAAATCACAAAATTTTAGATTACTTTTCATCTAGAATTTCTTGTTAAATAAAAGGACAAATATAGAGAGGTGGTGAGTGAGAAGTTATAAAAGTTAGAATTGAGGGGATATAGATATAGGATACTACTAGCATAACAACCATTTATCACAGTCCACTTGCACAGCTAGTAGAATATGAGAAAATTATTTGAAGAAGTAACCTGTTAAACAGTTAATAGGTAACACAATTATATTTGAAAACATTAAATAAGACTGTACAAAAAATTGTGAAAAAATAGGCTGTTATATAATCATTTTCCATAGATATACATTAATTATTCTCTGCCACTGGCATAGTCATATGTTCGAACCGAAAGTCAGTCCTGGTGGGGTCTTACTAATTGAACACCAATACATTCTAACTGACTGCACTTTAATTCTTTCATTCAAATGGAGAGTTGACTACTACATTACATATTATTATTAATAATAATAATAATATATAATAATCTTTTGTACTGTTATCATCTTATTAGTCTCTTCTCAAATGATAGTCTCTTCTCAAATGATAATAAAAATATTCATTTCGAATCTTAGCATACTCACGTGCAGCCTATATATCTTTTTCTTTTTTCTAAAAAATCAAATTCCCAGATAGTTGATCCTAGGGCTGTCAATGGGGCGGATTTCAATCCGATCCGATCCGAATCCGGTTCAATTTATTAGGATAATTGTCCGATTAGTGATCCGATGGACCTGATCCGATTAAGAAGATCCGTAATCCGAATTATATGGAGCGAATATGGATCTAAGTTGATCCGATCCGTTACATATCCATATCCGATATATATTACTATATGTTGTTTATATATTTTGTATTTAAATAAAAATAAAAATAAAACTATTTATGTTCCACTAAAATTTTTTACTATATTAAAAATAATTTTAAAAAGAAATGCATGAGAGATGTTGGTGGACTGACCAGATAACTAATTGGGTCTACAACATATTAATTTATACTATTTCATAAGAAAAATCAAACCATAACCATTCATCCTTCAATTTTTATCTTCTCTTCCATTTCTCAATATTGAGTTTTCTTCTTCCTTGTCCCAGTTTATATCTTTTTTACTTTTACTTTTGTTCTAATTTTTATCGTTTATATTTGTCCATCATATTCCATCTTCTACAATTTTTAGGCAATAGTTTCGATGAAGTAAGTAAAATTTTACATTTTTAATTCATGATGGTGGAATCTGCAAGTGATTTGGAGGAAAACGGAAATAGTTTTTTTTTGTTCTAATTTTTCTCGTTTATATTTGTCCATCATATTCCATCTTCTACAATTTTTAGGCAATAGTTTCGATGAAGTAAGTAAAATTTTACATTTTTAATTCATGATGGCGGAATCTGCAAATGATTTTGAGGAAAACGGAAAAAAAAAAAATTAGCTTGCTAAATGGATCCGGATAAGGGATATCCGCCGGATTCGGATCCGGTTGCTAATATTCCAGATCCGAGCGGATCCAGATCCGGATAGAAGAAATGGAAATCGGACTCGAATCCGGATCTACCCTGATCCGGTCCGAGTCTGACCCATTGACAGCCCTAGTTGATCCCTATTTCCTTCACCAAACTAATGAAAATAAATATTATGCATTCACATTACCATATCAACTATACAAACGGTGCAGTGTGCTAATTATTGATGACATGGTGCAACCGATACGTAAAATATTGAGTTTGATAAAGAAAAAAAAAACAAGAGATTAGAAGATTAAAGAAAGATCTTCATCACATGGAAGAAGATAGAAAGAAAAGATTTATCCCTAGTCTCCATTTTTTATATATCAACAATCAACACCTACATCTTCATCTTTGTTTGATCTTCTTCACCTGATTATTCCAAATAATTCTTCATGGCCTAAGACATATCATTTGAGCCGCCCCTTCCCAAGCAGAAAAAAAATCTTTTTCCTCCAAAGGTGAAAAAACGAAAGCCAAAGTGAATGATCTTCCTAAAACTCTCATGATTCGAGAATTTTCTGATATGATAAATTGGCTCAACAAAATTATTTTGCAATGAAGTGTTGTTCTTTACAAAAAGAAGGATTTGGATCATCATTTCAAAAGAATGACAGAACTCTACTATACACTGAATGGAAGTAATGATGTTAATCTCAAGCATGTGTATGTTGCATCCCTTCCGAAAGAGATTCATCGGAACTTAACAGATTTATCACTGCGGCTAGAAAGAAATATGTACTCTCACTCTTGGAGAGATTCATCAGATAACTATTGCAACAATCGAAAAGCTTTGTGAACAGTAAACGATGTTCAAATCTTTGATCCAAAATAAATCTGCATTAAAGAAAGCTTGCAGCAAATCTTCCTTAACAAGGTTGTCCAACAGATGGAATAAATCGGGTCTTACTTGACTTTGTAATTGGTATCTACATGTTCGATCAAAATCATCTATAGCGTATCAGTTTTTCCTGTGACTATTATATGTAACTTTCAATTTCTTTTTGAAGATGGTAAACTGGGAATCTTGCATATAAACCCCTCATATCAAAAAATAGCTTTCCCAAGGTCAGTGCAATACTCAACCCCTCATATCCATTGATCGCTTTTCAAAACCTAATCATTAATATATCTAGCAGCCTTAATTAGGTTAGGCTACATATATAGAGTTTAGCTATTCACCAGTTGACATAGAATTTTCCCATTTAAGAAAATTCACGTGGTCATTCAAATATATATTATTAAATAATTTCAGTGACACAAACAAAAATAATATTATAGATATAACTTGTCAATATTTTTTTAAATAATGTCCGGTCCTAAAAGAGTTTGAAGATGTACAATGAAGAACAATTAGAGCTATATACACTGCTATTTCTCATTTGATATTAAGTTTAAATAATACTAATAAGTAATACAGCTTGTTGTTAATTTAATGAAAATCAAATGTTTGACGGCATAACTATATTTATCAAAGGCCATCAAATTGTGGTATATATCAAATATGCTATTTCAAAAGATTTGATACTAAATGTGTAAATTTTATACGATCAAGTATAATATGAAAAATGTAATTTTCTCGTTCTTTTAATGATGTGTATTTTGTTTAACGAATAATCAAAGAAGCTTGAATGTCTTGTTTGATATGTATGAAGAAACATCAACTGATTAAAAGAGATTTCAATTTTTTAATACTCACAGATATGAATAATTTAATTGTATGATCTTACAATAAGAACCTTAAATAAGAAGAAAAAAGTATAAGTAGGTACGTAGACAGTTGGGTTTGGCATATAACTTTAAGATTTAGAAGCATTAACAATCTCTTTTTTTTAATTAGCCACCTGGAGATATATGCACATTCAGAACTAAAATTAAATTTTGGTGCACATGAATAATCACGTGTATTATTTGAATTTGAGCAACATATTTCCAAATGGCGCACAAATTATTTTACACCAACCAACATACAACATGAAAACCATTCATCAATCTGTATTGTGGAGGATGCCCATATCGGATAATTAGTACATTTTTTGTCTATTTCCTCCCCTTTTTATTTGCTTTTTTCTTTAATATTCCACTTTGTTGGATAAATATTTGTTTAATGCCTCTTACTTTGTTCAAGAAATTTAACTAAATATAGATACAGATAATATCTGGGCCAGGTCCATTCTTGAATTGTACAGAGAAAATATGGAAGCTCCAAATGTAAGGGAAATTCATCTTGATCTGCATAAAGTCATGTCACAATTATTTTTTAAATCTTAAGCCTTTCTTTAGGCACTTCATCTTGTCTTCCATTAACCACAATCTTATCCAAATCTCCTTTTTATTGGAGGTTGCTATATGTACTGTATTTTAGAGTTAATGACAGTTTACTCCCTTTGATATTCATAATGTTCAATTTATATTCCTGTAACTTGAAAATGAACAATTTATCCCCTAAAAAATTATAAAAGTTTCAAACCGACTTCCTGACATTTTTATATATGACAATTTACCCCCCCCCCCCTCCTTCCCCCCGAATGTGTTATGATAATTGATAAATGTGATAATTTACCCCTCAGTATTATGATAAATGCGACAATGTATCCACAATATTACAAAACACTTTTGATGTTCACTCTCAATTTCGACATGTGAGTTACACTCTCCGGCTGAAGAGGGTAAATTGCTTCTTTAAAATTTTTACATGGGGATAAATTGCTCTTTTTCAAATCACATGAGGCCATAAATTGAACATATGAATATCACAGGGAATAAAATAGCATTAACCTCTCTATTTTGATACCCAATGTTTCTTTAAAAAAAAATTGTAATGAAATTAAACACTCAATTTTTCTTAAAAATAATTGCACAATCGAAGGAGGGTTTTTTGCACTTTGCACCCCTGAAACATGGAAAATAGTCACTTTGCACCCTCGAAACTTAGATTTAGCACTTTGCACTCTCAAAATATGAAAAATACAGCACTTTGCACCCTCTTTTATTTTTAAACAAAAACTCAAGGGCAAAATAGGTAATTCAATTATAAATATTTGGCACTTTGCACCCCCAAAACTTCATAAATTGGCACTTTGCACCCCCAAATAAAATTAGCGCTTATCACCCTCGAATTAAGAATAAATCAGCAACTTGCACCCCCGAAACACAATAAATGGACACTTTGCACCCCGAAACACAAAATTAACACTTAACACTTTCAAATTAAAAAAAAAAACACAAACCTCATTTTCTCCGGCAAAGTTGATCGTCAGGGTGAAAAAAATCTAAGGCAAAGTTGGACTTACCAATTTTTACTCATTCAATTGTTTTGCATAGCACGTTTAATTTTTACAAGCTATAATTCATGGCTTATTAATTTTTCATATGATGTAATCAATCCAAATTCATGGTATTAATTTTGTATATATGTATATAAATGTTGGTTATTCAATCGGATCGAAATTTTTTACCTATTTTGCCTTAGATTTTTTCACCCCAATGGCCAACTTTGTCGAAAAAAATGAGGGGTTTGAGTTTTGTTTTTAATTTGAGGGTGTTAAGTGTTAATTATGTGTTTCGGGGGTGCAAGTTGCTGATTTGTTCTCAATTCGAGGGTGATAAGTGCTAATTTAATTTTGGGGTGCAAAGTGCCAAACATTTATAATTGAATTACCTATTTTGCCCATGAGTTTTTGCCTGAAAATAAAAGAGGGTGCAAAGTGCTGCATTTTTCATATTTTGAGGAAGCAAAGTACTAAATCTAAGTTTTGAGAATGCAAAGTACCTATTTTCCATATTTCGGGGATGCAAAGTGTATAAAACCCATCGGAGGATGTGAAAGTTACTGTCTAACATAAAATTTGATGAAATTAATTGTTTGTATCGGATATTATCCGACTATTTCATGATCAACATTCGTCATAAAATATATTGTAAATATAAAAAATAAAAATAAAAGATAAATTAATTAGTGTCGAATGAAAACTATGGATCCGGACTAATTAATATTAAAAGGTATAACGCTTTCTTAGAGTAAGATTATGTTTGCCACAATTTATACAATCATATGTTTATTCCTAAATACACGAACCACCCAAAATCTCGTAATGTCTAATTAATCATATAGGAAATCCACATCTCTAGGAATTAACGATTGCTCTCGTAACATATAAAGTATGGTGTTTATAATTTATTTTCTTCAAAATGAAAAAGGTCCCATATATTATACACAAAAAATCATGGTTAGCATAATCACAACATTGCAAGAATTATGGCCCTATAATTTTTTATTTACATAATTTTCATTTTAAATCACACTACCATAGAGATCATGATTGACCCCGTCTCTTGGATATATGTAGAATTATATTCATTAACTAATTGAGACCACTTTTTATCTTTTCAATAAAACAATCATATATATATATATTAGTTCAGGATAATTATTCATATCAACATCGTGTAGCACAGCCATGCTATAGTCATGGTCGTTTCTCCACTTCACATTTTCTTTTCAATAAACTATATATATTTAATTAGAAGGTGGGAGAAGAACATGAAAAATCAATGTTGAATGTACCCATGGAACAAGGAATATGCTTACTTACAAAAAGCTTCTTCAAACTAATGCGCATACATGCATGTAATTAATGGGTTAGTTTCATTTACTACCGGTTATATGTATAATGTTTAATTTATTTTTTTTAATTTAAAAATGAATATTTTATTCCATTGAAACTATTTTAAAGAATCAATTTTATTCTATTGTCGTTGGATATTATAACTCATCACCCGAAATTGAATGTGGGGTGAAAAGTGTTGCGTAAAAACACAAAACTATCCTTCTTCATGTAAAATAACTCATGGAAGAATAGTGACACATCAATTTATAATAGTACGGGGGTAAGACGAAACATACTAGAATAGTACATGAGGTAAATTGATTCATATAAAATAACGGGGAGGATATAAGCTGCTTTATTTTTTTCAGGTTTAAATAGGTATAGTTATATAATATATAATTGAGGATACTTTTGGCAAATCATATTCTTATAAGGTTTAAAAATGTGAGGGAGACATTGTGAGTATTTTTTATATACGAACATAAGGATATAAAATATATATTTTTTTTAAATTACAAGGAATAAATTAAACATTATAAATACTATAGGAGGCAAATTACCATTAACTATATTATTAATGTCCAATTATTTATCTTTGAATTAGGTCCACTTCAGATTATGTTTCAGCTTTAATTCAAGCAAGTGGTTTGGAGAAAGGGATACTATAACAACTCTTATCTTATGGTTGTGCTGGAACAGGACGCAACAAAATATCTAAAGCAAATCAAATATAACTAAATCGCGCCTTCTCATTATTGGAAAATGATTAGCAACAGAAGGGTAGATGCTATTAAGTAATTACTAAATCAATTAGTAGGCATGACAGACCTTAAGTTGATCCCACGAATTTCATGTGAGATTATTTTAATAATTTTCTTGAATTATTTAATTAATTTGTATTAACAGAGCTTACCTAACCTCTGAGCTCGGATTAATCAGAACCAATAGAGGAAGATTGAAGAATTCAGTGACCTAATTACCAAATCAGATTGGGAACTAGCCGTTAGGATTCTTAGCAATGTTTTAAAAATCGAACCGGACATCAAATTGGTAGCCTTACTGGTTACTGATTGGATCGGTTTAACCATTTTAACCACTGATTCAACCGGTGTGGCGTCATTACGAAATTATAATTTGATTTAATTTTAATGTATCTAATAAACTATTTAAAAAATTAATTCTTATTCAAAAAATTTCAAGTAATTACATCAAATCAACCAAGGGTGGAACAGTAATTTTACGTTCAAATCAAACAAAATAACCGACTAACACTAACCTGCATGGCCGTCAAAAAATCAAAATTTTAATGGGCAAAAGTTTAATTACCCCTACCTTTCGATATGTTTCCACTGATATCCACAACCAAAACTCTAATCTTAGGGGCCCACATCTATCATTAAACTCATCATCTACATGATGAGATTGATACCAATCTTTATTCAGCCATCACGATTATCACGTCTAGACATCGACATCTCGCTTTACAGATCAATAAGTTCGTATGAAAGGCTTATGCACATTGGTACATTTACCTTGTGAGTAACAGACCAATATTACCCTTCTCAAGCCGGTTATTAACCATAAAACCTTGGACCATGTTCCAATACGATCAAATCGGTACAGCCCAACTTGTAGTAGACCCTAGTTCAATCCATGTCCAGCACATCAGACACCGATTGAGTAATTCCACAAATATAGATACCCCTCATTAATATGCCAAAAGATACGCAATAAATACTTGACTTTAAAGGTCTGATTATCTTTTCTCATCTCAATACTTAGACATGGGAGAGTTATCGCTAAATCACCACCAGCATTACCTGATATATTTTATTTTACTACAAATTAAATTCTCGAAATTGATCGAAACGAAGTTTTATTAACCAACTTGATTTCATATTAAAGAAAAGTATTTAACACTTAGAACCTTAAAACATTATTATATTAGCTCACTAAAAATACCTTCATCAACAACAAGTTGAACTGTTATACGAAGCCCCCTACTTTGATGAGTTCATCTACGCTTTTACTTCTGCACTATCTCTTGCTTCTATATTTAGATTTATGCATACAGATGTTGTGAGCTGTACAGTGATGATGTGATGCTAATTTACCAAGAAAAGGCAAAATCACAAAGAGGCCCAAGTTATGTTACGCGCCATTACCGAACTGAACTGTTGGCCCATTTACTAAAACTGAAATGAAAGCAAATGGCCCAATTCCCCAAACCACACCATTCATTCCCTCTAATTCTCTTGGAAGCCAATAATGGATAAGAAAACATTACCCAAAAGTCAATCCAGATCGTGTTGGTTACTTAACTATTTCAATTCTTCACAGGCAAAATCGTGGACGGCAGGATTCGAACCTGCGCGGGCAGAGCCCACATGATTTCTAGTCATGCCCGATAACCACTCCGGCACGTCCACATTGTTGATGAAACCCGAAATTTTAATTATAACACAAGAGATTCATCAAATGTTGTTGCAATTCGTAATCGGATTTATTTCCCAAATCAAAATAAACCTAAAATGCATAATTAAAAAATCACACTTAAGAATTAAATATAATGAAACTTAATATTACTATCTATTTAGGTTACACTATATATCCTTGTAGTATAGTGTTGGTGTCCTAAAGAACACATCATTTCGAGTGACAAATATTTTTAATTATTACCCATAATTGCCAATTACAATTTAGCTCAAACACTTATATTCAACACATCTAAAAAATAAGTCTTATAGACTGGATAACATTTTAATTATCCAGCCTTAAAATCAATACCAAAAAATTATTTGATTGTATTCCATCAAACAAAGTTAGAATCTTTTTATCTTTCTAAGACATCGTAAGACAATCATGTTGGATTTTATGGGTATTAACCCAATTGGATTGAGCCCAATTGGAATTAAGCCCATAAAATGAGAAATGAATGAAACTTAGAGAAGGAAAAATGCCTTCATCCCACATGGAGGAAATTGAGAAGTTTTTTTGTCATTTATAATGCAAAAAAATGTATAAGGGGAGGGCCCCTTGGGGATACCAAGTTTTATAAGGGGAGAAGACGTGTGACGCCCCGCTCCTGGGGTTGGGTCCAACGTGGCCCAACCCTGAGTTTGGGATCGCCCGGCGCGGGATAACCCATCAGAGTTGCTGAACTTTTTTTTTTAAACTTGATGACAAAAATAAAGCATGCGATAAATCCAAATTTAAATTTAAAAGGCCCACTAGCTCCGTTTTATACGGAGAAGGCAAAATATACGTTCATACGAGTAACCCGCAAGCCTACGGAAAACATAAATACAATATTCAAAATACATCATTCAACCTTATAACAAGGTGACAACAAAAGTAGTAGAGTTGCGAAAGCAAGTAAAACAAAAGGGAGGACAATCCCTCAATGACTGACTGGATCCCGGGAACTGACTCAACCATCATAACTCGAGACTCCTGCATCTGAAAAGATTAATAAAAGGAACGCATAAGTTGATCGTCCAACTTAGTGAGGCTGTGGTGCATTGTGCATGAGACACATGGATGCAACATAATATATATCGTGAACATATAAACGAATTAAGCATATATCACATTCTTAAAATCAAAGCATAGAGTTCAAACAACCAAGAGTTGCTGATGCCGTTCTCCACTTACCCTCCATCCTCATTCTGATGTCCATCCAAACTCACCGAGTAAGGAGCGACCTTACTATCTGAAATGCATCGACATGTCTTTGCCGGAGTTCGTCCTTACTCCCCAAGTGTTCCTCCCCACTTGGGTTGTAAGGCCAGGCCTACGGGTAACCGTGACAATCCTGCCGGCCCTTGCCGGCCAGGTTGGCATCGGGTCCATATACCAAACAAATAGGGCCCACACAAAATCGGAAACAAACGGAAACACATAATCGGAGACAAATGGAAATATAACATATCAAACATATTTAACAACTATAATATGCAATTTTAGGTGTCATGTTGTTATGCTAAGTGATTCATACAAGTCAACCTATTTGCAATATTTACTAGGTGAGAACCATAACACATGTTCGGATCATTCATAGCTTATGTACATGCTTAGACTCGACCTACTAGCATATTAAACTGACACGCAAATGAACACACAGCGCTCACCTGTGCTGCTTACGGTCATTGAAAGTTTCTCGGTAGAACGGCGATTCCAGATCCTGTACATATTTACGTAACGTTTAAGGATCTAAACTCGAACAAGAACTTATGATTGACTAAAGAAATACTTTAGTCGCAATTATAGTCGGGTCATGGACGAAATGAGACCATGATCCAACTTAAACTAATTAACCCGATTTAGGGGCTCATAGAGCTACGTTGTATGGAAAGCCACGAATAAGGATTTATAAAAATCCAAGAAAATTCTTAAATATTAGGCATTAATTTAATTTCAGTAAATCAAAGTTTATATTAAAATTACTTATTTTTTTAATTTTAAAAACTTTATTTATTTATTAATTTTATTTTCGTATTAATTAAATTTAGAAAATCATTTAATCAAAACTATTTTATTTAATTTTCAAATTATCTATTTCCCGAAAATTATTATTCAAAATTGTTTTATTTTATTTTCCCAAATTATGGATTATTTTAATTAAGAATTAAAGTTCCCTTGAAATTATTTCATTTTATTTAACCCTCTTTTCTTTTCAAAATTATCCAAGTAATATATATTTATTTTCAAATATATAGTTATTAGTTAAATAAAATAAATATTTATTTTCCAAAAAAAGAAAATTGATTTATTATTTATATCTTAGAAAATAATTAATTAAAATTATTTAATTTTATTTTTGAAATTATTTATTATTTTTTTTTCAAAATTTAATTTTAAATAATTATTAAAAATTATTTTCATATTTTCAAATTTATTTTCAAAAGTATTTCTAAGTTTACTTTATTATCTAGAATTTTATTCTATTTAATTTTCAGTAATACATATTTCTAAATACTTATCATTAATTATATCCTTTTCAAATATTACTAAATATATTTCAAACCCTTTTCATCTCAAAAAAATAACCAAAATATTAAATTAGAAAGGAAAAACATAGATCTACAAAATCTCCAATGAAAATCAATTAATAAATCACACACATGCAAAAATACTCTTAAAACCAATTCTTTTAGAAATCATTAGAACACCCGAAAATTCAGATTATAAGCATCAACAAATCTGAAAATTAAAGATATGACATCAACTAAAATTTTAAGGGTTTTCAATAGATTTTTCGAGAACTTAAAAAGACTACAATGTATTCTAATGTGGGCAAAAAGGGATATAAAGGAAGGGGTTTTACCCAAAACTTGAACTCCTCCAAACACGGTGGTAGCACGGCGGCGTACTGGTGGTGGTCCGACAGTGGGCTGGTGGTCCTCCGGCGGCTTCACGGTGGTGGTGGTGGTGGCCCTACTCTTCCTATACTTCTCCCACTTTCTAACTTCTTTCACTAACTCTCACCTTTTCTCACAAACTCTCTTTTTATCTTAAACTCTAACTTAACTATGAATTCTAAGGTGTAAAATAAGTGGAGAAAATCTGAAAATTAAGAGAAGGGTGAAGAAAATCTGAAAATGAGTGTTTAAAGGTTTTTAAATATACCTTGAGAAGATATGAGACATAATTAGTCTTCATAAACCAACCAATGCATGTATACATTGGGTAGAGAAATTTCTCTACCCAAGGGGCATGCTTGGCCACCCTAGGAAGCTATAAAGGCTATCCTAGCAGTTGTAATCAAGTGTGGGCGAATTTTGCACTTTGCCCCCTGAAGTTTCGGTAAAGTGCATTTTTGCCCCAAAAATAATTTATTTTGCACAATCAAGTCCAAGTATTTTTCAAAAGAGGTATACTATTGTTTCAAAGTAATTTTGTGTTTCTAAATCATTTCTAATTTAATAAAAATATATGAGATAATTTAAATTATACATTTTACCTCAAATTAACACTTAAATTTTCGAAATAAAATATAACACATGAAATTGGATTAAAATTCAATAAAATATGATTAAAAAGGTCCTAAATTTACGGGGCGTTACAATCCTCCCCCCTTAAAAGAATTTGGTCCCCAAATTCGATTGTGGAATTCAGAAGGTTTGGGCTAGAAAGCGTCACTTTCAAAATGACAACATTCTAATCGGGGAAAAATACATGGACAATAAGCCCATACTTAGAATCATATCAAATTCTAGAGCCAGAGATGTGACTAGATCGGCAAAAATACCATTTCCTCGATATTAACCTTGTTTACCTTGAGAACTAAACCCATTATAATCGAGGTAACTAACGAAGTATGAGCCTCCAACTCATAGGGTAAATTTTCTACCATACTTTATTGGAACTATAATATAATACTACAAATGAATGAGATGCTCAACATCAAATAAAACTCTACATGGTTGCCCAAAAATATAAATTTTACCTTCTATAATGACATCCCCATTTGGCTCATAAAGCTCCTCTCCAGTCATAGCAAAAGCTTTTCCAGGAATCCCTGACTGTGCTTTTCCAGCCTGAGATGATCCTCCGCTTCCCGGAGCTGAGGTAACAAATGCTTTGGGGCAATTCTTGATGAAGTGCTCCAGACTTCCACACCTCAGACACTTTCCAGCCTTCCTATAACACTTAGGCTCCCCATGCCCCTTCGAGCCACAATAAGTGCAAGCTCCATTAGGTGTCTTTCCCGAATTATTCTGTGGCCAGTTACTCTGTTGAGGACCCTTCGGATTTCTTGAGTTCAACTCTCCTGTCCTTGGTATCTTCCCTGCGTTCTTGCCCAACTGCCAATTCTCCTGAGGAGGCCTCGACTTCTTCTCCGAAAACTGCATATCGTTGAGCTCAATCAACCCGTTCTCAACTCGTGTGGCTCTCTCCAACGCCTCAACGTACGATACCATGTTGTGAGAGAGAAGGGCTCGCTGGAGCTCTGGCCTCAAGCATTTTATGAACCTGCGAGTGCGACGGGGTTCATCTGTCATCAAGTGGGGAGCATAACGGACTAGTCGGGAGAAAATAGCCTCAAATTGTGGCACCCTCATACTCCCTTGCTTTAGAGCATTGAATTGCTCCTCACGTTGTTCCCGAACAACAGGTGGAACATACTTGTCGTTAAACTCCTTCACAAAGTTCACCCAAGTCCTTTCTATTTGGTCTCGTTCCCAAACTATCTCCCTCGTCTGCCACCAAGATCTAGCGGCATCCTCAAAGCGATAGGTAGCCAATGAAATTTTCAATGTGTCCGAATAGTCCAGGGCTCGGAAAATGTTTTCGATCTCAGCTAGCCAGGTTTCAGCCTTACGATCATCTGGCTCTCCAAGAAACTTGGGTGGTTGGAACCGTAGAAAACGCTCCAAAGTTTGGTCCAATGCGGGTGGTGTTGGGGTTGGAGGCACGGCCCGTGCAGTGCCTTGCAGAGCTTGGGTAAATTCGGCCAAAGCGGCAATGATGCGCTCAGCCTGATCAACGGGTGTTGTCACTGGTGGGACTACCGGTGCCCCCTCAGAAGGGTCAGAGGTAACCCGTCGGCTAGTACGACTATCAGCTCGATTGCCTGCCATCTGATCATGAGAATGGCTCAGTAGCTAATCGAGACTCAACCCCAAAACCCCATGAAGTAACTAAATATAATCGAACCAAACTAAACATACGTCGTGTATTTTATTAATATGCCAAAACGTCAAGAATTATCTTAATACGAAACCCTATCAAACACTCAAGGCAAAACCAAAACAAATTCACATAATATATTATGCATGATGACCCAAAAGACTGAGAAAACGACTCAACATACGACTTCCGAGGATCCATGACTCAATTTTAAAAACAACAGCTCTGATACCATCTGTGACGCCCCGCTCCTGGGGTTGGGTCCAACGTGGCCCAACCCTGAGTTTGGGATCGCCCGGCGCGGGATAACCCATCAGAGTTGCTGAACTTTTTTTTTTAAACTTGATGACAAAAATAAAGCATGCGATAAATCCAAATTTAAATTTAAAAGGCCCACTAGCTCCGTTTTATACGGAGAAGGCAAAATATACGTTCATACGAGTAACCCGCAAGCCTACGGAAAACATAAATACAATATTCAAAATACATCATTCAACCTTATAACAAGGTGACAACAAAAGTAGTAGAGTTGCGAAAGCAAGTAAAACAAAAGGGAGGACAATCCCTCAATGACTGACTGGATCCCGGGAACTGACTCAACCATCATAACTCGAGACTCCTGCATCTGAAAAGATTAATAAAAGGAACGCATAAGTTGATCGTCCAACTTAGTGAGGCTGTGGTGCATTGTGCATTAGACACATGGATGCAACATAATATATATCGTGAACATATAAACGAATTAAGCATATATCACATTCTTAAAATCAAAGCATAGAGTTCAAACAACCAAGAGTTGCTGATGCCGTTCTCCACTTACCCTCCATCCTCATTCTGATGTCCATCCAAACTCACCGAGTAAGGAGCGACCTTACTATCTGAAATGCATCGACATGTCTTTGCCGGAGTTCGTCCTTACTCCCCAAGTGTTCCTCCCCACTTGGGTTGTAAGGCCAGGCCTACGGGTAACCGTGACAATCCTGCCGGCCCTTGCCGGCCAGGTTGGCATCGGGTCCATATACCAAACAAATAGGGCACACACAAAATCGGAAACAAACGGAAACACATAATCGGAGACAAATGGAAATATAACATATCAAACATATTTAACAACTATAATATGCAATTTTAGGTGTCATGTTGTTATGCTAAGTGATTCATACAAGTCAACCTATTTGCAATATTTACTAGGTGAGAACCATAACACATGTTCGGATCATTCATAGCTTATGTACATGCTTAGACTCGACCTACTAGCATATTAAACTGACACGCAAATGAACACACAGTGCTCACCTGTGCTGCTTACGGTCATTGAAAGTTTCTCGGTAGAACGGCGATTCCAGATCCTGTACATATTTACGTAACGTTTAAGGATCTAAACTCGAACAAGAACTTATGATTGACTAAAGAAATACTTTAGTCGCAATTATAGTCGGGTCATGGACGAAATGAGACCATGATCCAACTTAAACTAATTAACCCGATTTAGGGGCTCATAGAGCTACGTTGTATGGAAAGCCACGAATAAGGATTTATAAAAATCCAAGAAAATTCTTAAATATTAGGCATTAATTTAATTTCAGTAAATCAAAGTTTATATTAAAATTACTTATTTTTTTAATTTTAAAAACTTTATTTATTTATTAATTTTATTTTCGTATTAATTAAATTTAGAAAATCATTTAATCAAAACTATTTTATTTAATTTTCAAATTATCTATTTCCCGAAAATTATTATTCAAAATTGTTTTATTTTATTTTCCCAAATTATGGATTATTTTAATTAAGAATTAAAGTTCCCTTGAAATTATTTCATTTTATTTAACCCTCTTTTCTTTTCAAAATTATCCAAGTAATATATATTTATTTTCAAATATATAGTTATTAGTTAAATAAAATAAATATTTATTTTCCAAAAAAAGAAAATTGATTTATTATTTATATCTTAGAAAATAATTAATTAAAATTATTTAATTTTATTTTTGAAATTATTTATTATTTTTTTTTCAAAATTTAATTTTAAATAATTATTAAAAATTATTTTCATATTTTCAAATTTATTTTCAAAAGTATTTCTAAGTTTACTTTATTATCTAGAATTTTATTCTATTTAATTTTCAGTAATACATATTTCTAAATACTTATCATTAATTATATCCTTTTCAAATATTACTAAATATATTTCAACCCTTTTCATCTCAAAAAAATAACCAAAATATTAAATTAGAAAGGAAAAACATAGATCTACAAAATCTCCAATGAAAATCAATTAATAAATCACACACATGCAAAAATACTCTTAAAACCAATTCTTTTAGAAATCATTAGAACACCCGAAAATTCAGATTATAAGCATCAACAAATCTGAAAATTAAAGATATGACATCAACTAAAATTTTAAGGGTTTTCAATAGATTTTTCGAGAACTTAAAAAGACTACAATGTATTCTAATGTGGGCAAAAAGGGATATAAAGGAAGGGGTTTTACCCAAAACTTGAACTCCTCCAAACACGGTGGTAGCACGGCGGCGTACTGGTGGTGGTCCGACAGTGGGCTGGTGGTCCTCCGGCGGCTTCACGGTGGTGGTGGTGGTGGCCCTACTCTTCCTATACTTCTCCCACTTTCTAACTTCTTTCACTAACTCTCACCTTTTCTCACAAACTCTCTTTTTATCTTAAACTCTAACTTAACTATGAATTCTAAGGTGTAAAATAAGTGGAGAAAATCTGAAAATTAAGAGAAGGGTGAAGAAAATCTGAAAATGAGTGTTTAAAGGTTTTTAAATATACCTTGAGAAGATATGAGACATAATTAGTCTTCATAAACCAACCAATGCATGTATACATTGGGTAGAGAAATTTCTCTACCCAAGGGGCATGCTTGGCCACCCTAGGAAGCTATAAAGGCTATCCTAGCAGTTGTAATCAAGTGTGGGCGAATTTTGCACTTTGCCCCCTGAAGTTTCGGTAAAGTGCATTTTTGCCCCAAAAATAATTTATTTTGCACAATCAAGTCCAAGTATTTTTCAAAAGAGGTATACTATTGTTTCAAAGTAATTTTGTGTTTCTAAATCATTTCTAATTTAATAAAAATATATGAGATAATTTAAATTATACATTTTACCTCAAATTAACACTTAAATTTTCGAAATAAAATATAACACATGAAATTGGATTAAAATTCAATAAAATATGATTAAAAAGGTCCTAAATTTACGGGGCGTTACAAGACGTGCATGACAATTGTTTCCCACGCGCGCGCGCCGCTGGCCGGGTCGGGTTGGGTCGGGATTTGGATTGAGATTGGGCTTCAACATAATATTATCTTTTTTGGACAAAATTTAATTAATTTTCGGCCCAAAACTTAAAGCCCAGTTATTAAATCCATACAAATGCAGATCCGGTTGACCCGAACAAGATCCGCGCGGCTGACCCGTTTGCTCTAAAAGATCCGCGCGCCTTTTTTTTTTTGAATTGTCTGTACCGGGTTCGATTTAAATCGAACCGGTTGCATCTTTTCGGACCGAAGCAATGTTAAGGTTTAATCCGAAAAGTCATGTCTCTCCAAACAACACCTTTCTGCAGCTATAAATAGAGGGAGAATCTGGCCAATTCTCTCATCCCGTTTTCTAGCAATCTAAAGCAGAATCCTATCCTTCTCTCTATATATTCTTCTCTTATCAAGTATTTAAATATTCTGTTTGTTAAAGTTCGTTGTGGACTTGTTCTTTGTGCAAAGAAACAAGTATCCGACTGTTGTATCTTGGGAGACTACTGTGACGAATTGTTGCACCTTTGACAGCCCAGAAATATTGTCTTAAGGACATTGCATTTGCAAGCCTCAGTCGATTTTATGTTCAGAATTATTTCAGTAAGTACACTGTTATTAAATTCTGATTTTGTTTGTTCTGCGAGAATAAACTATACTAAGATTTATATTTAGAGTTAATTATAAATAATTATTCTGTTGGAATAATTTACTATAGTTTTATAATATAAAGTATTTTATAATATTTTATAAATATTTATTATGTGAGAATAATTTACTATAGTACTTAGAAATATACACATATGTTTTACACATTTTTTCAACAAATCATACCATTAGATCTCAAAATTTTAGTACTTATTTTCATGTAAATATCTCGTTATATCATTGTGATTGATTTAATGAAAGAAACTAGTCACTATAATATAACATACCAAATTTAAATCCCTGTTAAAAAAAAAATTCGACTTAATATATCTAACAGTCTCAAAATACATTAAACCTTTTAAAAAAAAAAAATTACCCTTCTCAAATAAAAGTCTTCTTTCCTACATAAAGTTGATAGAGCTAAAATGCATAGGACTATACGAGTATTAAAAAATTTAACCCAAATGTTATTGCAGTGTGATGCGACTTGGCACAATGTGATTGGTTGAAACATGTCAATTCCAATCCCTAATTACCATAGGACAATTAACACAAATATAGGGACGTCGACGTAATTTGTAATATAACAAGTCTACCCTAAAAAAAAAATTCCCAATTTGAGTTTATTTTTACAATAGCGTTTGTGCGTTTCAAATTAGAACTGAATAGAACTGAGAGAAGAGGAGAAAAGATGGGTTGGATCGGAGAACAGATCGATTCAATTAAATCTTTGAACGTTAGACAAGTTCTAACTCAAGCCATCAGCCTTGGTTTGTACAAATTTTTATTTTTACAAAGTGATGTTTTTTGTTTGAATGTTTAGATTTCGATTAATCTTCAATTGTAACGTTTTGACGAATCGGTTGTTATGATATTTATATGTTTTAGGAGATTCAGTAATTTGTCTGCTTGAACTTGTTCAATTTAAGTAAACATAAATTGAAAATAGATTTGAGTGAGGTTTGGGTGGAGAGGAGGAGGGGGGAAAAGCGTTCAATGTCTATGCTGTTAGGATTTATTTTGTATTTAAATAGTGTCAAACTTATCTCCTACGTGTGATGAGTAGAGTAGACTTATTATTATGTAGTTTATTAGTCAGATTAATATTAGAGATCATGGGATAGTGGATAGAAGTTATTCCTAGTATTTCAGTTTTATTTGAATTGTACTGCCTATTTGTAAGGCTTATCAGTTTATGAGATCATGCAGTAGCAAAAAACGTCTTCTTCTCTAAGTTTCTATCAGCGATATGTGAATATGAATATTAGGAAGTGTAAAAGAATTTCTTCATTTTTATTTTAAGTAGTCCTTTTCTTTTTTACTGCATTTGACAGTGTATATGGTTATAGCCTTATGATTCATAATGGTGCTTAGTGGTATGTTTGTCCATACTGCACCAAACATGAATGTGAATTACATGAAATTTACGAATGAATGAATTAGAGAAAAGGGTTAAATTGAAATATAACAACCATTTTTTGCCAATTTTATTGTAGTGGCGTAGCACTATTATAAATATTTATGGATAAACGTTTTGTTTCAGTTTTCCACTATGGATAAGAAAGTGCCATAATTCCCGTTCGAATGCCCTCAATCAGCTCTATGTAATGATGATCACATAGGATTTCACTTTTCTGGATATTATACATATTTTTATAGTTTATAAAAGGTATTGCTGATTATTTAGGAATTGATAACAATAATTCTACATTATGCCCTTTAATTACATCTTTTGTCTCTAGAACTCGAAACATAACACATTCTTTGAATGGGGGTTTATACACTGGAGATTTTCTTTCCGTTGACAATTTTCAGCTGCATTGATGCTATAATTCCCTGAGCAGTTCATCTGATTTCTAGTGTGGACTGTGGATTCCAGCTTCCTTTATTGTGTTTAAGATGCAATATTTTAACCTTTTTTTGTTTCATTCTGTAGCTCTTTTAAAAAATGAAGTTGATATGACCAAACAATCTTATTATTTATTATCCCCTCTCAGGTTTGATTGTTACATCTGCACTTATTATATGGAAAGGATTAATGTGTATTACTGGTAGTGAATCACCAGTTGTTGTGGTGCTTTCTGGAAGTATGGAGCCCGGATTCCAAAGGGTGAGAACTTTGTGACTTAGATGTGTATACAGTATAATATTTGGTTTGATAAACCTGTTGCCCTTTTGTAGTTTTTCATTGACCTTCATTCGCCAACAGCTTTCTGATATTGCTCATTTACTCTTCTTCAGGGTGACATTCTGTTCTTGCACATGAGCAACGCCCCTATTCGCGCTGGAGAAATTGTGGTGTTTAATGTTGATGTACGTGGTCTCAGTACCAATTTTAGTTTTGTCTATCGTTGCATTTCTTACATGCTAGCTTCTCTACGTTGTTCAATTAGTTTATGACCAACCTCTATATGTTTTGAGCAGCTTTACCAACATGTAGTGTCATTGGTTTGGTATCCAATCATGAAATAAAGTCATTGATAACTATTTGTAAGCTTATTCTGAAAATATATTTACTATTTGTTTTGCTTACTGTCAGGGACGTGAAATTCCTATTGTGCACCGAGTTATAAAGGTACGTCTACTGATATTTCCTCTGTCATTTTTCCCGTTCTTTTGTTTGTATCAGCAATGGAACTAGACACATGTTAGATATGAGTAGTTTTGTATCCCCTTCAGAATAGGGGAAGAGAAGGAAAGAAAGGAATGTGTCAAACGTTTATTGTGCGCTCGTGTATGACCTTTGCTCTTAGTCTAGTTGTTTACCTCTCTAAATTTTTTAAAACAAATTTAGCAGAATTTCTATGGTAAGTTGGTAACACCAATCATTAACTCTGACTTTCTGGTTCTCTTCTTGCATTGGGTAATTATGCTTCCAAATTCCAATAAAATAAATTGAACCAGTAGCTGGCTTATATTATTTTCTTAGAAGTGTAGTACTAGAAAGTAGATGGTCATTAGAACCATGGAGTCCCTGTGTGAGCAGTCCAGTTTGGTTTAAACGACAAGGTGATGCATCCTTAACACACGCTGTCTTTTTTACCTTTTTGTCTTTCTTATCTAAACTGCAATATTTCTATTTTTCTTAGGTGCATGAGCGCCAGGATACTGGAGAAGTCGATGTCCTGACAAAAGGTATGTTTTTGAATTCTTATATGATAGTATGTAGTTACAAAATGTTATTTTGATAATATCTTGGATGTGTAAATCACACCTTCAACGACAATAGTATAACATCTTTACTCCACTTCTAATGAAGGAGTACCTTTAGGGTCTACGCCCCATTTCCCATGATGAGTATTGAAGGGTTACTTTAATTTTTAATCTAATGTATTAAGAATTATGGAAAATCAATAGTACTTTTAGGTACTGTTTAATAATTTACGAGTTTCAAGATTTCTTAGGAGCTCAACTTCCTCATAATTTTGCTGCAGCATATTTATATATTTAAAAAAAAAAATGAAACATTGGCATTTATTCAGTCTCCATTTGCTTTATCAGGAGACAATAATTTTGGAGATGACAGACTTCTGTATGCTCAAGGTCAGATGTGGCTGCAAAGACGCCATATAATGGGAAGAGCTGTAGGGTAAGTTGATACTTGATATTGCAAAGACACCAGTCTCACAGTTCAAAATAAGTCGCTTTTTCAGCACATTGCTTCCACGTTTTCTGACATTTGCTTTTAGCAACCTGGAAATGTTTGTTTATTCGTTTCACATTTTTCCCTATTTTGTTCTCTCACTCTCCATTCTGATTGCTAATGAAGACTTCTCTAATGCGCAACCATCTCAACTTTTATGTTTCTTCTTTGCAGATTTTTGCCATATGTAGGTTGGGTGACTATAATCATGACCGAGAAGCCTATTATCAAGGTTAACCTTCTACCCAGGCTCAAGATCTTCTGTACCACTTTTAGTGTACCACTCATGTGTATCACTACTAATTAATTGACACATGTACATGTAATAATTATTATAATTGTCACATGTACATGTGTCAATTAATTAGGAGTGATACACATAAGTGGTACAGAGGATCTACACCCTTCCCAATATTGAAATTATATTTGCTTCGAATTACCTTTAAGAAAAACGTAACCCCGCCCAAATACCTCCACCAATATTACTTCTTTTTTCGGGTCATTGACTCATTAATCACATTTTGTGTTGAACTTGGTTGGTTCTTGCAGTATATACTAATTGGTGCTTTGGGATTGCTGGTGATTACTTCAAAAGAATAGGGGTGAGGTTGCAGGCGATTCACAATATTACCTCAAGAAAATGATGAATTATTGAGTACATCAGCACAGAGGCTTCAAATCTTTGGCACATTTATATCTGACTTTGTAGACCAAACTCCTGAGGGGGTAGAAAATATTTTATTTAAAGAAAATTATTATAGTTTTTTGTAATATCATTTTCACTTTTGTTGGCCAGATTTAAACCTAGTGCTTAGATTGTTCACTAAGCTTAAACAAAGGTTGTCTTTCTCATCACTAACCAGTCATGTTTGTTTACAAAAATTAAGCCACTATCAATGGGTTGATTTTTCAGTTGATTCCAATTCAAACTCGATCCTCATAAAGTCTGGTTGATTAGGGATCCAAATTTGATTAGAATATGCTTTAACCAAATACGAGCGTGGATCCAATCTTTCCATTCCAAAATTTAGGTAATAAGAATAGAATCTGAATGTGATAAATTTAGGTGAATCTGATGGCAAAATTCTCCTTCTGAATCTCAATTGCTCGTCCCACTTTAGTCCCTAAATAAATGCATTATTTTCATTCATCTTTTCGCTCAAAACAGTCTTAGGGTATCTTTAAAATCTTAAATTATACAAATTAGATTGTCTCTTTATGTTTTATATTGATAACAATGTTAAATTTTGATTCGTTATGCCCAACATCAATTTCTGTGGTCTCAGACTCTCAGTTATTATTGAAATGTGATTTTCCATTTGTAGGCACGATCCTTTAATATTTTCAATTATATAATGTGAACACATAAAAGTAGTTAGTTTTTCTAATGTTTATTTAAACACTTAAATTAATGAATTTGATATTTGTGTTATGTCATCACAGATCGAATCTTCTTTACATTTTATGTCTACTTTGTGATAATAAAATCAGGAAACCATTTTCTTTTTGTTATTAGCAAAGTGGTATAGTCTTCTGGAACATTTATTATTTCTAATAAGATTTCACTCGAGTTAACAGATTGTTCAAATGAGCAGTGAAAACCATGGATTAGAGTTTTGTTTTCATGGCATGTTTCTGTTAGGCTCTGTTTGGTTTACGGAAAACGGTGAGGAAAATGAATGAAAATGATAAGTAAAATATTTTACTTGTTTGTTCACTAGGAAATCCAGTCAGGAAAATATTTTACGAGAAAACTTGAGGAAAATTTTATAATTAAAATAAGGGAAACCCAATTCCCCCAAAAAATTGAGGAAAAATTGAAAACCCTATGTAAAACAGTTTTTGAAAATTGCACTTTGATCCCGAATTTTCAAAAAACCTAGAATCCTATTCAGTTCAGAATTTTCAAAAAATTCAAATTTGCAACTCGGCTACTATTTTCAAAAATTCAAATTGCACCTTTGGTCCCTCTATTTTTGAAAATTGCAATTTTGACCTCAGATTTTTGAAGAACCCAGAATTACATTTCAGTCCAGAATTTAATAAATTCAAATTTTCAATCCAGACATTGATTTTCCAGAACAAAATTTGCACTTTTGGTCCCTCAATTTTTGGATATTACAATTTTGACCCTAGATTTTTGAAAAATCAAGAATTGCAATTCAGTCCAGTATTTTAAGAAAATTGAAAATTTCAATTCGGACCCTGATTTTAGAAATCCAAATTTGCACTTTTGGTCCCTCAATTTTTGGAAATTACAATTTGACCCTAAATTTTTGAAAAATCCAGAATTAAGAATCAGTTCAGGATTCTCATAAAATTAAAAAAGTCAATTTGGCCCCAGATTTTCAGAAATCCGAATTTACACTTTTGGTCCTTCAATTTTCAGAAATTACAATTTACCCTAAATTTTTGAAAAATCCAGAATTAATATTCAGTTTATTTTCGAAGATAAAAATTTTCATTTCGGCCCCTGATTTTTAGAAATTCAAAATTTCACTTTTGGTCCCTTAATTTTCAAAAATTGTAATTTGACCCCATATTTTCAGAAAAATAAGAACTGCAATTCAGTCCATAATTTTCAGAAGATTAAAATTTTCATTTCGGCCCCTGATTTTCAGAAATTCAAAATTTCACTTTTGGTCCCTTAATTTTCAAAAATTGCAATTTGACCCCAGATTTTCGAAAAACCCGGAGTTTCAATTCAGTCCAAAATTCTCATAAAATTAAGATTTTCAATTTGGCCAAGATTTGAAATCCTTATTTTTCTGAAAATATGGGGTCAAATTGCAATTTTTGAAAATTAAGGGACCAAAAGTGAAATTTTGAATTTCTGAAAATCAGGGGCCGAAATGAAAATTTTAATCTTCGAAAATAAACTGAATCTTAATTCTGGATTTTTCAAAAATTTAGGGTCAAAATTGCAATATCCAAAAATTGAGGGACCAAAAGTGCAAATTTGGATTTCTGAAATCTGTGGCCGTATTGAAATTTTTAATTTTCTTAAAATACTGGACTGAATTGCAATTCTTGATTTTTCAAAAATTTAGGGTCAAAATTGCAATATCCAAAAATTAATTATTAACCTATGCAGATCATTTTAATTGCAAAATTTTTATACTTGATACGTTTTCTATTTTTTAATTGATTATTAACCTATGCAGATCATTTTAAATAGAAATTATTGGTAAAACAAGAAAAACATGGAAAACATGTTTTAATTTTTTTTAAAATATTTTTATATTATTTTCCTCACTCTTTTCTTCGCAACCAAACAAAACAAAGGAAAATAGGTTTCAATAAATTCATTTTACATGCTATTTTACTTTGTAGCCAAACAGTTTTGAGAATTCATGATTTTATATATTTTGATTTTCATTGATTTTCATTTTCCACACATCACCAATTCCTCAAACCAAACACAGCCTTAGTGAAAAATGAAAAAGTTTTAGAAAGTTCTTCGGAAGTTTTCAAGACTTTCTGGGAAACATTTCGAAATATTGTAAATTAATTAAATTAATATGTTGAAGTAAAAAATACACAATATTTTCTATTCGATTAACTCAAAACATTAAGTTTTCAATGACTTCAATGAAAACATGTCGAAATTTTGATCCATGATGAGAACCACCCGAATTAGTTTTGAGGTATGAAACGAGAAATGAGAAATGAGTTTAAAAGGTGAGGAACTAAAGTGGAATGGAGGGTATAGTTAAGAGATCAACAAAGATACTTTGGTCAAAATCCAATATGGTTTATCTTCAATAATGAATTATATATTTGATAAATCATAAATCAGACCAGACATGATGATTGTGGAAGTTAAAAATATTATAGGAAGAAAAGAGCACCATAAAAAATACATATACCAAGATTATAATGTAGTAAAGAATATATAAAGTTTATAGGAGCCAGGGTATCAATAACTACACATCAAGTTTTTGATTGTGATGACAAGTTTTTCTGAAGGAATCTCTATAGCTGATCTTCATCGCCCTGTGCATGATGTAGGGGTCCTGCATAGTTAAGAGACTTCATCTCCATCTCTCATTTGTCTCCACAAATTATTTGCTGGTTCCTATCTTCAATAAGAAACAAGCGGAAAAAGGGTAAGCAGCCGATTCCATTTCAAACAATGCTTTAAAACTTAATCACCAGAACAATGCAATAAGGAACAGAGTACTCAAATTATAAGAAGAGAATTTTCTGTTGAAAGAGTTTGGTGTTGCCCCTGCTAATTAAACTACATTACTTAAACTTCAAAATAAATAAAGAAATAACAGTTTCTTGTTTTATAAAGGTTTGGGTGGCCACGAGACATGCAAGTTATAATTAACAATACTGAAAATGGCAAGAAATGGTAATAAAACTTCAATTCATTGTAATGCACTTTTTTCGGCTTGTACATTCTGTCATAGGCTTGCTTCCCTCTAAACAGGTCTTTCATAGATAAGGGTATAGTCTCTTCTATCGAGGGGTTTTCCCTCTCTTTCTTTATGACTTTATGATATCGGGGAATTTTTTCTCTTGCGTTATAAAGAACTTCAGGACATTATAGCTATCCTTAGGTTCAGCAGGCCTTTTCTCAATTATCCAGGCAACACAGCTACTTCATATTTAATCCTGCCTCTTAATGAGACTGATATTCTCTCATTTCAAGCAATGGGATGAAAGTTCACTAAAGTTCTCATTCACACCTTATGGTAAACCTCGACAAATTTACAAATTTATTTTTCGTGGCAAGACAAATTAGACACTTGCATTAACATAATTCACAACAAGTTAAAATTGATATCCCGAATGGCACTACAATCCGTCTATTCAACCCAGCGGCATCAGTCGGACTACTAAAGATTATGTTATTCATTACCAGATATAATGTACAAAAATTCCAATAGATGGCTTTAAGACGATAGTGAAACTGAGAGTCCTGCTTTTATGAGTAAAATTAGATGGTCTGCATCTCACCTAACACGATGTTTCTGCAGTAAACTCATTATCTACAGGTAAATTTCAGTAGTAATAAGTCATCTAAGCAGCCATATATTTGATTATAAGTTTTTTTTTTTTTTGAGAAAACTTGATTATAACATTTAAACAGGAGATCTTATGCGCAAAATTTGACTAAAAAGATATCAACAACATTACACAACGACATGAACGCACATGCTATTACTTCAAAATATGATTAACATAATCTCACACAAAAATATACTGCTGCAGCTTGTACATAGAACATAATATGCAACCAATTATTAAATAAAGTAATGCTTTGGGGTGTGAGGCACGCTGACAGCCTTGTGACTTTGCAAACTTTCCTTAATTAGTCCACAACTACGAACCTATGATCAATAAAAAAAAGCATCAATATATCATGACACTGATTATTCTAACTTTTTGTAAAATTACCTGCCCAACAAAACATGGCATACAAGAGGATTCCAAACAGTTCATATGAAAATGGTTTTGAGATTTATACGAGGACAGTAAAACACCCATCCACACATGATAAGGCCCGTATAAGGAACTCAAACTTGAAATACACGCTAACAACAAAATTGACTATCATGACCAATTAAATACTTTATTCGCATAGAAGCAAACAAATTTGACAATAATTATCTTCCCAAGTAACAGGAGACCGAATAACATTTTCAGTGCACTAAAGACAACCAAGTGTCTTATTTTCATAGTGAATATATGTGTGTTAGCAATGAATTTCAAGTGCAAGTGAAGGAGTGTGTGCTCATTCTCAAATGAGATTTGCACATTCTACCTAAGTTCTCAAGTATTTGGACCCACGTCACAAAAGAAAGCATAAATTGATATTGAACCTTTAATCAAGAGGCCACGGCTTCGAAGCGCTTCAATGCATCACAATTTGGAGTTTCTCGCCTGTAGCCCCAGTGAAGTTGCTGCCACTCAAGCCTACAATTATGCATAAGAACCGAGTGATAATCATCCTCAACCTGTTGTTCAATCGCGACCCTTTCCTGACTATTTGGCGGATATTGTTGCTCAAAGTTTGAGGACTTGACATAAAAATTCACTCCCTTCTGTGTAGTAAATCGATAGTCGTACGAATAAGACCTCGAGAGAGAATAAACCGGCTGAGATGATGGCATGAAATTCACCAACAAGATCAGCAACACAGGCAACAACTGGATCAAACTCCTCAGTCTGCTAGACCCATGATCAACTCCAACTCCACCTGTCCTCACCCTAACTCCGGGTCCAAACGAGAACCCACCAAAATTACCGGTTGTAGCCGGATGCATTCCCCCAAAAAAGAAATTCCTAAAAATCTCCTCAGCATCAACATCTCTGTCGTAAAAACCATTAAACCCACGCATTCCGTTAACACCACCACCACCACCACCCCTCCTCTCATATACAGCTTCATCAGACCCAACAAGATCGTACCTTTTTCGATTCTCCTCATCGCTTAAACACTGGAAAGCTTTAGACACCATCTTAAACGCCTCCTCTGCTCCAGGGGCATTGTTCTTATCAGGATGAACTTTCAAAGACAACTTCCTATAAGCCTTACGAACATCATCAGAAGTACAACTCTTTTCCAGCCCTAAAATCTCGTAATAGTCTTTCTTCCTTTTAATCTCCCTCACCACAGTAACTTGCTCCTCAGTGTACGTGGCTGAAGAGCTCGACGACGAGGTGGACGAGGGCACACCAGCAACCGGAACCCTGCGGCGGGCCTCACTCTTTAAGGGATTGAATGGTTTTTCAGTTGTGGGTTGATTCTCAGATTGGGTATCGTTGAGATTGGACAACAAATCGTCAATTTGAATAGATGGATCTAATCTACGAGCTTTCTTAAGAAATTTCAAAGCACGTACTTTGTCGCCCGAATCAATTGAATCTTTCGCGATTTTTAAGCACTTCAAAGCTTCATCTTTGTTTCCATCCATCTTAAATTACTATAGAATAAACGATCGTATGGATCTAGAGATCTAGAAAAGCAATTACAGGCAGAGATGATTAAGGAACTTACCTATACGATCGCAAAATTGTGTGTGTGAATAATACATGGTCAGATGATGGAGTTAGGGCTTGATCTTGTTACATACGGACTCAGACGGCCTGTTTGGATTGGACACAAAATCTACTACTCTTCTCTGAAGAATACGTGTTGACCCTTCTTTCAAATTTATCCTTTACTTTTTGCCTTCTCCTTTTACCATTACCTTCCCTCAAGTAATTTAGATAGTGCTTATGGCCAAATATTGATTAGATCAAGTTGCTAGGTAACTATAAAATTATATGGTTTTTCAAAATATATATATCACAAAAAGAAAAAGAGTGTGGGCTATTTGTTTAGTTTTTTATTCGAGAAAATCAAACAAACAATCTCTAACTATTAAATACTTTTATTTTAGAGGAAAATATCTTCTACTTAAAAAATCACATATAAGAAAGATAAAAGTAAACACAAAATGTCAATAAATTGGAGTCTTGAGACTTTAAAACTCTACTGCATGTTTATATAGATCAAATGTATCTTAAAAAATGTGGGCAAATAACTCGCTCTTTCAGTTAAAATATTATTTAATGATATATACTCTTGTATTAAGTAATAGTAGTTTATTCCTATGTGTTTTGGTAATCAAAATATTTTATATTTAGGCCCGAAATTCAAAAAATTACATGGACCGAATTTGAGCCAGAGAAATCAAAAAATTTATGAGCCGAGTTAAAGCCTATAGCTATGGAAACCCGACAGTATTTGAGTGCGAACTATATATTTAAAATTCGACTCATAAGGCCCATTGATAGTCTTATTTGGAATGCTTAGTACACAAGTTTTAAGTTGGTGGAATTTGAGTAATCTAACTATAGTTAGGTAATGATAAAAGATTAAAAATAAAAATAAATAGTCTAAGGCTGTGTTCACTTTGAATAATTGTTAATGGCCCAGATTTGCTATTCGGCCCAATTAATAATCCGCCCAATTGTTTTAATGGCCCGTTCGGCATATTATAGTGGCCCGATTATAATTTACACAGCCCAGCAATTGATCTGTTTAGTTGGCCCAATAAATAATTGCGGACTATTTTGCCCCTGGGCCGAGAATAAATCTTGACCGTTGATGTGTTTTAATCTCGGCCGTTTATTTTGTGGTATAATTACGCTTTAGGGTTCCCAGATCCCATTTCATTTCTTCTCTCCCCTTTTCTCTCTTTCCATCTACGGCGCTAGGGTTTCATTGTTCTTCGTCTTTCCGGTCATCCCAACGGCTCTTACCATTTTGTGCTTGATTTCTTGTAGTAAATGCATCTGTGTTACGATTCAACCCACTCTTTTCTCCCCATCTCTCTCTCTCAACCGCGACGGCGCTAGGGTTTAATGTGTATGTATTTTTCGGTAATCCCGACGGCTGCTTGATTTTTTGTGCTTGATTACTTGATCTGGTTGACTCGTCACTACAAATCATCAGTTCTCTTCCATTCCCGACGGCGCAAATTAGGGTTTCACATATTCACCGTCCGTTTGAATAAAAGAGACCATTGATTGAAAGGTAACATTTTAATTGTTCCATCTTTTTCGTGTTTGACAGATAGGTGTTTATGATTTATTTGAATTAGGGTTTCAATTTAGGGTTTCAAATTGGGAATTTTAGTTCGAAAATTAGGGATTTCAGTTGAATTTGGGTTTCAATTTAGGGTTTCAATTAGGGTTTTATATTTTTGTTCAATTTTAGTTCGAATTCAATATTTTTCAGATCTAACCTAAGTTTTTTCAATGTCTGGCAGCAATGGAGTCATCCTCTAACTCAACTGTTCGTTTAGGGAATGCATACTGTTTCTGTGGTCTCCGCGTTAGACTGTATACTTCCTGGACGAAGTTGAACCCCGGGCGGAGATTTTTGCGCTGCCAGCGTTTGACGGTATGAAGTCAGCTGAAGTATGAATTGTTATTTTTTAATTTGAATTGCGTGATTTTCTAATGAATGCATTTATGTTTCTTTGTTAGGATGAACGCTGTGATTACTTCGAATGGATTGATCCCGTAATGTGTGATAGATCCCGTGTAATTATCCCTGGCTTGCTAACGCGAGTCAACCATGCCGAGTCCGAAAATACCCGTCTTATACGTCGCCTTGATGAATTGTCTACACAGATGCAAGTTGTTGTTAATTCTGTGCATGATCTTGAGTCTGAAAACATGGCATTGCGTCGCAAGCTAAAGCTTGTGATGATCTGTGCTGTGATTGTGTTTTTTGTGTATATATGTGCTTGATAATTTGCTCCTGACTTGGCTATACCGTACTTGCATGTTTATATTTATTTTGCTGACATATTAACCTTAGTTATAATCTGTTAATTTAAACTGTACATGATGGTTTTTGTTGGATATGCTTGTTCATTCCATGTGTGTACATATTTTAATTTATGAAGCATGGATTTTGGTGTTTGATTGTCCTACAATTTAGGCAAGTTGGTTCTTTGTTGGATTTGGGTTTGGTGCACTGTTTGGTGTGCACATATGAATGTATATTTGTTGTGTGTGTATTATATCATGGAAAGTACCCCCAAAGGGAATATTGGCCAAATGATGTTTAATTCTTTTTTTATATCTGATGGTCTGCTATTTTTGGTATTGCATGTGATTATTGTGTTAAATTGCTTTTGATACTGTTGGGAATATTTCCTGTCAAATTCTGCTTTTGGGGTTGGTGCATTCTAGGGTATGAAACACCTGACTAGTACAAATTCATATATGTGTGCCCAAACATGAAAGTACCCCCAAATTGATTGTTGGCCAAATGATGTTTAATTTGAACATTTCTGATGGTCTTATATGTTTGTCTACTGCATGTAATTGATTGTATATTATTGTTTTGGATTGAATGGTGAGTTTATGAATACATAATGTCTATAGTTTGACATTATGTATTATGGTTTGATTTTATGAGTACATATTGTTTGTCTATAGTTTCTGAATTATGGTTTTCAATTGGCCAAGTGATGATTTCAAATGAACTTTATAAAATGAAAGTTTTTTTTTTAAACCAGCTTTTTGATGGTCATATATGTTTGTACAGTGTATGTAATTGATTGTATATTATTGTTTTAGATTGACAATTTATTTTATGAATACATAATGTTTGTCTATGGTTTCTGAATTATGGTTTACAATTGGCCAAATAATGATTTAAAATAAACTTTATAAAATGTAATTTTTTTTTTAAACCAGCTTTTTTAAAAAGTTTAAAACCATAAATGATGATGTTTACTAGGTTTAAATCTGATGGTCTTCTATGTTGAGAGTTATGAATTGAATTAAAACTATAGTAGAACATTTGGTTATTTTGAAACTGATGTTGAATTTTATTGAATAGTGTTGTATATATTTTGCCTCATTTTTTGAAAAAATTCAAAATATTCATTTTGCCTAAATTGCCTTTGGGTTATACTCCAGCTCCCAATGTTATGCATGTTTCTGTCTACTATTATATAATGGCAGATTATAAAATAAATTTGGGGTACTGTTTTTTCCCAGAATTTGATTATTCCCATTTTTTTGGGCAATGTCAGTTTGAGTGCATTGGTTCTCTTTTGTACACAAGTACTAAATTGTATAGATTGTGTGTCTCAGAATATAAACAATTTGTATATACCTGTGTGCATTTAATGCTTTACTTGAGTGGTTGTATAGTTCATTTATTGGAAGTGACCTTTTGTGTACTCCCTGGATTAAATGCATGTACTTGTCCCCATGCATATTCAACTTTGAATAACACATTCCAATGTATACATTTATGGAAGTGGTTGGACTTAACCCTCTATATATATTCCTTTGGTCTGTCTTTGTCTCCATATCTTTTCTTCTTCGAAAGAGGTAAGTTTATATTCTCCTTCATATTTAAACAATTTCAGTTTACAATTTCTAGTTTAATTTAATTAATTCAACTAATACACTCCTTCTATTTCAGCTTGCTAAACTATCCACCATGCCGAGAACTCGCCGGATGAGGGCTGCCGAAGGAATAATCACTGATGGATGGACTGAAGCTGAGACTGAAAAGCTTGTGGACTTGCTATATCAGGAGAGCAAGTTAGGTGATCTCAACAACTTGGACCACTTAACTGGGGTATGTCAACGCATCTCTCAGGAGATGACTTCAATCTTCAATAGGAGGATTAGTTTGACTGGAATAAAAAAGAAGATAGAATATTTAAGGATGAGGAATGAAACATTTACCAATTTCTGTGACACCCCTGGAGTTTACTATGATGCCTTTCATTGCGTGAGTCGGGTCAATCAACACTACTGGAACTATGTTCCTGCTTCTGTAAGTTTTTTAACAATCTGTTATTTTTTTTTTCAATATTCCATATGATATTTTGTTCATCAATCATGTTTGACTATTTTGAATTTGTAGGAGGAGCCTGACTGGTTCAGGCATTTCCGCCTGAACGGTGAGCCACATCACCTCAAGTTAGTCTTTATCTTCGACACAAAGGGCGTTGCGGTTTTTCCCAAAGACTTGACTGGATCCCCTGGCTGGCCCATCTACGTATGGGACTCTGATGACGATGAGCTTGCCATCGTCCCTGCCCGTCCTACTGCAGTGCCATTTGATTTGGGGAAGGAGGTTGTTCTTGCTTTGCCTGGTAGGGATGGAGCTGGTCCGTCTGCTGGTGGTGTTGCCGATTCAAGTGGTGGAGGTGGGATGTTCGGGGAGAATGCCTGGGATGATGTGGATTAGTTCCTTGTTTTGTTTGTTTGTTTGTTTGTTATGTTGTGTTTGTGTTTAGGTACCAAGGCCATTTTATATGTATGTTGATCATGCTACTTTATTGGACAAGTGTTAACTTGTCCAACGGACTGTTTTTTTTTCCATTTCAGTTTTATTTATTTGTTGTTACATTGCACAATTTCATGAAAGTGCATGTAATGACAAATAAATCGATTATTATGTACTTTATAATTAAGTTGCAATATATATATATAAGTTATGTAGGTAAACTTGTGATAAGTACTATCAATCTTCTCTGACTGTTTAGTTTTTTACATTAAAATGTGTTTGATGAAAAACTGTTTTAGGTTAGTAAAAAATTCATCAATCACAAAAAATGTGTTTTAAAAATTGACTAATTTTAACGTCTGAAAAAAATGTGATTACACTGCCAAATGATCACACTACCAACAATCTTGCTAAGGTCCAAAAAATATTTTCTGCCAAAAACTTGCAAAGAAGACCAAAATCTCCAAAGAAGAATCATATCTTCTGCAAAGTGCCTTTATGTCAATCTATATGAAAACACATAGAGCCTAGTTTGAATAAATTGTACATAGCTGAACGTGTTTTCATATCTAGTTTGCTATAATTGTACATAGGGGCACATACTAATAATAAATCGACATTTGAGCCCCAATTTGCTACTATAAAATTCATGGCAAAGCCTTTACAATTGTGTTCATAAAAAACTCCATTTGATAAAATGTCAAGTGTTTTTCCTCGTTCTCAGTCTCATTTTTTTTACTCGGAAAAGTGGACACAAGAAATTGATGATTACTTAATTGAGTTTTTAGCTAATGAATCTTTTTACGCAAATCGAATTTTAACTCATAGTGTCGGTCATGTGATTAAGAAATCTCGGGATGAGGTGAACGTGTTCTTCCGTCGTTCTTTCACTACAAAGGACATAATGAGTAAAGTCGACCGCCTCAAACGTCGGCATGCTGTATTCTCACACCTAAGGACCATTTCTGGGTACTGCTTGAGTCCGGGTACAAACACGGTCGGACCAGACGGACTAGAAATCGTGCGAAATTTGGCAATGGTAACTCGCTTATATGCAATATACATATGTAATGTGTGTTGACTAAGTAATAATTTGTATGTGTGTTTTCAAAATACGTGTCTATAATTAGAAATTTTCGATTTTGCATTTTCTAAGCAAAACATTCTTTAATGTGCACAAAATCCATAAAAATAAAAATAATCATTAATAAATCGAATAAAAACCCCACAAAAGTAATAAATTTTCATATGCAATATACATATGGCCAATATTAAAAACTTTTTACTAAAATCCCCCAAATTTAATTCATGCTTAGTTTTCATGTGCAAAATACGTAAGGACAAAATTTTACTAGTATCGCTAAATATTCATATGCAAAATACATATCAAAATAATTGCATAAGGCCAAACATAAAAACCCAAGATACTAAAATCCCACAAAATTAAACATATATCATAATTATGGAAATGCAATAAAAATCAAAGTTCATTTTAACATACATCAAAGGTAAATTTCATAAGGCCACATATAAGCCCGAGGTTCTAAAATCTCAAAAACATACATGTACAATAAACTTCAATTAAAGTCGACGAAAATGCAACAAATCATCCGGGCCCAACACTATAACCGAAAATCAAAATAAGCCCGAATATACATAGTGCAAATATACCAACAAGTTCACAAAATCATCATAAGGCCAAATTAAGTCAAGGCATTTGGTTGTTTAACATCATGTGAGCAATGTGCATTCGGTTCTTATCGTTCGAGTTCAAGAATAAACTCACATGTTTGGCGTTATCCATAATCTTGAATGAGAGAAAGATTCGGTTCTCATCGGTGAGTGTGTCAATGCCCTCGAGGGCATTAATAATCTTTTTTGCCTTTTCATCGTAAGTGTCCTCCTCTTTCGCAAATTGGTGAGTAAGATCACCAAAAACTGTTTTTGCGGCATCTACGAATTTTGAGAAGTCGCCCCCGTCGGACTCCGGTGTAAGCGTCTTCCGTTTCTTAACAACCTTTTGAGACTTGATATTTTCCTTTTTGAGCTTCCTTGTTAAATGTTTTAACTTTGGACCAACATCTTGTAAACCCATTTGATACGGAGGGATTTCGGAGCCAAAATCCCCTCCGTCGGAAGCATCCGACGTCAAATCCACACAAGGACTACTATATACATAGTCACTATTATTTGGATATATCATAGGTTCTTTACCATTATTACTTGCATGGTTCATCGCATCGTTCTTTACCAAATCCTCGACAATATCGACAACGTCCTCCGCGCCGTCTCCGGTGGCCCTATCCTTCCCGAATACCTCAACCCAGTCCTCATAATAGGGATACGTCTTAAAACGCATATTTGCAACATCCGGATGTGCCTACGATTGAAAATGCATAGTTAGGGAACAATCGAGGTCGAACCGGATCATAGAGTAAAATTGAGAAAAATTTATGCAATGTTACCTTGGCATAGAGTGCCCAAACATCATCATCAACCGTGATCATTTTACTAGTATCGTTCCATCCGAAGCCACTAGTCCCTTGCATACCCAAAATTTGGTAATAAACTTTCTTCCAAACCGTAAGTTTGGAGTTAATATGCTTGACGGAAAGTTTGGACGCGGGGATCCTTGTATTAAGTGCAATTGCCAAGGCGTTTAAATAACCCGGACGAAAACCATTATCGGACTTGTACCCCTTTGAGATTAGTTCCTTTAAACAATCTAGCAAAGCTTGTTCTTCGGCATTGTTCATTGTCCTCCGAGTACCTTTTTCCTTCCGTATGGTTGTTGCCGTTTCACCATATCGGGGAATGGAATCCATTTCAATCGGTGTACACCTACGTAAATGTACAATTCAAACATAATGAACGGTACACATGGCAATTCTACATAACAATTAAAACATATTCAATTAAATTCCGCAAACATAACTTAAAAAGTTCAATTCAAACAACAAGTTCAATTAAAACAACAAATTCAAGTAACCTAACAATACGGTACAAGTTATGAAAAAACTCAAGTCTTATTGACACATACAACATCTTAAAACAACAAATTCAATTAAATTTCACGCGCGATCCGATATCCATTTCGTGTACATTTCACGAGCTAAGTTGTCCCGAAAATTGTTCCATGCGTTTGACGTCTCAACAACGTCGACGTAATCGTTCCCCTCGAAGTAGTTATCATCCTCACGGTTTTCAAGTAAATCAAATAATGGATCGAACCCCATAACATCATCGGGCGACGTTTTTCGCAAGAAATTATGAATTAATAACATTGCCATGATCATCCGGTTTTGAGTTTGCAAGGGATAGAACGCAGGACTCCTCGTAATTGCCCATCGTTTTTTTACTTGGCCAAAAGTGCGCTCGATCACATTTCTAGCTTGACTATGTTTCATGTTAAAATATTCTTTGTAATTTTGGGGGGCTTCCATACCAACTCCCCATTCTTTCAAATGATATCGCACCCCCCTATACGGCGTAAGAAAACCTTCACCGTTCGTATATCCATTGTCACACAAGTAGTATGTTCCTACAATTAGAAGCATGAATGAGTTGCTATGTCAACACATTAAAAATTTCGTAATCTAAAAACTAAGTTTACCCGTAGGCACTTTCAATCCATTTGGCCGATGAATTGCGTCCCTTAACACGCGCCCATCCGCCGCGGACCCCTCCCAACCGACAAGTGCATAGGTGAACAATCCGTTAATATCACACGCCGCAAGTACATTAGTTGTTAGATCACCTTTTCGGTTCCTATAACGTGCTCTATCCACCGATGGAACATTAACATGAACGTAGGTTCCGTCTAGTGCCCCAATGCACCCCTATACGTACACAAAGTCTATATTGTAATGCACAAGTT
Organism: Penstemon eatonii; assembly: GCA_038501285.1. NCBI lineage: Eukaryota > Viridiplantae > Streptophyta > Magnoliopsida > Lamiales > Plantaginaceae > Penstemon > Penstemon eatonii. The sequence continues at coordinate 75,327,792 of CM076710.1, forward strand.
TAAGAAAATACCCTACACAAGTTGGAAAATTAAGTTTGTTCCTTACCGGAAAACAACTCCACCTATCGTCGTCACAATCATTTGTTATTGGATCCGGTTGAGAAAATAAAATTGGGTGAAGCTTCATCAAGCACAATAAAACACGGTAAAAACACTTGCTAACGGTGGCGCCGGATCTACGGTAATCGGTTCTTACGATACGATTCTTTTTGTGATGGGCAAAAACGGTCAAAAACATGGCAACTTGTTCGCGCACGGTCACATATTTAGTGTCATTCAAACCCCCCACGTTTGCAAGGAAACAAACCAACTTATCAAATGAATTAATATTAAGACGTATATTATCCTTACACCTTACGGGATCTTTTTCAGTTATTCTTCGTAAGTTTTTCATCCACTTACGTCTCCTACGGATTAGGCTATACCTTAGGGGTGTCCTACGATTGGCATGTTGTTTAGAACGGTACCATATAAAAAACAAGCCGAGGATAAACCACCGACGAAACGCTATCATAACGAATTGTTTCTTCCGGTCATCCATTGTATATCCTAAGAACCAAACATTTGGAAACAAACACCAACAAACAATGAACCGTTTGTTAATAAGCCAAATCAAAATTATCTTTCAATGATAGTGAATAATAATATAGAACATGTCCAAGAGAATTTTGAGATTACCATGTATAACAAAATACATGTTCAATTGTAGTACCGGATCATCGATTATCACAAACATAAATATCACAATATTCAAAACTACTTATAATAAATTACACAAAATTGTCAACAAATACACAAAATTATATTATTGAACATGTCCATAAACATTATATCTACACTACCTTGTATAACAAAATAATCAAATTTTTATAGTAATAAATCAAGAAAATCCAAAGAGTTGCTAATAATTGAACAAGTTTTATAGAATTTAAAAAATTGAACAAAAGTTGGAATTACTACGCATAAAAAATGTAGAACATTGTGCATTATCCACAAATTCAACCAAATTACCATAACAATTTAATATAAAAATATGATAAATGTAGTTTACCTCAATTCAAATTAAAAATGAATTCCTTAAAATAATCCACGGGATACCAGTAGCACTCGCACCTGTACATGAAAATTATTTTTTGGTTAGTAAAAGTTAAATATTGATTAAAAAATTGTGGCTTAGTAGGGAGAAGTGTTAATCAAGAAATTCAACAAGAAATTCTTCACAATCCGGTATCTTGAGCTAACACCTTCATTCAATCCTGCGAAATTTTTAAACAAAATTATAATTATTATCTAGCACAACAATTATTAAAATAGAACAATTTAAACTTTATACATGAGCTCAACAAAAATTTTTTTCACAAAATATATCTATATAGTCTCAACACAATTTTATCATAAAGTAGACTCAATATTAGATCAACAAATTTGTTTCATATAAAATAGAGAACAATTATTAACAATAATTATACCCATATGTTAAAGTCTTCCAAATTATACCCGTATGGTAAAGTGGGTAGAAAACTAGAAGAGAATTCAAACAACAAAATAATTAAGAATAACTCAAAAAATTATTACCGAAATTAAAATTAATTCATTTGATAATACTACAGTTTTCAGAAACCAACTTATGCTTGATTTCTAAAAATAATTTAATATTTCCAAAAATTCTAGCTCAAGTCTGTTTTAATGCTTACTTAGAACTATTGTTGAAATAGGACAAAAGATAAGGTTTATATGTGCAATTTACACCTAAAATCGAAGAAATGTGAACAACTTACCTTACAATGGCGTCGGCAATGGTGGATGGAGGTGGGTAGATCTAAAGTGAAGGAAAGGGGTGAGTGGGATACCGTGAGGGAAAATTTGGGAATGGGGGGAAAAATGTATTTTATTGATTTTTTTGTCTCCGGTTTTTTTGGGATTATGTGGAAATTAAAGGGCAAATTGGTCTGGAAAATATTAGTTTGGCCCATTATATTACAATTGGACCAGAGGAGGACAAATTGTAATTGGGCAAATATGATGGCCTGGCCCACAAATCGGGCTATTATATGCGGGCAGCCCGCGATTTAGTAGTGCAAACTGAACACCAGATTAGCCCACAATAAAAACTGTCACCAGCCCAATTGATATGTAATTGAGGGCTTATTAATCAAAGTGAACACAGCCTAAATGTTTTAGATGTTGGAGCATTCTCGTGTTAGGTTTAATTAGAATTTATACAAACCAAAATGATTTAACTAAATTATACCAAATTCGAATTGAACCGACGTACAAATAGAACACTTAATAGTCCTCAAAGTTTGAATTCAACCAATTTTTTTTAGTGTTATATTTAGAGACCGTAGAGCTCTTTTTTATAACTTAAATGAAAATAAATAAATAAACAAGGTAAATAGAGATGAATTAACTGTGAATTTACATGGTTTCAGCTTCCGAAGCCAAGACTGGACTAGACATTTGGGTACCCTTTGGGTAGCCACTATCTGTCATGTTAAGTCACTTTAAGGGACACTTTTGCATAAAAAGTATCCTTAAAATCCCCCTAACATGGCGGATGGTGGTTACCTCAGAGGGTAGCCACGAAAATTTCGAACTTAGGAGTAGTCGAGTTGTGTTAATTAAATATTGTATGTGATGCAGATCAATATGAAATTTTCGTGGTTACCCTCTGAGGTAGCCATCATCCGTCATGTTAGGGGGATTATAGGGACACTATTTATGTAAAAGTGTCCCTAAAAGTGACCTAACATGACAGATGGTGATCTGTGTATCCACGAATATTCCGGTAAATATATATAGTCTAAACTATTATCTGATGAGCAACTACAAAATTAATGAAGTTGTGATGGAATATATATAAGTATTAAATTTTTGGGTCATTTTTTAATTCGTGTGTTCTCCAGTTTCTTATTATGAGGGTTGATATCAATTTATCTAAGGGAAATAGTAAGCTCGTCTCTTTTAGAATATTTTCTTTTGTCTATGCAGTTAGTTGTATATTACCATTTCCATTTCCGAGCTCTATGAGTTGCCAATCAATATTTATAAAGCGTGTTCAACGTCAAATACTATATCTTAAAAGAGAGTAGTCTACAACTATGTATGAATATTTAGACATGGAATTTAATAAATAGCATAAGTACGAGCAATATTCCAAAGCCTATGAAATGTTATTCAGATTTTGTGGGGGCAAAAAAAATCAAAAAGAAAAAGGAAAATGACCATCATCACAAGAAAATTGATTACAAAATAGAAATCTTATATTATTACAATTTGCACTTCCAAAAAATAGTATGAAAAGATCTCAAGTTCACACTAATTTTCAATGCTTTGAGATTGAGAGAGTATTAGAGGTTTGTGAAATAATTTCGATTTGCGTAATGTTGTTTGTTTGAATTGAGAGAGTGGTTTGAGAAATAAAGTATGTGTAAGTTTTTTTTGGAAGAGTTGGGTTGTATGTGTATGACTTTATGTCAAATCATGTTGTTGTGAGATAAATTATGTAAGAGATATGTTACTTTATGTCAAATCAGAGTAAAGTTTGTATAGTTTTTGTTTAGAGATAAAAAAATTGTTTGTTTGTTTGGACTTGAGAGAGTAGCTTGTGAAAATTAAGAGATGAATAATTAATTTCAGAAAATAAAAAACATGTTTGTTTGACATTTCTCAAACTCGAAAACTTTTTGGAAAACGCCAAACAAACATGCCCTATTAATTTTAAAATAATACTTCATAATCTCATATAAGTATAATCATTTGTCTTGTGCTGATTTAGATAGAACCCAATTATATTTTAACAATTTGAAGAAAAATTTATTTCCGAATAGGAAAAAAATAAATTGAATGGAAAAATACAAGAAAAAAGTACTAAAAAAATAATAAAATAAATAAATTATCGAGCCACTAAAAGATAGCAGCCAAATTATATAAATTGAGGGTTTGGTTGGTGAAAAGTTGGCTAATTAGGTCATGGGGACTCGTAATTATAATATTATTATTATTATACCTAATATTTTTTCGGTTTAGGCCTACACAGTAGGACTGTTGTATGCAAATTGCATAACTTCACTTCTCAAAGGGCAAAATTTTGCAAAGAAAGATTTTGTATTTCCTAAATTCCTCCCTTCTCCGCTTAGCTCCGAGAAGGGAAGGGAAGGGAAGGGAAGAAGAAAACATAAAAGAGTAGCATCAAAAATACTTATTTATTTATATATATTGGCTTATTTATTCCGCAAAGTTTGAACTGGTAATCTCGACCCTTCTTTATCGTTCCCTTTGCATCAGAATATTCATATTCACATGCCCTTTTTGTCGCTTCATTAATTTTATGTGCTATTTTATTTTTTAGGCAGTAAACTGTATGCTTATTTGTTACTCGACTTTGTTTTGAAGATAAGTGTGGAGTTGTTGGTTTTTGATTGAGGAACACTTTTTTAGTTATTTTTTTCATTTAGTCATCATGGGTAGAAAGAGTTTACAAGGTGTTGGAAACAATGGAGATTTGGGTTTATTCCCAAATTCTGGAATAGGGTTCTTATGGTGTCCACAAGATGAAAATTCCCACTTAGGGGGATTATTTGCTAGTGTAGGGCAAATGGGAATGGGTTTTGGTATATCACCAAACACTCCAAATTCTAATGAAAATACCTTAAAGCTTCCTCCGATTTTGGTTGGGAAAAACGTGTTGCCGGAACCCGAGTTGTGTGTTAATGGCTTGCCTGAGTTAGCTGGGGATGAAGCATGGGAGGTGGGAAAGGAAGGAGTGTTGCAGAATACGAAGAAGAAAAAAGGGGGTCTTAAATTGAAAATCAAGATTGCAAATGCATCTCTTAGGAGGTTGATAAGTGGTGCAATTGCGGGTGCCGTGTCCCGTACAGCAGTTGCTCCTTTGGAAACTATAAGGACTCATTTAATGGTCGGAACTTGCGGCCATTCCTCGACTGAAGTGTTCCAGGATATCATGAAGCACGAAGGATGGCAAGGGTTATTTAGGGGTAATCTTGTTAATGTTATCCGAGTTGCACCAAGCAAGGCGATAGAGGTATCCTGAAGTCTTTTCTCTATTCTTTCAAGATTTGATCTCGTGTTTCTTTATGAATAGTGGCATATTCCATGTCATTAGTTTGTAGATGTGTAAACGAGCTGAGTAGTGTCAAACGACGCACTGTTCAAGCTTGATTTGAAATTTGTATTGAACATGAAATTGTGTTTGAGCTTGGTTTGATTGTTAGAGGAACCGAGCTCAAACGGTTATTATCAAACAGCTCGAGCTGATTATCGAGTAGTTTGCTTGATATTTTTACATGTATTTTGTCAATTTTCAGCTTATCGAGTCGAGCCCGAGCCGAGCTTCAACAATTATCAAACAAATAATTATGTTCGGGCTTGTTTGATTTGTGTGACGAACTGAGCTCTCATGAGCTCGAGTCGAGTATCGAGTAGCTTGGTTTAGTTTTCAGTCCTATTAGTTTGTGACATGTTGTGTATCATTTGTCGTCATAATGAATCTTGTTTTATTATATCATCAGAAGCTATTCATTTGTGCTAATTGTTGGCATTTTTGCTCTTGTTTTGTCTAAAATGCAGTTATTTGCGTATGATACGGTTAAGAAGCACTTGACACCAAAACCAGGGGAACAGCCTAAATTCTCGATACCCGCTTCTCCAATCGCAGGAGCTGTTGCTGGAATCAGCTCTACTCTATGTACTTACCCTCTTGAACTTCTCAAAACTCGACTCACTGTGCAGGTACAAAGGATCCATTGAACTATTATTATGCATTCACTTTTTTCTTGGATTGACTTTTATCATATACAGAGAGGTGTGTACAATAACCTCTTAGATGCTTTTGTGAAAATCATACGTGAAGAAGGGCCTGCAGAGCTATATAGAGGCCTAACTCCAAGTCTAATAGGAGTAATCCCGTATGCTGCAACCAATTACTGTGCTTACGACACTTTACGAAAGACTTACAAGAAAGTTTTCAAGAAGGACGATATTGGAAATATTGCTACCCTTTTGATTGGATCTGCAGCTGGTGCAATTTCAAGCAGCGCGACTTTCCCACTTGAGGTAGCTCGTAAACATATGCAAGCCGGTGCTCTTAATGGGAGAGTTTATAAAAATATGCTTCATGCCCTTATAAGCATACTTGAGCATGAAGGGGTATCGGGTTTATATCGGGGCTTGGGTCCAAGCTGCGTGAAAATTGTTCCTGCTGCTGGAATTTCTTTCATGTGCTATGAAGCATGCAAGAAAATTCTAGTTGAAAACCAAGAAGATGCATAAAATAAGGAAAGGGCATTTTGAGGATTTACTATTCGAGATGTTTTGTTTCTGCATTTTTTTCTTGATATGTTACATCAATCGTTTTTGCTTTGATCTCGTTTTTGGTATTGAATTCTGCTCCTAGGATGTGAGAGCGTTCTTATGTTTTGGTGCTAGCGATAAGAATTATTTTCGGATCGTTCATTTTGGACTCGTGAACTTTAATAAAATTCTACTATAATGCACTCCTAAACTAGTGTGTCGATGTTTGAGTACATTGGAACATGAGCTAAATCAAGTTTTTGTGAAGTGATATTTACTTGGCTACTTTTTTTGTAATAGTTGAAAAGATGAAAGAGAAGTTGTTGCAGGTTTGTTTCTTGCTCTATTTTACATCTTTGCATTTGGTTTATTAGATCTCTCATGAGTATTCTTTCAGTTTCAAAATGGAACTCCCAAATTTATGTTGATAGAATGAAGAATCATTTTCATTCTTGTTTCTGGTTGAGTCCGAGTAGAATTCAAATCAGTGATGGTTAAAATTAAATTTGGAAAAGAAAAAAAAAACAAATAAATAACATATATTTAATGGTAAGATAAGTTAGCTTAACATGTCCCATCCCATGTTGACTCAACCAAATATTACACACCTTTCCCCAATCAACCTAAGCAAAAATATTTCAGGTTTTAATTAGACTGCGCTATTATAATCTCTAATCACAAACTAATTCTTAAGTAGTAACTCCTCAAAGCATTTAGAAAAGTCCTCTTGGGAAAAACCACCTTCTGGTTGACTCAAAATCAATAAAGATGCAGCCCTCAACTTGGACTATACCTTCGCTACCGGAATAATCTGTAATTCAACTGGTTTGGTTTGATTTGTAGGCATTTTTCCCAAAATAAATACTTGTCCACAATGCTACTTTTTCCGAAGCCTCTGTCATCTTGGAAGCATGCCAATTCCTTCACGAAAATGCCATAGACGAGGCTAACTTTGAAAGCAACTACAACAATGCAATCAGCTTCATTCATACCAACACGGACGTGGACGTGGACCTCCATAGTCCTCAGCGTTAACTCCAAAGGTACTGGAACAAATGACCAGAATGAAAGCAATATCTAGGAACGCAAACGGTGTCTTGTTAAATGGGCAGAACACCACTTTTTTATAGGTATTTTTAAATGTAATGTTATTCCTTGTAATGTCTTTTGACATCGTTTCACCCAGGAAAAAAAAAGAAAAAAAAAGAAATACACATTCCTCTGGAAACAAAATTAAATTATGAAAAACAATACAGAAGGTTTTTTAAACAAAACTGAACTATGAACCAAGGGAGGGAGACTAAGAAAAAGTTCACAACTGCCAACCTGACTGAATTAAGAACCCTAGATTGTCATCATATGCAAGTCCTAACTTGGGAAATGAATTTTAATTATCAACTCAACCTGAAACTCCTAATAAAACAAACATGAAGAACAAGATAAAGTATAGATCATTTAACTTTGCTCTTCACCATCTCTAGCTCTCTCCTCTGCAGCAGCTGCCATCAATTCATCAAATTTATCCGTCTTCCCCAGCACTATCTCAATCTTAACAACAAAAAGTAGCATATAATCAGCTGAAAATGTATGCATAAATGAGTGTAATAGCAACATTCTGATCTCAGCCGGTAGGAAAAGTGCAACATGAGCAACACTAGCTCCTCCCAACCAAATAACAAAGAGATATTTTAAAGAATTATTGTGTATAACAAAAAAATAAAATTTTTAGGTGAAAGTAAGTTTCAAAAGAAATCGAGTAAAGAGATACAAGTTTCCCTTGTAGAAGACCATAAAGGATACCAGAATGTTTTAAGGGCATTTCACCCTCAAACTTTGATGTCATTTACCACTTATAATGAACTAACCTTTGCTTTTGAGATAGGCCGACCTCTCGATTCATCTCTGATCTCAACAGTGGATGTCGTGATCTCTGCATTGTGTCACAACATTGCTGTTATTACGTAAACAATATCATGATAAAACTTTTTATACCGGCCAACAATATGATGCCAGTAAAACAAAGTTATTGCTTTGAGACTTACTCTTCTCAACTGCAAATCCATTATTCTTAAGGATCTCTGCAACACTCACGACTGTGGAAATAGCTGCAAACAAAGAAAAGTTCAAACAATCAACAGTAATAAAATAGAGGATCTTCCGTATATTAGAAATACTCCACTAATTCTATTATACTGTAGTGTAAAAGAAGAATCTGGAGAAAAGATCTCTGACATTAATTAGAAAGCTTAACCGGATAACACAAAGTTTGATTTTAATGGAAGAGGTAGCTCAAAGGGTACATTGTGATTAAGTAGGACGCTAAGCTACATTAATTATAATCAATTGAATTTGATTCGCAGGAATGATGCGAGTGGCTAAAAAGCATCCCAGCCAAAAGTATCGAAACACCCATTTGATACTTTGATACCTACTATAGTTTTTCATACCCCTACGAAGTCTTAAGTCTTAACTCCGACCCAAGTCAACAAATTAAAAATCACTGTTTAAATTAATTTTAAAAAGCAATTTATATTAATTTCAATAAAAATTAAAATTAAACTCATATTAAAAAATGCAACTAAAAGTTTGAAATTAAAAAAAAAAATCCAAAAAGTCAAATACAAAATTAAACTTTCAAGTATTAACCACATGGCATAGATATCTGTATCTTGTCCATCTGTCAATTCATGAACGATTCTTTAGATTTCAGATTTTATTTAATAATACTTAAATACATTTAAAAACACAATTAAACTAAAATTCAACCCAAAACTCAAACTAATTACTTTTAAAACCTAATTAGACCCAATTCAAATACATACACAGCCCATAATTAGAACTCAATTTTTAAATAGAAATAAATCTACTGATTTAACCTAATGAAATACTCTAACCCTAATCCGCACTCAACTCGCACACACTCACAACAGCCCTCCTGCCTCTTTTTGTCTCTTTCCCCTCGCTTCCCTCCTTAACCTCCCGCCCACCGCCGCACCCACCACCCCTCTTTTACCATATGTTTTTGCAATTTTGACTTATATTTTCTGTAATTTTGAGGAAGGCTAACCTCACCGTTTCATGACCGTTGTGCAACGTTACCTTCAGGAAAGAATTTTCCTTCCCGCCCTGAAAATTTGATGCTTCAGACTCGAGTTTTTTGTGGGTCCTAAGAGCTAGAAAATGCAAAATAAGACCTGTATTTGATGTCAGGTTGACATCTTCAAATATGAGGTATGAAAACTGCAAATGTGGCATAAACCCTCCCAACTGCATTTTGATAACCCGTTTGCAAAAATGGAGATGCCGATGCAACTAAGGTCCCATTGTGTTGTCCACATATGCCTTAGGCGGCAAAAATAGAATCCCAAAAAAATGAAGCATCAAGTTTCTGATGGCAGATTAACTCCTTCGCAAGGGACACTTTTCATTGGTAAGACGATTATGAATAGAAATGTGAGATTAACCTCTTTTCATCTCAAAATTTAAAATCACAACTCATAAATACTAAGCTGAAAGAAGAGGGGGGAAAGTTTACGGACATAATCTTAACTACTACCCAAATAATCAATCTGACACATGAAAAATATTAGGAAACAGAAGTGCCATGTGGCTAAAAGTCTGATTTTATAATCAATACTTTCAATATTCTTTAATTCTAATTTACTTTTGACTGTGCAAGTACTCTACTTCCCAAATCAAAGAAAAAAAAGTCACTCTACTGCGAGAACATTTCCAACTAAGACATACAAAAAATATGTATATCAATGCATTTTCAGAATAACCTAGTTCTAGTATGTCCACACATTGTGAAATTGAAGAGAGGCCACATACTTATGCTAATGAATAAGACGTACCAGGTCACCAGATCATGCCAATGCATAACCAGAACCCCATCGAAAATTCTCATCAACTAAACAGAAATAAAAGGCGATAAAAACACACACACACATACATATATATATATATATATATATAGTTAAGAATGCGAAAAATTACCCATTCCAAGAGCTGAAAGCTCCACCTCTTCGTGCTGCTGCATGTACCTCTGCACATATAAACCAATTTCAGATCCATATAATAAAACATCTATCATTAATCACATTTACCAATACATACATAGAAGATTAATATACCTTAGCGAGATTAACGTAGAAGAAGAGGGGTTTTTTGGTGTTGGAGACTTGGATTCGATTCTTCTTCTGTGTGTCTTGAGCAATGTTGATGTTACTCAATCCGTCTGTAATTTCTTCCATCTTTTGTCAATTTTAATTCTCAGAAACCGTTAGCTTTTTAGTCTTATCCAATTTGAGAAGTATATCTGTATGTTTATGTTGTAGAAGAATTTTTTGGGAGAGTAAATAGCAAATGAGGGGAGGGGGTATCTTTGCCTTTTCAGTATTATTTTGTCGTGTAGGGGAGGTGGAGAGAGAGTTTCGGTCATGTGCGAACATTTGTTGTTCCCTTCTTACCCCTCGCCTAGGGTTTCTTTTTAATTATTTATTATTTACTGTATTAAATACTACCACAAATTATATAAGTTAATATTATGAGTAAAGAAAAACGTGTGTAATTTTATTGTTTGAAGCTATGCGGTAAATAACTGAGTTAAGTATAACAATATATTTTATAAACTTAATTTGATTTTTATATCAATTTCAAGATCAGTATGTATTTTAAGAGAATGCATCGAGAGATGTGATAAGCTTTAATCGAGTCAAATATGAATTGAGCTCAAAATTTCACATACAAATTTTTTATGCTTGTTTTGTCGATTGAGTTGAACTCGAATCACTTTTTCAATGTAGTAAAGTAATCAAGTTTAATCTAATTTGTAAAATAATCCGAGTTTCAATTAAAGGAAAGCTAAATGCATTTCCTATAGACGGTAGTTTTGAATTTCGCCTAAAGCTCAATTCAATTAGTTAAATATTTAGATGATTCATCTCATTTGTTAGGACAATTTTGAACCAAAACTTGATTGATTTTATATCCTTAGTTGGGTTATTATAAAAATATTTTGGGTTGATTTTATTTCGATTTGGTCTTAAAAATTGATTTCAGGGTTTTCGACAAAATCTTTGAAATTTGATTTCAGTGAAATACGAAGATGGTTAACTAATGAATTTAAAAGTTCGAAATATGAATAAAGTTAAGAGTTGAGACATGTGTCAAAGGGCTCAAGATCCTCTGTACCACAAATAAATAATTGACACATGTACATGTGTCAATTATTTATTTGTGGTACACAAATTGTGGTACAGAGGATATTCACCCGTGCCAAAGTCATAATATTGATTAGTCATTCATCCACACCCAATTTTCACTTGTGCAGGCAGCAGGCCCACTCTTCATTAAGTTCCAATTATAAACCAAGTTAGGGAGGCTCAAAATGTTGGGTTTGAAAGAGAAAAATATATGGAAGTTGTTAGAACTTAGGCCATCTCCAATGGGTATGGACTTCCATTCCCCTCAGACTCCCATTCCCCTTCAGACTCCTCTTTTTATAGTCATCTTCAGTGACTCAATCTTCACATTCTATTTAATTCCAATTCTCAAACTTCCCCACTCTCACTTAATTTTTCCAATCTTCACATTCTACTTAATTCCAATTCTTATTCATTAATAATAATAATAATAACAATAATAATAATAATAATAATAATAAAGTAATTAGTATATTATAATTAATACTAAATAATTTAACATTGTCATCAATAATAATTAATTTAGCATTGACATTAATAATAAAAAATATTTAATAATAACAATACAATAGCATTACAATAATTAGTAACTCATATCCTTAGAAGAATATATGTTCCGGCGTCACCAGATACGATCAGTAGAAGTCAATCGCCAACTTCAAGCCGACTTAGTCGAACATGCGTGGTTAACACACGGTCCAAATGGTGGTCATGTGTAATATTTCCAATATATATTTGATAGGGTTATGTCATTTCTAATTTAATTTATCGTATTTAAATTATGCAACCAGTATTCTATTTTTAATCTAGAAGTCGTATTTAGTTTCAATGTAACTTTATTTATTTAATTCTCATATTTTTCCATTCTCACTTAATAAAATTAATAATTATAAAGCTAAATAATAATGACAATTTATAAACATTGTACATAAAATTATAATATTACAAGTTATAAAAGTACAAAATGCACAAGTAATAAAAATTAATTAATGTTTAGATATTAATTAAAAGAATATATTTTTATATATTTACATTAAAAAAAATATGGGGCTGGGCGATGCCCAGCCCAATTACAAAAAATTAAAAAAAAAAAAGAAGAAATGGGGCTGGGCGATGCCCAGCCCAATTACTTAAAACAAAAAAAATAAAAAAAAAATAAAAAAAAGAGAAAATGGGGCTGGGCGCGTCCCAGCCCCAAAAGAAGAGATGTGTGGGGCGGTCCACTCATCCACCGCCCCACACATCTAGGAGGTGGTTGAGAGGTGCTCAACCACCTCCCAAAATTTTCCCCTTTACCCAATAAACTTCAATTTCCTTCCCCCCTTCTCATGGATTCCCCTTCACATTCAAGCAATGGAGATGCCCTTAGTAGTAGTAAAAATGATAGGGATCGGATAAGTATTTACCGACTTCAAACTTGGAGTTTTGAGTCTAGACCTGCACAAACACATTTTCAAAAATAGCTTAAACTTAACTTTTTGAACTTTAAGAATTGCATGGATAATACTTAGAATTCCCTTCTATCCCTATGCTAGAGATTACTATGAATCTTATGCTTGTTATAAGGTATCCGATAAACAAGTGAGCTATTTTTGAATTTTTCTCTGAGAAAATGCCCTATAAAGCAATGATAACTTCAAGCGAAAAACAACAATTCACAATCACACAGAAGAAAAACATCAAAATGAGGATTTCATAACATTAATAGCCCCTGAATGTTGAGTACAAAATATTTAACACCAAAAGTTAGAGCGCACTATTTCAGTTATATCTCCATTTTCATTCCTACCAGCATCATGTTAGTCATTCAGCAACAACTTAAGCTACTTAAAGAAAGTCATACTCCGCCTCTGCTAATCAGGTTATGAACAAAAGACAAGGTCAAGAACTCAATCCCAGCCGCTGGCAACAACAGGACCACAGTTATACCCATACCCGTATGAACTCGAAGCATGTGGGTCGGGAACAGGGTAATTTGCAGCATAAGGGAAATTGTAAGCAATATGACCACCAGATTGATTCAGTATGGGCATATTGGGAGCAGGGTAAAGATCGGCATATGCAGCTGTATCAGCAGGTTGGCTCGAGTAGTCATCATTGCCGTAATCACCATAGGAACCATTTCTAAAGTCATGGCCACCAAAGTCACTGCCTTCATAATGGGATGTTCTACCACTCCCACCACCACCGTATGCATTCTTAGCAAATTCATCAAGCCAAGTTGGAATTTCTTGATTTGCTTCCTGCATCAATTCAACAAGGGCTTTTGCAAGCGGTGCATTCCTTTTGGTGAAAAAAGCAGTTGCTAAACCAGATTGGCCTGCACGTCCAGTTCTTCCTATCCTATGAACATAGTCGTCCACGGACCTTGGCAAGTCAAAATTTATGACATGAGCTACATGAGGAATGTCCAAACCACGCGCAGCAACATCGGTTGCAACAAGAATTGGAGTGCGCCCACTTCTGAATGATTTCAATGCTCGTTCTCTCTCCTGCGACATTAAAAGATTACGGTTTTTCAAGGAATATAAAAAGATCAGGTTCAACTAATGTTTTAAATATTCCAGATTTTATGGGGAATTTACTAACGACAATGTACTTACCATTTGTAGTTTATCGCCATGTATGACAGTAGAGGGAAAACCTGCCCTGGATAACCAATCTTGCAGAGAATCTGCTCCTCTCTTTGTCTCCACAAAGACAAGGATCAAAGAATTCTGCAAGAGAACCACATATCTTCAATACAAACTAATTGCAGGTAATCAAGTTTAGAGGGAACAACAATGTAAAATTTGTACCTTAGCAGGGGCGTCTTGTGAAGAAAGAAGATTCACTAAACGATCTCTTTTGTCCATGTCGGAAACAAATTCAACTTTCTGAGCAATGAGATTAGTGCTGGAGCCAACCTTTCCAGCAGTTATAAATATGTAGTTTGTAAGAAAATCTGATGCCAGCCTCTGCAAACAGAATAGTCCAGATAGCCATTTGACAGACAATATTCAGATATAGAAATTTATTTATACTTAAGTAATGAGATTTCCATAAAAGAACATGAATAGGATCAACAGCTATGAAGAATTAAACCTGTATTTGAGCTGGGAATGTTGCACTGAAAAGCATCGTCTGCCTCGCACCAGGCTGAGGCATACCCATTTGTTGAACAATCTTTCGGACTTGGCGTTCAAAACCCATATCCAACATCCTATCAGCCTCATCCAATGCCAAATATTTAACGTTCTGAAGAGAAACGTTTTCTCTTTCAATCATGTCCATTAACCGACCTGGAGTCGCAACCAATATGTCCACACCTTTTTCAAGAATGCGCAACTAAACAATTACCAGAAACAGTGTAAATATTGAACAGTTGAACTAAGGCCAACAATAACAATCTCATAATCTGCTCTTAACAGCCTTAATTTCTCACACAATTGATAAAGAAAATGATAAATATAAGATGATAAATCCAAACCTGTGGGACAATAGGGGCCCCGCCATAAGCAACAGCCACTTTGAGTCCAGTTTGATATGAAAACTTCTTTGCCTCATCATGAATCTACAAATACACGAATATATTAATAGGGATGAAAATCAAATCGAGCAAATCATTTTTATATTCTAGCCAAGCTCGTCATACATATATGAAATAGGATTTCACATTTAATAACCTTTAAAGCTCGATTCTAGAAGCTAAAAGTTGACTAAACACACACACACACACACACACACACACACATATATATATATATATATATATCAAACTACTCGATACTTCGAGCTCGGATCATTTAACAATCAACCAAACTCAAATAAAATTTTAAACTCCATCAAACATTCAAGCAAAAACTCTATACTACCTGAGAAGACAGCTCTCGAGTGGGTGCCAGTATGAGAGCCCTAGGACGAGCCAAAGCGCTTCGTTGATGACTCCTATTGTAGTTATTAGCAGTCTTTTGCGGTTTATCAACCAAAATACGACTGATTATGGGGAAGCAGAATGCCGCCGTTTTGCCTGAGCCAGTTTGCGCACACGCCATCAAATCTCTCCCCGCCATAGCCACAGGAATCGCGTGCCTCTGAATGGGCGTAGGCCTCACGTACCTACACCTCCTAATGTTATCGCTCAACGCCGTCGTACAGAACCCCATATCCTCAAACGACGCCACGGCTGCCGGAATGTCAGTCCCCGTCGCCTCTACCGCCATCTCACTGTACGCATTTTCTATTTCTTCTTCCTGGGGAGTAGTCACCTTGAGTTCGTACAATTTCTCGGAGATTTTTTCGATGACGGGGTTGTGGGGGGGACGGCGGAGGTGAGGGGGGCGGTATGAGGGTCGGGTGTGGGGTTGGGCGGAACCGCTGCCGGAATGGGGAAACCAAGGTAGCGACGACATTGTGGTGGTGTTGATGAATGATGAGTGAGGGTTTTGCTTTGAAATGAAGGAAGGGGTTTACGTACTGTGTAGTGAAAAAAAGCTATAGATGAGGACAAAAAGGAAAAAACTGATTGATGAGAGAGAAAGAGTGCAGGTGAAGGGCTTGTTTGTTTCTATTCGTATTAATATGTACATGTGTATTTAAATTTCCACTTGCGTATATATTTGTTAATTAAAATTTTATTTTTTTAATGTTTCGGTTAGGGTTTTATATAAAAAAAATTGCCTAGTTAGGTTTTAATAAAAAAAAAATTATTAAGTTAATTAAACTAAGAAAATTTTAAAATTATACTTATTTTTCATCACCACTCATTAAAAAAATTAACTTTTTGATAATTTTAGCATAAACAATGGAGATTTTAATCCATGTATGTATGATAGTTGTTTTAATAAAGTTTTCATGTTTTGATTTTCTAATGATATTCAAAATCATGGACCTCATTTAGTTAGTATTTTTATTGTGGAGAGAGAGAGAGAGTTTAAATTTGTTATTGGGAATCTGATTCGTACCTTAGAATTGATCAGGAATAATGGGTTGGTTGGTTGGGGTATGATTATGAGTGAAAGAACAATAGTGAAAAAGGACATCTTACTATTTTTTGGAAATTGCTAATATAGTCTTGGTTTTGCTGTACATGATACTAGCAATTAGAAATCTAGTATATTTAATACGACTGTTCATCTTCTTCTTATGTTAGAGCATCTCCAGTAGTCACTTTTTTAGCTCTTCCAATAGCTAAAAACATAAATATACATAACCAAGTTAATTTTTTGTCCTCCAGCAATATCTTGTATTTATACAAGACTATGTAAAATACAAGTTTGGACTTGCATATATGGATGTCCATGTATATTTATACAGGACATCCATGTCAGCAAATTTATGTCTAAACTATAGTTTATTAAATTGATTTGAGTTAAATTTATTGGTTTGAGTTAAATTTTTTTTATTTAAACTAAATAGTTTATTAAATCGTTATTTAAAGCCATTTTTTGCAATTTTTTAATTTATTATATTTAAATAAAAAATATTAAAAAAAATATATTTATTAGTTATATTTTACGTATAAATGTAATAAGTTTTTTGTAATGTCATTTATAATTTAAAATAGGAAAAAGAATAAAATATAATAATTCTGAAAATTTTAGATGATGACTGCTGGATTGGATAGTTATAACTGAGTAGCTAAAACACTGTTCACCATGTATAATTTAATATAGATGACCACTTATAGATGATACTGCCGGAGATGCTCTTATCTAATCGACGAGAAGATGGAAGGGCTTCTTTGCTAGGAACTGGGGATAAATCACAAGTCACTCATTCATGTTTTCGAAATTTGATTGGTTTTGTAGGACAAAGTTCTATTTTATGATATTTTTATCTCTTCAAAATGATTTACTAAAACACTAAGATCCAATTGAAGACATAAAACATAAGATAAATTGAGATTTTATATATCAAAATTTTGTTGGACAAAGTTCTATTTTATCTCCCTAATTTTTTTTTTCTAAGCTAAATATTAACAAATTGAAAACTTTTCGTGTTTGTTGCTGAAATAGAAAAATATATATATATAAAATTAAAGGAAAATTCTATGCCATCGTTAGAAAAATTGAACTTTAAGCATTTTCATATCACACATACGTCATGTAATTTCTATATAGCATACATACTATGTGGAAATATACAAGATCAATGTGGTATAATTTATCTATTAACTCCAATCAATTATATAACCAAATAAATTACATATGAATATATAAATATCTAATTGAATGAATGTTTCAATGTTATATGACCCTTTCAAATACTTCTATCAATTAAACAAATTATTTATGAAAATCATAGAGGTTTAGAAAAATACAAGACTGAACATGAGAACGACCTGCAAAAATAAAAGTGAGTTGCTACCAATTTGAGCACGAAAAATTCTAATTCAAATTCAATTTGGCTGAACTCATTCACCAAAAAACAAGTATAATTTTGCAGTTGATTTTAGGTTCTCCAATCGACAAGTAAGTTTGTTGTACTTGCTATGTAAATATTTTAGATTTGATCAAATTTAGTTTGAGCAAAAATTACCCGTTGAGCACACCGAACACCACCCCGAATCAGAACGAGAAATAAGGAATGAAGCTCATATAGAGCTAAATATAAAATAGGCTTGTATCTGGTCCCGATTTTAACTAGAGACACTTGAAAAATGTTATTATCAATATCTAAACAACGAAGTACTAAGGACAAAAAATCTTTTCGTACAATTGGTCTATGAAATTTTCATAAACTCTATAATTATAAATACAACACATCATATATTATGAGAGCATGACATTATCAAAATGAATTACAACCACAAATTTAAAGAAATGTGATAATTCAAACTTGCTTGTCCATGAGACAATCGTAATTAAATCAGCATGACTACCAGAGAATGTCCCATAATCATCTAATGGAAACACAATCTAGCTCGACTCCAAAAATTGTTTATGAGATATATCCCCTTCAAACTTGAGTTCGCTATTTTATAGTGACTGGTCAAATCCACTAAATCATTCATTTATTGATTTTGACTCTCATTTTTCAATGTATATAGTACATCCTTGTCCTAAAAAAATTCTTTTATTTTCTTGTTAGTATTAAAAAATAAAACTTTTGTTCCTTAAATAAAATTATTTTTCTCAAATATTCTCTCATTAAAGATAATGGTTTGACACAATCAATTATGAACCACTACTTTTAAGAACATAAATATTAATATTTTAAAAAACTACTCTCTTCTTCCCGAATATTTTGCTCCCCTCGGATTTTGCGCGAAGTTTTAAATGAGAGTTGAAAAAACAAAACTTTCAGACATCTTTACATTTTTGTCCTTAAAAGAAGTGGTTGAAAATCAATGGTGTCAAATCATTACTTTATGGAAAATTATATTTTTGAAGGGGAGAGGGAGGGAATCATTTTAAGAGATGGAGTAATATTTTAAAAAATCCTCCAAAAAAGAAAAAAAAATAGAAGTAAAAAAATTTGGCACATTAGGAGTAAGCTCTTAAGTCTTAACTAAAATGTCTAAAATTCGGTGTCAAACCTCAAGGAAGAGCAAGGAATACGAAATCATATAAATAATCATATTTGGTCACGGCCATGTATAAACAATTAATAATTTAAGAGATATGACTAGGGGTGAGCAACTCAAACCGGATCGACCGGATCGACCGGACCGAACCGAAACCGACGGTTCGGTCCGGACCATTTACCGAATCGGAATTTTGGTTCGGTAAACGGTTCTTGTCCGAGAACCGAACTCCAAAAGTACCGGTTCTCGGTAGAACCGGTAGGTTTACCGAACCGAACCGGTTGGACCGAAACTTTTTTTTTTTTTTCATTATCCATTTATCAAACCCGAACCCAGAACCAAAATCTGACCCCAGACCCAATTTACCATACCCAAAAACCGAACCAACTCCCCAATTTCTCTTATTTCTCTTTCATTTCAAAATCAAAAACCCTAACCTTCCTTTTCCTTCCAATTCACCGCCGCCCACCCACTGCCGTCCGTCTCATTCCTCCGGCCGCCGCCATCCTCACAGCCATCCGCCACTTTCACTTTGCCCTAACCCGAACGAAGTCCCACACTCTCACTTTCACTTTGCCCTAATTTTTGGATCTCCCTATACCCGAACCCACTTTTAATTTCTTGTTTTGTTGGTTTTTAGAAGAGAAGAAGAAAGAATGAAGAAAGAAGAAGAAAAGAAGAAGAAAGAAGAAAATGAAAGAAGAAGAAAGAAGAAAGAAGAAAGAAGAAGAAAAAGAAAATGAGCTGTATTTGGACCGAATCAGTTTTCTTTTTTTTTTTTCTTTTTTCAGTTTTCTTAAAAAAAAAAAAATCGGTTTTTTTGGACCGAACCGGACCGACTACTTCGATCCGGTAAACGGTCCGAGATTTTTTGGGACCGAACCGGGCCAGAACCGAACTTCGGTTCGGTTCGGTCTGGCCCGGTTCGGTCCGGTTCGGACCAAATGCTCAGCCCTAGATATGACGATGCAATTCACAATTTGACACACATAACTAATAGTCTAATACTCAAGTCAACTACTTGACATGAGATTTTTCTTTTTCGTAAAATACTAAATCAATGTAATTGGATCATGTTATAATTTAATTCATGACAAAATATCAGATAGCTGAGTATTAATTTTTCAAGAAAAATATATTCCTAAATTATGTATTTTGGCTTTCTAAATGGTGACCAATAAAAATCAACACTAAAATATACACCAAGTAATTAAGTACAATATTAAGAAAAACCAAAATCTTTGGGACCAGGAGTCCAGGACAACAGTGTATTAACAACATAACTAGATCTTCACTTGAAAGAGAGAAAAACAAAAAAAAATTCATCTTCATTCTTCAGTAATCCAGTGCATCACCAAAATCTTATACCTAAGACAACAGACTTACAATGAGTACAATCCTTCAATGAGACGTAGCAATCTTCAAGCCTGAAGAACCTGACAATGAACCACTCGATTCTTATGTCGATTTCCACCTGCAAGATTCGACAAAAAATTCGCCACCAAAGTCTTGAAATGCCCTTTTCCCGATATAGTTTCCCACAAGTGCTCCGCACTAACAACCCTCCCATGGTCAGATTTCGAAACATCAACCAATGAAATACTCAAATTATTTCTTACAATACACAATTTACCATTAAGAGGAAGTAAAGCTGCTGCCTCAAAAGCCTTTGAGTTCCCCAAATGCATTTTACTATCAATATGCTTACTCCAAGAACCGGTAGTTTTATCATATATCCTAAGTTTACACCCATCTTTGCATTCCAAAGCATATAAATGCCCATTAATCGTAGTGCAAGGATTTCTCCAACCAGCAACCATTCCATCATAAACAGGGCACCAGCTATCATTCTCGGGTTCATAAACCTCACTAAGTACTTGCCTACGTGAACCGAGCCCTTTCAAGAACCACTTTCCTTCATAAACAACCCCTATAAAAGGCACCATTGCAGTGCTCATATCAGAAATAAAAGACCATCGATTTTTATTCGGATCATAAACCTCAGCTGATCTTAACGACCGGTGGGTCCCCTCATTTTCCCCACCAGCTACATACAAACAATTGTTAATAACACAGCAACTGAAGAAATGTCGCCTCCGAAGCATATCTGGGGCTCGATGCCATTTATTAGTCCTAGCACTATAGTAAACAACTCTTCTCATTGAACCCTTTACTGGATCTTTTCCCCCAAATAGATAAAGGTGACAGCCACTTAAAACTGCACATCCGAAATCGAGGGCTTCAGAATATTCTCTTGGTACAGGAGGGAGAGCTTGCCAAAGTTGGTATATTGGGTCAAATGCGTGCCACGATATTTTTCTATCACGGTCTCTTTTCATTATGTATATCCATTCCTCGGCAATTGTGAGATTTTTTCTGAGGGAGTAAAAGAAATTACCAGCTAAGAGACGATACCATCTTTTGCAGACTAGCCTAAGCTTGCAATGCTCGATTCTTGGTACGCGGATTAAGCAAGCGATAGCAAGATCGTCCGGAAGTCCAGGAAGTAGAGGGGATTGGTTCCTGTTTCTATCGCGTGGTGGCTTTTGTCTGGTAGGGTGGATGGAGGGTTTGATGTCGGGTTGGAGACAGAGCTTTGCCCCTGGGACGTACTTTTTAGCCCCGGCTACGGTTTTTAGGCCGGCATCTACCCTACAAAGGCATGCTGTTGTATCTACCTGTATATTGTAATCAAGATTATTGTTAATACTTCGTTAGCAAGAAAAATAATTTGAACATTTCGTGCCACGCCAGAGCATTAACATTGCCAACTACGTTAGATGCTGTTAAATGAAAAAATTCTGTCATTTATTATAGTTTTCGAGAGTATTAAATTAACCAAAAATAAAAAGAAAAAGAATATGCCTCACACCTATGGATATCATATCAGTGCATCAGCACCTCCCACCTTGTGGTGTTCTTGAACCTCTAAAAACACAGTTTGGACACTATTGGACCTATAAATTATCCAAGGAAAGTAAAGGCAGGAAAATCAGAGAAAAAGGAAATTCTGCCACATTTTCACACCTTGTGGTTTCTTAACTAAAATCCAGAGTTCAATTATTATTAAAAGTGGAGTTTTTTTCCCCAAAGAAGAGGGGAAACAAAATTTGGGGAGAAGCAGAGAGAGTAAAGGAGATTGTCATTATAGTATTCTTCTCTAAAGGGATAATCACTTGCCAGAAAGACAAGAACAAGTAGGAGGTTGTAACTTGTTACCAAGGAAAAATCATTGGTAAGTCTAATGCACATTTTCTTTTTAGTAGATACATAGTTAGGAATAAGTGGAGCTCTTTCGTGGGAGTTCTTAGAAATTATTCTAGTTCAATCGTCCAATTATATTGCTTAACTAGCCCTGAATTTCCAAATATTTATACAATACTCAATACTAATTGACATGCACTAATTTGAGCTATGAGGCATATACAACACCCATTTAGACAACTCAACAAAGTGTTATGAATATCACTGAGATCTGTGTAAATGACAGTATATTAAAAAGAACCAATGTTATATATCAATCTTAATTGACTTACAATGTGGAATAATCATTCAAAATGAGAAAAAAATAGTATTTTGCTGAGAGAATTTTGAAAAGTTAGTATGATACACTCTAAAAAACATCTGAAAAACATTATGTAGTTCTCACAAATAATATAATGAAGTATGTAGTTAAGCAGTTCCTTTCTATGAATTTACATTCTCGTTGAGAGGATTATTTCTAAAACTAAATTAAGTATTAATCCCATTCTAGTGGGCAAAGACCATGGACCATTTAGTTATGAACCAACAGATGTATACTTAATTTAAACTTGATTATCATTGGGCAATGAGAGTGCCAATAGTCCATAAACTTCCTATAAGTGGCCTTGCTATCCTTATTCCTCAACAAAAACTTTCATCCTAGAAATTGGAACCAGAGCAAAAAACACTACTTCAAAAACGCAAAGCACAAGAAAAAAACATTGTATAAATAAACAAGATTATAATAAGGAAATAATAAAGCATTTACCAGGGGAGGCTGAATTACTCTCTCCATTCTTGAGTGTTTGACCACTAGCCAATTCCAAATACTCTCTCCTATTTAATAGCTCAATTGAGGAAGAGCTCCCAAAATGCCCAATAACTATATAATCACTCCGAGTTTGAAATTCACAATATTGATATGTTAAAAAAGAGGACTAAAACTCGAACAATCAACTGACAACATAGAGTAAAGCAATCTTGAGAGCAAAGGCATGTGCGAAATAAAAAACCCACATGGAGGAAGTTGATGAAATGAATTGCCGTGAATTGTAGAGAAAGGAAAACCCAAACCCCACAGAAATGTCTTATCCAACAAAAGGAAACCCTAAAACCCCCAAAAATGCGAGACAGCAAGAAAATGGTGGGCAAAAAAGAAAGATATTACTCTTTAGATGGAGACCCCTCCTCTAAATTGAAATTCTCGGATTAATGCTCTTTCACACCATTAACGCCTTCAGTGGAGAAATGGGCCCATTCGAAATAAACTTACCAAGCACAAGAGTGTTGCTCAACAAAACACCAAAAGGATGAAAGCAAAAGTGTAAAATTAAATTAAATAGTAGTATTACTAACAAATTGAATTTGAATTATGAAAATTGAATACTCCAATAAAAAGGGTTGTGGGGTCAAACTCAAAGTATGTTTGTGTATACGGTGTTGCATCATTCTTTGGTTTGTTTAAAATTTAAAAATTTAGAAATTGAAGTATGGACAAAGATTCTAATGCGTAGATGAGGGTCCCATTTAGAACCTTTTTTAACAAAAAATAATGTGCCTTAAAGTATGAGAAATTTTTGTTGTTTTGATTTGGCCTGGATGGATTATACTCCACTTGGACTTGACTTTCTTGATATTCAACAATGGTGGTTAATAATAGTGTGTCATCCTTTTAGTTTTACTAATATTATTTTCATATAACAATATATTATATTATAAGTAGTAGTAGTAGAAAATGATAAGTTATTTTATGCTGACATCACATGGTACAGTTGTTCAGTTTTCATTCTTTCACAAAAATGAATCGAATCAATAATATTATAACTTCCAGAAGGAGGATTTTTTATTTTTGATAGTTTATTCAAAAAGTAGTATTAGATATTTTCATATTTGGTTCACGAAAGAATGATCATTCACTCAAAAGGACTTGAACTTAGAGTTATACCAAAATTGTTGGGTTTGGGTGTTGGCCGGGTTGATTTGACTATAAAACTTCAAATCGAGTGGACATAGTTCTGGGTCGATCCGATTGGTTTGGAGTTAGTTTTGTATTTATCTGCCATATTAATTTTTGCGTGCATTGCTTTAATTTGGGGTTAGTTCAACAAACATAGATAGGAGTAGAACATTAGTTAGTTTTAGTGTTACTTACAAATCTCACTCTCAATTTAATTTACATGAAACTATGTTCTGGCACCACTCTCAATTATTATTGCACGTTTCATACCTTTGAAACAGAAGAAATATACTTATGATTGAAGTCGAAGTCTTCAATAAACAAATTAGATGAGAAAAAATATAATAAGAAATAATAAGTTTGATCGATCACAACTCGTGTTTTACTTTAACAATCAAACTAAATCGAATACAACTTTGAAATCAATAATAAAAATAATCATAGTATAAAACTTGAATATTGTGTTTTTTATATTACTTGACTAGTTTATACCCGTACTTGCAGCAAAATATATGGTATTCTTCTGGCCTTTACCCATGTTCACAAGAATGTCCTGTCATGATTGTAATAGTTTCAAATACTCAAAAAAACTCACAAGACTTGCTATCTAAACAAACCTAGTAAAACCAAACAAGACATTATCTAATTTTGTTTCAAAAATATAGTTTAATTATTAAGCGAATTCGAACTTTTGATCAAACATGAGTCAAACTCAAGTAATTCGACAATCTTCATAAACGTCCTTATATAATTGTTAAATGAGTAGAATTCAATGGAACTTTAAACGAACTGAACATCGATGATACTCAAGTAGTTTGAAATTTTCATATATATATATATATATATATCATCATTTTCAATGATCATGTCTAGTTCGTCGAAATCGAATTTTAGGCAATATTCATTATTCTCATTTCATTTGTTATGCAAAGCAAATGAGTCTAAACAAACTTTGTTCACTCTATTCTGACAATCCAAACATGGGTATACTTGAGAATAATCATGAGTCAAAGAAAATTCGATTGTATCTAATTTGAAAGACTAATTTCAGAAACAGAGGAAGTATGAAAAGAATCATGTAATCCAGAAACAAAAAGTTAAAAAACACATCATCTATACAGAACTTTACTGTGAGTAAAACTAACAAGTATCAATTTTGCTAGCTATAATTTTGTGGAAATATGCATCCTGAAAAGATATTTGTAATATCTTGTAAAAAATCATCAATCTGTGTTTTGTACATAATGCTTCAACTGAGCAGTCAGTCGAGACATATAACGAAATCTAATCTGTACGAAACAACTCAGTTTGTGGCTTCAATATACCAAGAACCAAATAAGGAATAACCACCATGCTTGCCATGAACAGAGTGAACTGTAAAACACGCAGAAAACGATTAAGAATTCACTTTGAAGTTACCTTTCAAAACAAGAATATAATACATGAACACCAGAAAGAGACGTACCACAAGGGGCAATGTCAAGAAACTCCATATTGGCCACAAAGCAAAACAAAACCTGCATTTAATTGCAATATTAGCCGAAAGAAATAGGGACTAGCATAACTCGGTACTGTAATTGTTGTTCTTACAAGCAGAAGGATATGATCCCAAGCACAGTGAAAAATGGTAGGGCCGACGTACTTGAAATTTCCCAATTCTCAGTGTTCTTTCGAATCCCACAAGCAAGTGTACTTGTGTAAAACAAAAAGATAAAAATCAAACAGATGCCTATCATTCCCACATACAACGGGATCCTGCAATATTAAAAGATATAGTACCAATATTAAAAGATATAATGATAAATTACAAGCTCCTTAAAAAGTAAGAAAATGGAGCAGCAAACAGAAGAAGAACCATCCCATGACCGAGTTATGTGACCCTAAGTCACATAAAATTGGACCTCTGAGCAAAATATTTAAGAGCGTGGTAGCAACTTAGACTGGCTGTTAAATATCAAATAAATATTCTCTTATAGATGTAGTTCTGTTGATGTTTTTTTCCAGGTAACACGAGAAGTAATTCATATAATGTGGAGTTTCAAATCTATAATTTAAGAACACTTATTGGACTTAAATAAAATTAAGATCTCTCTAAGGCCTCGAACGGTTCCTGAGGTAAAAGGTGAAAACCGATGCAAGGCTGTGCCATTTGTCTTATCTACATAAGTGGCCTATTAATAAACAAACAAAAGGTCAGTCAAATGAGTAAAAAAGAAAGAAAGAAAGAACGAAGAGGAGACTTTTTATATAAGTGATGGCTGTAAGTTAGAGGTATATGCATGTATGTATGTATTTGGAATAAAGAACAGAAACAACTGATCCCTGTGCACAGATGATAGCACCATCAACAAATTGCTCTCGTACATTCAAAATTCTTATGATCTAATTTGAGAGGAAAAACATTTAGAGTCAGATTGGAGACTATAACATCTGATTTCCTTCACCTCTAGTATAACTAACATAAAAATATAGAAAAATAAGACGAGTATCGGGAACTATCGACAGGTTAGGAAGATGCTGGAAAGTCATATTAGTCGGTCACTGCATCTTAGAATACTCATGATCAACAAGGAGAAACATATTTTCTAGCAAAGTAAATATGAAAAGGGTAAAATCCTCCAAAAGTTGTTTTTCTTTTACAGAACAGTGGATGAGGCTCTAGAACTCTACAGAGACCAAGGACATAACCTCCTAAAATAAAAACAAAAAAAAAAAGGTTACGTGTACAAGTTTCTCTAATAGAAATGAGAATAAGCGACTATAATTTCAAACAGTGATTACGGAGTAATTTCATTGTATGAAGTTATTTAACAAATAGAATTTTTGCTTTCGTGCAAAAATAGAGACAAATATTTATAGTCAAATAGATTCAAAAAGCATAGATAATGAGCATATTTCAAATAAACATTCATAGATAATATAAAAACCTGTATTGCCGAAAACTCTGTTCAGCACAACCACAAACCAGTCCAGTACTATGACAATTCGAATGTATTCAATTGCAACAATTTTCAGTGAACATAAAAATGAATAACCAATAAAAGACTACTCAACGCACATAAAACACTTTTCGTTCTGTCTCTTTAGGTTCGTTATATTTGCATTATACATTTACATTGATAAATGAAACTCATAGCATTACCTTCTAATTCGGTCATCGTGCCAGATAATGTATACGAAATTGGAGTGGCTGTCCCCAAAGTATATGATGAATATGGCAGAAGCAATCCAAAGTAAATTCTCCAAAACCTCAATCCACTTTCGGGTTTTTGGAGATGAAGGTGATAAAGAAATTGATCTTGAACATGCATCATCTTCAAGGTCATCCCCACTTGAGGCATATCCTTGACTATGCCTTTGCCTCATGTATCCACCCCCAACAGGTGTACCACCAGACATATTCACAAATCAATTCAAAAAAGAATTGTTTCTTATGCAAACAGAAACTCAATTCTTTCAAAAAGAATGTTCAAAATGTATCATAAAAAGGAACTTTTTTCAAATGGCCCAATTGAATTCTATGGATTTCAACAGTAAAAACAAAGAAACAATGTTACTTCCAAAAAAAAAAAAAAAATTCTTAGACCCAAAGAATCATGATAAAAAATCAATCATACTAAATCTCACTAAAACCCACATCAAAGATTTAATTTTTAACAATTCCCACATCATATACTGGCGAAAAACTCCAACGAAGATTCAAGAAATCTTGGAGGAGTATCCAAAAGCCTGATGTATAAATGAAGCACTCAAATACAAATAATCACACACAATTCCCACTGTGTGCGAGAGAGATAGAGAGAGGGTTTTATAGAATGGGTTGTAATTTGGTGGAGATAATTTAAGAATGAAATACTGCGGGCGGAGGGGCGAAGCGTGCTGTTGAGATTTACAGTTTTGGGGTCGCTCCAGATTCTTTTCTTGTTCTAAACATTTTTTATAATCAATCTTTAAACCTTCGCTTCCACTTATAAATTATAATCGGGGGAAAAAAAAACCCTTCACTTCCACTTTACCTTTTCCCCCTCTTTTTCGTTTCTTCCTATTTAGATACAGATTATTTTTTATTTCAAAATTTGATTTCATTATTTTTAGGGTAATGGGGGTCTAAGAATATAAATAACTTTTTTGAGGGGGAGGGGGGAATAAATAGGAATATCTAAACATAGTAAAAATCGTTTTTATATTAGAAATGAAGGAAAATTTTCTTTAATTATCTCTAATTATCTAATTTCGTTCAATCATTTAACTTATCATTTATTTATGTACCTAGATAAACATGATTTGCTCAAAATGTTCGAATGCGTTGAAATGTTAAGTGATGTATCTATTTTTATATATATATAGCAACACAAATAAATCCATCATTCAACATTTTTAGAATTCCTGATGGACGAAAAGAAAAAAAAATGAAATACCATTGATATTTATTTCACTATACCAAATTAAAAAAACAAAATCAAGAATCATGGAGGCATTTATGAGGAAGAATGATTTTCCGGATATTAGCCAAGAATACTATGAAAGTGACTTCCCAATTTTAAATGAGAAATGGACGTAGTTACCAAATATTTTTGTGAGTCACCGAAAACGTGCATTCCATTTCCTGAAAAAAGTTATACATTTCAAATAAAAACAAGCAGTACTTTTGTCTGATTCTCAAATCTACTTGTCATCATGTGTACAATAGTAAAATAATTCTAGACATCCTCAATACGTAGTTACACATCGTGGTGGACTAGTGCTATACCACTCATAACATTATAATTTCATGAACTCCAATGCAGTACAACTCAGATCATTGAGGTTTTTCCTAAAATAATCCCAAAAAAAAAAAAAACTGTGGATACTGATTGATTTTTCAACAGCTACACAAATTCAAGAAGTCCAACAATGTAGAGTATAACATATCAAGGGACAGATAACCTAAGAATTTCCTGCTCTCGGATTCACCATTGGATACGCCTGAATGAATTTTGTGTTCTTCGGTGAAACCGTTGTCTAGTATTAACCACCAAGAAATGCATCCTTGAGTATCTTCAGGGTCTACATGAGCCACAAGTTTAGCTATTTCGCCCTGTTCTAGCTCGAACGCCAATGATAAGAAATCTTTGTTTGCTTTAATACCAACTGTTAGAGCTTCCTCGTGCAGCCAATGGATAATTTGGCTAGCAACCTATGTTAACATTTCTGCCAATATTAGTTCAAGCATATCTATGTAACATTAATTGTAGTTGGTCCAACAACATAATCACTAAAGTAATGTATTCGAAAACACAAGCCAAAACATATAAATAGAGTTTCATTTCTGAGAATTAAACCACAGATATTTCCCCAGGAGCAAGACTAAAAAGGTCACAAAGACACATTTCTGGACCGTTGTCTCATTTGTTTCAAGGGAATTGCACTTTGCACTCTTATCTATGAGCCATTTTGCAATTCAGTCCGCCTCCTCATCTTTTTTAGATTGTTGCAGTTCACGGGTGCGGTAGTTCTTACATATTAGCATTGAATTATCATGGGGACATATGGTCAACACTGGTCAAGCTCAGGAATTGTAACAATTTACTGTAGTTGTGGCCAGTGCAAATGCAGTAAAGTGCAAAACGACCTCAAGGTTAGGTGGTAACGTGCAATGTTACTGCAAAACTCAAACTTACCTGCTGCAGGAGTATTATAGGAAGATCTGCCAAGTCACAATCATATCCGTTAATCGAAGAAACGCTCTCAGATTTCCCTTTAAACAGGCTGACAACGTTTGGAGAGCCTTCCCCTTCTACATTAATGGAATCATCAATCACCACTACCTTGGTCCAAAAGTGAGATCTTACATTCTTCACATTGCCAGAGTCAGATGACTGAATTTGGTTTCCAGCTTGGAGAATGGATTGAGGAATTTTCATTGAAAGTGTCCATGCAGATGTTCGCGAATGCCAGGTGGGATGAGAAACCAATTGGACGTATGGAGTTCTGTAAACCTTCAAATTTGTACAATAAAACTAAGATTTAATAAAAATGAGCATAAATATATAAACCCGAGTATAATATTTTTGCATTTTCTGACATACGAATGTCATTTAAATATGAATTCTGACGAGAAAACTTCTTTTCACATACCAGATTTTCCAGGAGAAATAGAACTTTGTTTGAGAAGATTCTATGAGCAAGAGACATGCAGAAATGGCCTAGAATATTTGAGTTGTCCTTAAGTGGCTGCGGAGGAATTTGACTCTTAAAAGAAGACGTTGATTTATTTTTTGCTTTCACGAAAACATATTCATGAAACAATTGTCGCAAGTAAATTTCAAAACCAACTTGATTTGGGATTCCCAATTTCTTTGCTTTATCTAATCCTTCTCCAAACTTTGATCCATCAAATGATACCAGAGGTACATACGAAGTTTCCATATGCTTTTTATCTGATTCCCCATCATCTTGACCAGACGATTCAAGTGAAATGCAAACAGATGCTCCTTGATTGATACTTAAGCGCAAATAGTTTTCTTTTATTCCAGTCAAATTCACCCCTAATGATGGGTTACAAGCTTCACGATTTACCAACTCAAACACCTGAAACAATTGTATCAAAACTATGAAAAAATGCATATGCAAGCCGATTCTAATCCCCCCCCCCCCCCGAATAACTTGATAAATTAGTACCTGCTCATCATGTATCACTCTATGCACTTCACGTAAGGTTAAATGTATTTCCTTCACAGATTCAACATCATCTGCATGTTCTTTGCCAGTTTCTTTGTAAGAATCCTCAGTCAGTGCAAGTGTCTTGGCCTCACCAGATTTTTTCAGGTTATAAGCAGAATTAAAACCAAGAAACTCAAATCGAAGAGAGTGGCATGATTTTGGAGGCAGATTCACTGAGAGCATTCCAGCTGAGTCATGATTAACAATAATTGTAGACATGGAAGATGGACGAAAGGCAGCAGCCGAGTCATACAATGAATTGTCAAATAAATCTATGTAGAAGCCTTCATTGCCAGAGGCAGCAGCCACCATTCGGTTGCGTTTCACTTTCCAATTTTGCTGCAATCTGTTAAACATATCAGACTTAAATTTAACAATGGAGACAAAGGAAATGCCCAAATAGGTGTTACGTAGTTTATGCACTGATGTTGAAAAAAAATGACTGAGGCATTCAAAACTTACCTAATGAGGGCACCATAAAATCTACCTTCTCTATCTATCTGCTCTTCCAATCCTTTGGCAGATTGTTTGAAATATTTTCCAAGATGCTGCATATCAACACAAGACCTTAAACAAAATTACGCACAACAAAAACAAAGCTGCCTAAAAAACACATTTATCAAAATTGAAAAATTGCCAGAAAGACCAAAATGGACTAAACCTCTATACTGGATAACATAAGAATACCCGGAAACATTGTAGCTTTGTTGCGGTAGACACAGCAAGGTCAGATAAAATCTCGTTAGGTAACTGCTTAGGCCGAGTCATGTTTGCTACTGTTACAGCATCGTTTGCCTCTACCTGTGCGAATCACATCATAAAAATGGAGAACAAATTAAAACTTGACATTTTCTTCAAGTCTTCTTTTATACCACAATAGAAACACATACGAAGAAATGGAATGTCATAATTAAATTTCACTATGTAACTTAGTTTACCGTGCTGATGAGATCAAGGATAACGGAGAGCTCTTGCTGAGCCAACTGCAGATTCTCCACTAAGCTCTGCCATTGCCATGACTGCTGATTGGTGGTTGTATCCTCCTTAGCAGAAGTTGTACTTTCACTCTTCTTCTGCTTCTTACTTGGATCCTCTCTCTCGACCGCCCATGCAAAATCTATTCTCCTTATCAGGTTCACTCTCTTCTCGTCGTACCCCAGATCACTGCCCCGCATATATCACATTATGAGACATATTAATTTCTAGTTATCATATAATGTAAAAATGACGTAGGTAACACATACGAGGGGAATCGTTCGTAGCCATTTTCCTCTAGAGCATCTAAACGTTTTATCGGGAGCTTATCGAGTGAAATTTCAAGATCTGCATTCATTTTTTCAGTCGAATATTGGTGAAATTTTCCCAGAAGCGTCGGAGACGGAAAGCGAGTGGTCGATCAGCAGGGAAGCCTGAGATTTTCTGATAATATATGAGGGCCTTAACATAGAATTGATAGGATAGACAATTTCATGTCAGTATTTTTTGAAACATTAGTACATGTAAAGACAATTAAAATGCACCAAAAGAGACACAAAGATAAAGAACAAGGGGAGACGTGTCGGAAATTATATTCCAAAAGAAAAAACACTCTCGATTATGTATTATAATGTGCAACAGTGTAATAAATCTCTAATACTAATCACTGATCACTTCAGAAATCTCAGTATGCCTTGGACAGCAATAGCAATACATTATATTGCAATTTATTATATTTGAGGTTCTTATTCATCACTTGTGTATTCCATAAGTAACCGTGTGGGACACATTATATCTGTTTAGAGCATATTCAGAATCTCAAATATCTGTTGGCCATTCAGGATATTATTAATAAGAAAAGGAAGTGGTTGTGATCGATTTTTTTTAATGTTAGGTGAAAATAAGAGAAAAGCTGTAGAAACTAAAATGGTGCAGAAAAGTAGAAAAAATCAGGGTAAGCTAAACGCCTTTAAACCACAATATTTCAAGTATTCTTACTCAGTGGCTCACACAGTTTGCATGTACCTCTTCTCTCCTCCTCTAAACACAAGACACATGCACACACAAACAAGAGGGGTATGAAATACTGTCAAATCATATAGTTTATTTAGTACTGCAATTTATTTCATGTCAAGTGGAAGTGGAGGACATTTGCTTAAATCCTGGAGTTTGGTGACCTGAGACTAAACAAGTAATTATATGTGAGAAAAAAACCACTCTAATTATCACCGCACAATACATAATTAGAGACAGCTCAATCCATTATCTTAGCAAAATAATTAAATTCGTCCTGTGCCAGCAACAAATTAGGGATTCATCTAAAATCCCCAATTGCAACAGCGCAAAGAGCAACATGTACTGGGTCAGCAGCAAATGATTTTGTGTGGCTGAGGAATAGTGTTTTGTGGGCTGTGAGAAAGTGGAGGTTGGTGGGCAAGAGGTCCGTTGATGAATCGCTAGAAACAGAGATGGAAGGAATATAGAGCATACAAGAATCACATGAACCTTCCACAATATTTAAAGGCTTCAATTGGAAAAAAAAAAAATACAAGTAATACGACACACACAAATACATGTATCAATTTGCAATCCATGAATAACTGGAACTTAACCAATATGAATCTATAGAATCAAGAACTCATAGAAAACATAATTTACAGCAACAACTCCTTACCGTGGAGCAGAAGAGAATAGACAGATTTCACACAACATTCTTCACAGAATCACAGGGGCATCTTCAGCTTTTCATTTTTCTCGTAGATTTAGCTTTTGCAGAAACCTGCTTCGAGAATTCATCCAGATATTAAGAAGAATGCATATTCAGAATACCCTAATTTAAATACTTACAAACATAAACCCATAAATAATTAGATAAAGGAAATACTAAAACTAAAAACCCAAATTGCAAGCCCCTACTTACCATATAACTGTATGCTCCACGGGGTTGTAACGTGGACGCGGCGTAAGTAGTGGCGAAGACGGCGGGCGACCGAGAGGATCGGAAACTCTACAAGTTTAGTAATTCTTACTCAACATAACGAGATACACCCACCAATCTCCCATTGGAAGTTCTAGAACTGGGACGTCTAATTTAAGGTGTTTTTCTTTTCTTTTTTAAGAATGTGATATATCAACTATTATAGTATATAAGTATTCAAACTAATTTACAGGGACGGATCCAGATTTAAAAATAAAAAAATGAGTGCTATTTTTTTTTTTTTAGATATTTTTTTGAGATATTAGTACTAATGTTTACATTATTCAGTTATTGATTAAATTCAAAGTTTTAGAAGTTTTATTTTTCTTATACTCTATATATATCTATGGTGTCGTTACAATAATTCTAATAAAATGACAAGTATATTTTCATGTTAAATTGTCAATTATACCTACTTAGTCTTTTATATTACCAACACCACAGAAATAATGATTATCAACAATAAAGTTGATAAAAAATAGACTTAGAAACTAGATGAAAGATTACTACCGTGCGAATTGTTTGATTATTCACATTGGGAATAAAAATGTAGAATTTTTATAATATGAAGAATGTCGTATACAATTTTCATAGTTTTTTCATTCAATTACTTTAGCATTTTGAATTCAATAAAATCCTCTATAATAATCTATTCTTATGTAAATAAATTATATTGAATATTATTTTGTCAATTAATTTTAACGATGGGTAAACTCGACCCCCCTACTCTATAATCCTGGATCCGTCCCTGCTAATTTATAAATCACTATAGTAAATTAAATAAGAATACTATTTACTATAGTAAATAAATAAGAATACTAGTAATAAAACTAAAATAAATTCACAATAATAAGAATTGGTCTTGGGAACTCTTTGGGGCTTGATTGTTTAGTGTTTGGAAGAGAGTAGTTTGACTTAAGAGGACAATTATGTACTTGTTAATATCAAATCATGTTTGTAGGTGTAGGAATTTTTAGAAGAATTATGTTATAGTTGTAAGATGTGTAAAATTTTATGTAAAATTATATTTTTTTTATGTGAGATAAATTGTGTAATAAATGAATTACTTAATGTCAAATCACAGTAGAGTTTGTATAGTTTTTCGTTTGAGATAAAAAAAATTATTGTTTGTTTGACTCTTGATAGATTAATTTGAGAAAATTGAGAGATGATAAATATATTCAAAAAGTTAAAAAAACATGTTTGTTTCGCTTTCCCCTACCATGAAATAATTTTAGGAAAAGTCAACAAACATGCCTCTTGGCTTTAAGTTGTACTTAACAATTGCAAATAAACAATTATTGGTAGTTGTTTTTATTTAGTTAGGATCTTTTTGTTTGGTATTTGATAAAGTAATTTGGGAGAGTAGTGAATGTTTGTAAAATAATTTCGATTTGCGTAATGTTGTTTATTTATGTTTTGAAAGAGTGATTTTGGAAATAAAGTAGGCGTAGATTTTTTTTAAAAAGTTAGGTTGTAGGTGTAAAATTTGTAAGAATATATGGGCCTGTTTGTTTGGCGTTTCCCAAAAAAATTTCGTGTTTGGGAAATGCCAAACAAACATGTATTTTACTTTCTGAAATAAATTTTTCATCTCTCAATTTTCTCAAACTAATTTCTCAAAACCCAAACAAATAACAATTTCCTTATCTCTAAACAAAACCTATACACACTCTACTCTGATTTGATATAAAGTAACACATCTCTTACACAATTTATCTCACAACAAACATGATTTGACATAAAGTCTTACACATCTTACACCTACAATCCAACTATTTTAAAAAAAACCTACATCTATTTATTTCTCAAACCACTCTCCCAAAAGTCAAACAAACAACATTACGCAAATGGAGATTATTTCACAAACCTCCACTACTCTCCCAAACTACTTTCCCAAACACCAAACAAACATGCCCTATGTCAAATCAAATTTGTTACGCGAGATAAATTGTATAAGAGATATGTTAGTTTATGTCAAGTCAGAATAGAGTTTGTGTAGGTTTTGTTTATAAATAAGGAAAATTGTTGTTTGTTTGGCTTTTAAAAGAATAGTTTGAGAAAATTGAAAATAAAAAAAAAATTATTTCAGAAAGTAAGAATTAGGTGTAAGTTTGAGAAAAATTGAGAGAGTAGTTTGAGAAATAAAATAGGTGTAAGTTTTTTTTGAAGAATTAGGTCGTAGGTGTAAGATGTGTAAGACTTTATGTCAAATCATGTTTGTTGTGAGATAAATTGTGTAAGAGATAGGTTACTATATGTCAAATTATAGTAGAATTTGTATATATTTTGTTTAGAAATAAAAAAATAGTTCTTTGTTTGGATTTTGATAGAGTAGTTTAAGAAAATTGAAAGATGAAAATTTTATTTCAGAAAATAGAAAACATATTTCTTTGGCATTTCCCAAACACTCAATTTTTTTGGGAAATGCCAAACAAACCGGCCTTAGCCTTTTACGTTTTCCAACATTATAATTTGAGCAGTTTGAAAATAATAATTATACTCCCATTTTAGAATGTTTCAAAAGAATTACTTAGAAAGTATACTGGCATTCACGCAACGTAGGAAATTGTCAGTTGTCACTTCAAACGTCACGTTGCTTAAAATAACCAATAATTTTATTTTTTATTCTTTTAAATTTCACTCAAATATGATTTTTCGATATTATGCCATGTCCAGGATCTCTTAAAATCATGCCCATTATCTTAAAATTTAAAGGGTAAACAGTGTTATACATTCCTACTTTTGACTCTGTACTCCAATTGCTTATTTATATTTTAAGATTCTACTTTTATTTTGTGCAGAAAAGTTCTATGATTTGTACTTTTGTTTACAAAATCATTTTTTAAAATTTCAATTTGTTTGAGAGTCCAAACTTAAGAAAATTTGGCATTCTTAAATTTTAAAGACTCCCTTTGAGTTGATTTTTTGCACAATTTTTATCAAGTCTCTCATAATTTGGGATATAAGAAGTCCCTTGGAGAAGGTCTTATGTTCTAAATGGAACAATGATGGCCATTCATGTTTTAAATTACTGTGGGTATTTTAGTTTTGTGTTTGATAAAGTAATTTGGGAGAATAATGGAGGTTTGTGAAATAATTTGAATCTGCATAATATTGTTTGTTTGAGTTTTGAAAGAGTGGTCTGAGAAATAAAGTAGAAGTAAGTTTTTTTGGAA
Organism: Penstemon eatonii; assembly: GCA_038501285.1. Taxonomy (NCBI): domain Eukaryota; kingdom Viridiplantae; phylum Streptophyta; class Magnoliopsida; order Lamiales; family Plantaginaceae; genus Penstemon; species Penstemon eatonii. Next base: position 75,364,849 of record CM076710.1, read on the forward strand.
GAGTTAGGTTGTAGTTGTAAGATGTATAAGATTTTATATCGAATCATATTTGTCAATGAAATAAATTGTGTAATGGATAAATTACTTTATGTCAAATTAAAATAGAGTTTGTATAAGCTTTGTTTTGAGGTATAAAAGTAGTTGTTTGTTTGACTTTTTTGAAAGAGTAGTTTGAGAAAATTGAGAGATGAAAAATTTATTTCAGAGAATAGTAACATGTTTGTTTGACATTTCCCAAACTCGAAAAAAAATTGAAAAACGCCAAACAAACAACCGGTGTAACTTTCGAAAATTTGCAAGTAATTCTGGTTGATTGCTCAAAGAAACCGCTGGAATTTTTATATTTGTCTTTTCAATTATAGCTCCAAATATAATATAAAAGACCTGTATATTTGATACGTTTTTGACAATCAAAATTAACAAAACTCTAGATACTTTAATTTAAATTTCAACTCATGGTGAGAATCTAGTCTTGGAATATGTATGTGACGTTCATAATGGTTTGCTAATATATCCCATAATTGTGTGCATTTTAACGAAAACGATGACGTAAAAAAATGCCACATTTTACCAATTATCTGAAAGTTATGGTCTAAATTTAAAGTAATGACATGAAATAAGTGTTAGATACAATTTAAGAGTGGTAACAACACTGTATATGCAAAACCCAATAAAGGCCACAAAATCAAAACAGAAACCAAACGATCTTATACAAAGATTTTCAACCTCTAAATCCTCTATACTAAAAAGTCCATTAAAATTTATCTATCCTGGATTCATGTATATGTTTGAATGGTTGTAATTGTGAATATCATTCATTTATTGAAATGCATAAGAACATAAAAGAATTGGCAGTTAGAATTTGTAGACCATATTTTCTGTATATCCAAGTTCCTTCAGTAGGCCAGTAACCTGCCAGAAAAGTTGAAAATTAGAAGGGGCTTACAGAGAAAATGAAGGGAATCAGCAGAAATTACAAACACGAAGAGCAGAAAGAAACGAATTTGTTATAATTATTTTGTAATAAATCGGTTAAAAATATATACCTCTCCTTGCGTCCAATCCTTTGCCTTATCACCAGATATATGTTTCATCATTCCAGGAGGACCACAAACCTAGGCGAAGAACTTCGTTAGCTTTTTAGGGCATGTGATAAGTACTATATAGAACTTCCATTTATATATATAATTCACAGTATACATGGACTAAGATAGACATAGATTGAGTGTTGCGTGCTTGATTTTCCAATCCCATAAACAGACTTTCGCTCCGAGAAAATGTAATGAAGAAAGTTTAACATTTTTGTTGCTGTCGAATATAATTTGTTATCAGTAGCTTTAGGGCAGAACTGTATATTTAGTCCCACATAACTGTACCCTCAGCATTTTTAGTCACATTTAAAAAAAAAAATCTCTTGCACATTTCTCATTGCTCCTTTCCATCCGATTCAGGACTAAAAGTGCAGAACTGAGTTAGTCTTATAGAACCAAAAATGCAAAACAGAGACCATTCTATAGGAACAAAAATGCAAAAGCTGCATAGAGAAATGGGACAAAGAAATGCAAAATTTGGATGGCAAAGGAGACCCCAGGGCCAAAAGTGTAAAATATTTTAAAAAATTGGGGCAGAAGGGCAATTTTGTAAGGCGCAGACTAAAAGTGATCAGGTCCAATCATGGGGAGCTAAAATACAGTTTTCCCTTACCATTAGATATCATATAATTAAGCTTTATGAATGGGTAAATGTAGTGCCCAATATAACCCTCCCTCTCAAATTATGGTACCATCTTACGAAAATTGACGAAGATTGACGGGAAAAGAATATTCAAGTCCACCTCCATGCAGATCCTTTAGGGCAACATTTGTTACTATATTTATAAGAGGCCAGGAGAATGGTATCAGCTTTTGTGGCAAAAATAAACTTACAAGAATGATTGTATCATCACTGGGGCTAGGCAAGCCTTTAACTACCATGTCCTTCGATATGTAACCCGTGCCTCCCCGCCAATCCTCTGTTGGATTATCAACAGTGTAGAAAATCTGGGAGTTCATAGAGTTGTAAGCATATTTGAATCCAAAAAAATAATAGCAGAAACAAATTCATACAAAGGGGTAATGATTGTTTTGATTTGAACATACCTTCAAGTTTGGATGGGTGGCAGCAAGTACATCAAGCTTCTTTTTGAGAAGTATGTCGTCAGGTGATATATTCGCATAGAGCAGTGAGACCTAAGAAGAGTGAGAGTTTATCCAAATATCCGTAAAGCAAATTGATCAATAGTCATTATCAAGTTGCTACTTGTCAATTCGACATATTTATTAAGGCCTTCTACCTGGGTATTATCGTCAGGGTTCTTAAGGATAGCATCTATTATCTGAAGCATTGGAGTAATTCCAGTTCCTCCTGCAATCTGAACAAAAAGATACAAGAAAGTGAATAAACTGCATACTTCGATAAAACTATCCACAATCCTTCAAAGCTATCATGATACAGTAACTAAAGTTTATGTACTGATCTTACCATGCCAATATGTTTCTTCATATTTGGACTGTACCTGAGTTTTTCAATGGGCCTGGAAGAAACTAAGATATTAATATGCTTATAGTTATAACCATGACAAAAACTCCAAACTAGTTAACCTATATTAAATTTGGTATTGTAATACTTACCCTTTCACTTCTACTACATCTCCTGGCTTCAAGCTAGCAAAATGCTGACTCATTTTACCCTCCGGATAGACCTGTAAAATATTCAATAAGTTGAAGGTGCGTTTTGTAAAGATAAAAGCTTAAGGTCTCGAGAAAAAATAATATACTTTTAGATGAAGGTTTCAGAATATCAAAGGGATTTATTTCTACATAAGAAAATACCTTAATTAATAAATCGAAGTATCCCTTAGAATCTGGATCTGATATAGGAGTGTAACTGCAGATGCAACAAGCTTCAGAAAAAAATTGTGACTATAGATGATCTCATAGCTTCTTACGAGTTGAAATATTAGTAATGCATCTTATGTAATACTGATATCCTGAAAACTTGAATTCAACAGGTCTACTTGCTTTGTTTCAAGTTTTGATGGCCTTTTTTTTTAAGAAACAACCATTACTTTAATATCATTACATCTCATCAAAAAAAAAATATCATTACATCAACATCACAAAATCATAAATCTATCGAATTACAAAGAAATTACAAAGAATATCAATCACCAAACTAACATGACTAGTATTAAGCTAGAGAAATACCCTCATTAGTCATTAGTGGGAGTTGAACCCAGGACCTCTTGGTTATGGGACCTCGGCCTTACCAATGAGCTATGGTCTCATTGGCAAGTTTAGATGGTTCTAAGAAAGTAAAATTTCACAATTCTACAATAACAAAAGCTACTGCAAATCCAGTTAATAGAATTATTATTGGCAAGAGACATTCAGTGAAAACAAGACCGGAGGTACAATATTGATTATTCAGCAATAATAAGAAGATATTATCTTTTTTACAATTAAAACCAACTTGGTAAACACAAGCTGAATATGTAAAATAAGCATCTGCAACATAACATTCAAATACAACAACTTACGGGCGAATTATATATTTGGTTTTTCCTTCAGCATCTTGTTCCTTCGGAGCCCTTCACGCAAATCAATTTTCATAGTCAAATAACAGAGACATCTAATTTTTTAGCCGAATTAATTGAAAAGCAGCTTCAAATACTTGCAGAACGAAATAAGTATACAAAAGGCAATCAGTTTCTCAATGTACCTTGTAATAGCTTCAAATACGTGCAGAATGAAATAAGTATACAAAAGGCATTCAGTTTCTCTAAACGTACCTTGTAATAAGGCAGGATGCAACATCCAGACCCAACTTCAGATTGGGATCAAATGAAAACCTACATTTTTAATACGTAATAAGGTTAACTTCATTAAACCATATCAGAAAGCAAAAAGCAGTAGACAATATATAACTATTAATCGACATTTCTGAGAAAATGGGGCTGTATTCAATCTATTGATTCAGATAGTCTTCATGTTCTTAATTCTAGCCATCCCGAGCAGAGTTTATATTATTTTAAAATCCTTATATTCCCATCTTATTCCCTCTTGACCCATTCTCTCTTCATATTGTTTAGTGTATAACATTGCCACCTAATCCCGCTCCATTCTCCCATCTCCTACAAATTAAGCACTAACATCTGCTTCCATTCTAAAATTACATTTTCTAAGTGGTAAGCAATGGTCCACTTTCCTTGCCCAAGTTACGACTTACGAGGCACGCTTATGATAAATTCTTCTAATCACAGAGAACATAGTTTCGGTTGATGGAAGATATCAATAATCATGAGTCACATCAGTACTTGAAGATCCATAATGTATGAGTTAAAATAGTTATAATGTTAAACTTACCTGAATAACTGGGAATTGTGGCTGGCCTGCAACTTGTCTTCCAGCTTAAATTCAATCCATTTATCAGGATTCAGAGCTGAAAACATTAGACAAGGATTTTTTTTTTATTGCAGGTATACGGAAATCAATCTGGATGCCATATACTAGCTCAAACCTAAAGCAACAAAAAAAATTTAATTCTTCATATGGCAAAAAAATAATTGGATCTCGAAGCTGGGTTCATGGGCACATTAGGCATACTTAAAACAAAAGCATTGGTAGGTGTGAAAGATATTAAGCTTGAAAGAAAAATTTGCAAAGGTTAATTTCATAAATACATTATTGTTGTGGCGGTACCAAATATCGGATATGTGCCTAAATAAGCAAAGTTCCTTGAAAGATTAATATTTCTCTGAATGGCACAAAAAACCTGTTTCCTTGGTCTAACATATACTACATGCGTTTTTGGCGTTTGATCTAATAGGAAGCTTTATCATTGCAAGAGTTATAAGAATTAGAAGTGAAGCAGTAGATCGTAGCCCAAAAGTGAAATCCCACTAACTTCATCACAGCATTATATATCATGTTCTTTTCTTTTTCTTGACAGACTGTCAGAACCCCCTTTGTGTCAATTGTTAAAAATACTTAGCTCTAAAAAGATAAGTACTGTCAAGTAGTTTTATGCAACTCATTGCCCCTTCATTTACGGTGTGCACCAGGTTAAACTTGAAAGCAGCTTCAATCACACACAAAAAAAAAGTAAGACCTGAGCTATGATCTTATCTACTAATAGATACGTGAAGGAAGTAATAAACATACCAACTTTTGGTGTAGCATCTTCATTTAGTTGGTCTGAATAAACCTGAATTAAAAATGATAAGGTCATCTACTAAAAGAACTTATAGAAATAATTTATGAAGAAATACTTGTACACAATGGTTAAAAACAAAATGCAAAAGGAGAACATATTTTTCCGTAATTTAACAAAAAGGAGCAGACTTGCAATCAAAAAAAAAACAAGAAGATGTTGTCTGAAAATCAACTCAGCAGTCGTTCTTTAAAGAGTAGGTGGCGACTTTTAATTGTTTGACCAAAAACGAACTCAGAACATAAACTACTAAAGGTCCCATTCTCACATGGATTACCAAGTCAGTAGTTAAGACAAGCTAAGTTGCTCATCTTAAAGAACCAAACTCGGAAGGATAACTTCCAGAAGTCATGAGAAAGAGAATTTACAAATTTCTGGAATCACACTAACTTGACTTCGACAACCATAATAATGATCAATCTGCAATATAAAGCTACTCATTTATTTGCATATACACGCATTAAAATCAAATCACCACAACCACATTATCCAAACGAACACAAGTAAATCACAGTTTCAGATTCACCTAATAACAGAGCAAACTCCAACTCCACATAATCCAAAAAAACACTAAAAAGTCATTAAATTTCAGACAAATATTCTCCAGATGAATGAAAATACTCTACATTGTATACCCTTGAGGTGAGAATATACCAAATTTTGCGAGGAAAAGTAGTAATAAGAGGAGATTCCACCAGAAAACGCCGCAAAAATTCCAAAGGGTATTCGTGCATTCGAATTTGCTTGAACGCCTATAGCGATCGGTGCAGCCTTTGCCAATCTTCTGAAAAACGTCGCCATTTTCTTGTTAAATTTCTAAATCTGGTCACAGACCGGGGTTTAATTAAATTAACCAATGGCAGGAGGGTTTTAGTCTTTTAGAGCTGTGATTTATTCGTCTCAATCAAATTATTAGAAATTTGGTCCCGTAACTTTCCCCAATGTTCATTTTAATCCTGAATTTATAAATGAAGTCCGGGAATTTCTCTTTTGGTCTACATATTTTAGTCTTTCTTCATACGTAGTTATGCAAGTATCATTCTTTACCAAAAAAAATGTAATTGCATGACTTTCATTGACTGGTAAAAGAAATGTATTTAACTCAAAAAAAGAAAAAACAGCAAATGAATTTGTCAAATCACAAGATATAATCATTAATATATACCTCAATTTTTTTTTATAGTTCCAAACAGTAAAAATCAGATACAAGCTTATGTTTATTCTACATCAAATCAAGATCAACATTATTCGGTGAGTTTTTTCTATTATATAGATTCAAGATGACCTAGGTTCATCATGTTGTGGTAACTAGTCATTTATACTAGATCAATCACATTTTGGAAGAAATATTTTTTAGAGCTATATAATAGAATATATATCTCTCGTAAAAGAGAAAAAATGTTTGGTAATATCCAACCAAAGAATCGTGATTTTCTCTTATTTTTTTTAAGGAAAATAAATAGTGAAAATCCATATATTATACTAATAAGAAAAAGGAATTTGAAAATAACCACTAACTAATGAAGAAAATCCATCAGTGTACACTAATGTAACATCCATCAACAATATAGTAATATAGATCAATCAACATAATCTTTCTACCCATCATAGAATCTACTCCTGCTACTAATCAATTTATTTGTATGCTCAACATATTTCCAAGTGATGACCATACACAAATCATCACTTTTCCTATGCCTAAACATCCAAATAGTTGCCCAATGTTTAAAAGCCTCCAAACCATATTCATGAAAGAAATCCTTCCACCCTTTAATCAGTACATAAACTTTCCCACTCCAAAAACATAACCTCATATCATATCCTTTTCCATCCGGCCCAAAAACCTTAACCGGTACCCCTTCGACTACATTCTCCTTCTTATTCAACAATGGTAAAAGCTTTTGTTTAACCAGATCCTTATTCAAAGCAAGCCTGCACTGATGATCCTTCACATCTGTTGGGGTTAACTGTTTCTCAAAAGGCTCACTGCATTTTCCTATAATCTCCCTCATGATCGGAGGCAATCTCGGTAATTTGGTCCCATCTATGCTGTACCCATGTTCCGGGAGCACCGTGGGAGAGGCTGCGGATTTGACGTGGATATTTGGCTTTAGGGCTTTGCCTTTTGCCTTGTTTAGGCCTTGCAATCTAGCACGAACCTCGGTTTTCATTTGATGCAATTTTGCGGCTGTTTTTTCGTCTAGTTTTTCGTGTTTCATCGAATTAAGAATTAGAGCCGCAGCAATTGGGTCGTACGTTAGATCTTTCTCTTCTTCCATGATTGATTTCTGAATCTCTGTATTAAACGGAGATTACTAACTAAAGATGATAAAATATAATAATGGTAAAGAAAAGTAGAAGGCATTTCTCTATTTATGAAGTGGTAATTCACACACAAAAAAAAGGGAAGTAGAAGACATTTAAAACTCTAATACTAATAACTATGTGGGAAATTGACATACATTAAATCTCTCAAATTGAAGCATACAAGAACTCTATTACAGACTCCAAATTCTTCACGATTTAAAAAAACCGTGCATACATTTTTAGACACGAACAAAATAAACACCAGTCACAAATCGTGATTGATTATTCTTATCGGTGATTATTAATATTAGTCCTTACATTCTTGTAAAGGAGTCTCATAAAAGAAACACAAAAAAATCAATCAAAATATTAAATTCGAACAGATAAAGGTTTTAAGAAATATTAACAGAAAGAAGAAATTACGTACCTCTTAGAATCAGAAAGAATGGGAATGGGGTAGAATCTTTATTAATTTTGGGCTTTCATCAAAAGGACGTCAATATATTTATACCTAGAAAGAAAAAGAGGGCCGGATTAAACTTTTTTCCCAAGATTCATGGAAATTCAAGAATTCAAGAATGTGAACACTTTCACTTTACTCCCTTTAATAGATTATTTAGATTCTGCGTTTAATTATTACCCTTATTAATGACGCTCTTCTTTGTAAACTTACCTTATGTGTTTTTGGCAACATGTTTTAATTACACTCTTCTAGTTAGGGTACTTTTATTTTTCTAGAGCAATAAAATTTCAGTAATCTGAAAGGGTTTTTACAAGAAATAAGAAATTTAGAGCATGTTCTCTTGGCCTTGCAATTTTAAAGATGATTTTTTAGGAGGTTTTTTATAAGATTGAATCTTGCAGATTTGAGGTTATGTTCTGTTAGGATTTTTTTCGTAGAGTAATATATAGGCAAAATTGCAAAAATCGTCCCAAACTAATCACTGATTTTGGATTTTCGTCTCAAACTATTTAATTTGGTGAATTTCGTCCCGTAATTTAATATTTTTTTGGAATATCGTCCCACCATAATTACAAGACGGAATTGCGCATTTGCCGATGAATTATCACATGGCTGCTTAAGTGTCATGACATGATAAATTTTAACATGAATAATTATATAATATTGCAGAGTTCGTCCCAAATTAATTACGAGATTGAACGTCATTTTCATTAAATTAGAAATTTAATATTGGGACTAAATTCATTCAAAATGGTAAATATGGTTTGGCTAGTTGATATAGTTTGGGACGAAAAATCAAAATTAGTAATTAGTTTGGGACGATATTCCAAAAAAATATTAAATTACGGGACGAAATTCGGCAAGTTAAATAGTTCGGGACGAAAATCCAAAATCAGTAATTAGTTTGGAACGTTTTCTGCAATTTTACCTAATATATATGGTGTAATCACCATATTTCATGTTTGCATTTCGAAAAGCAATTTAAAGTATCAAGTAAAATGGGTGTTGAATTGTACCTCGTCGTACAAAAAAATACTTATGTTGGCCCTTTGGTTAGATCTTGAATTAAGATAAAATCGAATTGAAAATTGAGATATAAGAATATGATTCGTGAATAGAAGAATAAAATTAAGAAAAGTCTATAATTATTATCTTACCTTAAATATGTAGAGTTACTTTCCTTTTTTTATGTTTACTTTGAAAATTGAGTAATTTGTCTCATATATTTTTTGAGATACTTGTCAAAAAAAAAATATTTTCAGATATTTATACTCTGAAACTACATTTTGAGCAGTGCTTGTATGTATCTGGTTTGGCCCAGTCTGGTCTCAGACTGGGCCAAACCTCATTTGGCCATGGGCCTATACATGTTTCATCATAAATCCTTGTTTCACCAAAGTCTCCAAACCAGCCCGTTTTTAGATTTCATTTATCTCATGATAAATTCAAATTTCAGAGAGTAGTTAGGCTGTCGGTTGTGGCCCAAATCAGAAGCAATTGTATGAATTTTGTTTTGTAGGTATGCTGTTGGTTGTGGCCCTACACTTCTCCAAGCAAATAAATCTTGCTCAATCCTTGCATTTTTTTACTCTTATAATTACTTTTTCTTAAAAAATCTTTCATAAAACAATTTTCTTCTTCTAAAAATGACACGACTATTAAATCAATAGCGGATGAGTAAATAAACTTTTCAAAAATAAAATATTTACGAATTAAAATTTTTGCCCCAAAAGACAAACTATTGATGATATATTTATTTAAAGGTAAAATTGCAGAAAACTTTTCAAATTAATTAGTGATTTTGGGTCATAATTATGGATCAACTTTGAGCAATCGCACTCTGGAGTCTAGGGTGGGGAGAATTGGGGACCAATCGCATTCCCATGATGAGAGTCCAACTTCTAGTTTTAATCAATGGGGAACAATAGTGCGAACTGGCCTAACTGGCACTAGTAGTATTATGAGATTTTTTTTTTGTGACGTGTTTGACATTGGATACTGTCATTTCATAAAATGTTGTTTGGTTTTATTAATGTTGTTCTATTCAATTAACTATTTTCTAATATTATGCACTATGTGGATGAAGTTTACGATTTTTGCAATCAAATAATTGTTATCAAAATATTTTATTGTATTTTTTCATATTATATTCGGTTATATGTTAAGTACAAAATAACGTCGTGTTTGATATTGTATATTCTTATAGTAATTTAGAAAGTAACAAAATTATTATCACCATTAAATTAATATCACAATTATATCTAAATAATTACAATTAATTCTCAATCATTACACAATAAAATATTATATTTTAAATCCTATAAAGTTATTGATTTGACACTTACTACATACTTTTCTTCTCCAAACCCCAACAACTAAACCACCATCCAAATTAAATCTCAAATTATCAAAACCCACTAACTATTATTTAATAATATTTTACCATCTCAATATTTCATTGAAACCATTATCCAAATCGAATTTCAACGGTTTCGCCGAAACCTCTGAAACCACTTTTCGAAACCAAACCGAGATCAAACCCAGTCAAACTACTTCCATATTAACCCACAAAGTTCAAAAGATTAGGCTCTTATGCTCCGTGAAATATATATATACATATTTAAAAGAATAACCCTGATTTTATCCAAAAAATCCAAAAATGTTCAGAATATAAAAAAAAAATGCCAACAAAGTGAGCTAGTAGATACTAATTTTTCTTCCTATCGATCTCCAAAATTAAAATTAAGGAAAAGCAAAAGGAAAATATATGATTCACTACAACAAATATGATCTATAGTGGCACCATGCTTGATAACATTTTAAAGAAAATGTCACAAATTATTAATATAGTCACATTTTTTAAAAATGCCACAAAGTATAAGTGTTAATTTTACTGATTAGTGACATTTTTATACTATAGTGATATTTTATAATGTTACTTTTAACTATAATTGTGACATTGATACATTTAGCCACACCGCTACAAGTGGCACTTTGCTAGTGACATTTTATATATAACGACATTTTCCAAACTGCCACTTGTAGCGGTGTGACTAAAAGTTAAATGTCACTATATATCATAACAAGATGTAACATTATAAAATGCCATAATATATTAAAATGTCACTAAATAGTATATTTAACATTTATAATTCCTGACATTTTCAAAAAATGTAACTGTATTAATTTTTTCTCACATTTTCTAGAAAATGCCATCAAACTTGATGCCACCAAAGATCATTTTTGTTGTAGTGATTATTATATAGTAGTACTACAAAATATGTTAGCATCTCTTTAATTATAGATCCATCTATCTATATATAATTGAAGTTAACTGGTGCATGACTAACATGCACTTAAAGATAAGCTATATCTCGAAATATTCAGAAAAGTTTTGGTTTGATTGGATAAAAGTGGAAATGTATTGAAAAACAACTTCCGTGCTTGGTCTATAATTATTAATTGGTTAAAAAAAATATGTAAGGAGTATTATTTTTGTTAGCAAACAACTCCTTACATTTTGTTTATTTCATATTTATCCCTTCAAAGTCAATAAATGTTTCATTCCTTGTAAGTTCTTCATAAATTTCAGAGAAAATAACTATTATGTCTCACTTTATACCTGCAAACACCTATGTATACTAAAACATTGACAATAATTTTTCTGTTTACTTTAAAAATTGACAATGATCTTTTAACAGGATGATAGATGGAAACGTTCAGGCTATTAGCTAACTAAATGTTAACAGCATAGGTGACATCACCTCTCATCACACAAATAAAATGTCCATTTTACCCCTAGTCAGCATAATTGATTTCAAGTGGACCAACTTTTAGCCTTTAGGGTGAAAAATATCTTAATTAATTTAGCTTTAGTTGGTGGCTAGATTAGCAGGAGCAGGAGAGGGAAATATTCTAAAGCACTTGTTCAATGTCCAAAAGACCAAAACCATGAAAAGGATATGAACTATTATGATGGACCACAGAATCTTCAGAAAGTAAAAAGATGGAGTTTAGGAGACAACAACATCATTTTACAATTTACAATGTTACTAGATAACTAGTACTACTTAAAAGTTCAAGTATCATCTACTCCCAAAAAAAAAAAAAAAAAAAAAAAAATTGAATTCCTCATTATTGCTCATTGAATTTAATTTTAAGCAATATAACTATTTTTCCAAGGTAATAAAAGGCTTCAATATCTGATAGATTCTGAGCTGAAAAGAGTAAGTAAGAATTGAGTCACTCCATACCCATTAATGCTAGTTGTTCATAAAGGGGGAGCATCTGGTTCTTATCTACTCTAATTATTTACATCTCATTTCAAGTGAGTTGTGATGCTCGGTCTTCAAAAGGAATCAATCTTTTGTTGTTTCAAATTAAGAACAAAGTTCGAATTGAACTATGAATCTTAATTTCTTCCGAGACTTTTGATATTTTGTTTCAGGCTAATTCTTGCCAAACCAGATTTGGTCGAACAAAAATATTCACATTACAAGTACAATACACTTGTTTTGGGATTGAATGACAGTCACCAATCCAAAAGCAAGCAATCAGTACACTTGAATTGTGATTGGACTGGTCCGGTCAAACAAATTTTCCTTTAGTTTCATTTACATGTTACTTGAAACCATGTAATGCTCTAATATGGAAAAATGCAAGATACTCTCATGTGTTATGTGAAATTTATACGAAATTACCCTGTGAAATATTTATTGCATAAAATTCTCTTGTACTATTAAATACTTGAACGAAATTCCTCGTACGTACAAAAAATGCTTCCAAAATTTGTACGGTTGGAGGGTTTAATGCTAAATTTTTAATAGTACACGGGCATTCTATGTAACTAATATTTCATATAGGGGGTTTCGTGCAGAATATATAAAAGTAAATATTTCACATGATAATTTTGTGCAAGTTTCAAATTAACACAGGAGAATTTCTTGCATTTTCCCGTTGTAAGATATGCTGGTGTTCATCTGGTATTGCACACGAATTTCTATCAGATCTTGAGTAGAATTAGTAGATATTTCCATTTTCAGTTAATCCCAAAAGTAAGGAATTCTCAAATCTAAACTATGCTAAAGCATGAACATATTCTTGCACAAAAATATTTGTACTGATTGTAAAAAAGTCACAAAATTTTCACTAGCTTCATTCATCCAATGAACATTTTGCACCATACATTAATTGAAAGTAAGATAAAATCCTTCCCAAGATTAAACTTAGTGAAGAAAAGAAATAATAGAAGAAGAAAAAGAAAACAAAAGAAGCCTCCTAAAGGAATTGTAATAAAAGCTGATTTAATACTATCCGATCCTCACATTGCTCCTCCTGGAAAAAAAAATACAGAAGAGAATGAATCCCTTGAGATTAAACAAAAACAACTAAATGTGATATATATGATCATTAAATACTTATTAAAGCAAAATGCAAACAAACAGTTAGCAACTAATTTAATTTACCATAATCTCTTGGTGTCTTGCATTTATAACACTCCATCCTGCTAGCATAATTGTGCATTCCACATCCGAATCTGGTGTACGTTCGAAATATTAATTTAGTTCATGTTAGAAATAGATATATAATTTCCATACACTGAATAAGATGAAGAAATTAAACCTGTTGCAAATCCAGTCACCAGTTTTCCAACCAGGAATAGCATCACAAGTATAACCAGCAGATGCCATAACTCCAGCTCCGTAACCACAGTAATCCTTTGATGCACTGCATCTATAGCAACTAGTTCGACTAGCATAGTTATGTGCACCGCAATTTAAGGCACAACAATACCAGTCCCCTGCCAAAGTTTCATTCTTTTGCATTGAATACGACGACACTTCTGATCCCGTTGCATATTTAGGACAGCTACATCGTTGGCACGAGTCTCGTTTCTTGAAGTTGAGGTGCTGGCATGCAGGACACATCCAATCCCCTTCCCTGCTCATTCTGTACTTAGTACTAGTATATATCTTCTGACAAAAATTGAGAGGATAATAAAAGTGAGAACAAATTAAAGTAGAACGAAGCATGAAATGTCATATTTAGGCAGCCAAAAAGGTTTGGTTTGTGATGCTAAATTAAAGATGCATGTTGCATGTTGCATCTAGAAGAGAAAATATTGTTGCATTCTCTAACAATATTTTCTTGAATGAGACAAAAATAAAAGGATAAAAAACCAAAACCAGACAAATATGCACTTATAATGAAGAAAGTCTATATGCATGCCATATTACTGGAATAAAAAAAAACTACAAATCTAATTGTATATTAGAACAAGATCCAACAGACGTCTCACCTCAGGAAAAAATGAGGCGATGTATAGAAGCAATAATATTGTAATTGTTTGAAGTTGGAGATTTAGGAGAATGGGGTGATATGGCTATATATAGTACTAATTAGGCCTCGTTTTGCACGTGGGACTGTAAAATTTGCTTTAATTTGTGAGCTTCACATGGATTCCTATAAGATGAGATTCCAAAAGCACAATTCAGGAAGTTTTTGATAGATATACAATTATACATACATTAATTTCCTACTAAAGTTATGAACAGTTAAAAAAAACTAACTTTTTCCATTATTCTCTCTGCATTATTGTTGAAAAGAGTTTGAAATGTTATTATTCTATGCCCATTTCTGGCTAGGCCTTATGAGGGGAAGCTCTTATTTGTGCTCGGCAAGTGCATACGTGGACTGGACTTCCACGTAAGCGGCTGCGAGGCTTATATGGTTCCGGTTATTTCTTCATGAAATGAAACTAAAAGGAATTTTTTTTTTCTTTCCAAAATGAGAATCAATTCTTTATAATGCACATCCATTGAGAAATTCCATTCTTCCTTGGATCATCAGATTCTATTTTGTTCTTTGGGCAATAATTAATTTTCATCTCCAACTCAGTTGTAGGCTCGCTGTAAACTGGCATGTATTCGAAGACAGAACCTTTTTTGAGGTATATAAATCAGCATCTTTACGATGCAATCAGAAGCAACAAGTCAAAAAGTTCCCTTGAAATGAACTAAATTAAGGAAGCCAAATGCCAATTTTGAACACATTTACTGAAACACCAATACAAATAAAAAATAATGTTCTGCTTTAATTTGCTTCATACCGAAAGAGAATATTATGAACAACTAAATAAATTGCCATCTACTCTTGACATTATAATACTAAAAAATTGCCCTTTTATGTTTATAATGGCAAAATGAATGAGGTCATACTAACAAAATTGGCATATGCATGCATCCAGATCCATGCATACCATTCCGACTGTGTGATGATGGGGTTGCGAAATATGCTGATGTGGCGACTTGATATATGCTTATGTGTTGGCCCCTGATTCAATAAGGAAGAATCCTAATCACCAAAACCTTCACCAGACAAAATGAATATTCCACTAACCTTAGAGCTGTGACCATTCTGCAAAAGAGGGCTACTTCTCTCCTCAATAATACGTGCAAGAATCGACATCTTATGCTGTGACGAGGAAAAAAGACACTGATTTTGCATTATTGGGATTTGGAGATTCCTTATTGAGATATGGAATTGGTTCTATGTAGACCACTTTATTTGAAGTGTGCTAATCATGTTTTGACAAGGATTTCTTCTTCATACCAAGTGTTTAAGTGGAAGAGGATAGAATTAAATTGATGTGAATGTTTCTTTAGATGAATCCAATCTTACAAGAAAAACATGCTAAACTGCAATCTGCACTTAAAGACAAATAATTTTGACAGATTTAGATATATATAACATGCATGATGAAAATATGTTTTTATCGATCCTAAAGCTTATAATTACATCTAATTAACTATGATACAAGAAGCAAAAACACTAAAGAATGGCAAGCAAATGTTCATCATGAAAATAGAAGGCAATATGAAAAGTAGAAACATGCAAGATAGTATGATTATGAAAATAAAATAATCACTAAGCACTGTGAAAGAGTTACATGAAATATGGATATCTTACATTGACTACTATGCTATTTAATGTACAATCTGGTTAGTCATATATAATACTAGTACAATATAATAGAAATATGCATTAAGTATGTGAAATATGAATACCTTACATTGGCTAGTCTCATTTTAATGTGCAATCTTGTTTGTCATTTAATAGTACATATATGAAGAAAAAAAAGAAGGTTATGACAATGTTTAGTGTGTACATGAGTTTAACAAAAAGTTTTGACGGTTAGTGTGTACGTCGAGTTAAACCATGTCTGTAGGGAGAGTAATACCGCAACTCATTCCCTAGCTAAGCTCTCGAGGCAAGATTATATGGTGAAATTACATAGTACGATTAGTACGAATGTGATTAACCATTGATCTTCTTGAGTTATGAAATCAATTGTTTCTCTCAAACGAAAAAAGGAAAATTGTGTTTGGGATTGCTTTGATCTTTAATGGATAAAGCATGAACGAGCTTTTGTCAATCCAAATACGATTCGAGCTCGAATGGCTTGATATTTCACAAACATTATGTCATTTTTAGCTTATTGAGTCGAGTTCAACCCGAGCTTCAAAAATTAGGCAGAACTTATTACTATAGCTTGTTAGATATATATAATGAAGTGAAAACAAGCCCGAGTCATTTTAAATTTATCGAGTTGGATGTCTAAATGGTCCAAATGTTCAACTTTGTCTCAAAAATTCCTTTGAATGTACCGAATACTCTCTATCCAATGCCGATCAATAAATATAAAAATTAATTTTCTTAATAATATAAATTAATTATTATAACCCTAGTTGTTTTAGAATCAACCAAAAAAAAAAATAGTCCTTTCTGATAACTAAACATGCATATATATATGAAAATGAGTTTCACATAAAATATAATGACATAAAGATACATGTAGTGTTAATAGTTGAATTATGTAAATGTACATTAATGGAGAAATAATCGCAATAGAAAGGAAAAAGGAAAAAGGAAAACTGTGTATTGAATCTATAAGTTCTGAATTACTTAATGAAAAGTGTAGCTAATACAAGAAGCTGATCACTATATATACACAACTGCCTAACTAACTAAGGGTAATACAGTAAATAGCTAAATACACGGAATAATTAAAATAAGTAAATAGTAATTCAATAATCTTAATTTCTGATTTAGGGATTTGATACTTCTTCAATTGCGCTTTTCTTCCCTGATTATTCTATCTTTTCTTCTACTCGATTATCATCTTCAATTACTGTTAACATGTAGTTTTCTTTATAATTAATCTGTCCCAATTAAATTAATTTTATATACAGCGAATAAGAAAAACATATGATATATAAAAATGAATTACTCTCATTTTTCTTTTACTATTCTCCATTTTAACTTAAGAAAATTTCTGCATGATAACAACAATCATTTCTATATGATAATAAAAATAATAAAAAAACAAAGAAAAAACTTACAATAGCCGAAGAACCATCCGCACTTTACGGCCTTGTTTTGTTTGAATGTATCATTGTATTGTGACACTGTTTCTCTTGGTTTAAGTGAGAAATATTTTGGTTGTTATCTTGAAATTTGTCTAAAACAATTATAATTTATAACATGGCTTGAATGTATTTTTTTGGTTAGAATTGTTTGAGTATAGACTATAAAGTAATTCTTATTACTTAAGTAGTGAGATTGTGAATTGAATGAATTTTAAATGTTGGAGAAAAGGTAGATCACAAGGATCAAATCATGTTTTTATTAATTCAATTTATAGATATTATATTGTATGAAGATTGATTTCATTAAAAATATTATTATTTTAAATTGAACCACTTGTTCCGTAAGTTTGAATTGGTAGAAACGGCTCCAACGATATTTGGTTCAACCAAAATCATTAAAGACTTAGAACCAAAATGAATCCGAACAGTGCCGCATCACCAATTCCTTTTTTCAGTTGTAAATTATTGGACTGTCTGAACTATGGATATGTTTTTGGCCATGGTGTTCAGCCCTGAGGATGTGCTAAAACATACTACTATATGTTATTGATGCTAAATCTCGTAAAAGTTAATTTTCAAATATAATCCAAGACATGTTTCATGTTCCATGTTCAGTTGAAACTATCAGAACAATTTTTACAAAATCAAAATCAAGTGACACGTAACATCTTATTTTTGTCTTAAAAAATACTCAACTCAAATTAAAATCTTAATTTTTTTTTTGTTTATAATATTTTGTTCAAACTAGCTAAATCTATTTTTCTTTTCTACTACACTGTGTATTTACATCTCGGACCGAAAAGTGAAATGCTATAAGTCATCTCCAGTGTGATATATCCAGTAGAATTCGAACTTAAATCTCGTCTCTTAATCAAAAGTTACTAACACTTGGCCCAAAGCTGAAAGCTAAACCTATTTTCTAAAACGAAAATAAAGTGAAACCGAGGGAACACAAATCCAGCGGCATGAACTTTTATGTTGAGAGGGTTTCTTTAGTATTTTAGCAAACCAAAAAAGCCAACAAAACTACAAAATAGAAATCGCAAGAGTTTGTTTCGAAACTGTACAAAATCCACCGCTCATGTTTGATTAAATTCTGCAAATTTCGTGTAGAAATACTCATTTACGTTACACACATTGAAGGGTCTAAATTCTAGGCACTGCAATTATAGTTTGGGGATGAATTCACAGCTGGAGATGGCACCAATGGGCGTCGAAGAAGTCCCTCAGGATTCCGATCCTCTTCTTCAGGGCACACATTCATCACCATCACTGTTTTCGTCGCTGAATTCAAATTCTGAGATTACAAACGGCGACATTGAAACTGGTTCCTTGCCTTGTTGTAGGATTTGCCTCGAATGCGACGGTGAACGCGGTACGAAACCTTTTTTCCTTTCTACCGAAATTTCTCACTTTATGCCTCTGGAAAAGCATTTGGTGAACATGCAAGCGGTGCAAAGTATAAATGCTTTTTTCGTGTACTCATGTTGTTTATGTTTTATTTTACTTTATTTCCCTTATTATGAGCAGAGTTTTCTGCGTTTAACTTTACTATTGTTCGGAATCGGGTTGTTTGAAAGTTTCAGATTTAGTAATTCGATTTCCTATTACTTCAATTGGCACATGTAATTGTTATTCTTCATGATACCTATTGAATGACCTTGAGCAAATGCTATTGTAAAATGATTCCTCTTTATTTCATGGGATATGGCTTGCATTTTGGCAATGTGAATCACTATTATTTGTGCACGTGCGAATAATTACTTGATTTTCTATTATAAACATATGTGTTGCCTAATTGAACTTTCCTTCGTAGATGATGAATTTATATCTCCATGCATGTGCAAAGGCACTCAGCAGTTTGTGCATCGCCACTGCCTTGACCACTGGAGATCCGTCAAGGTGAAATATCTACTTCCCATAACTCATCCTTTACATATTCATTAACAAATACTGTGATATATTTTCTGGTCAAATGTTTGTTTGTAATGTAGGAAGGATTTGCCTTTTCACACTGCACTACTTGTAAAGCTCAATTTCACCTCCGAGTGGTAGAAGTGCAGGACAACTCCTGGCGTAAAATAAAATTCAGAGTTTTTGTTGCAAGAGATGTTTTCCTTGTATTTATGGCTGTGCAAACTGTAAGTCCAACTAATACTTATTCTCGAAAGTTTCATTACTTCAGTTATATATACAGCTTCATTTAATGGCGCAACTCAATTTCTCCGGGAGTCTAATTCATTGCTTCTCTCAATCATAAAGACTTCTTGTTGTTGTCATAGGTAATAAATCCATTGGTCTTCTACGACATTTTGTATGCTTTTGTTTGATGGAGGCTTTTTGGGATGTGACAGAGGTCACTCATTTTAGTTTACCACTTTTGCTAATAGAGAGATTATGCAAATGTTATTACACCAATGCTGGTTTGTATAATGTCACTCTTGGCGGGAATCGCTATCCATAATCTTGGAATGCACGGAGTAGTGCCTTTGTAGTTGAACTTTTTGTGCTGAATGTTCTGATCTTCTCTATGAGTTCCTTTCAAATAATTTATGTTAGGCTCATACTTATACTGGCATTGTGGATAGATGACTAGATGAGGAATAGAATTTAGAAGAAGCCCTTCTTAGAAATCAACCGTGTACATGGAATTATGAGCTTTCTTTATCAAGATCTGCCTTTACTGCTTCAGCGGAGATTGTAGATCCCAAACTTCGACTGATGCTCAATTGTCTCTTCTGGATTTAATGAAGGCTTTTAGCTAAAAAAGCACAAAGATGAGAATGGTTGAAATCGTTAGAGGATTCGCAAAGGTGAATGTCACGCTATAACCTATAATGGGAATGGCTAATACTGCAGATGCAGTACATATGCCGAAATGTGTTTAAGTGCATTTAATAATTCAAATGCCTAAACATCTATTTTTACATTTTTTTTTGGATTTCCAAAGGGTATCCAAGTATTAGACCTGGTTAATCCATTCAAAACACGGTCGGCACATTACGTGGGACCTCTCCTAGCTAGGAACCGGACTTGAGTTCGCCACATTGTGGGGACTAGTCCCTTCACTAGACCAAATGCCCGTCGGTTTCTATTTTTACATTTTGACTCTTTAGGTTGTCCTTTTCTATATGATATATTATAGATTTGGCGATGGACTTTTGAAAAGATTTGAGGAATACACCCGTGCCAGAAATTATTGCTGGAATTTTCTTTTGGGAAACAAGGCTCTCAATTTTCTGAAAGGGATTTTTTCCCACTAAAAGCACTCTCTTAGTTAAGTAATGTTTGTTTTCCTTAATCACGAACTTACACTTAAACATAGGTAAATTGAGAATTGGATTGAACTTAAATAATTTGTAGTGATCATACAAT
This sequence comes from Penstemon eatonii, assembly GCA_038501285.1. Classification (NCBI taxonomy): domain Eukaryota; kingdom Viridiplantae; phylum Streptophyta; class Magnoliopsida; order Lamiales; family Plantaginaceae; genus Penstemon; species Penstemon eatonii. The sequence goes on from CM076710.1 coordinate 75,385,672, forward strand.
TTTTGTTCATTGAAGCATAGTTTGAAATGAGAATCAAGTTTCTATTTTTAGAAAATATAAGTCATGATCACTCCCGTAAAGGTGTAAGTTTCCTTTTTCTCTCAACTCAAGTTGATTTTATTTCGCCTTTTTTCCTCAATAAGACGATCAAACAATTCTCAATCACGTTCCTTGTGGAGATATGAAAAGAGGTTGTTCCTTTAACAGGGCACACATACTGGCAATAGCATGTGAAGATGTTCATTCTGCGTTTTGCTCTGCTACAATGGCCGAGATATTGGGCCACAATCTCATGAGGGTGAGCTAACTCCAAAAACCCAAAGGGGATCGGTTATAATAGGAAGTCGGAAGTTGTACCAATGGAAAATCCAATTCATTCGACCTTCTCACTGGGATTGGTTCTTTTGTATACTATATTCTATTGAACTCGGGTTTTTGTACATATCGTCTGTGTTTCAAACATTGCCCTTTTAACATATTATTTTCTCGCTTGAATCGTATCTTAGCCTTGGTAACTAAATTCACTCATTATTCACCCATCAAGGGTTTTCATGCATTCTAAACTTATAGATTGGAGCACACAAGCGCAATTAATTGTTAAAGCATGAAATTTTCATCATATGAAGGGTAACTTTTACATCAAAAGAGCACTTATCTAAGAAAATGAGAACTATATAATGTAAGTTCGACAATTACGAGAAAATTGCCTACTAGTAAACATGATGTAGGCACATCTCACGTGAATAGCAAATTTCTAAATTATGTTGCTTTCTCTTGCAATTTACTTTGCGACTTATTTTGCTAGATTTGTCGGAAACACATGAGCCACAAATAATAGATGCCACAAGAAAACAACTTTACTAATTCATTTATCCACTTCCGTTTCACTTTCTCATGGTTAAATCAACGACCCTTCACTTTTGCTTTTGCCATCATGCAAGCAAATCCAAGCTATGGTTATCCCGAGCTTAAAGAAGTGAGTTCACTATATAATTTATAGTATTTGCCGTATGTTCGAATTGCAAGCACAAAGGTTGATGTACAAATGTTCGTAGTGGTTGAAGATGGCGGAGGTGTTGTTAAAAAATAACCCTGGGCTAGCAAAAATCACGGAGGGAAATCTCGGCTTTTGATATCGATTTGGAAATCCTATTTTGATCAATGATTTGACCTTCTAAGTAAATAGATTATTGAGTATAGTAGCATACATAGCTTACTAGGAGGCCTTTGGTCAAGGTACTTCGATGCGCAAACCAAGTAGATAATGATAAAACTCGAACAACAATGTGATTGGAAAACTAAATCCGATGTACTTGTTGCGGTAATAATGATGGTACTTATTGGTACTATTTCCAAGCGGATCCGAGTCGGGTCTTACTAGGAGGCCTCTAGTCAAGGCACTCCAATGCTCAAACCAGGGTCAAGTAGATAATGATATCACTCGACAACAATGCGATTAGAAATATAAATTACGCATACTTGTGGTAATAATGAGGGTACTTATGGGTACTATTCACAAGCGGAACCGAGTCGGATCTTGCCTCGGTCTTCAGGTCGACCCGGGTAAAAAACACGTGGACCCTTGGAGTGTTTAGGCATAACTCCCGAGGATGGAGGGCTATTTAGTCATAAATATCTTGATATTTATTGAGTTTGGTTAGTATTTCAATTATATGGTAAGTTGACTAGCAATGAGCATAGTTGTTAAAAGCGCCGGAAGCGCTAGGTGACGCGAGCCGAGGAGAAAGGGCTTGACGACGCGAGTCGAGGCCTCCTCCCTCGCGTTGCCCAGATCTTCCCATTGCAACTTTGCAAGTGTTTTCGGTGCTTCCAACGCCTTAACTGGGGTGAATAGGACTGCTTAGTGGCGCTATTATGCCTGGGAAAAAAATACGCCTGATCTAGCCCTAATTTTGGCCCAAATATATTTTTGGATATTTTGAAAATCTTAGAAAAACTTTTGGGATTGAAAATAGATATGGCAACTATTAGCTTGGTGGATATGAATGTAACTAACTAGAATCTTTCCAAGATAACAGCATTAAAGAGCCTTGGCACCCTTTGATCGGGGTTGCCTTGGATCACTTTGATTGGGGTTGCCTTGCAGAAGCACTATTTATTACTTGTCTTTGTTTAGCAGGAACTTCTGATATGATTGTTCTCTTGCTGGATTTTCTATTACTTGTCTTTGTCACATTTCATTTCATAATGCACCTCATTCTGTTATTTATATTATTATTAACAAACTCAGCTTCTTTTATTTATTCAATTGCCTTTTTTATAAGTCTATTCTTTCTCTCATTGAGGGATGTGCTCTCTAGGCTACTTTTGCACCACCTTGTGCAACTTTTCTTCATTCATTGTCTGATCATTTATCCTCCAACTTCTTTTCATTGGAAGGCCAAAGTTCACTCCACTATAGAAGCTTTTACCTTTTGTGTTCCTCAAAACTGAGTCCCTTGCCACAACTCCATTTATTTCTGTTATTTGAAGCCTGCTATGCATTTAAACTTTGGATGAGTTTCTTTTGTTGTATAAATGTCAAGTAAAGAGTCAAGAAAACTCGATTTTGGTTTGTGCTGTAATTAAGTGTTACAGCTGCTAAACTGGCAAAGTTGGAAAAGAGTTGTGATAATTTATTTCTGGCTTCTTGTCATAGGTGATCGCTGTTATTGGTGGTTTTGCATACGTCATGGACAAGGATGGAACTCTTAGGAACTCACTTAGTGCCAGTTGGGACCACATACTTTCAACGCATTCCATTCCTTTTTACTATTGTTTGGGTAATCTCAATACCAATATCTATATTTTATTGCGATTTATAAGTTGATACATTGAATTTGTTGTTCTTCTAGTAGTATAGTCATTTGGGGCTTCTCATTGGTATATTTAAACTTACATGTAAATTTATGTTTTTAATTGGTGGGTTAGATGATTTTCTCAAATTGCAGTTGCGATTATTTCTTTGGAAGTTAGATTTGCATGCTTTTTAATAATTGCTTTTACAGAATCTTTAGTGGAAATTAACAGCCCACACACACACACACACACAAAAAAAAAAAAAAAAAAAAAAAGTGGATCATATTAATGAAGTTTATGGTGTTTTCATGTGTGTTCACAAAACCAACCAGGAGTTCTCGGTTTCCTTGTGCTTCTTGGGTTTCTCGGACTCGCGATGCATTGTGCCTTAAATACCAATGACCAAAGGTTAGCTGGGTGTCAGAACTGTTGCTATGGGTGCGGAATCTTGGACTGCTTTCCTGCATCAATGGAGGCATGTTTTATTCTGGCCATCGTTTTTATTGTTTTCTTTACAATCCTTGGCATTGCATATGGCTTTCTTGCTGCCACCGTGGGAATTCAGAGGATCTGGCAACGACACTATCACATCCTCACAAAGATGGAGCTCACCAAGGTCTAATTTTCATATTTTATCTTTAGAATCAATCATATTTATATAATTACTAATATCAGGTTTAAATTAGATGAAACTTAGCTTGTTTCTACTATATATGTTTCCCATGATTTTTTTTTAATTATTATTATTAAAGCAGCTAATTAGTGTCCTTGACTTTTTATTTATATTTAAAGAGATTTCACGGTCAAGTTTGGGTTTGAATATTGCAGGAGTACATAGTGGAGGATCTTGGGGGCAGTTACACCACTCCAGAACTGGATCCTGCACATGAAGCACGTCTCAGAATGCTCAAACTCTTGTAAAGAAACTATGGAGTCAACAATCATCATCGTCGTCACAATGTTAAACTACTTTGTATTATAAACTGTCTTATAATCGTATGTATGTAATATGTATGTATGTATGTCTGTGAATGTATATAAATTCGGTGCGGTGTGTCGACAGAGTTTTAAGTTAAAGATTTTATGTATATTTCCTTTAATCTATAAACCTCCTCAGGTGACCCGTGTGGTGATCCTGCTGTGAGTTGGTAAGTATACCTTTGACTTTGAGCAGTTTTCTATATTTATATATCCTTACTTAATTGCTGTGTTTTGTAACTTATTTATTTACTTGTAAAAATAATCTGGTTTTGGGGTAGCTTACAAATTGAGATACATTCTTGCAATATATGCAGACACTGCTACATACTAGAGCTGTCGAAGTTCAAGGGTTTGATTGATTTGATTATTACTTGAAAGATTCAACTGCAAGTTTGGATTTTGGTCTGAATAATTATTACTTGAGAGCTAGATTCAACTGCAAGTTTTGGATTTTGGTCTGAGTATCTGAATATGAATCTCTTATGAAAAACTGAAATTAAGTGTGCTTCTACCAAGTAGAATTGAAGTTTTAAATAATGATTCAAATACAACAATTTTGTCCAGAAATGTGTTCTATCGAATTCAAAACAATAGATAATAAGTGTAAATATAATATGTTTATTTTATAATTAGATAGCATTCTCATAGGAGTGAATGTGATCAACTACAGACGAATGCACTTGGTTTATTACCAAAAGGATATACGGTAATCTAGTCTCCCAAAGCTTATTCAGTGTTACTTAATGCATAGAGCAGGACGGATCAAAGACTATAGGGTCAGGAGGGTCGAGTTTACCCATCACTATACTTTATTTGTATAAGAATATATTATCAACAAGAACTCCATCGAATTTAAAATGTTAAAGTAATTGAATGAAAAAATTATGAAAATTGTAAGGATGTTCTTCATATCATAAAAATTCTTAACATTTTTATTCTCAATATGAATAATCAAACAATTCGCAATGTAGTAATCTTTCATCTCATTTCTAAGTCTACTTTTCACCAACTTTATTATTGATAATGATTGTTTTTGTTGTGGCGGTAACAAAAAAATTTAATATTTATTAAACAATCTATTAAAAGTTACATGATAGACTTTATTGTACTCTTCAATGGTAATCTTAGCACAAAAACTATTGATAATCATATATTCTAAATTAAGTCTAAGTGAATATTTTAATTGAATTAAGTAGGTGTAACGGACATTTTAACATGGAAAGATATTTATCTTTTATTAGAATTATTTCAGGCCCACTAATAAATACGGAGTAGACCTTTAAATTATATAAGTGGTTGAATAGTTTAAAATAGTATTATTCTCTATAAAAAAAAAAAAAAATTAAAAGAAGGGCCTGCATCTGCCCCTGCCATAGAGCACTTGATTTATTTTTGTCATCCAAATCTTCCTAATGTTCATAATTATAAATAATTAAAAAAAGTGGATTTATACTTCATTAAATGTTCATTAAATTTACACAAAATAAAAACCATTACAAATACAGTCAAATGACCGTTCAATACAAAAAATAAAAAAGAAGAAGAAGAAGACAGAATAACAAGTTAGAAAAAATGTCATATACCAAAAAAAAAGAAAAAGTTGTGCAAAGTCTAAATTAAAATGGTTAACTAAGATTAACACATACTTTCAATCATGAGAAGTTTGTTTCATCTGCGAATAACCCAACCTCTCTTCTACACATCCATTATTCGCTCCACAGTTAAACCCTACAGCAATTTCCGTCTTCGAAGCTTTGCTACTATGGCCGATGAGTTCGTGAAAGGAAATGTTCTACCAAACGGCGTCGCTCTCATCACTCTTGATCGCCCCAAAGCCCTCAATGCTATGAACCTAGGTTTTTCCACATCCACAAACCTCTCACTTAATTTTTTTTTATTGCTTCAAATTTAACAGTGATCGATTGATATTTTGATGTAGATATGGATGTCAAATATAAGAGCTTTCTGGATGAATGGGAGACAGATCCGAGGGTGAAGTGTGTGTTGGTTGAAAGTAGCTCTCCACGTGCTTTTTCAGCAGGTTATTTCGAAACAATTTTTACTCCACTACTAACTATGTTGTGTGTTTCGCCTTTTTATGCTAAATCTCTAAATCATCTATTGATATTTGTATAGGGGTATTAGTATATATTTTTCCATATGTGTTTGGGTTAGGTTTTGAGGGTGATCATTCATGGTCAATGCAGGAATGGATATTAAGGGTGTTGTTGCTGAAATTCAAAAGGACAAAACCACACCACTCGTGCAAAAGGTTTTTCTGTTGACACAGATATATGAGCTACGAGTACCTGTTGTGTGTTGCTTGTCTGATGGTTGTCAATGTGAATAGAAATGTGGGAATTTGGCATACATTATTTCTATTATTTTCTTTTTTTTCTAAAGGTTATATAATTAGGTGGTGATGTAGTTTTTTGAAAAAAATTGATTGTCTAGGAGCTTTTGTATTTTGTTACTAAGACTCTTAGTGGGCTACTTCGTGTGCAGGTGGTGATGTGAAGCAGATTACAACCAAAAAACAAGTGTCAGACATGATTGAGGTCTTGTAGCGTCCAATAACCAGATAACTTGTGATTAGTAATTCCAGAAAAACTTTCAAATATAAGGAAACTCATTGTGCTTTGTACAATAAGAATTCTATTGTTGATGTCTTTAATTGAGTCTGGTTTGGAGTGTTTCTTCAATCAAAGATTGGATAAGTTGGTGGTAATTTTGATATAGAATCTAATTCTGATTCTAGTCAGGAGTCAGAGCAGTCAGGGTATCAGTCTGTACTCGTTAATTTTGAACCAGGCTGATCACTAAGAATAGTTGATCTATGTGTTGTGTTTTTTTGCCTAATCGTTACAAGGATGAAGTACTATTTCTCTCTTTTTTCTTTTGATGCTGATATCCTTCTTTTTCTATTATTCTAGCTCACTAGTTGTTTCTTCTCGCAAGAGTAATACATTAAAAGTTTCTTACCTTATTAACATTCTTGAAGCCATATCTGCTAAGATCGCTGTTTTGGTGTACTGGTCATAGTCCAAGAGATTATCTAAATATTGTACATCATCATTTCATACCAATAGATAATCAAATCCAGTACACTGTTTGTTTCTTGTGATGTATGATGAACAAGCTATCTGATAATCAGATTGTAAGTTCTAACAGGTATTTACCTTTTTATGTGATAGGGTAATCTGATTTTCTTGAAATGCATGTTTCTGTTGCAAAATATTCTGTGTGATATTCTGAAAAGAAAAATCTCATAATTTTACTTTCTTAACTAGGTGTTCACTGCTGAATATTCCCTCATATGCAAAATTTGTGAGTACAAAAAGCCTTATATCTCATTGATGGATGGTATAACAATGGGATTTGGCATTGGTCTATCTGGTCATGGTCGCTACAGACTCATCACTGAGGTAATTAATGAAAAATCCAGTATGATTCTGATGTCACAGTTTAGGGAGAACTATGCTTACCATCTGATTTTTAATTTTTAATAATCTATGACAGAAAACTGTCCTTGCTATGCCAGAAAATGGTATTGGCTTGTTTCCAGATGTTGGTTTTGCATTCATAGCAGCAAAGAGTCCAGGAGAAGGATCAATAGGTGAGCCTTTTGCTATTTAGTTTGTGTCTACTTGGGTATGGATATTTGCTATGTTTTACACAGTCTATCTTTTCACCGGCGTGCAGTTGTGCACTATAAAAACGATCCAAAATGAAGATACAGAATAAATAAGTTATCCAAGTATCCATTATGGTTTTGCATTTAGTCATTTAATTTTTCATTCCCTTTATAATATTCAGGGGCCTACCTTGGATTGACCGGAAATAGGGTGGCAACACCAGCTGATGCTCTATATGTTGGTCTGGGAACACATTATGTGCCTTCTGGGAGCTTGGGTGCATTGAAGGGGGATCTCTTGGCGACCAACTTGTATGTTTTAAAATTCTCCTACACACATGAGTTGATAAGATGGGCCTCGTCTGTTGAGAATGAATTTCTATATAATATTTGTGACAAAGTTGAATTGTTAATGTCCATCCTGATTCATGTAAAATATATTCTTTTGCATTCACGGGCTACAATTTCTTAGAATTATATATTGTATGAAATTTATTCTTTTCTTCATTACCAAAAAGAAACTTTCTAAATTTTTAGCATGATCAGCAAATGTTACCTGTGTAGAGTTGGAAATTATTTTACGATATTGCTAATGCACTTCGGTTTTTCCTGTGTCTTCATGAGGCACACTCCAGTAGACCAAAATCTTACTTGTACTAATTGTATGGAATGTGATAGAAACACTCTTTGTTGAGAATGTTGCTTTCAACTTTCTGTTTATTGTTTCTCAAGATGGATCTTTGATGTAGTTCTGAGGATCCTGATCAGGAAATCAAAGCACTTCTGGAAAGATATAGCAGAAACCCTGATTCTGAACCTCGTTTGAAGTTGCTTTTACCACGGATAATTTCGACTTTTGGAAGCCACATGTCTATAAAAGAGGTTATGGTGGAGCTCGAAAATCATCAGCAAAGTGGTGATACCTTGGGTAAGACAATACTTTTAGCTTTATTTTTATTCTTTTATTTGGAAAGGGGGGGGGGGGGGGGTGTTGATGTTTAACGTGCTTTGTTTTTCATCCTTTATGCTGATTTTCGTCAATTTCTTGGCAGTGGCAGAGTGGGCTAAGGATGCTTTGCAAGGGCTTCGAAAGGGAGCCCCTTTCTCGCTTTGCCTCACACAAAAACATTTCTCAAGAGTTGCCTCTGCCCGGGGCAAGAGTGATGATGATTTGTCTAAGGTGATGACTCGTCTTGCTTTTTTCATCTTTTCTTATGCCTCCCATTCTTCTGTCCCCGGTGGGACACAACAAAAGTTATCATTATGTATTCCCACATTAACATTTCTTCCTGAAACATGCTCTGCCCAGCTGACTGGTGTAATGAAATCTGAATATCGGATTGCTCTAAGGTCTTCTCTTCGAAATGATTTTGCCGAAGGTGTTCGGGCTGTCTTGGTTGACAAAGATCAGGTTACTGCTTCCACTAGATCTGTCATTTATTAATATTAGTTTTGACTTCAATTTTTCATTAATTAAACTGTTAGTATAGAGTTCAAATGAATGCAACTTTAGTTTGGTTGGTTTAAAGTGGTACATACAGCTTCCTTAGCTTCTTAGAATTTTTTTAGTGCTTGTGTTGCTTCTACTTCTTGAGTATTACTTGTTTTATAACCTTATATGTGTTTATCTACTTGGTCTCTCACTGTTATTGAATACTATTATTTGCAGAACCCCAAATGGAGTCCATCAAGCTTGGAAGAAGTGAAAATGAGTGAAATCGAAGCTCTTTTTGAACCCTTGGGCACTGAAGTTGGAGAATTGAGTGTTTGATCAAGTTTTTTTCTTGGCTTTTATGGGGACTGCTGCTATATTATAGTAGATAGATTTATGATTCAAGTGAACAATATATTTCAACTTTCAAACACTCTACATTTGGCCATACCCTTATGGATGTTGTGTTTCTTTTCTAAATTTTGCTCAATTTGCTTTTCGAGACACAAAACAACAAATGCATAATTTGTCCCTGGGATTGCAGGAGAGGATTATTATGAAACGTAGAACTGGTGATGGTTTTTAACTTCATGTCACCCGCACACAATATCAATTACTGGTTCAACCGATTTGCTAGTGAGCCAAATATTTAATATTCAAATATATCAAAAACATAATATATGAGGTCAAAGGTTCGACTACTTGCATTTTCTACAAGTTTTGTTTAGATATTTTTCTAATATTGTGTAAAAAAAATTGGAAAAGAATTAAAATTGAAAAAGGACTGCATTGTCGCTTTACCCGTCGGTTCGGTTCTAGTAAGTTTACCGAGCGTTCGATCTCCACTATTTAATAGCCTACTTTTGGCTCGGACAAGTCACGGTTCATGATTGAAATGGATGGTCATGCATGCAATCGTATGACATCATTGTTATATAGATGAATTTTTGGTCCCACTTACACAATATAATAGAATATTACAAACATAACAATAGCAATTTGTCATATTCGTGTTTGAAGGTAAATCTGAAAGTCCGATGGTGACTCTATCTAATATTAAATCTACGGCGAAGGACTGGGCTGAAGTTTTATCGACAAAAAGGAAGTCTGAAAAATGTCAACGAAGATACTAGATGGAAAGAACCACCTCCTGGTTGGATAAAACTCAATCCAGATGGTAGTGCTCTTTTAAAGGAAAGGAAAGCTGCAGCGGAGGCAGGGGCGGATCCAGGATTTTTGGTCGGGGATCGGGGGGCTAAACTTATAAAAGAAATTTATTAAACAGTTAAACTTAAAATTTATTTTATTCACGAGAAAATATATAATGCAATACAAAAATGGGGAGGTGAAGTTTGACAAAAATAATCACACGAGATATTTTAATTACATATGATACCTCGTTATAGTCTCAAAAGAACCCAAAATATCTATATATTTACTCTAATCATTAACCACGATGGTTTTTCATCTTTTGAAATCGGTCCATGATAGCATCGTTTCTAATACTACTAAATATGTCTCTCTCTATAAAGACAAACTATCATTTAGCCATTGATCAACCATTCGGTTACGAAGTCGATTATTTACTATCTTCTTAGTCGAAAAAGCTCTCTCCACTGATGCAGTTGGTAGAATAAGCGTCAATGTCACAAGTTTATAAACCATCGAGAATGCGACATGTCTTTTAGTTGCAACCATCTTCTTAGCAGGATCATCAATCCCTTTCAATTTAGAAAAATCATCACTTGATCGAACATCCTTAATATAATTTTCAAGTTGATTGGGAAGGGCCGAGAGCTCAAGAAAAAAGAACTTATTTGGAGATGTTGGGAGTACAGAAAAATTGGACTTTTCATTGGGGCTTAGAAATGGAGTAGAGTGAGTTATTATTAAAGTGAATTTTGTGATATTAATTGAATTAAGATTATATTTGGGCTGAAATTTTCATATTAGGCTAATTTATTAATTTTTTTTTCATACACCATTATATTAAAAAAAATCAAAATTTCAGGTCCCTGTCTCCGTCCGCCTATGGCCGGAGGTTTACTTAGAGATAATATGGGTGGTTGGAGCTTCGGCTTTTCTATGAACCTTGGAGCTGGCCCAATTACTGAGGCAGAGTTACTAGCACTTAGGATGGGGCTCACTTTAGCTTGGGAAAGGAGGATAGAGAAACTTGAAGTAGAATTCGATTCTCAAGTTGTGATTAATTTGATCAAGAATACGGACTTGGAGACTCACGTACTTGGCGCTATCATAGAGGACTGTAGGAGGCTTCTACGTACGGAATCCTTGGACTTGTGTTCTTAAACATACCTTACGAAATGGAAATAAGTGTGCTGATGCTCTAGCTAAATTGGGCTATGACCAGTCAGAGAGAACGACGATTTGAGATATCCCACTGGAAAGTTTGGTTGACTTGCTTGTTGATGACTTTGGATATATGTAGTTTGTTTTTTCCTTTTGACCAAAAAAAAAATTGTCATATTCACCTATATTTAGAAGAAATTTTAATTAAAACACCTGTGATTAAATCAAACAAAAATATTAAAATTAATTTGCAATTATGGAAAATGTATTGAGATATATGAACGATGTGATGTAACATATAATAACTATAAATTATTTTCAAATATTCATAAGAAAATAGTGATACTCCAAAATTTTATTCCCATATTATATTTTTAACAATTTGAATTTATAACCGCAACAAATTACATGCCATCTCTACACGAAATTAATAATGGTTTGTAGTTGTAGTGATGCTCTATCTATACTATTAATTAAGATTCTCTGTCACGTACGTACGGAAGATTATTTTGTCTTCTTGTGGCCACAGACAAGATACCACTCCTCCTACCAATTACCACTAAGCCTTTTTTCCATTTGAAAAAATATAATGAACATTAATTAAACTAATTAGTAGTAGAGAAGTAGTATTTTCAACTCCGTGGGCTATCCGTGTTTAATTTGAAAATGCTTCATATTCATATTTCATAGGTTTCTCAACCCGTCAACCGACTTAATTACCAACTAATACTCGATCTATTTTAAAGTTTAAGATTGTACGAGATAGATAGATTCTTCTCTTGTTATTTTATTCCTTTTCAGTTTGATATATGTTTCTTCCTAGAGTTTACAACTCCCCGATAATAAATTATGCATTTATTTATTCCTCTAATTAATTTGAGGCTAACAACATCCAATTCCCTCCCTGTGTTTAGAGAAATATGTATGGAGCCCATTTCTTTGTGTAATAATTTTTTTTTACATAATTTTAGTATTATGTTTTATACATATAAAAAATTTAAAATCTTAATAAATATGTATCATTTTTATATATTTTAAAACATCAATAATAATTCTATTAACATTTATGAAATATATATTTTTAAACAATATATTCAGTGTATTATTGACAAAATTTTAAAAATTACATTGTATTTTTTTTCTTCAAAAAAGTAGCAACCCTGTCGATGTGAGGCCGTCGAAAAACCCAGACCACGATAACCGGTGGCGAAGAAACCAACCCAAGTCGTTGTAGTCTATGTTTCCTCATCCACTACCAAGACGACTTGGGATCGAAAAACCTAGGTTGTCGTCGTCATCGACAGCCTTGGCAGGCTTGCCTGACCTGGCTCAGAGGGGTAAGTTATAAGGGTTGGGGTAGGAAATAGAGGTGAGGAATAAGTGTACCTTGGGAAGAAGATCGAATATAATTCAGGTAATTTTACAGATTAAATTAATGAAAACTGAATTTCAGTCACACAAAACAAAACGTGAGTGAAAAATAAGTGTGTTAATTTTTGGCAGCTTTGGACAAATGAATGCAAAACATTTTGATCATAAATTAGGCGGTGTTATGCACAAAAATTAACTTAGGGGGAGGGGGGTTGCTTGTGCAAGTTTCCTTTATCACGTGGGGGTTTTATGCTATAATTAGCCCGTGACCCGTCTAGCTTCTACTAGTTAATTCATTTATGTAAAACTTAGTAATAATTAATACAGTTTATGTGAGGTTTTGAAAGATCTCTACATTCTACAAAGTGTTCGTTATAATTACTATACATATTTTGGCACAATTTGTTATCTTATATCGATCGAGTAATAAGTAACCTGTTAGATTAAATTATCCAAATTTAACATAGCAAAATTTTCAGCATGATGATACAAATACAATGTACCCAAAATAATGGAAGTACGTACATATGTTGTCAATCTTGATGTACTTCACGAAACCAAATAGCAATATGTCAACTTTGTAACAAAAAGTCATGATAACAACAACTAATTAGAGTTGACCTTTTCATTAATTGAAAATACGGAGAATATATTATTTTAGTGCAATTATTAGGTTAAGATTCAACTTTCTTGTTTCTTTCAGAAAAGGTAAAATAATAAACAGTGCTAACGGCATGCTGGCATGACCATCACTTGGAGTTATTCGTTCACTGGAGTACAAACGATATGATCATTTTTAATTGCAATAATTGAGTTATATTGTTGACAATTAGATAGAACCTAAAATTTTATTTTACTTTTCAAATTAAAGCCACCTTGGTTGAGATTTGTTGCCATCAAGGATTATAAAAATAAAACTGTAAATGTTTTGTTTCCTTGATTAAGTAGCTTGTTATAAGAGGTCATGAGTCTCGGGTAACACGTTATTTGAGTTTATTTGATGTTTTGACTAAATTTAAATTTGATTGAAATTGATTTATCTTAAAATGAACTGAGTTCGAATCGAGGGAAACAAATCGAATGATTTAGCATTTTCACACATTTTGTAATTTCTAACTTATATTTCTAATCGATTTAATGGAGTTCAAAAAATAAAATTGCCAAATGATAAATAATGTTTAAGTTTAGCTTGATATACATAACCAATCCAACTCGAATAGATTTTAATCTCATAAGTTTGATAAATAAACTCTTAACTATTACTTAAAAAAAAAAAAAAACTCTTTTTGTCTCAAATTTTTATTTATAATTCTGTTTTGAAATGTCCTAAAATATGAATTTTTTTCTATAATGAAATTATTTTTCTTAAGAGTACACTGCCACATAAAATAATGCTTTGAAACTGTTATTTTAATATCATAAATGTAAAAACTTCTTAGAGCATCATCAGTGGTGTACCCATCTGGGAGCCCAAATTAGTTTAGGTCCAAAATTTGAAAAAAAAAACTCACAGTGGAGGACCTAAAGGGAAGTGCAAAATGCACCCAAAACCCATTTACTTCCAATTGAACCCAAATTTGAGCCCTCAAAATTTCTGAACCCATTTTCAATATCCAATCATAAATTGACACGTATACGATGTGGGAAAGAAATCTGATAAGAAATTTCAACAAAAAAATCTTATCTGAAATCTCAGTATCCAATCATAAATTGACACGCAGATAAAAATATTATCACAAAACTTTTCATAATATAATATCAAATTTCGATTCAAATGGATAAAAAAGCATATCTAAGATAGAATAATGATTACATAAAATATAAATCCGCACTTGAAAAAAATAATGAAGACACCATCAATAAGTTAATTGTCTACAATTAATAATTATTATAAAATTACAAATATTTTGAATTTTATTTATTTTTTCTTTAGTCCAAAATTACTTTTGATTGTATTTTTAAATAGACTTTAATTTTAAGTTAGTGAAATAATTCAATTTAAATTGATTTTAAAAATGGGTCCACACTTTTGATGTCTATTGCTGTAGAAAAAAACTTTTTCAGAGAGTGCAAAACACTGTAGCAGGGTACAAATGAAGAATTTGGGTCCAATATTTGGGTACACCACTGGTGATGCTCTTATAAGTTAGATTTCTTCTGGAAAAGTCATCTTAAATGACTACATAATTTTTTCATGTTGTCAACACATTTTATTTCTGTCAGAGCAATTAATTTTAAATGACAGATTTACCTCTTCTTTAATATCATTCAACTAACTTATACTCGCAATCTGCTACCCAATACCGTCTCCATCTCCATCTTTCTTCGTGTAACAGAGAACTTATACCCAAACAAATTAACACAAGCTTGGATTTAGTATTACAGAATCAAAATATATCATTGGTTCTTGACAAATTTTTATATTTACAATTTCTGCCAAAAAATATATTAATTGTAACAAATATTGTAACAAATATGTGCAAAATTTGTATTTTGGGGCATATAGTTGGTTCAAAATTCTTGAGCAAACCGAAAATATTCTTTTCATTCAATTGTAATCCTCATGAATCAAAACTAATGGATCTCTTAAAGAAAAATTGAATTGATTTTTAGAGAGAAATTTTGTAAAGGACTTGTTCCAGTAAATATCAATTGTTGGGGAAAAATTGTCATTTAAAATTAGTAACTCTGGCATAAATAAAATTTGCTTCGGCAATATCCCCGTCTTTTTTATCTTAGTAATATTTACATAAAATTTTGTAAAAACTAAAGGGAGAGGAAAAAACAAAGATGGGAACTATTTGGTTCAAAATACCAGTGCACATGTTGCATCGGAATCCCAACAACTCACTTTATTGGGAATTTAAATAAGTATTTTATTTGAATTATTTGATGGAGAATCCTAAAGTACACCAATAATACAAAATAAGTATTTAATTAAAGGATAATAACACCCACCTCCCTTCAAACTAGATGAATTACAAAAAAATCCTCAAATATCAATAATTACAATCATCTTCCATATTGAAGTTATACTTTATAGATAAACCCTTGCAATTAAGTTTTTAATTGAGAAAATTAATGTTATCATCAAAATATTGTCGAAATATCAACTTTCCTGATATAGCATCAATCATCCACCGAATATGAACCTGATCTGGATCCAAAATAAAGGACCAGGGTCTGGATATGAGATCCAGCGATGGACGGCTCGCCCATAAGAGATTGTCTCGCAGTGACTAGGATGATCTCGTACCAAGGAACGGTCTCAAGAATACAATAAGGGAACAATCATTATTTCTCTTTGAACTCTCTATGTATTGAACAAAGGTGTGGTTCTTTGGCTTTTTTATGACTCCCGAAGGAAAGCGACCCCAAATTGCTAGGTCGGAAACTCACTCTACACGACAAATCTTCACAAATCTTGGCAAGCATGTAAAATAGATCCCCCAATCAAAGACAATCATTAGAGAAAAGATCTTCCTCTGCGGGTATAAATACCCTATGGTATGATCAATTTAAGACCTAATACACAATTGATAACTTAATTCTTTTATGAAAACACTTTGTTTAAGTACTCTCCGACTCTTGTTGACTTAAGCATCGTGGGAGGCTCTGCCAGCACCCACCTCGGTGTGTAGTCTTTGTTTTACAGGTCTTAACGTATACCAAATTCAAAAATCCAATATTTACCCTACATCATTTCCCCATCATCAATTTTGACTTAGAATTTGACAATTTATATGACAAACATACAATTTCTTAAATATATACCGTTCTTGATAATAAATATAAATATGAAAACATGTCATATGTTAAATTTTTGATAATTATACATATCCTACTAGATAAACAAGTAACAAAATTAGATTGATAAATTATGTATTTTATATTTAAATATCTTGTTAATGTAATTTATTACATTTGAAATTAATAATTTAAATATATTTGAACAGAATAAAAAATAACTCAAATTGCATTTTGTTTTGTCAAATTCAATTTTTTTCTTTTAATCATGGTTTGAATATTTGGACTGTTGTAATTAGGATTAATCCATTTTGCTTAGGTTAATTTGTATTTTAGCAAATTTTACTTTTTTTTTTTTTTTTTAAGAAAAGTCATTACTTAATGAAGGATTGTGGCAACTGGTAAGATAGACATGTTTTGTGCTAAAACTAATAGAAGGGGAGATATTTATACTTTTCGAAACTTGAGGGAAGATTTCTATAATACTATATAACCTAGGGGAAGAATTGTCCTTTAATGCGACTTCGGAATGGACAAATACACTAATTAATTATTTCTCGATTATTGCACGTAAACCAAATACTATTCCGCATATAAAACAAAACAATTATTACGGTCCTAGGTTGACTTGAACTAAAGTTGAATACATTATAAATACGTACCCAGTAGGGAAGTGTAAATGAACCCAACCAAAACCATATATCAATTAATGGCGGAAGTACACGTTTCAAGTTCTAGTGATATTGATGATGAGAAAATTGGCAATGCTGGTGGCGCCGCCGCTGATGAATTAATAAAAGATCGAAAAGTGTCGTGGGCAAGGCTCCGCCGTGTCGACTCCCTCAACTTGGAAGCCGGAAATCTTAAGCCAACCCATCACGCCTCCTCTAACCAGGTCCGCCGCCGAGCGTCTTAATTAATTATATTTCTCTAACCTTCCTTCAAGCATATGCAATATGATCCTATAAATTAAATTGTTAGGGCATGTTTGTCTTGCTTTTTAGAAAGTATTTCGATATTTTCTTTAATTTAAAGCTAATTATCAAACATTTATTTTTCTACTCTTAAAAATATTTAATTCTCTCAATTTTTAAAAATAATACTACTATATATTTTTAAAAATAATTAAATAAACTCTATTTTGATTTGACATAATATAGTGTTATAAGTTATAACTCATCTTTCTTTACACCAGTTATCTCACATAATAAATGCAATTCTTAAATTATTTTTCTAATTTCCATAATCTTTAAAAAAATCTAATCATTTTTTAAAACATATACTTAATATTTATTTCATCTCAAAAAAATTCAAACAAACAATATTCCAAAACCGAAAGTACTTTTTCTAAAATCTTAATTATTTTTTAAATCAATTTTTAAAAACGCGAGACAAACTATTTATATAGGAGTATAATATTTAGAAAAATACATTTAAATAGCTATTATCGAATATAATTTTTTTAGGATAATTGCTAAAATTTATACATTCTATGTGTTAATAATATAGATATTTGTCGAATTTAGAAATTTTTATTCACGAAGATCCGAGTGTATAATCTGAAAGGTTTAAACTTTTTGGAAGAGGTTTTCTTAAACCCCAGTAATAGAAGATCTAACATATATTAACTAATTTTTGAATAAAATATTAGTTATTTTCTTACTTATTGTAACCTATTTATATATACAGATTTATCCACAAAATCGAAGTCTTTTGATTGACATTATTAGAATAAACATGTGATGAAAAATCAAGAAACCAATTGATGTTAGTTAGGTGACTCCGATCCACCCATACAGACACAGTCATCGGGCCTCTGCCATGGAAACCCAACATTAACAGAATTTGAATCCTTAATTCTTAGGGCTCAACTTTAACATTAACTAACTCTGCGTATTTGTTATACATGTATTGCTTATTTATTAATCATTTACACATATTTAACTCAGTTATAAGATGAAGCAAATCAATAATATATAGTTTCTGGAAATTTTGATGTATGTGTTTCTCGTTATTGAATCACTAAGTCTGTTTAATTATACTCAATCGAATTAAGCATGAATAGAATTCTTGAAATAACAATTCGTGTTTAACAAAAGGCTAATGAACAAAGTTCATGAAAAACTATATATTAACAAATTGCTCATAAATTTTTGGTTTTCTAATTCTATATATTATTATCAATACAACTATAAAATTCACGTTAGGAAAAAAAACTATATTAAGGAAAAGAAACTATATGACACTATTTTACACCCAAACATTCAACATTTCTTCTCTGCAACCTTCTAATCATATTATTGAAGGAAAATCATCTAATAAGCGTAAATGGAAAAATACTAAGTGTAGAATAGCCAATACAAAAGTAAAACCCTCATAACCGTATCATAAACCTAAAATAAATTATACACAAATAACTTTCAGTAATTATAAACTATACCCAATACACCATTCCGTCCGAGCTGTAAATACAAAATTTAGTTGATAAAAAAATTCAATAATTTTAGAACTTGCACAAGTGAAGAAACCTTTTTATATATATATATATATTATTAAAAAAAGTGAAGATTCCTTTTCTCCTATAAAGAAGAAGCGAGAAAAACGTTGGAACAAAAATAGTCTATCTTTTTAAATTCTAAATAGAAATACTTGAATATTTACATATAAATCAACCATACATCATGATCAGTTTACTTCTACATGCTTATGACTTATTATGTATCATAATCTAACTAAACATACCTTTTTTGCCATTTGTATTCAATATCTCAATTTAATTCACATAGGAATATTTTATTCCGCACAAAAAGATTAGATATAAAACTTAAACACAATTCATAAACTTTTCAGGCGGGAAATTGGAGTAGAACCCTCAATCTGGCATATCAAAGCATTGGAGTGATTTATGGCGACATCGGAACTTCGCCGCTTTACGTATACGCCAGCACATTTCCAGACAAGATTCATCACAAAGACGACATCCTCGGAGTACTTTCTCTCATCATTTACACTCTGATCCTCATTCCTATGATCAAATATGTCTTTCTTGTCTTGCGGGCTAACGACAATGGCGATGGTACATATAGTAAAATAAATAACCATGTCTTAGTTAATATACATTAATTGGATTATGGCGGCCGGTTTAATTAAACTTGATTTTTAGGAGGGACATTTGCTCTATATTCCTTGATTTGTCGATATGCAAAAATCGGTATGATACCAAATGATCAACCTGAGGACAGAGAATTGTCGAATTATAGATTGGACACCCCATCGGACCAGTTGAAACGCGCTCAAAAGATTAAAGGTAGGCTCGAGAAGAGTAAAACTGCTAAAATTGTTCTGTTTCTTGCCACAATTCTTGGAACTTCTATGGTGATTGGTGATGGTGTCTTAACTCCATGTATCTCGGGTTAGTTTTTCTTTAAACTCAACCATTTGTTTATTAATAATCGATGTAGTCCATGACAGCGAAGAATTTATCAAATGTAAAATCTTCGCATATGCAGTCCTTTCTGCTGTGGGTGGAATCAAGCCTCTGAGTGAAGGTAAATACGAGTTCGTTTTCTTTTGAAATTTCTAGCTAGCTTGTATAGACTAAGACTTAATTAAGCGTATTTCCATAATTGATTATGCAGAAGCTGTTGTCTTCATTTCAATAGCCATATTGATCACTCTCTTCTGTGTCCAAAGATTTGGCACTGATAAAGTCGGGTACTCCTTTGCTCCAGCCATTTGCTTATGGTTTTTATTCATAAGTGGAATTGGTCTCTACAACTTATTTAAACACGATGTGGGCGTTTTACGAGCCTTCAATCCAATGTACATTATTGATTACTTCAAAAGAAACGGTAAACAAGGATGGGTGTCACTTGGTGGTGTCATTCTCTGTGTCACAGGTGAGTTCTTATTTGCATTCCCCTAAACTTAATTCTTGATTCTTGCATCTTCCTAACCAGTTTCTCCTACATTCTTCGATTTTATCAGGAACCGAAGCCATGTTTGCTGATTTAGGCCACTTTAACTTACCTGCTATTCAAGTAAGTCTCAAATAGTTGTGGCGTTTAATTAGCTGAAGAAATTGAAGAACATATGCTAATTAATTTTCTTTTGTAACACGACAGATTAGTTTCTCTGGAGTCGTGTTTCCTTCTCTACTCATGGCATATATCGGACAAGCTGCGTATCTTTCCAAATTCCCTGATCATGTAGCTGATACTTTTTACGACTCAATACCTAGTAAGTTTCTCTAAATAGGATATGTATTCAAAAACATCTTATGAAATAGTATCTAAACTTGACCTTATGGTATACATATAGGTCCAATATATTGGCCAACATTTGTGGTGGCTAATGCTGCAGCCATTATCGCCAGTCAAGCTATGATATCCGGAGCATTTGCAATTATTTCTCAGTCCCTCAGCTTAAGTTGTTTCCCAAGAGTTAAAGTTGTCCACACTTCTGCTAAGTACGAGGGCCAAGTTTATATACCCGAGATTAACTACTTTCTCATGGTTGCTTGCGTTATAGTGACATATGGTTTCAGGACAACCGAAAAGATAGGCCACGCTTATGGTAAGTCCAATTTTCTTTTTTAACAATAGTTTATTTGATACCAAACGAGTCTTTAAACGGAAACTGATCATTTCAGGTATTGCCGTTGTTGCTGTAATGTTGATAACTACATGCATGGTTACTTTAATAATGCTTGTCATATGGAAGACAAAGATTTGGTTGATTGCTTTGTTCTTCATCGTTTTTATGTCGGTAGAGGTCGTATATTTTACGTCTGTTCTCTACAAGTTCACTCAAGGGGGGTACCTTCCATTAATGTTATCTCTCGTGCTCATGATAATGATGGGAATATGGCATTACGTGCACAAACAACGATACATGTTCGAGCTTAAAAACAAGGTCTCGAACGCTTATGTAAATGAATTATCCAAGAACGAGGATATAAAACGACTACCGGGAATCGGGCTTCTCTACTCTGAACTTGTCCAAGGAATCCCACCAATATTCCCACATTTCATTTCCAATATCCCTTCCATTCATTCAGTGATCGTGTTTGTGTCAATAAAGTCTATACCTATCAGCAAAGTCGCTCTAGAAGAACGCTTTCTTTTCAGACAGGTCGAGCCAAGAGACTATCGTATATTTCGTTGTGTGGTGAGGTACGGATACAAAGATATAATTGAGGAACCAGATAAATTTGAATCCCAATTAGTTGAAAACTTGAAAGAGTTCATCAGGCACGAGAATTTCATACTTGATGGCGTTCATGAGGCGGTACAAGATGGAATTAATGAGGGTAGAAAATCGAATTCTTCGACAGTTCATATTGAAGAATCATTGGAGCAGGCAAGAGTTTCATCTAGGTCGATTCAGTCATTTAATGGAGCGATATCTTCGGGCAGGGTCGGGCAGGAGGGTGGGGCCGAAGAAGAGCTGCAGTTTGTTGAGAAAGCTATGGATCAAGGTGTGTTTTATCTTATAGGAGAAGCTGAAGTGGTGGCAAAACAAGATTCATCATTGCTTAAGAAGTTTGTGATTAATTATGCATATAGTTTTCTGAGGAAGAATTTTAGGCAAGGGGAGAAAATGTTGGCTATACCTCAAACCAGGCTTCTCAGAGTTGGAATGACATATGAAATATGAAATACTTATGAGTTTATTTTCTTCTGCCCCCGTTTCTTTTTTTTTTTTTATGTACTTTTATTAATACCATGATTTTCTTTGTATAGTTGGTGTCAAATTTTCTTCTCTTATTTCTATGTACAATAATAAAGGTTTGACAAGAAACGGGGTTTCTATATTATTTTCCTTGTAACCAAGCGTGGGATATGAAAGAATGGAATTGTTTATATATTTATTTTACAATTTTACCCGTTATTTATTTTTTCCACCTGACTTGATTAACTTGTATATATTTAATTAATATCAGTATCTTTCTGGAAATACGCAAGTTTTGGACTTGTTGGCTTAGTTGGCGCATCAAGTTTATTTTTCAATCGACTAATTGTACTGCCCATAATCTTGCCGCTTGGGCGTTTTCTCGTAATTTGTCTTTGTATCTCTCTCCAGATTATTTACCTATCACTATATTTTGTGATAGAGGTTATCCTCTTGTAAACTGGTTAACTTTTATTTTTAGCAAATAAAAAATTACTATTTCCTCATGTATACCGTATACAGTGTATAGTTGTTGGGCTTTGTAGAATATAGTTGCGCTTTCTGTTGTGGGCTGGAATGATTATTTCTTCTAATTGGGCTTGTCAAGTTGTAGAAACAATTGAAACTGAATGGTCTTCTTATTGGCTATTATTCAAGCTATTTCTTTTTTTTTTTTTCCTTTAAAAAATATTATTGATGTTTTGTGTTGGAAATGTAAGGGATTGTTTAGGTTTGCTGCTCTCGTACATGAGGAGGGAGAATGGCGATGGGAAGATGTTTGTTATTTCACTTTATATTTATAATTTGATCTCACATTTAATCATTTATAAATGCAATAAGAATCCACTTAATTTAGATTTCATGTGCTCAACCTGTTAATGCATATATGGACTTATCACAAAAATGTTATACTGTAAATGTTATTTTAGCGATTATTAGTTGCTTCTCTATAATGGGAAAGGACTTAAAGGAAATGGGTAATTTTAGATGAAAATTTTGATGGTTACTACAAAGATCACATTGCTAAAACAAATTTAAAAATCACATGATATTTGTATATTTTTATTGGATCATAAGCATTTAAGAAAACGACAGCTTTATATATGTCAACATGTGACAAGTTTATAAAAAGATTATATCATAGGATTAATGAAACTGACATATATATATAGATTCACATAATCCGATGAAAATGTTTATAACCCTAGTCGAACTTGATTGGTGAAGGGATCGTATTAAAAAAAATTAAGACAAAGTGACAATTTTAAAATTGAGTTAAGGTAAATAAACGGAAAAAATTATCGATTTTATTTTTTTCATGAGGTTAGGATTATTGAGAAAGGGAGAAAGACTTGGTAAAAGGTTGTTGGTGGGGGGTGGAGGAATACTGAAAGCAAAGTCCTTTTATGGTCCCCGTGTCAAATACTTTATAAGACGGGAATTATTTGTACTAATTTTGAGCATATATATTGAATGATTATTGATAGAGTAATCAATATTATATCAATTAAAATGCAGTTATATCAAAGTGATTAGATGCTGGCTTTCTAACACTATGAAATGACTTGTCCCTAATGTTAAATTTTTTATTGTCTACAAAATCTCACAACGTGCAAGTTAATAAGTTAATCGTATATTTGATTAGCTGGATTTTTCCTGGGTGCGGGCGCCCGAGTTACGCCCTCATATGCGGGAAGGTTAATCAGGTCGTTCATTTGGCTAAGATTAATCTGGATCGTTGATTAAGTAACTTAGTCAAAGTCAATTGGTAACTATTGACTTAAATTAATTTACAATACACATAATTTACCCTTTTAATTAAATTTTTTTTAAAAAAATCGCCAGTATATGAAATGATCACTTTACCCCATCTTATTAATTGAGTTTGACAATTTTGCAAATTGACCCCAATGTTCCGCGATTTTACGAATTTAATTATTTAGCTTCTAAGAAAATATAAAAAAACATCATTTCATATAAAAAGACCTCGTTACCCTCAAATTTGATAATAATTGAGTTTGATAATTTTGCAAATTGACCCCTATGTTCCGCGGTTTTACGGAATTATTTTACTTCTAAGAAATATAAAGGCCACCTCGTTTCCATATAAAAAGACCTCGTTACCCCCAAATTTGATAATAATTGAGTTTGACAATTTTGCAAATTGACCCCTATGTTCCGCGATTTTATGGATTGAATTATTTTGCTTCTACAAAATATAAAGGCCACCTTGTTTCATATAAAAAGACCTCGTTACCCCCAAATTTGATAGTAATTGAGTCTGACAATTTTGCAGATTGACCCCAATGTTCCGCGATTTTATAAATTGAATTATTTTGCTTCTAAAAAAATATAAAAAACCCGCATGTCATATAAAAAGACCGTTTTACCCCCAATTTTGATAATTATTAACTTTGACAATTTTGCAAATTGACCCCTGTTTTTCGATTTTACGAACTGAATTATTTTGGTTCTAAAAAAATAAAAATAAACGCCTCTTATATAAAAAAAGACCGTTTTACCCCCAATTTTAATAACAATTGACTTTGACAATTTTGTAAATTAACCCCTATATTTTATGATTTTATGAATTGAATTATTTTGCTTCTAAAAAAACCAAAAAACCGCCTGTCATATAAAAAAGACCGCTTTACCCCCAATTTTGATAATAATTGACTTTGACAATTTTGCAAATTGACCCTTATGTTTTCTTATTTTATGAATTGAATTGTGTTGCTTTTAAAAAAATAAAAATAAAAACGTCTCTAATATAAAAAGACGTCTTACCCTCAATTTTGATAATAATTGACTTTGATAATTTTGCAAATTGACCCATATGTTTTGCGATTTTACGAATTGAATTATTTTGCCTCTAAAAAAACCGCCTGTCATATAAAAAAGACCGATTTACCCCAAATTTGATAATAATTGACTTTGACAATTTTGCAAATTGACCCCTATATTTTCTGATTTTACCAATTGAATTATTTTGCTTCTAAAAAATAAAAATAAAAACGCCTCTAATATAAAAATGACAAATTTACCCCCAATTTTGATAATAATTGACTTTGATAATTTTGCAAATTGACCCCTATGCTTTGCAATTTTACGAATCTGAATTATTTTGTTTCTAAAAAAATAAATAAAAAACTCCTGTCATATAAAAAAGACCGCTTTACCCCATCGACAGACGGTTTTTTTATATTTTTTTAGAAGCAAAATAATTCAATTCGTAAAATCGCAAAACATAGGGGTCAATTTGCAAAATTGTCAAAGTCAATTATTATCAAAATTGGGGATAAAGCGGTCTTTTTATATCATAGGCGGTTTTTTATTTTATTTTTAGAAGCAAAATAATTCAATTCGTAAAATCGCAAAATATAGGGGTCAATTTGCAAAATCGTCAAAGTCAATTATTATCTAAACTGGGGGTAAAGCGGTCTTTTTATATGACAGGCGATTTTTTTTAATTTTTTAGAAGCAAAATAATTATATTCGTAAAATCGCAAAATATAGGGGTCAATTGGCAAAATTTTCAAAGTCAATTAGTATCTACATTGGGGGTAAAACGGTCTTTTTATATGACAGGCGATTTTTTTATATTTTTTTAGAAGCAAAATAATTCAATATGTAAAATCGCAAAACATAGAGGTTAATTTGCAAAATTGTCAAATTAAGTGTATTGCACTTGCTACGTAAAATCGCAAAACATAGGGGTCAAATTTAAGACGAAAGAGAGGTTAGATTTTGTCTTAATTGAGTCAAAATAGAAACGTCTTTTAATAATAGTATAATAATGGGGAAAATTATTTTTTTGGTACCATAGGATAGACTGACTTGCACTTTTGGTACCATTGGATATGAAAATGTAAATTTTGGTACCATAGGATAGGTTTTCATTGCAATTTTGGTACCAAACCCAATTTTTCTACAAAGTTAATGGCAATTTACCCCTTACTAAATACATAATGTTCAATTTAACCCCTCGTGGTTTTAAAAAAACCATTTTATCCCTTGAAATTTTGTAAAAATTTCACATCGCCTCCCTGCTATTTTTGTAGGCGGCACTTAATCCACTTTTATTATGATAATGTGATTTTTTACCCATTGTGTTATGATAAATGTGGCAATTTATTCCTCTATGTTAAACAAAATAGTTTGCATGCATACTCTCAATTTCGGCAAGTGAGTTACAATCTCCGGCTGAAGGGGGTAAATTGCTTCATTAAAATTTTACAGGGGGTAAATTTATTTTTTTCAAATTATAGAGGGATAAATTGAACATTATGAATTTCATAGGGGGTAAATTGCCATTAACTTTGTAGAAAAATTGGGTTTGGTACCAAAATTGCAATGAAAACATATCATATGGTACCAAATTTGCATTTTCGTATCCAATGGTACCAAATTTGCATTTTCGTATCCAATGGTACCAAAAGTGCAAATCAGCCTATCCTATGGTACCAAAAAAACAATTTTCCCTATAATAATGCATTGAATTGAAATTTTAATTCATGACAAAAAGATTAGCCGTGCGTTTCGTTTAAATTCACAATGGCATGTTTACATTAAGTACTAATTAATTTAACATTTAAGCATTCAAATTCAGTTACGTCGAAAGTAGCCATCCTCCAATGAAAAGCAACCATAGATAGATGAATAATAAGTGAGTGAGAGATATCCCCATCCATTTGTCTCTATTTTGACTATTCAGTTCAATCAAAAACATTTTTGACAGAACAGAATCTAACTACACTATATATAATTTATACTATTATTATACCAGAAAAATACTAGTGACTATAGTAAAAATAATATTTGTCGAATTCAGAAAACCGAAACAGAACAGAAAATGACCAGTCCTGTAAAGTAAAAGACCCCTCTCTCTCTCTCTCTCTCTCTCTCTCTCTCCCTCTCAATGATTTTCTCATGCACTCGCGTAAAGCTCACCCCACCCCTTCACATTATTATTTTATTTGTGAGCGTAAAAGAACAAAACAATACTATTCTGTTCTGTTCTGCTTTCACAGTTCACTCCCCCTTTTCTTTTTCTTTTCCAATTCCTTTGTTTAATCACATATCATATATTCATATCACATGGCTCCTCTTCCTCTATGAAGATAAAACTCAGACGTCGTCATTGTAATTAATTTTAAAAAGCAATGGCAGTAGCGATTTCGAAACGCTTGGCTACTGCTTTATCCGTCGTAGTATTAGTTCTAAGTCTACATCGAGTCCACTCTGAACCAACTCAGGACAAACAAGCGCTCCTATCTTTTCTTTCTCAAATCCCTCACGAGAATCGACTCCAATGGGATCCCTCGCAATCCGCGTGCGACTGGGTCGGGGTCCAATGCGACCCCACCAATTCCTCCGTATACTACCTCCGCCTTCCTGCGGTTGGACTAGTCGGACGAATTCCCCAAAACACCCTCGGCCGCCTCTCCCAGCTCCGAGTCCTCAGCCTACGCTCCAACCGCATCTCCTCCCCTATCCCCTCCGACTTAGCTAACCTCACGCTCCTCCGCAGCCTCTACCTCCAAAACAACCAATTCTCCGGCCAGTTCCCCCCCACTCTCAATGAGTTGACTCGGTTGACTCGACTCGACCTCTCCAGTAACAACTTCACCGGCCAAATTCCCTTCTCCGTTGCGAATCTCACGCATCTCACCGGCCTTTTGTTGGAGAACAACGGATTTCAAGGGAGGATCCCCAGCGTTGTTCCTCCCAGCTTAATTGATTTCAATGTTTCCAATAACAATCTCAACGGCTCAATCCCCGCCGCTCTGGCTAGGTTTCCGCCGTCTGCGTTTGCAAACAACGTCGGTTTGTGCGGCGGACCTTTGCCGTCTTGTAATCCGTTTTTCCCGGCGCCGGCGCCTTCCCCTACTCTATCTCCTCCGAGTTTAACACCGTCTCAGAGGAGGAATAACAGAGGACTCTCCACTGCTGCTATCGTAGGAATTTCAATCGCCGGGGGAATACTAATTTTACTTCTCTTACTCGCAATCATTTTTTTCCTGATTCGGAGGAGAAAACGAAGTAAAATCTCGAAACCGCAGAAACCACCGTCGATCGCGGCGGCGAGGGCGGTTGGAGAGGCCGGGACATCGTCGTCTAAGGATGATGTGACGGGTGGGTCAGGAGAGGGGGCGGAGAGGAATAAGCTGATGTTTTTTGGGGGCGGGGGTTACAGTTTCGATTTGGAGGATCTGTTGAGGGCTTCAGCAGAGGTCTTGGGGAAGGGGAGTGTAGGTACAAGTTATAAAGCGGTGTTGGAGGAAGGTACAACTGTGGTGGTGAAGAGATTGAAGGACGTTGTGGCTGCGAAAAGAGAATTTGAGCTGCAAATGGAAATTGTGGGAAATGTAAGTAAGCATGAAAATGTTGTGCCGTTGAGAGCTTTTTATTATTCGAGGGATGAGAAATTGTTGGTCACTGATTACTTGCCTGCTGGTAGCTTATCTGCACTTCTTCATGGTAATTCTTCTTCTACTTCTCATGCTGATTAGTTTCTTCATTCTTTTCCTTTTTTAATTTTATGGTTAGAATAATTATAGTCTATTTAGCAAGTTGATTTAATTTAATTTTTGGTATTAGAATTTATGTGCATTTCGTATTGTCTGCCGTTGCAAATGCAAATGCAAGTGATTTTGGGTCATTTTCCTACATTTTTGGTAAAAGAAATCAGGACCATTGCTGCCTTTCACAAGCTTTGGGTCTGTGTGGATCAGTGTTGGAGCTAGTTTCCCTCTATTTTTAGGGTAAATTACGAGTACCCTACGACAAGGTCAAATTACAAAAATTCTTCTTCACGTATTTCACGTAGTGGATATGACATATTATTATTATTGTTGAAATTCTAATTAATTAGTATAATAAAATTAAATTTTAAATAAATATTTGAACAATCTTTTTTCTATATTTTTATTGAAACTTATGTCCAAGTTAACAATTATCAACTTTTTGTGGTAAATTTTTAATTTTTAGTTTTATAATTTATAAGATATTACAAATGATACCCAAGTTTTAAAATTTTATAAGATATTATAAATATTACAAATAACATTTAGGATGGGGGCTAATTGTAAAATGGTGTGTCAAACCTGAGCGAGGTTGTAACACTCAATATGTGAGGTCAATATGTTTTTATAATTTGACCTTATTTCAAGAAGGTAAATGTAATTTACATTTATTTTTATTTCGAGAATTTGATCTGGATTTGAACTTTTGAAACATGATTTAAATTAGGTCTGGATATCTAGTTTTGTGAGTTTTTTCTTTGGAGATTTAGGATGTTTAAGATTTGAGGAGAAAATAAAGTATGTGTAAAAACAATGACATTTTTTTTAAGAAAAGATTAGGTGGTGAGTGTTGGATTAGTGTTCTTCTTGATTTATAATTTATTAGGTTCGGGGATGTGCCAAAACCAATTTAGTGATGACATCAGATAAAAATAATTAGACACAAATGAATTTCGATCCTGTGGTTTTAAATCCAATCAAAATGCTAGTTGTATTTCCTTAAATTTATAAATTGCATTTTTTAAATATTATTATCATTTTGCCAACAAATCATGAAACGATTATTTAGTTTCTCTCATCCAGCAAATAAGATCTTTTTTGGGTATGTTTTTTTCATTCCTTTGTTTTTCTCTTTCTGGAAAAAAGAAATTTAAGAATGTGCAACTGATACCAGAGTTATTACTTATTGCCATTAATAGCTTCAGACTTTAATGAGTAGCATACGTTGAAATAATTTCAAATAGGTAAAGAAAGAGTGAGTGCTGATTTTTCTCCCTCAATAATTGAAATTCGCCACCTACCTATATCTTTTTTTTATTTATTTTGTCTATCTATCCTTCACCAAATATAACTCATATGTATCATTTTCACGTTATTATTAGTTTTAGTTTAAAAATTTTGTTTGGTGAGAATTTTCTTTTGTGCCGTACGTGGTAGGATCAAAATTTGGACAATAAGCCTTAAGGAAATTACTCTGGCCCCAATAAGTTGGATAATTTCAATTATTTGTTTTCGATTAAAACTTGAGTTCTGTCCAATATTTATTTTTTTCCTTGAATATGATGGATCTAAACAAAATCTACATTTTCTTTTCTTGGCCGGCTAGCTCCTATTCTCGTTTATTTACAAGTTAAAGGGCGCCCCCCTACACTTCTTACATGTGGTTAAAGCAAACCTATTCTTTATCTATGAAAGAGACAGGAAAATAGAAGTTTTTTTTTTTTTTTTTGATAATTAGGGAAATAGAAGTTGAAATGCAGTTTACCCCCTATGTATTATTTTTTTATAATTAGTTTAGCCCTATGGTAGTTATATATAAGTATAATACATCTGTTATGTGGTTGGGTTATGGGAGTACTGGAAAGGTATATATTAATAAATTATACTTTAATTATAGTTTGTATATTCCCTGTTTTATGATAATTAGATAAATGACATATAATAATTCATTCTGAATTCCTCAAAGTTGTTAAACAATACTATTGAGTTGCAATGTGCGTGTCAAAGTACTTGTATTGGTTGGTATTGTGCTTTACAATCCAAACCAACAAACTAGCATGATTCAATGCCGACATGCTTTTCCTTCTCTTTAATAATGAAAAAGGTTAGAATAAAAAATTATGACAACTTACATATCCTCTTTGCTTTTTAATAATAACAATAATGTTCTCTTAACTTTACCCTTTGTTGACGTTACCAGTGTTCACAAGTCACTACTAATCATTAATGCTTCCAAATCTAAACATATTTCCTTAACAAGCGATTGAGTAGTGTACCCTTTTTTAAATACAGATATTTTATCTTCTACGTAAATGTACATTTGCTAATTGCTGTCTTGGCAGTGTGATGCACATGTAGATACTGTGACATATATTCCATATTCGAATTCATCAAAGAAAACCATTTTTTCTTTGATGCCAGAAATTTTTAAATAGTTAAAAATTTCTTACCTAAGTCTAGTCTAATACGCCGTGTTGAACTTAGTTGTGCTATCCTTTTGAAATAATAATCATGGTAAAAAAATTGTTGAACCATATGATTTATGATACTTTTGGACCTCCTCTAGATAAGCATTTCCCATAGCATTTAAAGAGTGTCTTTTCTTTTATTTTTCTTCTTGCATTCTCGTACATTTGAAGTGTCAAATTCGAGTTTTTACTGCCTTTTTATTCACATCTCTTGCTTCAATTCTTTAAGTTCTTATTTTCATTGTTGCGTGATAGTAAAATCTAGCAGCAGAAAAAGAAAAAAAAAAACTTGTAAAATCTTAGATTAATCAGGGCTTATGTACATTGTTGTATAGGTAGTCGAGGCTCAGGTCGAACCCCACTAGACTGGGAGAACAGGCTAAGAATAGCAACAAGTGCTGCAAGAGGACTTGCCCACCTCCATGTATCCGCCAACCTAGTCCACGGAAACATCAAATCCTCCAACATTCTCCTCAAACAAGACAACCTCGATTCTTGTGTATCAGATTACGGTCTCAATCCCCTCTTCTCCAACTCAACCCCTACAAATCATCGGATCATGGGTTACCGTGCCCCTGAAGTTCTTGAAACCCGAAAAGTCACATTCAAATCCGATGTTTACAGTTTCGGTGTATTACTTTTAGAGCTCCTAACCGGCAAATCACCCAATCAGGCTTCATTAGGAGAAGAAGGGATTGATTTGCCGAGATGGGTCCAGAGTGTAGTACGTGAGGAATGGACGGCTGAGGTATTTGATGTTGAACTAATGAGGTATCATAATGTGGAGGAAGAA
Source organism: Penstemon eatonii (assembly GCA_038501285.1). Lineage (NCBI taxonomy): Eukaryota > Viridiplantae > Streptophyta > Magnoliopsida > Lamiales > Plantaginaceae > Penstemon > Penstemon eatonii. Next base: position 75,417,404 of record CM076710.1, read on the forward strand.
ATGGTGCAGCTACTCCAGATAGGTATGGCATGTGTTGCTATTGTTCCGGATCAAAGACCGGCAATGCAAGAAGTATTGAGAATGATTGAGGATATGAATAGGGATGATGGGTTGAGGAATTCATCAGATGATGCATTAAGAGGAGGATCGGACAGCCAAACGCCCCCTAAGGAGTCGAGGGCTTCGCCTTCGGGTTTCACACCTTAAACGACAACTTGGGTTGGGTTGAGTTGAGTTGAATATATATCTGAATATTGAAAATAAATGGAAGGAATCTTGGGCCGCGCTGAATAGGATTGATTCCAAACTGCAGGATGACGCAATATTTGGTTGTTTTAGCTTTTTTACTTATTCTTTTGTAGAGGTTCTTTCGTATCTCGTTTGGTTTTCTGCTATTTCTTAAATTTTTTGTGTAGATGGTGATGGTATCAACTAGCAAATTTGAATTGTTTATATGGGCGTCGGGAATTCCATGAACTGGTTGGAATTGACAATGTTTGTATTTATAGTTGTATTCTTCATAATTTTTTTAGTTGATCCTTAATTAATACTCTTATATGTGAAGTAATTTGCTTCTGATATTTAGCTTTTCTGATCTTGGCAGTTCATTTTCTTCAGTTTTCTTTTTTTTTTGGTTTTCCAAGGGTTTAATCCCTTTCGAGGCGGGTCGGGCACATTAAGTGGGTACCTCTCCCAACAGGGATTCGAACCTGAGTCCGCTACTTTGTAGTGACTAGTCCCTTCCACTAGACCAATCACCTGTTGGTCATCTTCAGTTTTCTTTTGGTTATATTATTATTAATTGGAACACGACCTCATCACACACGGAACAATTATGTAATGCAACATCTAAAAGGATTGAGTAACTTTGTTTTGAGTCTATTGACGTCTAAATATATGTACAGACACACCCATACGGCCATACCAAGAAATTATTCAATTAATATGTTTTACGCAAAGGATTAACACTTAAAAAGAGAATATAATGTATACTTAAAAAGAAGTAGAATACAAGGTCGATAAATGGATTGTACAATATTTTAAGAACCTCTTGCCAATAAACCTATTAACAAATTTCATACCAAACTACTATAACAATTTTTTTTGTGTTGCCTCCTCCCCCCTTGAGTCCGAGACAACAACGGCAACACATAACATGGGTAAAACTTTTTAGTAAGAATACAATTCAAATTTATATTACTGATTTTTTTTTTAATTTCTTTTTTTAGTGTTGGATAAATCATGTCAACTTAAATCAAGAAAGTACATCTAAATTGTGATTTATGAGCTCAATTTGAAGGAATTTCAATGAATGAATAACATGAAATTATGCTCGTCTAGCTGGTTCACTAACTTGAGAAATACTGCACTGTCCCTTTATACAAAAATTGGGACCCCGAGGACATGTGCAGGAAAGTTATACCATCATGCTATAATTACTTTATAATGGCATTAAGTCGTCTTCTCATCTAAAGTTACTTTGAAATGATAGACAGATATAGCATCATATGCACGCTAAAGCTTCCAACTTAACAAAGAAGATATTACTAGAGATGATAATATACAATAGTTCTAGTGTCTACCTACTAAGTTGAGACTACCCAAAGCTGGGTGTAGATCATCTGTACCACTTTTGGTGTACCACTTAAGTGTATCACCATTAATTAATTGACACTTGCACATATGACAATTATAATAATTCTCATATATACATGTGTCAATCAATTAGTGGTGATACACTTAAGTGGTACACCAAAAGTGGTACAGAGGATCTTGAGCCCCCAAAGCGTACACCAAAAGTGGTACAGAGGATCTTGAGCCCCCAAAGCTCAAGATTGATTGACACATGCATATGTGAGAATTATTATAATTGTCATATGTGCAAGTGTCAATTAATTAATGGTGATACACTTAAGTGGTACAGAGGATCTACCCCCTCAACAAGAGATAATTTTATTTTAAATCAAGGAAAATTCTACGATGCCGCTACGTTAAGTGCCGCTAGTTATAATCAATAGAAATAAGACATGACATTAATAAGTAATTTATTAAACAAGTTGTCAACATGTCATAATAATATTACCACAATAAGTGGTACTATACCACAACAAAAGATATTATACTATATATTTAGTAACATCAAATTGTAAATTATTTTCTAATAAATTATTATTAAAATAAATAAATGAATGTTACAATAATATTTTAAAATAAATAATATGTAATTTTTTGAATAATTAATATTAACTTTGAAAAAACTGCATAAATCACCTAATATAGAATAAATACTACATGATGTGGGATCATATTAAATATATGGGGTTAATACTACGTAATGTGTGCTCGTACTATCACATGTGAATTATACCATAGAATGTGCTACACATTTCGTTGTAATACCACCTAATGTGGAATAAATACTACATAATGAGGGGTCATACTAAATATATGGATTAATACTATGTAATGTGAACATATACTGTCACATGTGAGTTATAACATAGAATGTGATACAAATTGCATGGTATCACTTAATGTGGAATACATACTACATGATGTGTGGTCATACTGAATATATGAGGTTAATACTATGTAATGTGAGTCCGTACTGTCATATATAATTTATACCATAGAATGTGACACACATTGCGTGGTAATACCACCTAATTTGAAATAAATACTACATGATGTGGGGGTCATACTAAATATATGGGGTTAATACTATGTAATGTGAGCAATGTACTGTCACATGTGAGTTATACCATACAACGTGATACACATTGTGTGGTAATACCACCTAATGTGGTAAATTAGCGGCACTTAACGTAACGGCACCCTAGAATCCCCATTAAATTAAATGTAAACACTTTTATCAAGTCCAATAAACTTTTGAGCAGAACCTGAATTTAACGAGACTCGACTTGACTCGATTAACACCACCTGATGTTACAGTTTCAGTATTTATTGCACTGAGAGAGAGAGAGAGAGAGAGAGATTACAATAGTTGACCACAGAGAAACTTCTGGTAACAACATTAATTTATGAAGAAAACTGCAAGTTAACATTGTGTGACTCAATTTTAGATTAAAAAAAATGCCCTTAAGAGTGCAAAGGGAGACAAATGGAAGCATGATTATGTCAATGCATATTTACTAAGAAGAATTGTACAGGCTGCCTGCTTCATAGATAGTTAAGAACCTTAATGAAAACAAGTGACAAGGATGCTTTAAGATATTCTTCAATGCAATCATGGATTCGCAAACAAAATGTTCAATATTAAGATGACGTATCAGCACTTAAAAAACAAAAGAGTAAATTAGGTTTAAAACCTACCTCTCCCTCTGGATCTCCTCCCCCTTCCTCCTCTTCCTCTTCCTCTGAATTCAGCTCTTCCAAAACCACCGACATCATCTCTTTCGAAGTTGAACATACTCATCTTTATATCTTTAGCCTCCACTACATGAGGACCCTTTTGATCCTACGTAAGTCAAAAATAGTTTTAGGTAATATAGGCAAGCCACATGATGAAGGTTAAGAGGTTGGGTAAACAACTAAGTACAATTTGACAAAATGGAGAAACATGAACAATAGATAAAAAAACTCTCAAGTAAAACAGGTATCATCACTCAAAACATAGACTTGCGACTAAATATGCATCCTTTCAAGTACGATACTTTTAGGATCAAAGAATACTTACTGCTCTAACAGTAATGGTGAATTAATAGTAATATCAATTTAACTTGGTGAGCTAAGCATAATGTGAACAGTGTACTCCATGACACAATTTGGTAAGAAGATGTTTACATGGTTATTTTCCAAATCAAATTGCTCTTGAAGCTGTCTTGCAAGATCCTCATCTTGACTGATATTGGAATGCACGTGTGTCGTTGAAAGCTCACGTCCAGTTTTCCTCCTTTCCCATTCATCTAGCGTAAGGTAAGTTGACTCTTCCTCTTTTTCCTTTCCCCTATGCCTCTGGCTTCTGAAATTGCGATGGTTATAATTAGGTTGACTTGTTTTCTGGAGAAGTTTTTGGGCAGCCTCTTGATTTTGAACAGGTACAGATGCAGACACTGTAGCAGAATCAGACGTGTAATTGAATGGTAAGACCCAGCAATGACTAACTTAAGTTTCAGAATTTTTGCAATGATATGTATATTATGGGGGTTAAGTGGTAGCACCAAATAAAAGTTTTACAAGAGATAACATATATCATCTGGCTGAATGAACTAATTTGATACTGAATAAGGAGAAACTTGGAAGATTTCTTTTGGACAATAATTTGACTGTTTTTTTATCTTTCCTTTTATCCCAAAGAGAGAGAAATTAAATTAATTTGCAGAAAGAAAGTTATGATAGGTTAAGTATGTCTTAACTAGAGTCCTATATTGTCATTTTAAGGAAGGGTTGTGTTCCAAAGTCTATAAATCCTCTCTAGTGGACTATTTTGTAGACTTGAAATTAGATATTACCGTCAGACTTATGCTTCTTGAAAATGTGCTTCCTTGAGAACAGGGAAACCTATAAAAACATACCTTAACTATTTTAGTCAAGTTTCTAGCATATTTCACATAGATTTTGTAGCCCTAGAAACTAGTTTCCTTTTAGTATCCCCCTGAAGCTAAATTCCTTAGCTTTCCTCTAACCATTAAGTCGGTCATCCAAGTTCCCCTACAATCATATCATAAAACTTATTTAAGTCTCCACTAAATTACAGAATATGCTCTTCTTTAATCATTGCTGAAAATCACATAATAAACTTTGCAGCTGAGCTAAATTCAAGCCACACCTATTGGTCTTGTTAAGCGGCTGCTCGGATTCTCCTTATTTTCACCATCGTTGTGAACCAGCTTCACATTATCTGCCACACTACCCATGGTTGCATTATTATTCTGGAGCTTGACAGTCTGAATCGAATCGGAGCTTTGACCATTGCCAGCCAGACTTTGTCCAGAGTCCATTGATGATGACCCAGAGGACCCTGTGATCCAGAAAACCATCATAGGTTGGAACAAATATTTATTGTTAAAGAAAATAGCCTTTTGGCCTCATGGAAGGACCAGTCTTGAAAAACAAGATGTTTCCAGCAAAGGAACCAATCAGTTTCCCGAACATGAAATAATGAACAAATGTATGAACTAATATATTCAAATTCAAGAGAAATAAATGGATCCCAAAGATCTTGAGCGAATCGCAAGCCAAGACCCAAGTATGGAGTAACTCCAATATTACAGAAAACCAATGCCAGAAGAAAGGTTTCATATTTAAAAAGTAAATGCTAATTGATAAGGTACCTTTAGTCTCTGGTGGACAATGAGTGCCTTTAGTTGCAAAATTGTGTAACACAGATGCAGTTCCTCGCGCAGGTGCCCGAATTTGGAGTTTTTCAAAAGGTGGAGGAGAACCTGATGCATTTTCTTGTGACAGCCTTACACGAGAGACATCCAAAAACTTCCGATTCATGTGCCATTCTTCATAGAGTGACTGAACAGCACCTCCTAAAATGGTGATTACCTTATTGTTCAAACACACGATACCACTACATATATTAGCTTTATTCTGTAGTCGGACCTGGAAAATGAAGCAAACAAGCAGCAAAAGAAAATTACAGAAACTTCAATGGGTTATGAGCAGCACCAGCAACCAAGATAATAATCATGAGCAAAAAAAGATATCAGAAACTAGACAAAAGATCATATTTTGATTCTAAAATGCATATGCCTTTCAAGCAATCGAAAGCTTTAGGGCTAGTGTCACTGATGTATAGAACCGCCATAAGAAAAAAATTAATCAACAAAATTTGCAGTTCATAAAGGGAACCGCACAGGTTGCTTTTAACCAAAGTAAGAGTGGTGTCAATGTTTGTCTCAAGATTCATCAAGATCACTCTTAAAATACCAGTTAACAGATTTCCACCACCAACACACACATATGGGTCAATCAGTTTTCATGACTTTTTTGCTTCCAAAATAGTTCTCATCAAGGCTTTTATGCAGTTAAAGGGTTATTTGGCTTCATAATAGGATTTTCAATTGAGGTCATAAAATGTTCGCCAGTCATCGAACAAAAATCCAGATAATAATAAGACAATAAAAGAAGCAGTTCTCTCAGCAATCATTTAGAGAAAAACTAAGATATATATTTTGATTTTGATTCATCAAAAAATATCAAATGGCTATATTTCAAGGAGTTAAGAGCATTCCAGCATACTTCTTAATCAAGATGAGTAAACTAATGAATATTGTTGCATTTGCAGATGAAGATCTCAAACAACTAATGTGCTCAAGATTTAGCATATGTGTTAACTCCAAGATGTCAGAACCCAAAAATCCCATTTATCACAACCATCCATTATTGTAGTGTGAAAACTATAGAACCACCTAACCTGCATCTCTTAAGCATATATTAGTATTTTATTACAGACAATTTCATAAATTAAAAAAAAAATCCAATGGATCTCTCATGGAAAAATGTGATCTTTCTAATTGTTTTTTAATGTATCATGAGAATGTGCTTATGACCTTCTAGTATAGAATAAAGTTTATATACACCTCCTAACACAAGAACTGTTTGAGATCATATTATCCATTTAAGCTAAAATTTCCAAAAGACACAAAAGCTAGGGTCAGCTGATTAATTGATTCAGTGAGATACGAGAAGATTTAATTTTTGTCACACATGACCCAAACCATAATATATAGAAAATGCAAAAAAATGGAACACCTTAGTCCCAGGAATAACATCATCAGGAATTGACGGCACATGAGAGTACTCCACAGCAGTTATTTCAGAATGTCCATCAGTGAGCTTCAACCGTAATAGGCGTCGGTTGCCTGAATTTCCTGAAGCATCAACTATACTACTCCGTGATATATCTCTACTTGAGCAAACCTGTTCATGACATACGCAGTTTAGTTGATAAGTAGTAGAAAATCTGTCCTGCTATATTCTTTAAGAACCAAAAAAAAAAGTTAATATTTGTTTCTTGTTTCTGGCAAGGAGTGGAGGGAAATGTGGATGCTAATATTTTCATAAGAAAGACAAAGATACTGCCATCAGAAAAGGCACACACCACTTGTAAAGAAATGACTTTGAGCTAATAAGGATCAACGATCAAGATACATTTCAAAAGCACAATATACAAAGCTAAATCTTAAATATTTAAGACTCCAGTATAGACCAAAATTGCCCGCAACAAAATCAAATTGAAGGTACATCAGTTTAGATTTCTACTCTAATACCATGAATCGCAAGTTTATTCAGATGAAAATAGTTTGAGAGCACCATCAAAACAACTGAAAAAATTTAAAATGCTGATAACTGCAGATTTTAGGCTGTAATTTCAAGAACAGGTGTAAGTGAGACAGGCCAATATTCCATTGAACAAAGGTGAAGACGACTGATTATGCTGAATTCTTATCATAAATCTTGGTTAGCTTCATTCTGAGCTGCAGCTGAAAGTATCTACAGTTCAGCTTTTCTCCTTCTCATATCAATCACAAAAGACTATGTATTAAACTTTGATCTCATGTTTTATTAAACCATACAAAACGAAGTAATATGAACCGTGTGCATAACCGTGTCTTATTGTGCTAAATTACTGAGTGCCTGCAGAAAGCTAGCACCTATTTGTTTTTTAACAAAAAATATTTGCTGCTACATCTAGTAACAGGTAATTTTGTCCACGAGACACCAAAAGAAGGAAAGAAAGGCAATCTACATCCACCGAACCCCTGAGATCCATGTCGCCCTCACCCCTTCCCTCCCATCGTCGCCTCTAAATGTTGTCTAGAATTTGTCTCCAATAAGCAAAAGAAAAATCTTAAAGTGCAAAAAATCTTAATAACAATTATGCCTAATTGCGTAGAAATTTGACCCAGCACTAACTTGTCACCAACATGAGAAATAATTTTGGCGATTCTGGATAAAAGAGATAAGACACAGGGTCCATGACTCAATTCCTTTATAAATACTCTTCTTTGTTCTTCTTCTATTCACTTCCACTTTCTAATTCATGTATTGTCTGACCAGACTTAATCTAAGAGTGCAACAGGATAATATATAGGCATATAGTATTATTAAGTATGAAGCCTATTTCCATAATTAAATTATGCAAAAATCCAAATAGCGTTGTAATGCTAGTTTAAGACCAACAAATATATACATATAGACTACAAAAGTGCGGAAACAAAGTACCTGAAGAACAATAGGGCCTTGAAGATGAGGGGTTTTGCTAAGAAGTGAAGGTTGGGGCAAGCATTTCCCGCCGATTGATCGTAGGTCCATGTTGAGAAGCTCTGATTCGATCGAATCGACGGTACAAAAACTACTGCCATGTGATGAGGATGACAACTGAGCTCCAATTAGCCCTTGGATTTGCTCCGAGTCACGAAAACACCAGCCTTTCGAGATGACAGCTTGCAGTAGAGATTCTGGTGAAGAAGATGAAGAAGAAGCTGTGTTTGATTTCATATTACATTTACAAATTTATGCAAGGGTAGTAGAAATACGAATATTAGGGCAATATCATTCTATAAATGCATTTTCTATTTTTCTCCTAAACTTCACAATTGTTGAAAACAATAACATTTTTTCCTAATTTTAAACAAATTGTGTTTATGTTATTTTGTTCACTGCTAGCAGTTATTACAGCCAGTAAATTTAGAAAATCCCCTAACTAAATGCATTTTCTGAATATCACTTTTTGTTATTTGGTTGAAAGGACAAACTCACTTTCAACTTTCAAGCAACAAATTTGGGTAAACCAAATTAGGATTGGGCTTTGGATTAACTCGGCTCAGTAACAATCCTGCTCCAAGCCTTCGGTTAACATAGTAAGGCTGTCTCAGGAAGGAATGGAGATGGGGGCCATTTTCATTGATTTAAGGACCATTCATAGCTCCAAATGGTGGAGTAAGTTAAGATTGGTTTGTCCCAAGTCTTCAAGTCAAAGTTTTATTTTTTAGCTACTAAAATTGTTTTTTTAAATGAAAAATTCTTTAATTTATGATTAATTTTTAAAATGTAACATTTATTTAAGAAATTTAACGATTAAAAATTAAACAGTAAAAGAACTTAACTTTAGTTTAAATAAATTAACATTAATAATCTATAAATTTAATAACATTATAAGAAACATAAATAAAATTTATTGTTATTATTATTATAAAGTGATAGTGGGGAAGAATGATGATTGAAATTAAATGGAATTGATAGATTGAGCCATTTGAGATGACTATGAAAAAAAGCGGGAAGCTGGACTTGAAATCTAAGGAAAGTTGAAATTAGGCTGAAGAGTCACTGGATTAGGCTATCTCTGATGACTCGGAGGGGGAATACCCTCTCTCTCTCTCTCCCCCTCCCCACCCCCTATCCATTTCCCCCTCCCCGTAGTTTTTGAGTCATCTCTAATGGCTCATTCTATCAAATCCATCTACTTACAAATTTTATACTTTCTCACTCTCACTAGTTATTATTATTGTTGTTATTATTATTATTACTATTACACCAAAAATGAATTTAAAATTAACATTAATTTAAAATCAAAAGGCACTATTCTTAATTTGGATCCAAGAACAAGTCTCGTATTTCTAGAAGATTATATGATATGTCGTCACCAGATACGATATGTAGATGTCAATCGCCAACTTCTAATAGACTTAGTCAAACATGTGTGGGACACACAAGGTCAAAATTAAGGTTCATGCTTCGCCGTATATAACCGTATTTATGAAAATATATTTGATTTCAATAAGTAATTTGTAGGGTTGTAATCATATTTACAAAAACATGTTTGATTTCAATATGTAATTGTCATAATTGTATCATATTATTTTAAATAACTCTCTTTTAAACAACTAGTATAACTAAATTTATTCATATATTTTTCACAAATAAAAAATAAAAAAACAAAAGAATAAATTGACCAGAAAAAATTATACACATGACGAAGATAATTAGTTTGAAATAATACACAAATTATAGGATTTAAAAAAAGGAAGAATTATTTTTAAGTGATAAATATTTTCTGTTATATGTTCTTATCTTAATCTCTATAAATATGACACTTTTTGCTCCAAATTAAACTCTTGAGATTTTGTGATTTGTACAGATCTTGAGGTGCCCTTCGAGAGGTCATCTAGTGTGATTGGAGTCTTGATAATAAATAGATAAGTCCTATTTAATTTAAATTAGATTTAGGAATAGTACTTAACATCTTATAATTTATAAATAAATGTATAGTCAAATAATTATTAGTGTAGAAATAGAGGATGAAACCGTGGAATAGACTAATTATTACAAAGTAAAAGATTCATGTTCGAATTCCTGTTACAGTAACCACTTAATATGCCCAACCGCTTCGAAATGAATTAAAACCTTCGGAAAAAAAAAATAGAGGATGGACATACAAAAATCATTTAATTCGTAGTCAAGAATAATTAAATCATCCGGACAAACAATTAAGTTAATTGTTGAGTACACAATGACAATGGCGGAGATCACCATATAATTCTATAATTTATTTTTCTCCTTTAAATAAATAACACGTCAAACTACCGCTTCAATAGAAAATCCTTAGTGGATTTGAAATAGTATATTTAACTAATTTAATAATTCTACATCTAAGAAAAAAAAAATTAGACCAGTTTATTAAAATCACAAAGTGACAAAACTAACACAACCTTTTAACCGTAAACATTAACCTCAAACTATGAAAAAAAACAATAACAAGAATAAACCTTATATCTATATCTTAAAACAATTTAAAAAAGGGACAAAATATAATCAATCCGTATTACTAACATCAAAAGAACACCCTGGAAATGAACTTTGCCACTAAAGAAAAAATTGCTGACTAACGAAAATTCAGTTTAGCAGATAATCTCAACTTTTTGGTAAATACAAATTGTATAAATCTTTTTGAGAAACAAACTGCATAAAATCCCACTCTTTGTTTTTTCCTCTTCATTACTGGTCCCTTCAGCTGTCTTCAACAGTTCATTTCTTTCTCAAGATTTTTGTCTGTGAAAAAAATAAAATATCGTGTAAATTTGATAAACCGACTCTCATTCGGAAAATCTTCTGAGCAATTTCCCCACGATCGTAAATTTTTCATCGCGATCAATTCTAATTGTTGTTCAATCTCAACGTGCATCTGATTATACATGGGGACTGAAAGGGTTTTGGATCGATCATAGTTGATTTCAATAGGGTATCAGTTAACCAACCTAGGGTTTTCCGATTTGAAGCTCTGGGTGCCAATCAGTCAAGGCAGAGACCTCTGCCTTCATCGTCGGCAGGTGGATTATGGTTTTTTCTACGCCCTAATCCTCCTCAATCATATCTCCAGTATTTACCTGAACCCCAAATGGACTTCGTTAGCCGCAACACCACCTCCGCCGCCTCCAACCACCACCATCCACCACCACAGCCGACCACATCTTCTTCCGCCGCCCCTCCAGAAGAGCCTGAGTATTTAGCACGGTACATGGTCACGAAACACTCGTGGCGAGGTCGTTACAAAAGAATTCTATGTATTTCCAACTACACTATTATTACATTGGATCCAAACACGCTCTCTGTGACCAATTCGTATGATGTGGGTACTGATTTCGAAAGTGCTTCCCCAATCATTGGGAGGGATGAGAGTTCCAATGAGTTCAATGTTAGTTTGCGGACCGATGGACGTGGGAAATTTAAATCAATGAAGTTTTCGTCGAATTACAGGGCTAGTATATTGACTGAATTGCACAGAATAAGATGGAGTAGGCTGGCTACTGTGGCGGAGTTTCCAGTTCTTCATTTGAGGAGGAGGACCTCGGATTGGGTTTCTTTGGTAAGTGATGATGGACTTGTGTTGCTTGTTTAGCTGTCTTTTGTGTCTATATTTTTTATTTATAAAGTAAGCTGTGGTTAACAGCTTTTGGGAAACAAATAATTTCATATTGTGTACCATCATTGCTTTCATCCATTTGAGCACAACGACTCAGCAGTGTGAGGAAATGTAAACATCAGGCTGCAGGACTCATAGTGACTTAAACACGCACGAAACACAAGAATGTTACAAAGAAACATATAAAGTGTTTAAATACATATGTGGTGCAGCTTAATATTATCAGTTTGAAAGATGCTATCACTAAAAAAGGTGAAGTAAGACACACATATTAAGTTCAATTTATTGTCCAAAATGTCCTCCTGCTGGCTTATGTCTCATTGGTTTGGATGTTTCTAGTTATTTGATCCTCTCAAAGCTAGATATTTATCAATGGTATAACATATAGAATATTTAATACACATCTTTTATGGTGATTTTCCAATGATCAGGTAATTTAAGAAGATATATTTTTGACCTGTGTGGGAAACTTATTGGTTAGGCAGCTTTATCTGATGAATGGGGTTGCAAGTGGGATGTGGATTGCTCCTTTTAGGTTGCTGATAGATTGTCATTTCTGAGAAGTAGACTCATTTGAATTTTGAATTTCGAATTTCTTGTACAATTGGACGTACTGATTTGTGGCATGAACTTGTGAACTTAGTTTTGCAAAGTGAAGGCCTCTTTTCCAGCCTATGCCATTTAATCTCCCCGATAAAATTTCAGCATAATTCTATCTATTATTAAATCTTAATTATATTGTGCATCCTAAATAGCGTCTATTCTTATGCCTCATGGTCGGTCTAGGTAATGGTGCACTGGTCATTCTGGGAGGACCCTAAGAGGGAAGATACCCTCTTTTCCTCATACTTCTGTGTTCATGTTATTGAGTGCTTGCAAATTTACTTTCGGATTTTTCAAGATTTGTGTTTTGGTACTTCCATTTATTTTGTTGGTACACTTTTGGAGGTGTGATAATTGACGTTTACTATATTTTTGGAAGTTTAAGCGGATGTAATTTTTTTTTTAATATTATTTCTCTCCCCCACTCTAGCAAGTGGAGAATCACCCTTCTCATCTCTAGTAGGATAGAGTTGGACAAGAACGATCTTGACTATCTTAATGCAATCATAATTAAGCTCAAACTAACCCAGCCAAATTCTGTAGTTTTTAAATGCGGACATCCTAGAAAGTTTTATTTTTATTTTTTATATTATGTTTGTAGCTTAAACATACAAGTAGAAAACTATGGTTGGGAGTATGACAAGGAGAGGAAATGTACAAATGGATTTGATGAGGTCAACAAAATAGCATTAGTATTGTTAAAGACCAACTACTTTAAAAGTTTAAAAAGTTAGTGATGATACACATTTGACACTTATTGTCTTTAACCTCAAGTGTAGGTGGCACTCTTCTTACTCAAGCCTGGCACGTGTTTATCATGAATGAATGGCAGTGATATTCGAACACATGACCTCTTGTGGTGTTCTGAATTCGATATTGTATAATGACCAGATCATCTAAAACATTAAGCTTTAATTTATGAGAAAAAATCATTTAATATTTATTATTTTAATGCACACAACACATTTAGGATTTTGTAACTAGTATTATTATTATTTTTTTTGATAACCTGGACGATTCATTATTATGGACGCTATGTATCAGTAAATAAGTGACAGAAGTGGCACCTGCATCAGTTGTTTGGTTTTCTTTGTTTTGCCATCACATTCTACATTTCTTGAGAGATCTGCTCTCATAATTTGCACGATAAATCTGATAAATTTGTCTTCTGTAGAAAATGAAAGTGACTTATGTCGGAGTCGAGGTGATAGACTTGAAATCTGGAGACCTGCGTTGGTGCCTGGACTTCAGAGATATGGATTCTCCAGCCATAGTTCTTCTTTCTGAAGCTTATGGGAGGAAAAATGTTGACCATGGAGGATTTGTTCTTTGTTCTTTATATGGAAGGAAATCCAAAGCTTTCCAGGCTGCTTCAGGGACTTCAAATGCTGCAATTATCTCAAATTTAGTATGTAAAAAATGATTTTATTCTGTTATATACATTAATAAAACATGTGATATCTTTCAAAAGCTTCATTGGTTTAACAGATCGCAAGTGTGTTAAGTTTGCTAGTTAGCTGTTTTTCATTGACTCTTTTGAAGAATTATAATGATGCTGATCATGCATGCATACTAAGATTACTTTTGCTAACATTTTGGTCCAGACTAAAACGGCGAATTCTACAGTTGGAGTATCATTATTAGTTGATAGTTCTCAATCAATTACCATCACCGAGTATTTGAAGCTGAGGGGTAAACTGTAACATCAAGATTGCAAATTTCACATTTAGCTTTTTGCCATTTTTATTCGCTGACATGCATGTGCACCTTTTCTGTTTCAACACATTTAATTTATAGCTAAGGAGGCTGTTGGGGCGGAAGAAGCTCCTCTTGGTGGATGGTCTGTTACAAGATTACGACCTGCCGCTCATGGTATGCTACATTGCACTGGATTGAGTTTGGCACTTGGACCAAAAGGAGGTCTTGGAGACTCTGGTGATGCTGTCTCTCGTCAACTTATCCTCACCAAAGTCTCACTTGTTGAAAGACGACCAGAAAACTATGAAGTAAGCATATGATTTTGATATGATAATTAATGCTCTTTTCACAAAAGTAATTCGCCGAGCATGTGTGATGCATTCTTTTGAAGAGAACTTATCGATGGTTCTGTGAGGAGCCAATATTACCTTCAAAAGAAAGCCATATTCTTTTTTCCTTGTGACTTTTGTTTGCAATAGTAAAGTTAATTCTATTTTTCAGGTACCAAATAGTTAATTGAGTTTTCATGTATCCTGTGATAAAGAGGTTTAGTTCTTTTTCCATGCTGTTAATTATCATTTATATTATGTTATTTCAATATTTGTTCACATAGATCATGAATTTTCTTCATGTTTCTACTCCAGTTTATTGTGAATAATGATTTGTAGCCTAGCAGTGGGTTTGTATGCATCCTGCATTTATTATTTATTAGCCTACAAATGCTTGCTTGGATCACGGGTAGGATAATGAAATAATGCCTGAGGTAGAACCTAAGCAGTGGATCTATGATGCTTAGACATTATGATTCAATCAACAGAGTTGTGAAATGCCTAACTTTGCTCATTGATAATTATGTCTTTGGCTCGTTTCTTAGATGGCGTAAACACATACACATAGTTTAATATTTTTGGTGGATCTATGAGGTGCCTCCTGGTGATCATGAATGAAAGATGTACTTTCAACAAAAAAATCAGGATATGCCACATAGAAGTTCTGGGATCTTGCTATTTCCTACATTTAATATCTGTTTTGCTTTACCCAGTTTTTCCTTATGTTGAACCATGACATGAAGTAGACTTGCTTTTGTTGACATCGCGCTCTGGTTATTTGTTCTTTATGGAATTTTTGTTAGCTTATCAACATTAAGTGCTCCATGTTCTTGTTGTATGCTTGTAGGCTGTTATTGTTCGTCCTCTATCCTCCGTTAGTGCTCTTGTTAGATTTGCTGAGGAGCCACAGATGTTTGCTGTTGAATTCAATGATGGATGTCCTATTCACGTGAGTATTTTCTTTTGTTAAGTATTATCAGACCTCAGTTCTATTAAGGTTTTTGAGTTCCTAAAATGTGGTTCACAGGAAATAAGTACAAAATGTCAATAACGTGTGATAATTATTGCAGGTGTATGCTAGCACATCTCGCGATAGCTTACTTGCTGCAGTTCGGGATGTTTTGCAAACTGAAGTAGGTATATGTGCTGTATTGGTCAATTAAGTTTCCATTTGAAAGCTGGTCTGATTTATCCCGTGTGCAAAAATTGTCTGATAATTTTTGCGTGCATTGTATGGCTGATTATGCATGCAAAGTTGGTCAGGCTGATTATGCCTGAATGTTGGTTGAGCTGATTATGCATGCAATGTTGGTCTGACTGATGTGCATCCAAAGTTGGTCTGACTGATCATGCATGCAAAGTTGGTCTTATTGGTTATTTTGCATTAATGTATCTGCATTTTGTCGTAGATATAAATAGAGTTCTCACAAACAAACTGATTAAAAAATTATGATATTTTGTCTGTGTAGGGTCAATGTCCAGTGCCTGTGTTACCAAGGCTAACAATGCCTGGTCATCGGATTGATCCTCCTTGTGGCAGAGTGTATCTGCAACAGCGACAGCGCCCTGTCGCTGACATGGAATGGGCAACATTGCATTTGAAACACTTGGCAGCTGCTGCCAAAGATGCTGTGGCTGAAGGAGGCTCCATTCCTGGTTCAAGAGCTAAACTGTGGCGCAGGATAAGAGAATTTAATGCATGTGTTCCATTTAGTGGAGTTCCCCCTAATATTGAAGTACCTGAGGTGACTTTGATGGCCTTGATTACATTGCTTCCTGCTGCTCCCAACCTTCCTCCGGAATCACTGCCCTTACCTCCACCTTCTCCTAAAGCAGCAGCCACAGTGATTGGCTTCATTGCATGCTTGCGCAGGTTGTTGGCTTCAAGAACTGCGGCTTCACACGTGATGTCATTTCCTGCTGCTGTTGGAAGAATTATGGGCCTTCTAAGAAATGGTTCCGAGGGAGTAGCTGCTGAAATGACGGGAGTTGTTGCTATGCTTATTGGTGGTGGTCCAGGGGATACAAATTTATTTTCTGATACAAAAGGAGAACAGCATGCAACAATCATGCATACCAAATCTGTGTTATTTGCTGAACAGAATAATCTAATTATCCTCGTTAACAGAGTAAAGCCAATGTCTGTTTCACCATTATTGTCAATGTCTGTTGTTGAAGTTCTTGAAGCAATGATATGTGAACCACACAGTGAGACAACTCAATACACAGTTTTTGTTGAATTATTACGCCTTGTAGCCGGATTACGCCGTCGATTATTTGCGTTGTTTGGGCATCCAGCAGAAAGTGTCCGAGAAACAGTGGCCGTCATTATGCGTACAATAGCTGAAGAAGATGCTGTGGCAGCAGAATCAATGAGGGATGCTGCTTTACGTGATGGCGCACTTCTGAGGCATTTGTTACATGCATTTTACCTTCCAGCTGGTGAGCGACGTGATGTCAGCCAACAACTTGTGGCTCTGTGGGCAGATTCTTATCAGCCTGCACTTGATTTGTTATCTAGAGTTCTTCCACCTGGGCTGGTTGCATATTTGCATACAAGACCCAATGGAGTATCAGCAGAAGATATGTCTAATCAAGAAGGTTCCTTGTTGAGCCGAAGACAACGGCGTTTACTTCAACAGAAAAGGAATCGTCCAGGGAAAGCAATACCATCATCTCAAGGAAACACCATCGCGCCCGTTAGTGACGTTGAAGCCGGTGATCAAGCACGGCAGAGAAGTGCTCATACATTTCGAGGTTCAGAGGGATTTCAAAACACTGCAGGAGATCCAGCTGGTGGGCAGATTTCGTCCATTCAACCTTCTCCTATCCATGCCGGTGAAAACTTTTATAACGGGCCTGCAGCTGTAGTGGTCCCTCCAAGTGATCAGTCTTTAGCAGTTGCTTCTTCTGATAATCCTGCAGTGAATGCATATGAGTCAGTTGAAACAAATGCAACAAGCACGATTGACTCTGATGTTGGTGCATCTGGCTCCCAGAGTTTAGGTCTGCCTGCTCCAGCCCAGGTGGTAATGGAGAATGCACATGTGGGATGTGGTAGATTACTATTAAACTGGACTGACTTTTGGCGAGCTTTTGGTCTTGATCACAACCGTGCTGACTTGATCTGGAATGAGCGTACCAGGCAGGAGTTGAGAGAGGCTTTGCAGGCTGAGGTTCACAAACTGGACCTTGAGAAGGAACGAACTGAAGATATTGTTCCTGGAGGTCCATCTAATGAAAAGTTTGGGGAAGAAAATGTGCCTCAAATATCATGGAACTATACGGAATTTTCTGTTAGGTACCCGAGCCTGGCTAAAGAAGTGTGTGTTGGCCAGTATTATCTGCGACTGCTTCTTGAGAGTGGCAGTGTGGGAAGGGCGCAGGACTTTCCACTGCGTGATCCAGTTGCATTTTTTAGGGCACTCTACCATCGATTCTTGTGTGATGCAGACACTGGGCTGACTGTAGATGGTGCTGTTCCTGATGAACTGGGTCCCTCTGATGATTGGTGTGATATGGGAAGATTGGATGGTTTTGGAGGAGGAGGAGGTTCCTCTGTCAGGGAGCTTTGTGCTAGGGCTATGGCAATTGTATATGAGCAGCATTACAACTCAATAGGGCCATTTGAAGGCACTGCACATGTTACTATACTCTTGGACAGGACAGATGATAGAGCTCTTAGACATCGTCTTCTTCTCCTTTTAAAGGTAAATATGTTCACTGCCTCCTTTTCCTTTCCTGTAGGGAAAGTTCAAAAACAAGTAAATAATAAAGAAAAATTAACAAGCAAATGTAGAATGCGCAACAGACAAATCATTGACATGGAAGATCTGTCTGTTGAAGTGATTGGAAAGTTTTGAAGAAAATATATTTGTTATTGCGATTACTTGGAAAAGGAGCACAAAGCTAGAAAAGATAGGGTTGGATTAGAATATTTGTAAGATGTGAAAGAAGTTTAGCAGTTTACAGCAAATGTGAGACCAGATCTTACACTGTTAAGAGACTAGTGCTGAACTCCAAAATCTAATTCTTCTGTTGCTGAGTGATGGATATATTGAGGGTCATTGGGATCTAATAAGATCTAATTCATTAACAATAATAGGAAGGAAAGCAAAACTTGACTTGCTTGCTGAGCACCTGGAATTGTCGAGAAACTGAGAAGAAAAGTGAACAAGGGAGGATAACTGTGCTAGCTGACTCTTGCAGTGGTTAAAGCAATTCTTCTTTGTAATTCAGCCTAATTTGAAAAAATATTGCTCCAACTTATTTATAGACTAGAAAAGTTTCCATGATGAGAACCAGGATTTGCATATTTAATATGAAATTTATGATTAAAAACAAATTTAACTGATTATACAATTTTTTACTGACAGTTGAGCTCCCAATGTTACTGCAAATCTTTAAGATTGTCAAAATGATCCTAGGTTCGGGGAATATTTTAACACGTGCCTTCAATGGAAGATATAAACATTTAAACAATTGGGAAAAAATATTAATATTGTCTTAAAATGGAATGAAGTTTTAGGTTAATTCTTTTCCTTCTGCAGGTTTTAATGAAAATTCTATCAAATGTGGAGGCATGTGTCTTGGTTGGAGGATCTGTGCTCGCTGTTGATTTACTAACAACGATTCATGAAGCTTCTGAAAGAACTGCTATACCATTGCAGTCTAACTTAATTGCGGCTACTGCTTTTATGGAACCATTAAAGGAGTGGATGTTCATAGACAAGGATAATGTGCAAGTTGGGCCAGTGGAGAAGGACGCAGTAAGAAGATTTTGGTCAATAAATGAAATTGATTGGACAACCAGGTGCCGGGCGTCTGGGATGCCAGACTGGAAGAGACTACGAGACATACGTGAACTCCGATGGGCAATGGCTGTTCGAGTTTCTGTTCTTACTCCAATTCAGGTAAGAATGCTTCAAGAAATTATTATTTCAATAAGAACTCACAATAAACTGAAAACCAAACTTTTCTGTCTATTTTCAACAATTTTCCTTTAACAATGTTCTGTTTACTTTTATTTCTTTTCTGTTTCTGTGTGTTTTTTTCGGGGGGTATAACACTATAACTGCTGATTCTTCAATTCATATATGGAGAAAGCCATTGAAATTTGAAAGTGTGTCTGTGACTGTGGTAGATAAATGATGCTTTGGTAAAACGTTACCCGAAGTGTGTCGGCCTGTGGCACATATCATGATGTGGATGTATTTTTGTTATTTGATGCATCTACTCTCGAGTTTGATGCTTATAAAAGGGATGATATTTTGTACAGGTAGGGGAAATCGCGTTATCCATATTACACAGCATGGTAGCTGCTCATTCAGATATAGATGATGCAGGAGAGATTGTTACACCAACGCCTAGAGTAAAGCGGATCTTATCAAGCCCACGTTGCATTCCCCATATAGCGCAGGTAATTTCTTGCTGTGCTTATACCTTACATTGGTTGTCTATAGTTTTTAAATGTGCTTGCAGATTGCCCACATTTAGCTTTTATAGTTATTGCAAAGCTGAGTGAATCATGGTTGCTTTATCATAGGACTTACAGATGGAGCTGAGTTATTTTGGTCTCATGATTGAAATTCATGGAAACTTGCCAGCTTGCTCTTATAGATTTTATGCTAGTTGCCAAAATTAATGAAGAATGTTATGGTTATTTTCTTGTCTTTTTATTCTTTTTATAGATCTTAATTACTTCTATTGCTTATCGGATTTTCACATGGGTAGAAGAAAGAAATATATGAGTGAAAATATTTGTCTGTTAACTGTTAAGTGTCCCTCAGTATTGCAATGTTTGTCTTAGAAGTACTATATTTTGCACTTGTTAATTTAAAAACTAAGCAGAAGGATTTGTGAGTGGTCCAGACCTTGCGAGTTTTTTTTTACTTATAACAATATTTTCCTCTCTAATGAACTTATATCTTATATATTCTATGTCAAGAGAATCACAAGAAGATTTCTTTTTTCTCTGTTTCCCTTAAATTGTCCATTTTTGTCAACTTTTGGTCTTTCATTGATGGTGTCTTTCATTGATGGTGTTCCTTTTCATCTTTTTTGATCTATATCATGCTTTCTTTGTTTTGGAGAAACTTTTGGTAAAGAACTTAGGAGAGATAAGGTGAAGTGAGGCTTCTTTTCTATATGCAGGCAATACTTTCTCGGGAACCAACCGTAGTTGAGGCTTCTGCTTCTTTGCTGAAGGCTGTTGTTACCAGGAATCCCAAGGCAATGATAAGATTATACAGTACCGGCGCGTTTTATTTTGCTCTGGCATATCCAGGATCTAATCTTCTTTCAATCGCCCAGCTCTTCTCAGTGACTCATGTTTACCAAGCTTTTCATGGTGGTGAAGAAGCTGCAGTTTCCTCTTCTCTACCTTTGGCAAAACGAAGTGTTTTAGGTGGTCTCTTACCGGAGTCGTTGCTCTATGTATTAGAACGTAGTGGGCCAGTTTCTTTTGCAGCTGCAATGATTTCCGATTCTGACACTCCTGAGATTATTTGGACGCATAAAATGCGAGCAGAAAATCTGATCTGTCAGGTAGTCCTGCTCGGCTACTGTACTATAAATAGTTGTTTCTTTTTACTCCAACCATTGTTCTTCAATATTTGCATCCCAAAGAATGCTACATGATTAATCCTTATAAATGTTGCAGTTAGCTTGATCACACGTTTTGTTTCTTTAGGTTCTTCAGCATCTTGGTGATTTCCCACAGAAATTGTCCCAGCATTGTCATTCGTTATATGATTATGCTCCAATGCCACCAGTAACATATCCAGAGCTGAAAGATGAAATGTGGTGTCACCGTTATTATCTCCGAAACTTGTGCGATGAAATTAGATTTCCTGATTGGCCTATTGTTGAACATGTCGAGTTTTTGCAATCATTGCTAGTAATGTGGCGTGAAGAGTTAACTCGAAGGCCGATGGATCTTTCTGAAGAAGAAGCTTGCAAGATACTAGAGATTTCAATTGAAGATGTTTCCAGAGATGATGCCCCTAAAACACCAAGTTCTCAATCCATTGAGGAGATTTCTAACATATCAAAGCAGATTGAATTTATTGATGAGGAAAAGCTGAAGAAACAGTATAGGAAACTTGCAATGAAGTATCATCCAGACAAAAATCCTGAAGGGAGGGAGAAGTTCCTGGCGGTGCAGAAAGCTTATGAGTGCCTTCAGGTACACACATCACCTTGATCTTGCGCAAAGACCTTGTCTGTTTCTCATGTAAGAATATGAAGACCTTTTTTTTTTGGCGTAAAAGAAGTCTCATATGAGAGCAGAAATCACTTAAGCTGTTAGTTCTCACACATTTAGATGTTAATTTGCTTGGGGATAGATAATGCTGGTTTAGTAATTAAGCTGTTGATGTGGTGCTGAGAGTGCTCGTGAGCTTTTATGCTGTTTAAGTCACCCAAAAAATAATCTAAAAGGGGATATCCTAATTTGTTTCAAATATGTGTTGAGATAAGAGAGGACATATATCGATATAGATGCCAAAGATAACAATATAGATGCAAAAGATACTAATCTGTAGCCTATATGCATCAATCAGTTTTTTACATGTTAGCTTCTTATGCTGATCATGACTAGAAGAATTTAATCTCAGTTAGATCTTTCTGATTTTTTGGCTATTATAACTAGATTCAAAATAGTGCTTTTAGAATTCAGAAGTTCTGCAGGTTTAGTATAGGTAGAAGAACTCTACCTTTTAACATGTAAAAACAAAAATAGTTGATAGTAATATTTGAAGAAAGTTAGTGATTTCTTCATGTGAATTAAATGGTTAAAGTCGGTGCATGAAGAAGGATTACTAAAGCCTACTCTTTCGAGATTTTTTTGAAGAAGTCTTAAGTGCATTAAAACTTTGACTATAATTTTCCTTTTTAAATCTGCGGACAATACTGTAACTTCTCAGGATTATTAAAGCCATATTTTTCGAGCTGTTCTTAAAGAGGTCTAGATGAATCAAAACCTTAAATACCTTTTGCAACATAGTTATCAAAAGTGAGGCGCCGAAAGTATAAAATTGTTTGACCAGTTTGGTTCATCAGTGTGAGCCGCAGTAAATTATTCACTACTTCTAACCAAATGAATGCTCTTGCAACCATGCAAGCTACCGTGACAATTAGATAATATTTGGAAAACTTCCCATTGATGGTAACCAATGATTTCCAAGCAATTCAACTTGCCTCATGTATATTAAACTAAAATGGAGTTAAACTTGGAGGAAGAAGTTGGTCTTAAACCACTTGAAATAAAGTGATAAAATTAACTGACAATTCTTTTTGTGCTTTTAGCATGGACCTATAATCGAGCAGAGTTAAAGAAGATGATCCGTGTAGCAGATTTCATAATTATGGGTTAATAAAGGTTTAAGTAGAGTTGGGTTCGAGCTGAGTTTTGATGCTTGTCTTTGGTGATAAGAGATATGGTTGGGGGCAGGGGCGGATAGCTTGCGGTACTTGTTTGGGGGGGCATGGTTCCCCCACGAAAATCCGCTCGAATATTAGTAATAGTAGTCTTAGCAGAAACTAACATAATATGTTCACTTGACCATCTGGTTATGATATGTATTTGTCGAGCCAAGGTCCCGTGTTCAACCCCTGGCAACAAAATTCTTTATTTTTCCCCCCCTTTAATAGTTCAATTTTATTTTACAATATTTTCAATAATTGATTATCTTAACTCTGTATATATTTATAAGCACTACTTTTTGTCCTCTATGACTTATGACAATTGGTAAAGTTGATCAGAACAACAGTGTTCAAATTTAGACTATTTCATGACTTGTGAATGGTAAAGTTAGGTGTTCAAATTATACAATTTTAAGAGTTATAAAGGTAAAGTGTCTAAATTTTGTTAATGGAGCGCTTGGGCTTAAAGTTTTCTAGTCGTAATTTATTTTTATGTTTAATTAGCTTGTTCTCGGATAAAAGATTTTTATTCAAATAAACATCGTCTACCACAGTTGAAATGGTAGTGTTTTTATGCTATATATTTATGTTTCTACGTTTATGGATAATTATATGACTTAATCTTGACATAATTTTTGTTCACTTAATCAGAATAACGATAAAAATATCAAGTACATTACCAAAGAAAATTCGTACCCCTTAATAAAAATCGTCTATCTCCGCCTGACTACCGCCCCCCCCCCCCCCCCCCCCGACACTAAGGGTCTAGGTCCGCCTCTGGTTGGGGGTGTAAGTGGTTCTGATTGTTGGAAAAGTCAATGGTAGTGTAATCTTTCTGTGCTCAAGTGAAATAGATGAAAAATGTTTTTCTTGTGTACAAGGCCCTGAGAGTGGTGGTATAGGAACTGGTTTGCAAAGTGGTCATAAGGGGGTAGGGATAGACATTTGATGTAATAAGGACTTAAGGATTTTTTATAATGGAGCTAGTATTTGAAGGGTACTGTAGAGAGAATGATCATAAGTGGTAGTGGAAGTAAAGGTGTTTGATAGTAAGCCCTGGAAGTTCAGAGGACTATGAAAAATTGGCAAAGTAATATTAGGATTTGCAAGAATAGATTAGCATTGCCCCATACTTCTCTAATGGTTTAAGTGAATAGGTAAGCACATGACAGTGGATTAGGTGCACAAAACTGCTCAATTCTGGCCTTTAAACAATTCTGGGATGTGTGGAAATCACATTAACACTTCATGCATGTGTTTGAAAGGAATGATATAATGTGGCGTGAAAATTCTTTGCCACAAGATTATGTTCCATATTGCTTATGTGCTTTTTCTAGTGACTTGCTGCATTCTGATACTTCTTTGATAGGTGGCCATGCAAGGATTGAAAGGCCCCCAAACTTGGAGGTTGTTGCTTCTATTAAAGGGCCAGTGCATTCTGTATAGGCGTTATGGGAATGTATTAATGCCTTTTAAATATGCTGGGTACCCAATGCTGTTAAATGCCATTACAGTGGACAAAGATGATAACAATTTTCTCTCCTCTGATCGAGCACCTCTTCTTGTTGCAGCATCAGAACTTGTTTGGCTGACGTAAATCGTTTTCCGTCATTAATGTCCTTTGTTATCTTGATATGTTCTCTCCATATAAAAGCTCATGTTATTTGCAATTTTTTACTGCTTCAGGTGTGAGTCCTCTTCCTTGAATGGTGAAGAGCTTGTGAGAGATGGCGGAATACCGCTTCTTGAAACTCTTCTTTCACGTTGCATGTCTGTGGTCCAACTAACAACTCCTGCCACTGAACCGTCTGCCACTATTGTTGCTAATGTAATGCGGACCTTTTCAGTTTTAAGTCAGTTTGAAAGTGCCAGAACGGAGATGCTTGAATTTTCTGGACTGATTGAGGACATTGTCCATTGTACCGAACTTGAACTTGTGGATACTGCTGTTGATGCTGCCCTGCAGACTATTGCTCGGGTTTCAGTATCCTCTGAATTTCAAGATGCTCTACTGAAGGCTGGTGTACTGTGGTAAGAAAAGTTATTGTATTGTTAGGCTTTCCATATTTATTGTGCTTGGATATTCTAAAAATGGAATTTCAGCTTCCTAGAGGAAGTTTTTGGAATATGAGGTTCTGGAGGAGGTTTTTCTGGTCATGTTATTAGATCTACATGCCAGCTCTTTAATCCTCTTTCTGGTAGTAAATGCAACATATTGTTATGTTAATTTGCTTATTAAATATTTACATCAACTTTTTCCCTTCATTCATTGGTTTAATATCTTGACGTTATGTCTGTCTAATTGACTGTTATATGAATCTAGCTTTCTTCTGAAACTTGTGGTTAACTGATTGTTTAGGTACCTTTTGCCCTTGTTGCTGCAATATGATTCAACTGCAGAAGAATCAGATAAGACAGATACACATGGAGTTGGAATTAGTGTTCAAATAGCCAAAAATTTGCATGCTGTACAAGCAACACATGCATTATCAAGGCTTAGTGGATTGTGCACCAGTGATACCCCGACACCCTATAATGAGGCTGCAGCTGATGCTCTTAGGGCTTTGCTAACTCCTAAACTTGCAAGCATGCTGAAAGATAAATTATCCAAAGACCTCTTGTCCACATTAAACTCAAACTTGGAGTCTCCTGAGGTAAATGCCTGCACATCTTGCATATTTTACAAATTAATATCTTGGGCATGCTATGTGCCAAAGCATTGTCTCATTTGCTTGCATTAAGATTTAGGCATGTTATCCTTGCCATGGGAAAATTTGGGTCATTGGAATGGGTTGTGACGTTGTGTATCTGAAATACTTTTCATTTTGTCTTTTGTTTTTTAATTTTTCCTTGTGTTGAACGTTAACAAGGTGAAATCAAGGATCATCTTAGATATCCTTCATATCTCTGTTATTATTACATGATCTCATGTATGTTCTCTTGGGCCGTCTAGGATCTGGAACACATGGTATCAAGCTTCAAGAAGCAAAATATTAAGCTTTTTTTCGTTTTTTCTTTTGATGATGTACAAACACAACTGGCATATACCATAAAGCAGCTTATTGTCACTTTTACTTTTAAGCATAAGCAAAAATAATAAGATCCAGCCAACACCACCTACTTTAAATCTAATAGATTAGTGGTAGCGATAATGTTTGTAGCAGTAATATTTTGTGCATTTGGGGGGACTGCAGCATTTGGGGGGACTGCAGCATTTCATATAGATTTTGGATTAGCATACTTAATATAACAAACCATGGGTACTTTATAGAAAAAGTCATGGTTACCCTTAGGTTCTTTGGGAGAAGTATTTGGAGTAAGCTGAACAGTTGAATGCATTTAAGACAGGACTCGTTTCATCTGTACATGCATCCTTTAATTAATGGAATTTACTTATCAGGGATAGAGCTAGAAAGAATAATGTGAATAATTAAAACTTCTCAGAGAATGTTAATCTTTGGGGAGGCATTATTTATTCGGAAGTTCTTCAAGTGTGTCACAATAAAAAAGGGAATTTTTTTGAGTTGAACTTGAAGATGATCAACTTCCCTAATGTTCGGTTATAAAACAAACAGCTGAGAAGAAAACTATCCTGATAATATCTTATACTTTCCTTCTTAAATGATGCACACAAATGTACAAGTACCTTTGACTGTATTAGGGAGAGCACCCTCTGGGTGCCAATAAATGGGATATTTACCTTTTCGGAAAAAGAACTCTTTAGTCTGTTATAATATGCCTAAACTGCTTGTATATCATGAAAATTGGAAACTTAGAAGCAGATAAGAATTATAAAGAAATGACCAGTTATGAACTATTATGCAACTAACCATTTTAGATGTGTTTGCAGATAAGCATATTATTAAATTCATGCGTAATTAGCAAAGTGTTGTTCTTTTCATAACCTTCAATGTTTTGATTATCATCAATGGCTAATAATGTTTTGGCAAATGCTACAAGCTGATACAGATTTCCACCCAGATACAGGTTTAGTTTCTCATCATAATTAAGTAAATGAGTTAAAATCAAACATCCTGCATAAAATTATGTTAAAAATAGAAGGAATCTAATTGTAGTGCCGAGAACCAGGCATCCTTTGGCATATGTGCTCAGTTGCATAACTGATATGATTGTGAGACCTTCAGTTGAATCATAACATAGTGTCCCCAATTTATCTCTGGATTGCAGATAATTTGGAACTCCTCTACTCGAGCAGAACTGCTGAAATTTGTGGAAGATCAGCGTGCAAGTCTCAGTCCTGATGGTTCACATGACTTGCAAGATTCACATTCTTTTGTTTATGAAGCATTATCAAAGGAAGTCTATATTGGCAATGTATACTTGAGGGTCTATAATGATCAACCAGATTTTGAAATAACTGAACCTGAGGTCTTTTGTGTTTCCCTTGTTGATTTTATATCACGTCTAGTACATGATGCACCAGCTGCGGACTTGGATGTTATTGTTAATGATGATACAACCTCTGCATCTTCTGTTGAGCAACATCCTTCCAATGATTCACGAGAATCTAGTGATGGGAAAATTGATGAAAGGGAGGAATTAATTAAGAACCTGCAAAATGGTCTGATATCACTTCAGGTGTGCATTTGCTTGTCTTTTATATATTTTTTCTTAACTTGGCTACTGACTCTTGACACTCCCGTTCTCTAATTTCAGCACTTGTTGACTAGAAATCCAAATTTAGCTTCTGTGGTGTCTTCGAAGGAAAAGTTATTACCCCTTTTTGAGTGCTTCTCTCTTCCCGTTGCTTCAGCAAGCAACATTCCTCAGCTGTGTTTGATTGTGTTGTCACGCCTGACGACATATGCTCCATGCCTGGAGGCAATGGTTGCAGATAGCTCTAGCCTACTTCTTCTATTACAGATGCTCCACTCATCGCCCACTTGTCGTGAAGGAGCTCTTCATGTTCTCTATGCCTTGGCAAGCACACCAGAGCTTGCATGGGCTGCTGCGAAGCATGGAGGGGTGGTTTACATTCTTGAACTTCTTCTGCCAGTTAAAGGTATGGTCATTTATTAACATGGCATTTTGTGGGAAAATCATTGATATTATTTCTAAAATGGAAATGTTGTGTAGAAGAAATTCCCTTGCAGCAAAGAGCAGCAGCTGCCACATTATTAGGAAAGCTTGTGGGGCAGGCAATGCATGGGCCTAGGGTGGCAATAACTCTGGCAAGATTTCTGCCTGATGGCCTTGTATCTATCATCAGGGATGGTCCTGGTGAAGCAGTTGTCAATCTACTTGAACAAACAACAGAAACTCCAGAACTTGTGTGGACTCCAGCAATGGCTGCTTCTCTGTCTGCACAAATTGCGACAATGGCTTCAGATCTATATCAAGAACAGGTTAAAGGACGTGTTGATTGGGATGTGCCTGAACAGGCATCTAACCAACCAGAAATGAGAGATGAACCTCAGGTATACTATGCGTATGTATAACAACTGTGCTGAAGAATGTCTCCATTTTGTTACCTGACTTGCATTATCTACTGCCTTGTAGGTTGGGGGGATCTACGTTAGGTTATTCCTGAAAGATCCCAAATTTCCACTTAGAAATCCAAAGAGATTTCTTGAGGGATTGTTGGATCAGTACCTTTCATCCATTGCAGCTACACATTATGATGGCCATGCTGTCGACACAGAACTTCCTCTGCTTCTTTCTGCTGCGCTGGTCTCTTTACTGAGGGTTTACCCTGCCCTTGCTGATCATGTTGGGTATCTTGGTTATGTACCAAAGCTTGTGTCTGCAATAGCATATGAAGGAAGAAGGGAAACAATGGCTTCTGAAACCTATGAATCTGAAGATGGTTCTTTGCAGCCCGCTTTACAAACTCCGCAAGAGCGAGTGCGCCTTAGTTGTTTGCGTGTTCTACATCAACTTGCAGGTAGCACTACTTGTGCAGAAGCTATGGCTGCAACTAGTGTCGGCACACCCCAGGTATGTGTGGTGGTTCTCAGAATCCACGTTGTGAAGGAAATCAATGTATCTGATTAAAGATATGTCTTAGTTGTCTGATTCTGATGGTCTTAATTATAGGTGGTTCCACTTCTTATGAAAGCTATTGGTTGGCAAGGTGGAAGCATCCTTGCTCTAGAAACCTTGAAGCGAGTCGTTGTTGCAGGAAATAGAGCTAGGGATGCCCTTGTTGCGCAGGGTCTTAAGTGAGTATCTATTTCTTCATCTGTGCTAATATTATGGAATTATCAACGTGAAATGTGCAAACTGGGGTCAGTAAAACAATTTTGTGCATAAAATGATATGTGGTTTCCAGTAAAATTTCAATTTTTGGTTCCGCGATGTAGATGGCTGCATTCAATAGTGTAACTATTAAGTTTCACATGGGACAGTTATCATCGAGTACTGAGTTGACTGGCGGCTATACTCCATTTTTGGGATTTAACTTTCCTTGGTTTGAGTAACAATAGATGATACTCTTAATGAAACTTCTATTGCATGTGATTGGTTAGGGTTGGCCTTGTGGAAGTTCTTCTTGGTCTTCTTGATTGGCGAGCTGGAGGAAGAAATGGTCTCTCTTCACAGATGAATTGGAATGAGTCCGAAGCATCAATAGGTCGGGTTCTTGCAATTGAGGTTGGTACTTAAAATTTTAAATAAATTTGTACTCCACATTTATTGGAATTCAGATGCCATCTTTTTGTTTATATCTTCATTAAGAATCAAGTGTATATGACACTCTCATTTATGAAGTTGAAACTTGGGCCGTCTTATTATTTGGTATCTGTGGAAATCTATATTTTTCCTTTGGAGATGTTCTTTTAATTCAGTTGATTTCATCCTGCTTTTGTGTGTAGTTTAAGCCGTTCTCATGAATAATTTTTTTTCTTTGCAATTTCATGTGCTGATTTTGTGAGCAAGGGAAGAAAAGTTCTTGAATTGTATTTTTTTTTTGGCAAATTGTGATTTTTCTTAGACTCGTTTATTCATGTGCTATCTGAGAATACATTTATCTCATGGTCGAGATATTCCTTTAATTTGTGTGGTCGTAAGGTGCCTTCTTAAACTAATCTGTATCTTAAGGTGGTAGCACAGCGAAATTAACGAAAGATGAAATAAAATTTTAAATTGCTTATAAATAGGTTGTTCACTGCATCTATGTTTTACCTCTCATCATAACCCTTCACTGTGTTCATGTAGGTTTTACATGCATTTGCAACGGAAGGGGCCTATTGTACCAGAGTCCGTGATATACTAAATGCCTCTGATGTAAGTCGTGACTCTTTACCTTATATGTGCCTACATAGCTACGGCACTTCTTAACATTTTATCATGATATTATTTTTCTAAATTTTGAGGGCTTTGCAATTGACGAGGCTATCAGAAAGCCTCGGGATGCCTTGAAAATAAAATGAATGGTTGTTTTGTGCATAAATTGGTGAATGACATTGCACTTGTGTGGTTGGTGGTCTGGACCCCATGCCTGTGCTGCTTGAGATATGTTTTCTTTAGTTTTTTAATTATTAACACAGTTTTACAAGAAAGTATTTACGCACATTGCACTTTCTCGTCTCCCAAAAAGACCAAAGTATAGCAACTAAAATGCACACAACATAAGCAACTCAAAAGATATAGTAATTCAAATACATACTTGCTGTTTCCTGAGGTCTAACTCGTTTTGAATGTTAAATTTTTTCTTTTTTGGTTTCCCTAGGGTTTTCAGGTCTTACAAATAAATGGGATTGATAAAATTTATTTCTGTCTTAAGACACCAAATATCCAAACATAATGATAGCATATGTGGTTAAGAATCTCAGCATTTGTTCCCAAACTTCTGTGATAACTTCATATAACAAGAACTAATTCAATTTAATTGGCAGTAAGTGGAGGTTGGAATGTTCCAATATATTTTTCACAGTTAATTTAAATGACATATTGGAATGAGCAGGTTTGGAATGCTTATAAAGATCAGAGGCACGACCTTTTTCTCCCGTCAAATGCCCAAACTTCTGCTGCTGGAGTTGCTGGTCTCATTGAGAGTCCCTCGTCTAGGCTTACTTATGCCCTACCGGCTCCTCCTCCGCAAACTAGCCAAACAAAAATCCCTACCTCAGTTGATTCAAATGGAAAGCAAGGGTAAATACATAATTAAATGTTGTGTTGATCAAATATACGAGGTTTGTTTGCAGAAATCTTCTAACAAGAACTGATAAGAAAAGGCAGCTGAGTTACATAAGCCGTTCTGAATGAATATTTTTTATTTTTTTCACTTGTATATAGCAACTTGTACAGATCTCTTCCATCTCTCTACATAGGAATTTTAAAAGCTTTTGTTGGCAGCTTCGTGTATATAGTATGGTAGAGATGGGGTCAACGAACCTTCTGATTTTTCGTGTGTGTTGTGACAACATGCTTATAGTGCCATGTAGTTGTCCATTTCAAAATTTTCACTCTTGTTTTTTATTTGGTGTATCATGCGAAAATGTATTGTCTTTGGTGAAAATGAATGCATTGTCTTGAATTGGTGCATAGTTTTTTGTACGAGGGTAAAAAATGTGATCTCCGGAGGTATGTTTATATTATCTTTGGACTTGAGATAATGATGAACATTCAATTATTAGTAAATGAAATAGTATTATATGTAGACCTGTACATGCCATAATATTCCGAGACATCTGCATGTGAGCGGGGCTTCAGTTCCAAATTCACAATACTTTTTAACTCGTCTAGGTGAGAATGAGTTCCAAACATTTGATATCAGTTAAGAGTTAAGACACTCAGATAGTCAGATTTGAAATGAACGTTCCGAGCAAAGTTTGTTACTTACCTTTACCTACAATATAGGTGGATTTAATTTTAATGGTTGTAGACATATCCCAATCTATCTATTTTCACTTGAAATTTTTAATTTCTGATCCTTGATTATAATATGTAGCAGTATGTTTAAATGTCTAAAATAATTTGAAATCATCAAACCAAAATCCGAATTACAGAAGTAGAGATATACTGACATGTTGTTCGGGATGTCAAATCAATTCATCTGTAAGACAAAGAAGTGATAAATTTGGTGCATGATCAAGAGGTTATGAGTTCAATTCCCACGAATGTGGGTATTTTCGCTAATTTTATACTAGTCTTTCTCTAGTTTAACACTAGTAATTACATCACTTTGATATCATTGTAATAGTTTCGATTCGATATAGTGTTGATGTAACAATATATTTATGATTGAAAAAAAAAAGTGAAACTATAGATTTTTTATGTAAGATTGGGGTTTTCTTTCAATATATATTTGGATTGGATCAAAAAATTTATCCTTTCCAAAGAAATTTTGAAAAAGTTTATGTTTTAAGATCAATGGAAACAGTAATAAGGTGCGACTCTGATTTCTGAAGCTTTCTATTTGCTTTATGATCTTTTTATTTTCTTAATTTAGTAATTTTAAAATCATAATGTCTTCGAGGCATTTTCGAAAAGTTTTCGACATTAATATTCTCTCGAAACCAAATTTTGATCCATGATATTTGGTTTAGAACCTTCAATAAGCAACATATATCAAATATTAGATTCGATTTCGTGAAATGTATGCCATACATTTTAATCGAAAGTGCTAAAAGGTAAGCGAAAATATAGAGATTTTATTTCAAAATGTTTGCTTGATTTATAATTATTTCAATTTATATTTTTTTTAATATTAAAAATAATTGTAATATTTGGCTGATATTTATTTGATTCCCACGTAACATTGTTGATCACATTTCAAGGCACATACGTGGGAGTTGCAACAAAATTGATGAGAGACGACGATGCCAATAGGAAACAAGAAAATGAAGAAGAGAAGAAATCGGCGGACGACAAAGATAAACCAACAAAAGAAACTAAAGCAACTTTTTTTTTAACAATGTTCATACTTGTAAAATTAAGTTTTGATTTCGACGAAGACACGTGCTAACTCAACGAGATAAAGACGCTTAACAAACAATTTGGACTGAAGTTGATCACCGAAGTCATTTTGACTTCCAGGTTGTGTTTTGGAAATTTGATTTGAAAGAATTACGTAAATTTAAAAAATGTTAGTAATTAATTATACATCTAAATAATGGTTTTGTCATGGTTAGTGGTTACCTAACAAGAGAGCATATGGTTTTTCAAGTTGTACTAAGATTTCAATTTTCCTTCTGGAACAAGGATTTTTGGTTAAAATAAAATTGTACTAACT
The DNA here is from genome assembly GCA_038501285.1 of Penstemon eatonii. Taxonomy (NCBI): domain Eukaryota; kingdom Viridiplantae; phylum Streptophyta; class Magnoliopsida; order Lamiales; family Plantaginaceae; genus Penstemon; species Penstemon eatonii. The sequence continues at coordinate 75,450,546 of CM076710.1, forward strand.
TTTACTACCACCGTTTTTGGAAATCTCATATTAGGATTAGCTTTGCTCTATAGAAATAGAAAAATGGATATCTGAACATATTTGTTGTTTTATTTTAGGGCCTTTCTTTTTCAAGTTAATACTTCTTATGTTACATTGTTCTTATCGAAAATATTATGGTCAACCAATGTTTTAAAGTCTGCACAAATTCAAATACTCCTCTATTTTATGTGAAACTTTTACGAAATTATTCTGTGAAATTTTTATAAAATAGAACATCCTTGTACTTTTAAAAACTTAACATGAAACTCCCAACATGTTCAAAATAGATTGGTTTTATATCGATTTATTTAAAAAACTAATTTTAAAATATTTCACGTGAAGTTGTAGGGACTAATATGAAGTAACGTAGAATGGTTTCTCAAAATATGTCGATGAAAAATGACCTATTTATTACAAATTGGGGGTTTCGTGCTGAATTTTTGAAAGTACAAGGGGTCTATGCAATAAAAAAATTACATTGTAATTTCATGCAGATTTAACATAATGCAGGGAGTATCTTGCATATACAAACACAACAATCTCAATTAAACATCAAATAATAAAGTCTTTTATCATACTACAATAAAAAAAAGTAAATGATTAACAAGTTATTGTTAGTCAAATAATATTTAAAATACGATGTAGAAGTAAAATGAAATTGCATAATAAATGTGAGTATCTTGCATTTACAAACACGATAATCACAATTAAACATCGAATAATAAAATATTTTATCACACAATAAAAAAAAATCATTAACAAGTTATTTAAAATTACTAAATTTCTGGTATTGGTAGTTGTTCGATGTAAAAGTAAGAATAAATTGCATGTATGACTTTAAGAAGAAGAAAAATAGCACTCGTGTTAAATACCAACTTAATTACTAATTGAAAAATAAATTAGCTAAAAAAATGTGAATGGCATGCTATTAAAATTCAATTTCGGAATCAATTATTTTAGAATTATACTAAATGATGAGATACTATTTTTTTACAAATCATGAGTTTTCTGGTAGATTAAATTGATTAATACATCTAACTAGATTTACCTAGATAAAGAGAGTCAAATCATAAATGTCTAAATCATTTTATTTAATTTTGTTAACAGAAAAGGAGGTGTTTAGTAAGGAAGTTGAACGAGAGGCGGGAGTGCCAGCTAAGCACATACAATTATACAGAAAAAAAAAAAAAGAATACTATAAAAAGGAATCACTTTACGCCAAATTACTACCACCCAGATATCCGCTGTCTCCTCTCTCTCTCTCTCTTCGAGAATTTTCCACCTTTTTGAAAAGCTTTGATAAATACAAATATTGATATAGAAACTTACGGAAAAATCAAATTTGAAATATAAATTGTTGGAAAAATCAAAAGTGAGCAAAAAAAGGGAACACCTCAAACGATCGCAAACCCTAGACATCTTACCCTCCAACGGGTTTGCTGATCTGATAATGATGATTACCCTTAATTGTTGATACACATAATACTCAGATATTCATTCTCTCTAGAATTCTATTGAGGTAAAACGTCTTTCTAAGTTTTTTTCTACATTCATTTTGATCTGCAACATCCGGATGGTTCTATCTATCGTATTGTCGGGGTGAATTTGATTTTTTTTTTCTCGAATTGGAATGTGATATGGTATGATTAATGGCGTCTTTTTTTGGTTGATTGCTCAGATCTGGTTTTAATATCGTCTCTATATTTTATTTGTTTGTTAATTGTTCGGTTTGATGTTTATTTCTAGTTTTGGCACAATTGTTGTTTGTTTGTTTGGGCAAAAGGGAACTTGTGTTGCTTATAAATGTATCTGTGGTGTTCAGTCGTTTCTGTACATTCATATGGTTGAAAAGCAGGGACGTTTTCTATGTGGGGGGGGGGGGGGGGGGAATGCTTTTAGTTGTTTAATCTTATGGTGAATTGTTATCTCCTTATGGTTGCTTTTATCAGAGATGAATGTTTTTGAAATTCTATGGTTATCACTTTATGGAATATATTTCGATGATATGCAGAGAGGAAGCGGCTTTCCTGTAAGAAGTGTAAATTTGTCGAAATTTAATTAAGTTATCTCTGCTGTCGTAAACATAGACAGTCCTGGTAAGTTGCTGTAATCAAATCATGGTGACCATGGCTGCGACTTCTGCATTTCTCCCCATAGCTTCTCAAGCTTCAGAATCCTCTGGAAAAACACCTGGAAAGATTGGAGGAAGCATCCCTGCAAGCATCGATGCTCGTGGAAATGGTGCAATGTCAAAATCTTCATTTCCGGGGTTAAAGGTTAAGGCCAGTGCACAAGCCCCTCCCAAGGTTAATGGGACTAAGGTTGGAGTTATGGATGGCTTTAAGACTGACGATAATGTTACCCTTTCACCTCCCCCAAGGACGTTTATCAACCAATTGCCTGACTGGAGCATGCTCCTTGCTGCCATTACAACAGTATTTTTGGCTGCGGAGAAACAATGGATGATGCTTGATTGGAAACCAAAACGACCAGATATGCTTGTTGATCCTTTTGGTTTAGGGAGGATTGTGCAGGATGGTTTGGTATATCGCCAAAACTTCAGCATTAGGTCATATGAGATAGGTGCTGATCGGACTGCTTCCGTGGAGACACTGATGAATCATTTGCAGGTACATATATTGAATTCAAATTAAAGATTCAGTAATGTGTTACTTTTTTTTTTCTTTCCTAAAATTGCAAATTATTGAAAATCCAGCCTGCTTTTGGTTGACAATCTTGCCCTTTTCCTCTTTCTACAGGAAACTGCACTTAACCATGTAAAGACTGCAGGATTGCTTGGTGATGGCTTTGGCTCAACACCAGAGATGTGCAAAAGAAATTTGATTTGGGTGGTTACAAAAATGCAGGTTCTTGTGGATCGTTATCCTACATGGTAAGTTTCTATTTATGATATTATTTCTTGGGAAGCCTTTAATAATTTGTGCAGTTAGTTCTGTAAAATTTATGGCCTGAGAATTTGTCTTTCAGGGGTGATGTTGTTCAGGTAGATACTTGGGTAGATGCATCTGGGAAGAATGGTATGCGCCGAGACTGGCTTGTACGTGATAGCAATACGGGTGATGTATTAATCAGAGCTTCCAGGTTAGAAACTATTTGGTTACTTGGGTGACTATTTTTCTAACCATTAAACTTTTTCGATTGTTCTGGTACTTGATAAAGAAGATAATGTCTTAATGAGAAACTAGATTAATTTACTTTTGAGTGTGGAGAAGATGAGCAAATGATACTGGCATTCTGCTTCAGAGTTTCATCTGGGGATAACTTAAATAATTTCCATTTTTGTTTCCTTTTTGGATTATTCAGTCTATGGGTGATGATGAATAAAGAGACTAGGAGATTATCTAAACTTCCAGATGAGGTCCGAGAAGAAATAGGTTGCTATTTTGTGGATTCTCCTCCAGTTGTGGATGAGGATAGCAGGAAGTTGCCAAAACTTGATGATAACTCGGCAGACTATATTCGTACTGGTTTGACTGTAAGGACATGCTATGATATACGAGTTTCTGTTCTGCAGTTATATCTACACATTCCAAATTCTTTCCTTGGTTGAAACATTGTATTTTTCTTGTGCAGCCAAAATGGAGTGATCTAGATGTTAACCAGCATGTGAATAATGTGAAATATGTTGGTTGGATTCTTGAGGTAAACCTTTTCGCTTCCTTCCCTTGTACTTTGGCAAATTATTTGTCTTTTCCCTGTTTCAAGTTCTTGAAATTACTCGTTCATTTCATGTGGAGATATGAACTGTTTGTTTACTGCTTAAAACTACTGTCTTGTAAGATTTCAATTATGTTCGTATTTTTAGAAGCCATTGAATATGAATGATTATATCGAACTTCATTGTTTTCTCAATACCTTGGAGTTCATTCCTTATTCAGCTTATATTTTATAAAAGGAAAAAACAGAAAAGAAGAATTTATGTGGAGGCTAAAACCAAAATATTAATTTCTCAATTAAATATGAAATACAATAAATTGTTCTGTTTTTCCCTGAAGTGCTACTAGATCATTCTTCATTGCAAATTGCTTCATTGTGATTTGCCTTTTTTTGTTTAATTTATATTTTTAAGGTTTCGACATGCTTTAAAGTAATTTACATACATCTTTTGGGCCTTTTTGTTGTTGTAGGGTGCTCCATTACCATTAGTGGAGACTCACGAGCTTGCGGGTATGACTCTAGAGTACCGGAGGGAATGCATGAGAGACAGTGTGCTGCAGTCCCTCACTACTGTTTTGGATAATGGCTCTGATGATTCCTCGAACCCTGGTCATATCGAGTGCCAGCATTTGTTGCGACTGGAGGGTGGTGGTGAAATTGTCAAAGGACGGACCGCATGGAGGCCCAAAAATCCTTGAGGGTTTGGAGCTTTGGCCAACTCCCACCTGAAAGTGGCTAGCTGCAGGGTTTTGTTACTGTGTATGTAGTAGATAATTACTGCTTGTGCTTTGTCCATTTTTATCTTGTCATTAATCCCATTGTAATATCCCGCATAATTTATGCTTTTCTTTTCCATATTTTTTTATTATTCTTTTAGAGAGATACAAAACGTATGAATCTTTGTAAGTACGCCCTCCCTTATTTTTTTCCTCAATCCATTTCTCCCTTTTGCTGCCATTTAATTTCTGGCTGGACTGGATTCTAGAAGGGGCCACCTGCTAATCTACATTAGGGAAAGATTCTTTATTTTTTATGGTTAGAAGTTAGGTGATTTTAATACCAACTCGGCATAGGTCAAGAAATATTTATGGCCTAACCGGTGTATGTTACTTTTGTTGGTTGGGTATTTTTCTTCTGTTTATTGTCCCTTTTTTCTTGTTACATATTAGGGGACCTACCCCGAAGGCGAAATTTTAACTCGGGTCCTATTCTATGAAAAAATAAGTCATTATTAAAATCTATTACTTTTAAAATTGTAAAAGTATTTTATAAGTATTTACATGGTTAATCTTTAACATGTTTGTTATAGATAAATAAACTTAATTATTTTTAAAAATGCAATCTTAATATGCTTTTAACTTAAAAAATAAAAATAAAATATTACAAGTATTTTGAATATAAGGCAAAATTGTGAAAAATGTCTCAAACTAATTAATGATTAATGATTTTGGGTTTACATTTCGAACTAAACCACCTCATCGAATTTCGTCCGTAATTTAATATTTTTTTGGAATATTATCTCAAATTAATTACTAACTTTGATTTTTCATCCAAAATTATATCAATTCGCCGAATTTTGTCCCGTAATTTATAATTTTGCATGAATTTAGTTTCAAATTTAAATTTCTACTTTAATGGAAATGACAATTCAATCTTGTAATTAGTTTGGGATGAATTCTGCAATATTGTATAATTGTTCATGCTAAAATTTGTCACGTCATGACACGTAAGCAATCATGTGGCAATTTAACGGACACATGCGCAATCTTCGTCTTATAATTAACGGTGAGACAATATTTCAAAAAAAAATTAAATTACGAGATAAAATTCATTGAGGTGATATAGTTTGGGACGAAAACCCAAAATCACTGATTAATTTGAGAAGTTTTCTGCAATTTTGCCTGAATATAATTATAAAGTAATCTACGTTAAACTTTTTACTTGTCAAAACAATAAATAGGTATAATATAAAAGTAGTATCATTATGCTTTCGTAATTATGTTACAATAGGGTCTCCTCAATCTTAGGGGTGTGTGTTAGTAAAATCGAACCGAGCCATACCAATTTTTGGTATCTAGGCTGGTTAGGTAATTTCAGAATTTGTATCGTATTTCAAACCAAACAATTCGTAGCTTGGCCAAAAAAACCAGAAATTGTAGTTTTGAGCGTTTTTCTGTAAATATCTTGTAAATAAATTTTTTAAATTTCTAGTTTGATCTAATATCATTGAATCAAGTTATATATCAAACCTAATTTTTTGGATGATCCTAAATATTGGCACCTCCATGCTCATTTAATTCTCCTTGTATGACTCCATGTTTTTAAATCGATATTATAGGTTCATTTCGCAAATTTGACCGCTAATACTGAAATTGAAAAGGAATAAGTTTTGGTAATTATTTTCGATTTCGGTGAGATTTTATCTATTTATCGAGTTGCTTGCATAGTCATACTCTTCATGACGTTAAACTATCTATGCTTAGACTAAAACTCAATTAAAATTAATCAGTATTTGATTCAAATTAATTCGAAAGTTAAGATCTATCATTATGTCATGCTTCGACCATGTGCCCGACACAACTAAACCAGTATGTCGTATTAGGCCAATAATTGTCGCAACAATACTTGACCAATTAAGTTTAACCAAATAAATTAGCTGAAATTATGCATAAATGTTTCTTTGACTGATTTTTTGCTTGTACATGGTTTAGATTCTCAAAATTCCATGTGGATAATTCTAGTAGATAACTATAGATATTTCTCCATGTACACAATTATAGATAGTTCCATACAAATATCTAATAAATTTCTATATTATTATTCCTAGTAATTATATTTCCGTCAAATTTTGGAAGGATGATTTTGCACGGAAATTTGATGGAAAATTTACAGAATTGATCCTATTAGTAAAAATTGCTGACAAAGTTTGCCCTCACATGTTTTCTGCCTAGCAATTTTATTCTACAATTCACAAGTTTGAAACATTTCAGTCCTAATTGCAAAAATAGTTAAATTATTAATCCTATATAATTAATTTAATATAATATTATTAAACTTTTTAAAGTAATTAGATTTTACAAATAATATATATAAATTAAATATTTTTTTATATAAAATTTGAAAAAATAAATATCCATTAAATTTATTAGATTTTTTAAATTAAAAAAAAACTTTTAAACTAATTAGATTTTACATATAACTTTTATGGAAGGCAGCCTGCGATCGCCAGGGTGGGGGCTAGGGTTTTGATTTTTTTTTTAATTGTAATAAATTTACTAAATAGGATTATCAATATTTACGTAATTTCAAATAGATTTCTTTTTCAGATTTTATATTACATATTTACTTTAATTTATATATATTATATGTAAAATCTAATTAGCTTGGAAGGTTAAATTTAAAAATCTAAAAAATTAAATAGATATTTATTTGCTCAAATTTTATATAAAATATTATTTAATTTTATTATATGTAAAATTTAATTAGTTTAAAAGATTTTTTTAAATTCAAAAAACATTAATAAGTTTAATTGATATTTTATTTTCCAGATTTTATATAAATATAATTTAATATAATATATTATATATAAAATCTAATCAATTAAGATATTTAATAATAATATATATAATTATTACATAGGATTAATAATTTACTATTTTTGCAATTGGAATGAAATGCTTCAAACTTGTGAACTGTGGGGTAAATTTGTCAGCCAAAAAATATATGGGGCAAACTTTGACAGCAATCATTAATTATAGGTTCAATTATGCAATTTTTTCTTCAATTTCCATCCAAAATTAGAATTTCCGTCAAAAATTTGACGAATGTACCAAATGTTTCGAGCCAACTTTTGGGACCAAATGATTTGGGTTTCACTGTTTTATTTTTAGTCAAATCCAACTTGAGTAACATAAATAATTTAGGGTTGCTTAATGAACTTTGGCTACTTTGCCAACTCTATCTCCTGATCACTAAAATGCGTGCAGGCTACAATTTAGCCTGTAGGTAATGACAATGTTACAACTTTATGTACCTTTCTTTCTAGAAATCCTTGAAACAGCAAATTATAAATTGGTATGCTCATGTTAATATTCTATTAGAAAGATGACTGAGAATTTGTCTAGAAGAAGCTGACTTGGGGCGCACGCACGAAACCGATTGAAAATTTTAAAATACATTTGATTTTTAGTTTTTTTTTACCATATCAAACAATCCATTTTAAATTCTCCTTCAGAAATAGCTACATACATATATGGCTTGTCCGCCAGAACCATGTGGATTGTCCATCATAATACATAGTAAATGTGTTTGATTTTCAATTATAAGAAAACAAATAATTACAAGTAAATTTATAACGACATCAAACCAACATAACATCTATCGAGAATAAATGTTTCGCTTGAGTTATGTTCAATCCATATGGTGAATTTTTAACATGGTATCAAAGTCTCTGGTTGAAGTGGACAATCTTCTTCTGTGATGGACCCCTTGTTCTCATGATAAAATTATTCTTCACCCACACACTTCACCCAGATAACAAATACCTGAGTTAGATTTATGTCGAAAGGATCTAAATTCTTTTTTTTTTTTTTATTAGTTGAGACGGATCTAAGATAAACGCACTAAACTTTAGTCTTTTCTCCTTTTTCGAATGTAACTTAGTAGGGCACAAGCCCAATGGGTTAAACATAAAAAGGGACTTTAGCCAATATATGTATAAACATTTGACAAATTACACGTGTTTACTCTACTCTATTTGTCGACTTCAAAATATTGGAAAATACAAAATAATCACAAGTATACTTCAACGTAATAGATCAGATTATAAATATAAATTTAATAAATTATTTTTCAATTGACGATCACATGTTTCTATGTTTATGGGCTTCTAATTAATGGGGGAGTGGTTTTTCAACGCTTGAGCTTAATGGGCCCCTGCAGCTGCAGGAATACTAAGGCCCAAGCTAACTCAAAGTCTCAAAATAGAGAAAATTAATTCTTCACTTCATTATCATTAACCCATTTAAATGTCGTAACTCGTAAGTCCAAACTTTATCATGGCTGTTTAGCCTGTTTTGAAACAATCACTTCTTACCTGTTAAAGATTTTTTTATTCTCCCTTCGTCCCACTTTTCTTGATCTTAATTCTATTTTGAGACATCCCAAAACATGGCTCCATTTTTATAATTGGTAAGATGTTTTTCCATAAATGTCCTTAATTCTTTATTTAATTGTTAAAGATAGAGGACCCCAAATAAAACATATGCACACAACCTTCTTTATGTCTTACAGGGACAAAAATGGAAAAATGAGCATTGCATAAAATATTGTACAAAATGTCAAGGGAGCAAGATATTTGGGATGGAGGGAGTATAAAAAAAGATCCATTACGATCAAACTTAACACACAAACATAGAAGAAAATTTGTAAAGTTATCCACATAAAGAAAGAAATGACTACAAAATAAACGTTCTTTTACCTTTCAATTGTATAATGATTTTTATTTCTCTAATTTGATATTATACATAATTAATTAATTAATAATTTTAACATATATAATTAATTATTAGTTTTAATTTAACTCGTAAATTTCTTTCTAAAGAAATTCAGATAATTCGATCGAGGTAAAATGAGTTAGAATTTACATTCTAAAATTAGTCACCTACGGATGTGTAGGAATAGTGTAAGGAAAGTAAAAAATGAATTATATGTAATTATTACTGGAAATAAAGCGAGAGAAAAATTGAATGAAAATACATTCATGTATATTGAAGAATAAACTCAGTTCATGTACAAGTACAACTATATCTAAAGAGTATATATATACATCAGGATAAGTAACTAACTGACCCTGTAAAATTACTATTATGTACATGGTATGGTCTAATAGTAATAAAGTTTATAAATAATGGTTTCATATAATATTTTTCTCTTATAAAAAATTGTTTATTTAATGAATTTGACCTAATTTTGTCTATTGGACTAAGTTATGGGATCACAGAATCTATTTAAGTAGCAACAAATGTTAATTCGCTCCATTTCGGTTAGTTCCGATACTCGTAACTTTATCAATCAATGATGTAGTAATTAGAAATAAACTTATATAGTGATTAATAACAAAAGTTGAAGTAACAAAAAAGAAAAACACAAGTACAGACAGAGTACAAACTAGGTAGGCTCTCAATATGTCACAATTCAATGAAAACAATTTACATTCCAATACCAACAATATTATATATATTATCTCCAAATAACAAAAAGCCAAAAGCTACCTTATCATTACAAGACACTTGCGAACATGAAACTGAAACTAAACATATTTCAATCAGGTCACCCCAAAATCAACAGCTCTTCAATATTCTGTCAAGAACCTCAATAAACTGGACATGTCCTGTTAATTGAGGAAAATGACCCTCTGTATCGATGATGTCGATTTCACATGTTTTCTTCAGTTGACTTTGAATGTACTTAGGAACTGAGTCTGGGACAACAATGTCATGTTTTGATTGAATAATATTGCAAGGAGTCACAACTTGATTGAGTATGTACCTATAGTCGCCAAGGAACACTGTTTTGGCCGTAGACAATGCAACTTCCGGTTTCATTCTCTTTAAACAGTCTTCAAACCTTTGAACGGAAAGAGGATCATTTGAATCTACCACAAGAGATGCGAAATTTGTGGCCCATTCCTCAAAATTTGATTCTATACTTGAAAGGAGCTGCTCAATGTGTGACATTTCATAACCCCCTTCGTAATCGTCTGTGTTTATTAGCCTGCGATCCAGTCCGTTATGTAATAAAAAATATCATTAAGAATTGCAAATACACTTAAAATTGGGCTGAAATCTATTGAACTAAAATTCAGGATTTCAAATGAATTGATTTAAATTTGTATCCAAAAAACTTAATGAATTTGACAAGGAATTTCAAATCGACTCAACTCAAATCCATCCATCCATCCATTCAAATCGGCTTATTTTTATGATTGTCATATAGTTACTTCGCGTACATTCATTTATAACAAAAAGTACAGTTTGGTCGCAATTTTTAAGAATATTTTGTAATATTTGTCCCATTACTACTTCATTTTCATCCGATTTGGTACCAAGAGACCAAAAATGTCAAATGTAAACTATTCTAACCAATAGTATAAATATTTTAAAATTTTGGACTGAAGGATATTTCATAATGTACGTGACAAAAAGTTTTGGGTTGGTTTGTTTGGTGTTTGGAAAAGTAGTTTGGGAGAAAAGTGAAAGTTTGTAAAATAATTTCGATTCGCGTAATGTTGTTTGTTTGAGTTTTAAGAGAGTGTTTTGATAAATAAAGTATGTGTTAGATTGTAGGTGTAAGATGTGTAAGACATTATGTCAAATTATGTTTACTATGTGGGATAAATTGTGTAATAGCTAGATTACTTTATGTCAAATCAGAGTAGGGTTTATATATTTATTGTTTAGAGATAAGAAAATTATTGTTTATTTGGCTTTTGAGAGAAGTTTGAGAAAATTGAGAGATGAAAAATTTATTTCAGAAAGTATAAACCATGTTTATTTCGCATTTGACAATTTTTTTTTGAAAAACGCCAAACAAACAGTCACTTTGAGTTTCATTATTTTTAATACCTTGCGCTCTTTTGGTCTTAGTTTAAAAAAAAATGCACTTCACTTTCTATACAATTTTGGTTAAAAATGCAAGACCGATAAACTGTCTTATGCAACAAAGTCAAATGTAGCAACAAAAGTGCAAAATACTCTAAAAAATGGAATTAAAAGTATATATATAATTACATGACGGTGGAAAAAGCATTAAATAAAAAGAGAAAAGAAATTTAACGAAAAGCAAATAATTCCGGGAAATAAAGAAACGCCGGCGTTTTTCGATTAAATCGATTTAACAAAAATCGAAAGTAAATTATGTTGTACTGTTTCTTGACCGCTTCGGTTCTTATAAGCTATAATATATGATTAAAAGAAAAAAATAGAGTAACAAAAAAAAAAAAAAAAGTCAATCTCATCAATTAATTATGTAGATGTGAAAAGTTTTTTGCAAGTGTCAACGTGCGGAATTTTTATAGATTGAAATTGTTACATGATTGAGTTATTTGAAATCATTTACACAAAATTAATACACATATTTCATGTCTTACGTCACACTTAAAAAATGATCAATGGTTTCTGATTTTAATCTAAACCACCAAAATCAAACCTTTATTTTATTTTTTATAGTTCATGATTCCTTTTTCTTTTGCAGCTCATTTTAGTAGGTTTCTTTTGTTGGAATAGATGTGAACTCTATCCCTGAAAAATGTGATTTATCTTTTAGTAGATTCAAATTGTATATTGAAATAGTTTTTTTTTTTTTTTTTGAGTTTATTAGATTTCATTTATGTGTGTAGATAATTAAGAAAGTAAAACTACAATCAGATTAAGTAAATAGCAAATTGACCTTGGAGAAGATGAAACCAATACAAGCCTTTTGAAGAGATCAGGCCTTTTTACAGAAGCAATACATCCAATCATTCCGGACATGGAGTGCCCAACAAAAACACAAGATTTCAGTTTCAGTTCATCCATAAGAGATATCAAGTCATCACCAAAATCTTCATAACTTGAATACCTACGTACAAATTAAAAACACAACTAATTAATTAATTACTTTTATTATTAATATTAATATTAATATAGTCACATACCTGATAGGATCATAGAGGCTCGAATCTTTGACCGCACCCGAGAAACACCAATCGAAGACGACAACATGGTATCGGGCAGCCAAGTCGGGCAATACTTTGTCCCATATTGATTGGTCTGCACCATATCCATGTGCAAGAACTATAGTTTCTTTGCCCATGATTTTTGTGTTCATGGTTGTAGCTAAATCCTTTCTCATGACCATATGTCTTTTTCTATTTTTTTTTTCTGCAAGAGAAGAATAAGATATATATATGTAGTAATACTACTACTAGGACTCACTTATATATATAGCTAGGATTCAAGGCAAGGGAAGTGATAGTAGTAATTTATGCTTCATGGGCATATTAGTAATTCTCATATTTATAATATTAAAGAAATTAAATAAATAAATATTAAAAGAATAGCATTTATGCCATCTCCCAAAAAGACCCAGTTACCCTTATCTAAGTTTTTGACATAAATATAATGATTTTTCATATTATTACTTTTTCCTATAATTAAATAGCACTTCATATTCAATAGAAAAGAAAAGTTTTAAAGGAAGAGAAAAAAGAAGATAACAGTTCTCTGCAAGAATCGTCCCATGCAAATCAGTGCTTATAGTTTGGAGAAGAATAAAAAAAGAAATCTTGAAGACGTTCTTGATTATTTTTACCCAATGGAAGGTAGATATTAATTAATGAGTATATATATCTTATTAACTGATACTGAGCTTTGTACAAATATTAAATTGTGAATATTTATCAGGCCGGCCTGTAGTCTGTAGAATGAGATGAGAGAGAGGCAACTAGATCTTTTGATACTTGACAATGACTACTCCAACAAAATGCCAATTACCATTAATTAATTTTAAAAGTAACCACATCAATGAATTTACCAAAATTAAAAGATCTGAGGGTCTATTTGGATGGGTTTTGGTTCGTTTTCGTGGGTCTCGGTTTAAAAAAATTGGTTTGGGTGGTTTCGATGAAACATTTGAGACTTCTTTTGGATGAGTTTTGGCTCTTGGGTTTTGTGGTTAAAATAAGTTGAAACCCCACTTGGATTGAGTTTGGATGTTGGGGTTTAGGGAAAAAAGTAGGTAATAGGTGTCAAATCAATGTCTTTTTTAGTGAGATTTGGGGGTAAAAGTAGATGGTCGGTGTCAAATCAATGTTTTATAGTTTTGAAGAGTTTGAGTGTGAGTTTCTGAATAGGTTTTTGATGGTTTTATGGGTTAGGTGAAAACTCATTTAATTTGAAAGGGTTTTGGCTCGGTCTCGCGAGACCGGGCCAAAACCCATCCAAACAAAGTATGAATTGTCTAGATTATTAACTGTCCGAGAAAGTATATACTGGATCAAATTGGTGGTAGTAGTTAGGATGAATAAATGGTTATTGACATTTGAAGATAAATGTAATAAATACTCTCAAAAGGACCAGCTTTATATATATAGGCTGCTACTGCCACATGCAAGAAGAAATTCATTTTTTTCCTCAATAAATTCTTTAATGTCATTTGTCAAAAATAAGATATGCAACAAGCAAATATTTCATTTCATTCAAACATCGGTATATCTATAAAGAGACACTAATCTAATAAATAATACTGAGTGACTTGAAACATATCTAGCTCTTAAGCTAGTGCATGTAATTATTAAACGAAAAGAAGTGGAAAATTTTCTAGAATAATCACAATGGAATGGACGTGTTGTAATCGTGAACAACTATGAAGCAGTAAAATTTGACTCTATTGAAGATGCAGTTAATTTTTAAATCTCAAAATTCGATGTTAATATATATATATATATAATTTTCACCATATGAGTTGGGTCAAAATCTACTTACATGGTTTGTACCTTACTCAACAATTGATTTAGCCCAATTTACGTGGTGAATTTTAATATTCGACTATGACTTAACTCACATATAATCTAACCTACACCACTAAACTACCTATGTGAAACAAGACCATTTTTCGACTAAAGACAGAATTATATATACAGTTCCCATTGGAGGAGGGAAATGATGAATGGGGACAAGAGGGATGAGAAAATATAGAGCCACAGAATAAAGAGAGGTGGGGAGCTGTTTGGTGATAATATTGGAATACTAGTCTTTCTTCCTCTCTCTTTTTTCTTTTTCTGATTCATTTTTTATCTATCTTGTGTGTGTTTGAAGGGCAAAAAGGCACCATTTGTCGTGTTACCCTTTGATTGATGCAGTTGGGGGATACAGACAACAACCAGCTTTTCTTAATTATGGTCACTTGGGTCCTACCATGTTTTAGATAAGGACAACATTAAATTGGTACTGTAGTATTTAAAAGCCGGCCTGGATTGGTTGGGCTTTTAATTTATTAATCTTTGCTTCCATCATTTTCTTTTGAGTTTGGCAAGTTGGGACATAGACCAGTTCAAGAATCTTCAAAAGATTTCTGCAAGATCTGGTCTCGTCTCATTGCCGCAAATTTGTTGTGGACTTTTTTTTTTTTTTTTTGGGTTTCTAAGGGATTTTTATTCTTTTCGATGTGGATTGGGCACATTAATGTGAGTCAGTGTTTTTATAACCGAATCGGACATAGAATCGGTAAGCTTACTGGTTATTGGTTCTATCGGTTTAATCGGATGAATCATTGGTTGAACCGTTTGAACCAGTACGACGTCATCATGATGTAGTAAATATATTGTATAAATAATTATATAAATAAAATTCTAAAATAGACCAAAAACACTTATATAAAAAAAACTTAAAAGTATATAAAATTGTACAATATATTTTATTGACAACTTAATTCTAAATAGATCAATATAAATAAAAAATCTCCTATAATATTTCTATTTTAATTAATTGGATAATTTCAAAATATTTAATTCTTACATTAAATAAAAGTTATTAAGTATAAAAATAATATTGCCTATCAAAGATTAACTATGTGGTTTGTTCATAAATGGGCCTTAGCCCAATTTAAAATAAGATCTTATATAATCTAAAGATAAAATCCTAAAAAGATCATCTTTGCACAGCAGCCGTTGCACTTCTTCTTCCTCCCTTCTGTTTTTTTTTCCCTCTCTTAGTTTTAATTTTTTGATCAGCTCTTCACTTTTTCTTCTTTTTGTTCCTTCATTTCTTTAACCAATCATTCTTTCTTTTTAATGATATATGTAGTATAATTTTTACTCTTCACAAGCTAATATTAGTTAGATTAGAAGATTAAAAGTGTCTGAGAAAGATTATTTCTTTCTTTTTAGAGCATAAATGGAAAAATAATTGTGCTTTTAAATTTTTTTTTAAAGTAATGAACCGCCGGTTCAGACGGTCTGCCGGTTCGCCGGTTTCACCGGTTCAAAATGCTTCTGGTTTTGAGGGGTGGATCGGACCGGACTAGAGTCTGGTTAGCAGTTAAACCGGGTTGACTGGCCGGTTCGGTCCGGTTTCAATAACACTGATGTGAGTACCTCTCCCAACAGAGATTCAAACCTGAATTCGCTAATTTGTAGTGTCTAGTCCCTTCCACTAGACTAATCACCTGTTGGTTGTTGTGGACTTTTAATCGTTCATATGTGTTCATAATTTTCAAGTTTTATTCCTTTTTTTTTTAATATACATAATTACTTTCAAGTTTTGTGTGGTTGAAAAATATGAAGATATTTATATTTTAATGTAATTTTTTAGGGACCCCATTTTTTTTAAAAAAATAAGTAACTGTTGATTTAAAAAATCTAAACAAGGGATATAAGTAGAGTTTAGAAACTCCTCCATCCTTTTGTCTAAAGGGATTTTTTATATAAATAAAATGTCATAAACTAATACCATGACAAATGTGCTTCAGTAAATAATGTTACATCAAGTCAAGATTATTTTATGTGGGCTAATGCATAGGAATACATATGTTATTTATGAACATTGCAAAATGGATATAAATGTTTCATTTGGGATAGTATATAATTTCAGTCCATAGTCATTGGTTATTTTAAATACTAATAAAAAAATTCCAAGTAATTGTCTCTGTCCCGATTTGTAAAGAAAAGTTCTCTAATAAATTACTGACCCATGATATGTAGGTTGGCCCTGGTAAAATTCGTAACATGGCCCAAATCAAATATTAATTAACATGGCCCAAATTCGGTACTGAAATTGTTTCTTTTAGAAACTTTTCGAAAAGGTTGTGCCTTGTGCTTGTGCGTGTTTGTTATGTCTAGGGCTGTCAATGGCCGGATTCGGAGCGGATCTAGGTGACTCCGGATTCGAATCCGAAAATCAAAAGTTGTATCCGGATTCGATTCAAGATCCTTATATTCAAAAGAGCTACCGATTTCGAATCCAAAAAATATCGATATTTGACTCGAAAATCCAAATCCGAACAAAAAAAAGTTAATTTATATTTTAACTTTAAAAGATAAAAAAAAACTATGAATTATCTAATCCAAAAATATATACAAGCTAAAGAGAAATGAAAATAAGTGCAGGTAATTTGTAGGAACAAAATATAAAGTTTACCAATTTTACAATAAACGGTAAAATTCTACACCTACTTATAATCGAAGGAGGTAGATTGTTGGTAATACCAACTTATACATGTTTAATTGGAAACATTACCACAACATAATTATACCATAACTATAATATCCAAATAGAAGTTGAACGAAGGGTCACATCCCATAAGACTTTATTTTTTTCATGGTAAATATGTTGTTTTTCTTTTTTATTTCAAATCAGGCAACCTATCTTCGATAAATTTGTGAAGTTTATGGAATTATTAAAATTGTATCTTGGTCGGTGGATACTTATAATCAACATTAACGAATTATGTATTTAACCAACATTCTAATTGCACGTGAAAGGTGAAACATAAAAATTAAATGTATATACTATTATATCAAATATTATCCGGACGCGGATATTTAACGGATCGGATCAGCCTAAATCCATATTCGCTTCATATAATTCGAATTACGAATCTTCTTAATCGGATGATCAGCTCCATCGAATCTCTAATCGGACAATTATTCTAATAAATCAGACCGCGGATCCGAATTGAAATCCGCTCCATTGACAGCCCTAGTTATGTCGTTTGAAACTCGTTTCGTAGCATGAAACCAAATGCCGAAAAATTTCAAGCTACATCGAACCGGACCGGGACTCGAACCGGTCAAATTGTTATGTATAAAATAACGGTCTAAATTTCAAGTTCATTCACTTCTGCCCTAAAACCCAAAACCCTCTTTCTTCTATGAGCGCAACTTTCAGCGTATTAAGAAGAGTGATGAATAGCTCTACACAAAACGGCGTCGTAGACAAGGGAGTTGATTTCGCTAATTACTTTTGTACCTATGGTTTCCTTTACCACCAGAAGGAGATGCTCTGCGACCGCGTTCGTATGGACGCTTACTACAATTCCATTTTCAAAAACAAACATCACTTTGAAGGAAAGGTACAAACTTTGTTTCAATCGAAGTTTTAGATGCTACTGTATACTGTATAATACTACTATTGTGTTCTTTTTTCCTAGCTTTGGATTTTAATTTTTTCTGATTTAAGGAGTATTATGAAGGACTCTGAGTTGATTTTTCTTTTTCCACCGTGTACTACTATTAAATATGTTATTAAATAGCTGTTGTGAAAGTTGGATATTTTTTTTATGCTTTTTGGTATTTGTGATTTAAGTATTTATTGAGTTGAACTGTGTTAATTATATCTGTGGAGTAGGTTGTTTTAGATGTAGGAACCGGGAGCGGAATACTAGCTATATGGTCTGCACAGGCAGGTGCAAGAAAAGTCTACGCGGTGGAAGCTACCAAGATGGCAGAACATGCAGCTGAACTTGTTAAGTCGAACGAGCTTGAGCACGTGGTTGAAGTGATTGAGGGGACAATGGAAGATATTACTTTGCCTGAAAAAGGTTTGATTTTTTTTGTCATCTCATTTGCATTGTCATATTTTTGTTCTTGTTGCAGTTTTCCATCAAGTTAATTGTTTTTTTCTTTTCTTTGGACAGTTGATGTGATTATCTCGGAATGGATGGGATACTTTCTTCTCCGTGAGTCAATGTTGGACTCTGTTCTTTGCGCCCGGGATCGCTGGCTGAAGCCAAATGGAGTCATGTTAGTGTTTTTCTTGTTAGATGTTTTTCATCTTTCTATCAGATTTCTTGCCTTTTCAGGTTCTTATTTGTATAAAATTTTCAAATACTGGAATGTTCCTCAATTTGCTTGATTTATCCTGCTAGGTAATAGATAAATCAGTAACTTCATGCCCTGAAAAGCTCAGGGAAGGAATATTTTCGGCACCACGCAGTTAAAAAATTCATGGCCACAGCCATTACATTTAAAGCTTGCCTGCTATTCATTTCCAAGGGACAATAAATATAAATTGTTGCATATATTACATTTAGCATTATGCGCTTAAAGTATAGGCCATCGCAAGTTTGGTTATTTGAATCGACTTTGTTTTTATAATTGTGAACTTCTGCTCACTATATCAGGGTTCAACTTTGCAGGTATCCAAGTCATGCTCGAATGTGGCTCGCACCTATCAAATCGACATTGGTTGATCAGAAAATGAATGATTTTGAAGGATCAATGGATGATTGGTATTGTTTTATCGATGACACTAAAAATTATTATGGCGTCGACATGAGTGCTTTGACAAAACCATTTACTCATGAACAAAAAAAATACTATTTGCAGGTTGGTTGCCATAAACGATTATGTATATACTTATATCTTTCTCTTTATTTCATCACCTTAATTCATGATTTCTGAATTGGGATTACATCTTATTTGATTACCGAGAATTGTTTGTATTAATTTTCTAAACATCCTTCTTGGAGTTGATCTGTACTATATTTGTATAATGTATCTTTAATGCAACTTAAATGACATGCTATTGAAATTTGTAGACATCAATATGGAACAATCTTCACCCAAACCAAGTTATTGGAACACCTGTGATCATCAAGGAGATCGACTGCCTAACAACTACCGTAGATGATATAAGTAATGTTCGTGCAAGCGTTTCTTCTTCCATCACAGAAGAAAATGCGAGATTAGCTGGGATTGCTGGATGGTTTGATGTCCATTTTAGAGTGAGTTTTTTTTGGGTGATTTAAAGCATTTACATATGTCTTACTGCGTATTAACTTACTTTAATTGATAAACTAGGGAAGCAGTGAGAATCCAGCCCAAAACGAAATCGAGTTGAACACTGGTCCAAATGAAGATTCTGGTACTCATTGGGGTCAACAGGTTGATACCATTAGTACTTGTGATTTTCTTTTTTCTATTGATATTGGTAATCAATTTTTTGAAGGACTTAGATAGCAATTTTTTTGCGTTGCTGCAGGTGTTCCTACTACATCCACCTCCACGTGTTCAAAGAGGGGATGATTTGAAATTTAATTTCTCAATGATTCGATCCAAGGAGAATCATCGGTTGATGGAAGTTGACCTTGACATTGAGATAAAACAGTCATCTGGAAAATTGCTACCACAAGTTAGAAACAAGTTTTTTATCGAATGAGTTTTGGTGATCTAACATTCTTGTGCAATAGATTTTGTTCTGTAATGCGAGTATTCTATTTAAGTGGTCATTAATATAAGTTTGTGACTTCTTTATTTGCCCTCTTTAGCTGTGAATGAGTCGATAATCGAAATGTAGAACTTACCAATGAGAAGAGAGGCTCATCAGATGCAGGATTTTACTTATCTATACACATTCAGAACTTGAGTTTCAAATTTTTATGGCTGTTTGATGTGTTCTCTTTTTCGTAATCCTGTTTCCAGAATTTTTTGAAACAGAGGGTGAATCAATCTTAAATTATTTTCTATTGTCATTGCACTTGTTTATATTATAGCAGTATAGCACTAGTAAAAAGGTGACATTTACTAGACACTCTAAAATATTATTGGCATGAATTGCTATGAATAATTGATTTTTTTTAAGAAAGCTATGAATAATTGAATTAACTTGCACATTATATGCAAACTTCGTATGGAAGGGGTGTTTCTTTTTTCTTTATTAGGTTCCAGTTTGTTTTACTAAATTTTTTGTTTCAGTTTACTCAATTTTTATTTAAATTAGTAAATGGATCGTATTACTCGACTCTAAATTCGGGGTTTTAGACTCAATTGTAAAGATATTTGCCGTTAATTTCTTGAATATATTGGATTTTTTTAATAGAATTGAAGATCACAATAATATAAATGTTTGTACCACTAACAGCAAGACTATGTTAGTGCTAAATTGATGTTTGCAATAGCTCATGTCAAATCAAAATTAATGGTTTTACTTTAAGTTTGAATTATAATACATTTTTATAAATTAGTTATATTTGCAAATACATATTAAGCTGCCAAAATCGAATCTTTGCAAATGAATTTGTCATTATGTCTAACTTCAGTTTAATAGTTTCCAAGCACTAATGTCAGGCCATCCAGCAAATACCATCATGTACAACACTAAACCAACAATGAAAACCACCTATAATATAGGACCTAAAGTGTATATCGATGCTATATATTAATAAAATTCATCAACTCCAAACGAGCACTTTGTGCAGCAGCTCTTCATTATCTTCCTTCGAGCCCCAGTTTCGAAGTTAGCCATGCACAAACTTCATCCAATTCCTCTGGTACAGTGTGGTGACCGAGCCTGTCATATTGGTTCCATAAATGTCAACCAAACCAAGGAGAAAAGCTTTTTAATGGAGAGCCATGTTACATACCTAGAATACGGTTTAAATGTCACATCTTGAAATCCAGAAGAAGACAACTTCTCTGAAGACTTCTCACCAAATTTATAAGCAACAACATCATCTCCTGCATTAGTATGATCGCTATGTAACTTAGCAAGGGTAAATTGTAAAAATAATCCTCGTTTATTCAAGAAGTCGTATAAGAACAACGAATTACTCCTAATATCCTAAAAAATGTAATGTTTTTTCATCTATTAAACTATTATCTCTGAGATCCGTACCTTTGCCATGACAAAGCAGAATAGGCAATGATGCAGCTCGCCCTGCAGCCTCATTTACATGTTCTATTTTGTTACTCAGACTCCTAGAAAAATAATGATAAATTGTTATATAGTTGCATTTGAACAGCTAATTTTTCAAAAAGGAAGAGAATATTGTTCTGTGAGGAATCAAACTTTGCACATGGAAGCCAGCCACTTAATCCAACAATAGCACTCAAATTGGCAGAGTACTGGTTGCCGTTCTCGTATTTTCCTGCAACAAAGCAAGTTGCAGAGTAGAGGGAGGTTGCCGCACCCATACTGAAGCCTCCAACACCGAGTTTGACTGTGAAATGCCAAATGTTAGAAAAAATGTTATTGCAAAGTTGTTTGTTCAAACTAAAAGCAAATTCAAATCCGGTTCACACATGATATAACAAATGTTAATAACCAATATATGATATAAGCAAATCTGTTCAAAGACAGCACTAACTCAAGGCAAGAGTCGTCAAGACATCAAGTGTTCATAATTAAAACATATGCAGGTATATGTATACTACACGAGAACAAACATACAGAAAAACTAAAATATACTCTCTATTTAAATTAAATGAATCAAACTTCTTTTTCAGAATTAGATTAAACCAGTTGTCTGGGTTAAATGATCTAAATGATATCACAAGAACAGTGTATAAGTTCACCAAGAGGAGTACTCAAACTATGCAGTCAGAATAAGTAAACTAATGATTTGTCCAAAATAGTGTTTTAAGCTGACAGATGCATGAGATTTCGAGAAGCTATTCTGATATTTTAATATTCTTTAGCGGCCAATACTGGTTTACAGAATACAGATACAAGAAGGTTAGCATTTAAGATAGTGAAAGGACAAAATTTTGAAGAGATTATGTAAATGTAATTATAATAAAGAACAAAACTCACTGTTAGGGGGTTCATTAGCCAATAAGCTCGCAACATATGCAGCTGAAGCATCCAAACCCTCTATATCATCTTTAACATTTTCCGAAAGGTCATTTACATCAAACCCTATCAAACAGAACACAAAATCATAAGCTTCAATAATAGCAAGAAGGTGACACATAAGCTGTAGAGTTAAAAATTGGCATGGTGGGGCAGCACCGGGAAACAGAAAAAGAAAGGCTTTCAAAGCACATGATCTTACATCATGTGAATCACAAGAGTGAAACAATAACATTGACATAGAAACAAACTTACAAGCAGTTGAAGGAAATCCCCCAAATAAAGTTATTGGTTGTTGAGGAGCAGTTGGGAAGATCCACTTTATCTGCATGCATATTTAACAAAACTTTAAGAACTTATCCATATACAAATGAAAGTTTCCAATCACAAGTTCCCAAATAGTAACAATGCTATCTGAATTCTTAATTAAACTATGAAATATTGTAATCCTTACATTCGGAAGAGGAAGTGTTTCCAAGAGAGTCGACCAGCTGTAAGGAAACATGAAATTCAAAGAATATTAAATGAGAGAACTCCGATCAAAAAAGTTGTCATAGATCTACTTGATTGAACTGCTTCCCATGTGACACAAAGCATTTTAGGACAAGAATGCAAAACCTTGTGACAACACCATTTAGTAAAATCATAAGACACATTCAGTTTGAAGACATTAGAAAATTCATACAAATTAATTGCAGCTATATAATATCTTTATAATAAAAATCGAAGAAATGGCAAATGACAATTCAAGATACATGGTTAAATTTAGGAACTCTCCAAGGAAAGTACATCACACATCTTTATGTGGACAAAATTGAAATCTGGCATGCCTCCATCGACAGAAGTAATTGTGAATAGAGTGTATCCATAAACCAAGACTACCCACCCAAAGTAATCTTATATTCGCCAAGATTTACTTGTATCCACAAGGAGCTCAATCATATGTAGCTGCTATAGTTATACATAAATTGTAAGAGAGTTGTGTGTTGTACATGTGATCCAGAGGGATCTCTACTTCAAGTTTCGGAAGTGTTATCCTATCACACCAAACTATTTGATCTTTCAGAAAAAAAAAAAAAAAAAAAAAAAAAAAGACTTACAAGATTTCTTTTCAGATTCTAGAAAATTGTTCAACTCCACGATTGCTCTGATGTCCATCAACTAACTCCAATTGAACTTCTGTAAGAGATCTTAAAGTGAAGCCCTTTTCTTATGAGTTCATTTATTTCCTTCGAAATGTTCATCAAATGTCTAAATATCCTAACAACAACAACATGATATGTATGGACTACATGAAGTTATCCTCCCTGACATATTGAAATATTTTTCTAGTGGTCTGAGCTTAAACTAATAACATATTTTGAAATACTAGGAAAGAAAGGATTGTACTTTCAGAACTCCCTAACCAGACTTGTAAAATTCGAAGAACTATAAGTACTGTTCACAAAAAATAACTACAAGATGAAAATTATCTTCTTTCATAAAAACTGGATGTAAAAAACAATTCAGTTAAAAAACAACATATTCTAAGAAGAGTGTCAAATGTGTCCGATAGTGCCTTGAAGTGCTAAAGTTTGAACTTCTTTAAGAAATAAATTTAAGTTCTCAACTAAGACAAGTACCAACGAATTACCTATGACCATTGTCCCCAATGCCATGTAGCCACACAATGGTAGCCTGGTGTTTACCTTTAGGCCTCACCACATACGTTTGCCCGAACTCAAATGTTCTCCTACCAATTCTAGCAGCTGCATTTATTTACCATTTAGTTTAATAAAATGACGAAAAGCTAATCTATAACACATATGAAAAAAGATATAGCTTAAATCAATTTCTCAGACCAATTGCATTGACTAATAAAATAACCATACAAGCAAGACTCAAATTTTGCAACTCTTGAATGCTAAGTAGTAATTAGTCAAACTCAACATCATCAGATAAAACGCATTTTCTTCCACTGTTTTCCTCGTGAAAACCAAATCTCACACAATTACATTACATCATAGATCCAATGCAATTAAATTAGAACAGAAAATGTGACTCTTAGGTAAAAGAATTGAATAAATCATATGTAAAGCAAAAAAGAAGAAGCCAAGACTAACCAGAACCTGAGGGGCTAGTAAAACTCATACTTGTCGCAACTAATGTATGGTACCTGCAAATGCAATCTACAGTATAATAAAATTTTAACTTCATCAACGGAGATGATTATAAGGAATTTCAGAGAACAGAATTACTCGATTAAGTGGTTGAATCATGATTTTCGAAAGAATTAAACGTTTTATGGCCACGAATTTTGATTTTTCGGTGATTTGTTAGATGTCATACCTGAAGCGGTTGCAACTTGCAAAGGCCAAATGGCGATGCTCTTCGCCCGTGTCTGTCCTAATGTGTAGTAATATTAACAAAATAAAGAGATTTACCAACTCCATATTTTTTGGGGACACTTTTATTGGTGAAATGAAACATAATTGGGCAAATGTTTTTGACTTATTAATATAATGGTTATTTTTTTTTTTGTTAATAAAAATAATTAATGGATGCTTTTGCATTTTTTTTGAAGAAAAATATCTCTCTCTCAAAATATTATTCTATATATTCTTTAAAAAAAAAGAAATTCTATATAATTTTGATTTGGCGTAAAGTGAGTTCTTTTCAAAATATTTAAAAACAAACTCAAATAGCAACTTTGGTTTAAAATATATTTTTACTCTTAAACTAATGTTTCTATTTCTATAATATCTAAATAGAATAATAATTTTCTAAAAACTAAATATACTACTTATTTTATCTAAAAACTCAAACGAACACTTGTTTAAATACACAAAACCGATAATAATTCGAAAAAAAATTAAACTTATTTGAAATAACACCATAAAAATCAAAATATATAGGCTCAATAACTCTTCAAAATACAATGATCTTATCTTATATAAGCCTCGTCGTTTTAATTAAGCCATAAAAGAAAGATAAACGTTTGTTTTATTTTTGTATTTTATTGTTAGATATGTTTCAGGTTACTTTATGAATGAATGCAAAAAAAAAGTTACTTTATGAAAATACAAGGTAGGGGTTACAAAATAAAATTATATACAAATGACAAAGAATTAGAAGATAGTTATACAAGGTAGAGTTTACAAAATAAAATTATATACAAATGACAGATTTTTGACAATTTGCACCCTGAATTATAGGGTTTTGGTACTTTGCACCATAACTTAAAAGTTTTGACACTTTGCACCCTAGAAATATAATTTAGCTGTCACTTTACACCTTAGTGTGTGTTTTGAAAGAAAAATTCATTGATGGAATGGTAGAATAGTCATTTTTTTAATATTTGTGGCACTATGCACCCTAGAAGTATAGATTTTGATACTTTGCACCCTAAAAATATAGATTGTTGACACTTTGCACCCAAAAAATATAATATTTGGCATTTTCAGCCTCAACTTAATAGGATAATCTAAATAATGTAAATAACATGCTAGATTTATAAACGTGTATTTTAGATATAAAGTAGATAATCAAGAGTATACTTGAAAACAAAATGAAGACAATATTTTTTTTAATCTAAAAATAATTGAGAAAAAAGTTAAAATAAGTTACTTTAAAGTCGAATAAATTAAGAATAACGTGTTTATGATTGTTGTGCATATGAATGACTGTTTTATCTCTACATTGACGATATTCATGAGTTATTTTTAAGGAAAACACATTAGGGTGTACCATACAAATTATACTTTTAGGGTGCGGAGTGCCAAAAATTTTAAGTCAGGGTAAAAAGCGTCAATATTTTATAATTTTAGGGTGCAAAATGCCAACATTATATATTTTTAGGTGTAGAGTCTATATTATCAGGGTGAAAAGTGCCAAAAAATCGAAAAGGACTATTATACCCTTCTACCAATGAATTTTCTCACCAAAACACACACTAGGGTACAAAGTGCCAAATAAATTATATTTTCAAGGTGCAAAGTGCCAAAATCCTTTAATTTCATAGTGCAAAATGCCAAAAACCATACAAATGACAAGGAATTAGAAGTTTTCTTAATTAATGTAAAGTACTTTTGGTTTTTAACACTAAAAATAAAAATTCAAATAACTTTTATTATTGATTTTGAGGAAAATTTTAGGGTACCGCTACGTTAGGTGCCGCTAGTCATAAAAATATTACCACAATAAATGGTATTATACCACAACAAATGATACTATACTATATATTTAGTAACATTAAATAGTAAATTATTTTTTTATAAAATATTATGAAAATAAATAAATGAATGTTAGAATTATATTTTAAAATAAATAGTATGTAATTTTTTGAATAATTAATATTAACTTTGGGAAAATTGCATAAATCACCTAATATAGAATAAATACTATATGACGTGGGATCATATTAAATATATGAGGTTAATACTACGTAATGTGTCCTCGTACTATCACATGTTAATTATACCATAGAATGTGGTATGTAATGCCCCCAAAATTTCGAACCCGTTTGATTGGATTTTAATCCAAATTTAAGCGCTACATTTTATTTTCAAAGTTAAGCATTAATTTGAACTAAGATATACAATCTAATTATCTCCTATGTCTTTATTAACTTTGAAATGTTTTAAAAGCACAAAAATACTTTAGCATAATAGTATACCTCTTTTGAAAAATATTTGGACTTTATTGTGCAAAATAAATAATTTCTGGAGCAAAAATGCACTTTACCGAAACTTCAGGGGGCAAAGTGCAAATTCCGCCCCTACTTGATTTCAGCTGATAGGAGAGCCTTTATAGCTCTCCTAGCCAGCCCTAGGGAGTGGCCAAGCATGCCCCTTGGGTAGAGAAATTTCTCTACCCAAGGTGGACATGCATTGGTTGGTTTTTGAAGACTATTTATGTCTCCCTCTATTCCCAATGTGTATATAATTATTATATACACTTAACATCAGATTTTTATCATCTCCATAACCTCATTTACATACATATTATAGAGAATAAGAGAGAGAGTGAGAGAGAGAGAAGAGAGAACACACTAGAAAGAGAATTATTTTCGGATTCTCACTACACAGCCTCGGTTTTCCGATCATTCCGCCTTCGTCCACCGTTGGATCATGCCCAAATTTTGTATGGAGGTCCTACACACATGGGGCTACGTATTGACCGTTCGGATCGTCGATTGGATGTCCCAAAGAGAGAGAAAAGAGACAACATTTAGAAAGAGTGTTTTCGGGTATACTCAACCCAGCCTCGGATTTTCGATCGTTCCGCCTTCGTCCACCGTTGGATCATGCCCAAATTTTGTGTGAAGGTCCTACACACATGGATCTACATATTGACCGTTCGGATCGTCGTTTGGAACTCCCGAAGTGAATCGACAGCCGTTAGAAAATAGTGAAAAGTAAGGATTTGAGGGCCTTTTTATGAACCACCACCGGAGCCACCACCACTGCCACCGGAGCTGCCACCACCACCTTCGGAGTTCTGGAAATGAAGAGATTTTCACCCCCTTCGTTGCTTTGGGTAAAAATACATCTATGCATGTGTTCTTTAGTCTTTGTGATATTACTTTCTTTTCTTTAAAGTATATGTTGAAGAAGTTTAGTGTCCTTGTGATAAATTGTTGAGTTCATATTTAATATTCAATGTGACTTGCTTAGATTTTGTTTAAATATTGATTATATGTTTGGATCTTGATTTCTTTTTGTAAGAAAGTTGATGTTTTTATTTTTCTCAAAACTTTGGGGGTATTTTTGAAAGGTTTTAAAAGTTGAAGGGCTTAGGTTGCGATTCTTGTTGGGATTCAAAAGGGACTGAAAATATAAGTTTTTGTTTGATATTTGGTTAGGTTTACTTGAAAAGCATTTGTTTTAAAGTTTGTTCCGATATTTGGCAAAAATGGGAGTTTTTGAAACATTTGGGGTTATTTTTGTAAATCTGAAAATAAGGGGTTAAAGTTGCTGTTTTGTTGCTGTTTTTACATGGTTCTTTTATAAAATCTTGATTTATTGATTTGAAGTAGTGGTTTATTCATTTTAGTTTTTAGATTGAATATTTGTAAATTTTTCGAAGAAAGTTCATAATTAAAGAACTTTTTGTTTCGTTTGTGAAAAGTTATTAAAACTTATTTTTAATCTTAGTTTTATAGTGAAAATTATGCTTGATTATTTTTAAATATTTCTTAAATGCGTGGATCTTAAATTATTTTTCAAGAAAATTGGTTTGGTTAAGTTTTCAAAACTATGAGGGTGTTTTTGAAAAGTTTTAAACTTGTGGGGTTTTTAAAGCTTTGATTTTTGAAGTAAAATGATACTTAATACTTTCATTTGATTTTCGATATGGGTTTAGTTAAAAATCTTTTGATTTAAAGTTTGTTGCAAAAATTTTCGGAAAAATGGATGTTTATAAAAGTTTAGGGGTTGTTTTGTAAATCTGGAAAATAAAAGGAAAATTTTGCTGTTTTGGTGTTGTTTATAAAATTAGAATTTTGAGTTCTGAAAATAATAACTTTTAAGTAGAGTTGATGTCGAAATTTTTTAAGCACTTTTGTGTGATGTGTTAGTTTAGGAAATCCTTGTGTAGGATTTTCATTAGTTATGTTTCTAAGTCGTATACGTATTTGCTCAGGTTTCGGATATGCATCATTTGTGGAGTTTTAGTCGCTATACTAAGCGACAAAGGTGAGCGCTGTGTGTTTAATTTGTATGTCTGTCCGATGTGCTAGTAGATCGAGTCCAAACATGCACTTAGGCTCTTAATAATCAAAGCATGAATTTTATTCTAACTTTTCTTGCATGACGTCACGAATAGGTTGACTTATTAGGTCAACATTTCTCGCATGAAATCACTTAGCATTTGAACATGATTATCCAAATACATGCTACATCCGAATCTACTAGTTGCAAATATATTTTTCGAAATTATCATGATACCGAAAATTTCATTTGATAAGTTGTTAAATGTTGATAATATGTTAAATATGTTTGATATGTTATGTTCCGTTTGTTTCCGACCTTATGTTTCCGTTTGTTTCCGATTTTGTGTGGGCCCCTTTTGATTGGTGTATGGACCCGATGCCAACCTGGCCGGCAAGGGCCGGCAGGATTGTCACGGTTACCCGTAGGCCTGCCCTTACAATCCAAGTGGGGAGGAACACTTGGGGAGTAAGGACGAACTCCGGCAAAGACATGTCGATGCATTTTTGATAGTAAGGTCGCTCCTTACTTGGTGAGTTTGGATGGACATCAGACTGAGGATGGAGGGTAAGTGGAGGACGGCATCAGCAAATTCTTGGTTATGTGAATTCCGTGTTTCTTCCGTCTTGAATATATGTTTATTTGCTTGATAACATGATTATGTTATATAATATGTTGCATTCACACATCACCATGCAAATTCGCACATAGCCTCACTAAGTTGGACGATCAACTTATGCGTTCCGTGTTTCACTCTTTTCAGTTTCAGGCGTTCTGGAAATAATAGTCGGTTTGCGGTTAGGTCATCACGGCCGTGGTCCCACCGTAGTATTCGGGAGAGTAGTAATATTTTGTTGTCGATTTATTCTCTTTTTGATTTTGTTTAAAACCTTGCTTAGAATATTGAATCGTTAAAGATGATTTATATTTTTATAAAAGAGACAAGATTTTCATAAATTATTTAATTATCTCTCTCGGTTGATTTTGTTCAAATATTTTGATATGTCGTGATTAAATGTTTTTGCTTTAAACATCTACTATGGAAAATTGATTTTACTTGTTCGTCAAAAACTTAGTAATCTAAATTGTTCTTATTTCTCTTTAAACCGCTTCCGCTTTTAAACTTTTAATTCATCGTTTTTCGTTTTAAAAAAAAAAAAAAAAGAGTTTCGATATTTTAACGCCTTTTCAAAATAACAATAATTTTTCGATCGTTTTCCGACGGGCCCGCGGAGCCGGGCCGTCACAGATGGTATCAGAGCTTCGGCTCAAGGCCAGGATAGGATCCTCGGATTTGTACTGAGGGGTTTGTAAGGTGGGACTCACCGTCATGATTTTATGGTGTCTACCCATATTGGGTAGTTCACTTTTAGGACAATACCGTAACCGAAACCATATGTTTAGTACATGTCCTTGGGGTTAATGATTATTTTTGCTTGATTCTGTGTTTTCTTGATAAATTATTTTGTTGGTGGTATCATGAATACCATAATGTTATTCGAACTTTATTTTTGATATTATTGTATGGTTCTGATTGTATATGTGTGCGTTCCGTGATTTTTCGTAAATTAAAATATTTGAATCAAGTGACCTTCCTTGAAGTACATAGAATGACTAACTAGCCCTAATCCTTTTGAATTCCATTATCGAGTTTACCTTACTCAAAACTCTTAATTCTTATCCTAAATGTATCCATCTCCAAATTGATCTCTCGACTTAAGTAAGCTTTCTTGAGCCTATTTTCGCTATAATTAATTGTTTCGCCTTTATTCTAATGATGGTACTTATTCATTTTAAACTTGTGATCCCTAGATGTCTTTTCTTTATCGTTTTGGCGAATCAAATTGTTATGTAAGCAATCTTTCTTTCAATAGACAAAATATCATTCCAATTTCGTTGACACCAGTCTTGTGTTCTAACTCGTCTATTACCTGTTCCTTGCATTCAACTTTGAATCACTTTTGATCGCGAGTAACTTCATTTTCAATTCTAAAACTATCCTATGTTCATATCCAATCTCTTTATTTCCGCTCGTGTTATTCTGAAGTTTCTAAATGCGATTGCCCGATTGTATCTTTTCCTTCACGTTTTGTAATTTATCGTAAATTATTCTTCAATCATTTTAGCCTCATTCTTGAAATGACTTCTTCAAGTCGTGCCCTTAGTTACCTTTAATCTGACTCTTTGACTGTTTTCCTTCAGAGCTTATCGACACTCTCAATTAACATGTCTTTGTCTAGTGGGGATTGACTTCTTGTATCCTATCAAGCTTTTATATTGATCCCTTATTTTTGTACTCGTTCAGAGTTTACCCCTCCCTATTTCATGAGATACTTTCTCGTATCGACTTCGTAACTAAAATTATTTATTTTTGTCGGATTCTATGATTGTTATTGTTCTTTGTCCTTCTTTTTCCGAGCACATTTATTCCGTTATGATCGTTTTGAAATTATCCATATGATTTCATGTTACTCTTTTTGTTGTATTCAATTATACAATCTTCTAAATTTCCTGAAGGAATTGAATTGTCTCAATTTCTTTTTGAACTTCATGTTTTCAATTGTCCATTCATAAATTGTTGTTCCTTTGTCTATTTCATTCATTTTTGCGAGCCGCATAAATTTGATCAATTTATTCTCAATTCCTTTTGAACTTCGGACTTACCTTCTATTTGTTTGAACTTATTGTTAATCCCGTCTCGCTCAATTTGATCGTTTCGATGTTCTCAGATTTCACTATGAGCTTTACTTGTTATCTATTGCAGCTTGTTGTAATCATTATTGAAATGATCTTCGAATCTCGCCATTTATCTTGACTTGCTTTTCAAATGACCAAACACACTTTAATGTTTTTGGTTATTATTGTCATGATACTTGTTTCGACATTCTGTTATCCTTACCGATATCCTTGCTTTGATCTTCTTTTTTACTTGCACCGTTTGAAATGGTGAGGCTCATCCCTTTCGTTAATCTTATCGGTGCACCTTAATTGTTCGCCTTGTCACTTATATCAAACTGTTCATTTCGTTATCCTTATTATCGATATTTCAGTCCTTTTCCAATCTTTGTTGATTCTTCTTTATGTTGCCATTGATAATTCTTATCTTGTCATCTTGAGCATCTTGATTCGATCATCTTTTCTAATCCTTATCGTGTCTCTTCATTGGACTCATTTTGTTCCTTGCGAGAATCCCAAGTCAAATGTCATTCAGTACCTTTTGAATTCTCTGGGCCAAACTGAACTATATATTGTTATGTGAGTAGTTTTTCTTTTAAGAAGAATCTATCCGCGACATAGGAGTTGGAATTGTCGTCGTATCTCATTTTATCGTGTCATGATTATGCGTAATGTATATGAAGTTCTACATCGATCATCCTCGTGAACCTGACTGCATATCTTAAGATCTTCAGAAATATGTAACGTACAAACGAAGACACGTTTGCATACTCATCTAGATGAAGAAACAAGTGAATTTCATTATGGCGCGGCCAGAGTATAAAAAGGCGACTTGGGAGTTAGATAAAAAGATACGTCAGATTTTTGAAAACTCCTAACGTACGAGAGAACATTTTCGCACACTCGTTTTAATCAAGAAAGCTGCAGGTTCAACAAGAAAATGTTTTATGACGCACACATAGTAAGGAAGAAACGTTTCGGGAGCATGAAAAGAAGATACGTCAGCGTTAGCCGTACCACGCGAATCTCAAGAACGAATTTGGGGACCAAATTCTTTTAAGGGGGGAGGATTGTAATGCCCCCAAAATTTCGAACCCGTTTGATTGGATTTTAATCCAAATTTAAGCGCTACATTTTATTTTCAAAGTTAAGCATTAATTTGAACTAAGATATACAATCTAATTATCTCCTATGTCTTTATTAACTTTGAAATGTTTTAAAAGCACAAAAATACTTTAGCATAATAGTATACCTCTTTTGAAAAATATTTGGACTTTATTGTGCAAAATAAATAATTTCTGGAGCAAAAATGCACTTTACCGAAACTTCAGGGGGCAAAGTGCAAATTCCGCCCCTACTTGATTTCAGCTGATAGGAGAGCCTTTATAGCTCTCCTAGCCAGCCCTAGGGAGTGGCCAAGCATGCCCCTTGGGTAGAGAAATTTCTCTACCCAAGGTGGACATGCATTGGTTGGTTTTTGAAGACTATTTATGTCTCCCTCTATTCCCAATGTGTATATAATTATTATATACACTTAACATCAGATTTTTATCATCTCCATAACCTCATTTACATACATATTATAGAGAATAAGAGAGAGAGTGAGAGAGAGAGAAGAGAGAACACACTAGAAAGAGAATTATTTTCGGATTCTCACTACACAGCCTCGGTTTTCCGATCATTCCGCCTTCGTCCACCGTTGGATCATGCCCAAATTTTGTATGGAGGTCCTACACACATGGGGCTACGTATTGACCGTTCGGATCGTCGATTGGATGTCCCAAAGAGAGAGAAAAGAGACAACATTTAGAAAGAGTGTTTTCGGGTATACTCAACCCAGCCTCGGATTTTCGATCGTTCCGCCTTCGTCCACCGTTGGATCATGCCCAAATTTTGTGTGAAGGTCCTACACACATGGATCTACATATTGACCGTTCGGATCGTCGTTTGGAACTCCCGAAGTGAATCGACAGCCGTTAGAAAATAGTGAAAAGTAAGGATTTGAGGGCCTTTTTATGAACCACCACCGGAGCCACCACCACTGCCACCGGAGCTGCCACCACCACCTTCGGAGTTCTGGAAATGAAGAGATTTTCACCCCCTTCGTTGCTTTGGGTAAAAATACATCTATGCATGTGTTCTTTAGTCTTTGTGATATTACTTTCTTTTCTTTAAAGTATATGTTGAAGAAGTTTAGTGTCCTTGTGATAAATTGTTGAGTTCATATTTAATATTCAATGTGACTTGCTTAGATTTTGTTTAAATATTGATTATATGTTTGGATCTTGATTTCTTTTTGTAAGAAAGTTGATGTTTTTATTTTTCTCAAAACTTTGGGGGTATTTTTGAAAGGTTTTAAAAGTTGAAGGGCTTAGGTTGCGATTCTTGTTGGGATTCAAAAGGGACTGAAAATATAAGTTTTTGTTTGATATTTGGTTAGGTTTACTTGAAAAGCATTTGTTTTAAAGTTTGTTCCGATATTTGGCAAAAATGGGAGTTTTTGAAACATTTGGGGTTATTTTTGTAAATCTGAAAATAAGGGGTTAAAGTTGCTGTTTTGTTGCTGTTTTTACATGGTTCTTTTATAAAATCTTGATTTATTGATTTGAAGTAGTGGTTTATTCATTTTAGTTTTTAGATTGAATATTTGTAAATTTTTCGAAGAAAGTTCATAATTAAAGAACTTTTTGTTTCGTTTGTGAAAAGTTATTAAAACTTATTTTTAATCTTAGTTTTATAGTGAAAATTATGCTTGATTATTTTTAAATATTTCTTAAATGCGTGGATCTTAAATTATTTTTCAAGAAAATTGGTTTGGTTAAGTTTTCAAAACTATGAGGGTGTTTTTGAAAAGTTTTAAACTTGTGGGGTTTTTAAAGCTTTGATTTTTGAAGTAAAATGATACTTAATACTTTCATTTGATTTTCGATATGGGTTTAATTAAAAATCTTTTGATTTAAAGTTTGTTGCAAAAATTTTCGGAAAAATGGATGTTTATAAAAGTTTAGGGGTTGTTTTGTAAATCTGGAAAATAAAAGGAAAATTTTGCTGTTTTGGTGTTGTTTATAAAATTAGAATTTTGAGTTCTGAAAATAATAACTTTTAAGTAGAGTTGATGTCGAAATTTTTTAAGCACTTTTGTGTGATGTGTTAGTTTAGGAAATCCTTGTGTAGGATTTTCATTAGTTATGTTTCTAAGTCGTATACGTACTTGCTCAGGTTTCGGATATGCATCATTTGTGGAGTTTTAGTCGCTATACTAAGCGACAAAGGTGAGCGCTGTGTGTTTAATTTGTATGTCTGTCCGATGTGCTAGTAGATCGAGTCCAAACATGCACTTAGGCTCTTAATAATCAAAGCATGAATTTTATTCTAACTTTTCTTGCATGACGTCACGAATAGGTTGACTTATTAGGTCAACATTTCTCGCATGAAATCACTTAGCATTTGAACATGATTATCCAAATACATGCTACATCCGAATCTACTAGTTGCAAATATATTTTTCGAAATTATCATGATACCGAAAATTTCATTTGATAAGTTGTTAAATGTTGATAATATGTTAAATATGTTTGATATGTTATGTTCCGTTTGTTTCCGACCTTATGTTTCCGTTTGTTTCCGATTTTGTGTGGGCCCCTTTTGATTGGTGTATGGACCCGATGCCAACCTGGCCGGCAAGGGCCGGCAGGATTGTCACGGTTACCCGTAGGCCTGCCCTTACAATCCAAGTGGGGAGGAACACTTGGGGAGTAAGGACGAACTCCGGCAAAGACATGTCGATGCATTTTTGATAGTAAGGTCGCTCCTTACTTGGTGAGTTTGGATGGACATCAGACTGAGGATGGAGGGTAAGTGGAGGACGGCATCAGCAAATTCTTGGTTATGTGAATTCCGTGTTTCTTCCGTCTTGAATATATGTTTATTTGCTTGATAACATGATTATGTTATATAATATGTTGCATTCACACATCACCATGCAAATTCGCACATAGCCTCACTAAGTTGGACGATCAACTTATGCGTTCCGTGTTTCACTCTTTTCAGTTTCAGGCGTTCTGGAAATAATAGTCGGTTTGCGGTTAGGTCATCACGGCCGTGGTCCCACCGTAGTATTCGGGAGAGTAGTAATATTTTGTTGTCGATTTATTCTCTTTTTGATTTTGTTTAAAACCTTGCTTAGAATATTGAATCGTTAAAGATGATTTATATTTTTATAAAAGAGACAAGATTTTCATAAATTATTTAATTATCTCTCTCGGTTGATTTTGTTCAAATATTTTGATATGTCGTGATTAAATGTTTTTGCTTTAAACATCTACTATGGAAAATTGATTTTACTTGTTCGTCAAAAACTTAGTAATCTAAATTGTTCTTATTTCTCTTTAAACCGCTTCCGCTTTTAAACTTTTAATTCATCGTTTTTCGTTTTAAAAAAAAAAAAAAAAAGAGTTTCGATATTTTAACGCCTTTTCAAAATAACAATAATTTTTCGATCGTTTTCCGACGGGCCCGCGGAGCCGGGCCGTCACATGGTTAATATAAAATGGGACGGAGGGAGTACTATGTTTAATATAAAATCGTGGGAGAATACAAATTGCAAGGGTAGTAGTCAATCATGACGAATAGTATCAGGCAAAAATACACTTTGTATGTTGCTAACCTTCATATAAAGTACTTTGTGTCAATTCAGTATGGAATTAATTTAGAATTGTAATTTCAATGTTGAGATAAATAGTACTCCTAAATATTAAATGAGCAATTGTTATTTTGTATATCAGAAGTACACAATTTTAACATTTTACATGCTAAATAAACTTTAACAAACATTTTGCACTCAAGTAGGGTGCATTTTGCCAATATGTAATGTCCCAATATTTTAATTACCTGGTACAAAATTTTAAATTAGTGCATTATTGAGTGCAAAATACCAATTAAACAGCAAAAAATGTTTTTTTCTGAAAATAAAAGATGCGAAAAATTGATTTCCGTATGGACAAAATAAAATCTATTCATGGAAGATTACGGAGTCACAGTTGACGGTTAAAACTTAAAACCCTCTTACATTACTTTCAGCAGATCGAAAGGCGCTGCGCTGTCTTCTCTCTCTCTCTCTCTCTCTGTATCTAATTTTCTAACATTCTTCCTAAGTTGTTAGGATCTGCTCTACTGTAATAATAAAAAAAAAAACAAAAGGATAAACATAGATCCGCCGATTCTAAAAATTAGTGCTTCTGTGATTTAATTTAACGTATGTAATTTCTCCTTCCTCTGCCGATCAGGTTATTCATCAAATATTACTAATTCAATTCAACTATTTGTTCTAGTAATAAATAGTGTTTTTACTTTTTATTGACAAGTCAACTTAGATGACTCGTATTTACTAGATCTGAAGTGCTCATTGTTCTGCTTTATTATGTCAATTTTGATTTTTGTTCCTAAATATGCTTTTGTTTATGTACAGTGAATTGTGGAAGAAGTTTGTAAACTTGGAACTTTAAATGGCGAATCGACTGAAGGAGGATGAAAAGAACGAGAGAATTATAAGGAATCTTCTCAAGATCCCGGAAAATCGCAGGTGTATCAATTGCAATAGTTTGGTATGTTTGCTGCTATAATTATTGGATGAGTTTCTTATATATATATATATATATATATACTATACTATACATTGTGTTTGCGCTAGTCTGCTTTTGTATTGCTACTCATTCAACTATCTTTTAATTTTGATCAAACAATGAGGGAGAAGTTCTATATAAATTTTTGCAATGGGCTCTAATAATCTAATCTTTGGCAGTTTTTCTTCTTTTCGGGGTTTCAGAATGTGTTATTTATAAATTGATGGAACTAAATGTTTTCTTCTCCTGCCAATCAGGGACCACAATATGTGTGCACTACTTTCTCGACCTTCGTTTGTACAAACTGCAGCGGGATACAGTAAGTCATTATGAATTATATTCAAGTCGAGAGTATACAAGTATATCTTTTTCTTATCTGAAAATTACTTGCAGTCGAGAGTTTACACACAGAGTGAAGTCAATATCCATGGCTAAATTTACTATGCAAGAAGTTAGTGCACTTCAAGGAGGAGGGAATGAGGTACTACACAATCAACTATATATACTTTTGAATGATTATATATAATTTGTTTTTTTTTTAATTTAAGCGTCTTTCAAAATATTACTAAAGTTTTAATCATTTTTCATCGCATCAGAGCGCTAGAGAAATTTATTTAAAAGAATGGGACCCTCAGCGCAATTCTCTTCCTGATGGTAGCAATGTAGAGAGACTACGCAATTTTATCAAGCATGTCTATGTTGATAGAAGGTACACCGGTGAAAAAAACTTGGAAAAGCCTCTCAGGGCTAAAACGGTAAATAGGAGAATTCTCTAGACAAACTTTTACAGTCATTCAATTGTAGGAATTTTCTAGTAGTTATGGTGCTTAAATAAAATATTATTTATTATTGCATGTTTATGTAGGGAGAACACAATGACTACAATCGAAGTCCACCATATGAGGATCTCGATCGTCGTAAAAGTGATAGGCCTAGTCCTGGTGGAAGAAGTCCAGGATATGATCAAGAAATTTCACAAAATGGTGATTATAAAAGAAGTGAAGTAGTTAATGATTGGAGACGAGAGGATAGATTTGGAAATGGTAGGAGGTCCGAGGGTGGAAGTTCGGATGGAGGATCTAAGTTTGAAGGTAGATCGCCTGATAGAGATTCAGACATGTCCAGCCCACCTATGGTTCGTCCTGTTCGAGAAATATTAGGAGATAGCGTATCTCCTCTTAGAGTTATCGAACCTCCAAAAGCCACACGTGTCAAGTCAATGGATAGTTTGACACATACTCAAGTAAATATATTCTTCAATCTGCAAACCACTGTGCCTTTGATTCTTAAGACTAATTATGTTTAGTACTTTAGTCTAAGAATTTGATCGTAGTTCGTTAGTTAATTCCATTTATATACTTTATGAGAGAGTAGGAAATAGGAATGGATGTTTTTTCAAAACTACTAAAATACTCTTCTGAAAAAAATTGGTTTGAGCCTCTGTGGTATGATAACAATGGATTTAGCTCCAACATATATGTGTATATGTCCATTAATATGAGATTTTTTGTTTGTTAACTGTATTTTAGATCAGATTTAGTGTTTTAAAAGTGATGCACATAATATTTGACATAATCTTTTGAATAAAATATAAACCAAAATAATTTTACAATGCATTATGCAGTTTTCACAATACTAAATGTATAGTATTAAATATGTCAAATGTACTTGTTTATGATATAATCAATATCAAATATAAATGTGTTTTATGGATAAAACTAAGAAATGAATATATACTTTCTGAAACTTATACTCCTATCAAACATAAATAAATTTTGCAGAGAACTGTATCCTCAAGCAGCTTGGCATCCTCCGATGGGAATCTTTCAGAGGTCAAAGTGGAGGCTTCGTTTATTGATTTTGATTCTGATCCCGTTAGTACATCAACAACAGTCTCACAAACACAAGCGGTCACAGATGCATCTTCTGTGCAGCAGCTAGCAGCATTGAGTGGTGACAATTGGGCAAATTTTGATTCAGTGCCTCAGGTCAAAGTAGTAAATACTGCTGCCTCAAACTCCTTGGAATCTGTACTTCTCGATTTGTCAATTCCAGCACCCGTATCTGGCCCCTCTTCTTCTATGAGCATACCACCTATCCTGTCTAGTAGTGATTCATCTGGCTCATCCCTTGCTGGAGGACAAGGGCCTATTGCAGGAACTCCAAGCGACATGGTATGCCTTCCAATCATAGTTTTTTGGGAAATTGCATTTTTAGTCCCATAGGACTGGACCTTTAACATTTTTGGGTCCCAATTTCTTATAAATTTTTTGCACTTTTGATCCCTGCAACTCCTTTGGAACCAAAACTGCAAAACTAAGACAGTACACATGTGGGACCAAAAGTTCTAATCTGAGACTATTTTATGACACAAAAAGTGTAGTTTTGTAAAGGGTGGGACCAAAAGTATAAATTATCTTAAAATAGGGATCAAATGTATGATTATATAAAGTACGTGACTTGAAATGTTGAGGGTCGAGTCTCGTGGGACTAAAATGCAAGTTTACCTAATTTTATTTCCCTTTTATTTTTTTTCTTAATTCTCCCATGTAAATCAACAGCAATGGAATCAAATAGTTTCTCCAAATGTCAATGGGCCTCCTCGCACATCAGTTGAGCAAGTGGGGCAAGTTGGAGCAAAGGTTGCCATGGATAACTCCTTTGGATTTTCCACAGAACCCTCATCGGAAGCGAAATCTAGTGGGAGAAAAGAACTTCCGGAAGATATATTCGCAATGAACTATTCTTATGCACCACCTCCAGTTTCAGGCTGGTACTCTGGTTTGCCATATGTTGCTCCTGGGGTACCTATGCCATATAACATGCCAGTGGTACCTTGCGTATAAAACTATTCCTTTTTCCGTTCTTAATTTCTAGATTTGCGGTGTAGTATAATGTTTGTTTTCATAATTTCAGGCTGCTCCTAATCTCCAGCCAGTGTCAAGATCGACAAATCCTTTTGATTTTAGCAACGAATCTTCTTCAGTTCAAGCATCAACAGTACGTTACCTTTCTCATCAGATAAATTGACCTTTTATTATTCCCTATTCATGATTTTTTAATTTGCGTTTTACTCTCGAGGTTGGAATTTGTGACTTTGAGATGTTAATGGCCCGTGGAACTTCACCGAGTGACATTGATTTTGGTTAAAAAAAATAGCGTATTATCTTTTTTCACAGTTTCCATGTTTTTTCAATATTTGCCCATATGCCTTGGTTAACTTAGTTGGCTTTGTTATTTCTGATTTGTATATATATTTAGTCGAGTTATCTATATCTGTGATGTAGTTTCCATCAATGCAACCCACAATGGGGACGGGCTTAATACGCACTTCAAGTCTTGGAATGTCTCCGTCTCATACACTACCATCATATGCATCTCCAAGTAAACACCATTTTAATATCATTTAGTTTGTTGTAGCAGCAAAATGGTTTTTATATGTTTCACGTACATATTTCATCACTTATTAATCAGGTCCGTACCTGGGACAAGATATTGCTGGCAACATGGCCCCAAGGTAAAATAGTATACATTTGATCTGAAAAAAAGGATCCTTATTTATATATACACATATAGAGGAGTACTGATAGATTCTGAAATTTTGTAGGCCACAAGGACCATCTGGAATCAGCTTTGAGGAGCCGGCTTTTACGTCTTTAAACCCAAATCACCAACTGACTGGAATACATTCAAGTAACTTCACTTCTATGGGCGGAAACCCATTTGGCTAAGACAAAAATATATAGAGTGCATCGTTTGGAACGGGTCATTTTAGATGGAATTTTGTGATTATATTTGCGGTGAAGTTTGTGCATTAAGATTGGGTAATTTGGATTTGAGGGCCTGGTAAAAGAGGGCCTATAGTTTGAGAACCAAATTCAGCTTGGAGGGTAGATTTTGCAGTTTTATTTTTTATTTTTTCTTTCGATATTCATTGTTTGAATAAAACTACACTTGATGGTTGTCTTTTGATACCAAATAATTGGATTATCCAAACATTGTGATATGATATTGTTATTGTTGCTGTAAGAGAAATAAATTAATTACATGTTATATATAAAAAAAAAGAAAAGAAAAAGAACTTTCGATTACTATTACACCTATACTATGAGTGAACTTTCTCACACTCTCTTCTCCACATGAGAAAATCTCTCACTCTGCATCTTCATTTCCAAACTTTCTCTTCTCTTCCACATCTCTCACACAATTTGTTCAAATCTAAAATAATAAGGAAGCTGTATTTTCATGCCTTTCCCATTGGCAAAATTAATTTTTTACCCTATAAAGTGACTGCGTTTTAAAATTGACTCTTTATTGCAGTACCTTGACAATATACATTATTTTTTGTGTCACCGTCATCAATTTATGAAAATTTCGGTCAAATACATTCTAGTACCAAGCACGTGCCACTCAACATATGGAGATTTCATATATCAACTCCAAAATTTGCACTTTTATTTTGGATGAAAGAACGGTTAAAGTTCCCCAAAAAATGAAATATCTATTTTTATTAATAAAAAATAAATTGACCTGATCCATAATCACATTTGCCTCAAATTTTCTCTATACATCCAAAAATCTCTCTCTCTCTCTCTCTCTCTCTCTCATTTTGGTTATTAGTAAACATTCCGTCACTGTGATTGTGAATTCGGTCAATTTATTATTTTATTAATAAAAATATGGATTTCGTTTTCTGTGGGAAAACTTTAACTTTTTTTAATCTGAAATTAAAGCGTAAAATTTTGGAGTCAGAATCTGAAATCCCCAATTTTTAAGTGATACTGGCTCGGTTTGGCAAAAAATATAATTTCCGGTCAAATAAAACATAAATTGATGACTTTTCGCTAAAAATTAAATTTTTCAGTCAAACATGACATAAAGTGATGACAGTGACACCATAAATGGTGTATTGTCAATGTACAATAATAAAAGACAAATTTTGAAACACAACCACTTTAATGGAACAAAAATAAAATTAAAATTTTATCCCTTTTCTCTTGTGAACACATTAATCTGCAGTAAGAAATTATCACAAATCTGTCATCAATTATATATATAACAATTTATACCTAAACTAATTTGCTGATAAGCATTTTAGATGCAAATAACTAAAAACAATCAACACTAGATTTTAACTAAGTAATTACCCTCCACACAATTTTGAAATTATGGAAATGAGTAGAATACCCTAGTTGTTTATTAGTTTCAGGTGTCATGTTTTTGTATTTTTGTTGGCAAAAATAGAATAAAAATAATATAGACCAATATATGTTAATTTTTTTTTATCATAATATAGGATGAGTAGCATATAATATATGGGAACGGCAAAAATGCAAAATTGGTCCCATAGTTTATGATCGCTAGCAAGTTAGTCTCGTAAATTTTTGGACTGTCAATTTTACCCCATAAATCATAAAACTGAAGTCAATTTATGATATTTTTGGCCCAACTGAAAGAGTGAGATGCAAAACTTGTCATTGACCATATGTTATGAGAAAAGTTTTGTCTTTTTTCCTATAAGGAACCGTCATTTGCCTCAATGGATTACCTCAGAACTAGGGTATTCTACTCATTTCCTTAATTTCTAAAGCAATTTTTTCTCACATCCTCTAAAAAGTAAAAGTCGTTGACTTTTGTCTTTTCAAGCTACATCCAAACCGTTCCTTAAGTT
Organism: Penstemon eatonii; assembly: GCA_038501285.1. Lineage (NCBI taxonomy): Eukaryota > Viridiplantae > Streptophyta > Magnoliopsida > Lamiales > Plantaginaceae > Penstemon > Penstemon eatonii. The sequence continues at coordinate 75,493,510 of CM076710.1, forward strand.
AATTCTTTGATGGGAAAGGTGTAGCTCTTTCCGTTCCTTAAATATCTTTCTCTCAAATTAAACCTTCTCTTCTTGGGCGCTCAAGAGATTATTCTGCCCTTGGTACGTAAGTATATTCCATTTCATTTTCTCCACATTTTTTTTGTTCATATATCTTGACTAGCTAATGTCTTCAATAATCAATATCATGCAGATTTGTAAGCCACGATAGATACATACATACGTACCGTGGCTTATATAGAAACATAGGGATTTGGTATACCAGCCATTAATGCTTCTTGAAGATTCGGTTGTTAACCAAGAATATTGGTCATATACTCAACATTTTTTATTTTATTTTATTATTTAATTCTTTAGTTTATTTTATCATCCATATATAATATATAGTATTGTTTAAACTTACGTGAGTCTTTATCCAATTAATATTGCTAGGCAACCATGACGGGGGTTAATAATAATACTCACCAGGTGAACTTCGACCCACCACGTCAATTCAGGACCGTGTTTAAGTCGAAGCTCAAAGAAACTTTCTTTCCCGATGATCCGTTCCGCCAAATGAAAAAGGAACCATTGGCTGGTCGAATAATAAAAATAGTCCAATATTTCATACCTATTTGTGAATGGCTTCCTCAATATAACTTGAGTTTTTTCAAGTATGATCTTCTTGCCGGGATTACCATTGCCAGCCTTGCCATTCCACAGGGGATAAGCTACGCCAATCTCGCTCGACTTCCTCCAATAATTGGCCTATGTGAGCGCTTCATGGTTTTGCACTTGTTGTCAACTTAATTTTACGTACGGGATGAAAGTACGTACGTTCCATGAATAGAAATGTAAAAAGAATTATTAATGGGACCGATATTAATTAGACCATTTTGCACTTTACTCCCCAAAAATAGAGAAAATTGAATCTCAAATATATATAGCACTTAACACCATTATTGAATTAAGAATATACAACCGAAAACAAAAAGAAAATAATAAATAAACAAAACATAAACAAATATCAACTATGAAAATAATTCCCAAAAATCCCGTCTTCAACCCTAATTGAAATTGAAAGTGTTCATCTTTGATCGATCCTCTTTATTTGTATTCATGAGATTCTTCACTTTGAATCTTCTCCAAATAATTAATTGTGGTAGATTCGAGTTTTGTTCCACCTTTTATCTACGCTATTTTTGGGAGCTCGAAGAATCTGGCAGTTGGAACAGTGGCGGCATGTTCTTTGCTGGTAGCTGAAACCATTGGAGGAAAAGTATCTCCAACTGAAAACGAGGAATTGTATATAAGCTTAGTTTTCACGGCCACTCTTTTCGCTGGTTTAATGCAGCTACTTCTAGGCTTCTTAAGGTCAGAGAGAAAAATTAATTTAAGAATCAAACTTCATTAGATTCCCAAAAATTGTCTTGATTTGTTTTTACAATGCAATGCAGACTTGGAATTCTGGTAGATTTTATGTCACATTCAACAATTACAGGCTTCATGGGCGGCACAGCAGTGCTTATTATCCTGCAACAAATGAGAGGATTTCTCGGGATGAGGCACTTCACCAGCCAAACTGGTTTTGTTACTGTTGTACGCACGATTTTTCATTATAGAGATGAGGTTTGTTTTCTATTCATTTTATGCATTAAAAACTGTGGTTGCATTTGTCTTTAATAACTCTGTTCCTTATATATAGTGGGTTTGGCAAGTCTTTCTTATTGGTTTGGCATTCCTCGTGTTTCTCCAAATAACCAGATATGTGGTAAGTTAATTAACTAAATCCAGGTTTTTTCCATTTAAGTTATTCATTCTACAAATGGTATTGCAAATCTGCAGAAGAAGAAAAACCCAAAGCTATTCTGGGTTTCAGCCATTGGTCCTATTGTAGTCGTTGTTGTTGGTTGCCTTATCTCCTACTTTTTTGCTGAGAAACTAGGCCTTAGAACAGTGAGTGCTCAATCCTTTTACAAACTTTGTTTTTGGTCGACTAATTCCAATTCTTAAAAAATTATTGAAGCTTTAGATGTTCTAGGTCCAGAAAATCAGAATATTTGACTCTCTTTTCATGCACTTTAGGTGGGTAATCTGAGAAAAGGTATCAATGCTATTTCGATTCAACGTTTAAACTTTGATCCTGAGTTGATATCTGCTCCTATAAAGGCCGGAGCCATCACTGGAATGATAGCTCTCGTGGTAAGTAAAATGAAGAATAATAATCAAAGCACACCTAGAACCAGAGGACTATATCTATTGTTATTTATTTAATGAAAATTTTTCCAGGAAGGGATAGCAATTGGAAGAAGCTTTGGAATAATAAAAAATCAACAGGTTGATGGTAACAAGGAAATGGTTGCCTTTGGGTTGATGAACATTCTGGGATCTTTCACTTCATGCTACTTGACCACCGGTAATTTAAAAAAATGGTGAAACTTATCTAGATTAAGCAAATTTGCAAAAGCTTATATATGTATATGATGATAATTGATACACTATTGCATGAATTTTGATTGCAGGTCCATTTTCAAAAACCGCGGTTAATGTTAATGCTGGATGCAAGACCCCAATGTCAAACGTTGTTCAGTCAGTTTGTATGTTGTTTGTTCTTTTGTTCTTGGCTCCTTTGTTCAGATACACTCCTCAAGTTGCACTTTCAGCCATCATTATATCTGCAATGTTGGGATTGATCGATTCTGAGAACGCGTATCATCTCTTCAAGACAGACAAATTTGATTTCCTCATTTGCATGTCTGCATTCTTTGGTGTTTCTTTCATAAGTATGGATATGGGACTCATGATCTCGGTAAGTCTATAATGCTCGGTAATAAGAGTCTAAGATACATGTTATTAGTATAAAACATCAATCTTGATTTCAGATTGGACTAGCTTTAGTCAGAGCATTGTTGTATATAGCAAGGCCGGCTACTTGCAAGCTCGGGAACATACCAAACTCAAATTTGTATCGTGACATGGAGCAATATCCAATTGCAAATGGGACTCAGGGGATTTTAACTCTACAAATTGGTTCTCCCATATATTTTGCTAATGCCGATTACATGAAAGAAAGGTCTCTTCACGATACTGATATTGAGCTATTTTTTTTTCTTTATGTTGTATAATTTAATCTGTACAAACTTTTGTCTTGGATACAATTTAATGAGTAGGATTATGAGATGGATCCGAGAAGAACGCGACAACGGTGACGTTGAATATGTATTGCTAGAAATGGGAGGTTAGACACTTCATTCAACCTTGAAAGCAAAGAATTATAGCTCTTAAAGAATGTTATATGTTTTAGAGTTCAAAAATCTTGAATATTAATCCATTTCATCCTTAAAATAATGAGTATGATAATTTGAATTAAACAGGTGTGACAGTTATTGACGTAACAGGAGTTGAATCTTTACTTGAACTTCGAAGAAGTTTAGTATCTCAAGGAATCAAGGTATATAAAACATATTTCAAATTCATTTAAACCATCCAATTAAATGAATGACCATTTGACAAATAATCAAATTAGTAATGGTTTCCCATTAATATCGCAGATGAAGTTAATAAATCCAAGACTTGAGGTTATGGAGAAGTTGGTCCTTTCAAAATGCATCGACACGATTGGGAAGGAAAATGTTTTCTTACCAGTTGAAGATGCCATTGTTGCCTGCAGATATTCTTTGCAAGATAGTGAAGCAGGTTTTTAGGCAGCAAAAAGGTTTCGAAGAGGGGAAATTAGGGTTTGTTGATGGGCTTTATGGACTCCCTTTATAAGGATAGTTCATATGAAAATATTTGTAAAAAGAAGAAAAAAAGTAATTGTTTATATGACCGTGTTATCATCAATTATTGAAAGAAATTAGTAATATTTGTTTGGTCATATATATTAAGAATATATTTTAAAGTAGGTAGAATATGTTGTACATAAGGGAATTTTTAGCAATACACCAAATTGTGTTCATTTAATTAATTTATTAGTACACTAATTTTTTTCTTTTCAATCAACTCCCTATTCTTTTGTGTTCCACAATATATAGAACATTCCCCTATATATGTTTATAAGCCTTTGCAGATATATTGGCATCGATATGATGTTCATAACATACAGCTTATTTCTATTTTGAGAGGATAAATGTGCTATAAGGATGTGTACTAGAGTTTTGATGATGGAATTAAAAGTGAGTTTATCAATACGATGATAGGGTATTATATAAATTCTAAAAAAAAATGTTTTATTACGAGTAAGATGAATTGAGTATAATGTTCCAACGGCATGCAAGAATTGATACATAAGTCACTCTACAATGCAAATTTTTATAATGAAAGAGGATAGTACTAATGTTAAGCAAAATATATATTAATCCAACGAAACTAATTAAAAATAATTTATCATTAGGAATCTTACGGGAAAGGAATAATTAATTAGTCAATTGATGTCAATGGCATCAAGGTATTATTGTTGGACGAATTCAAAGAGTCCACAAGAGTTCAATATCTTAGTCAGTTTCAAACTCTTAGTATCTAATATTTTATTTTAGTTTGTTTCTAACTCTTAGTTTATCTTAATTTAAGCGGAAAAAATTTAAGGATAGAAAAGATTGACCCTGCGTCAAATTAAAATCCTAACTATGTGCATCATATGATCTTTTAGTTCCCAAACAATCCAAGCTTTCCTTATGTGTCCGATTGTCCCATGGTCAAATTGGTTGCAATATTGACCTCCTCCTCCCATCTATCCGAATCTGAATCGAAATAAAAAAGCACGCGAAGCGAAACTAGTTATGCTGAAACTTTTAACTTTTAGTAGTATATTTTTCATAATAATTTTTTGAATACTAACATCTATTGCAATATATCAATAATTCTAAATTGAATAAAATAAATAAATAATAAAGAGATCATGAAATTATCTCTAACATATAAAATAGTTTAAAACATGAAAAATATTACACCATTTAACTTTACAGAAAAGTGTAGTAACTTTAGAAACGGGAATGCATGTCCATGAATGAAAATAACTCCATAATTTGGAATGATAATCAACTTGAAGATATTGTTGCAATTTGAAAATATATTAAACAACCATACCAAATCATATTAGCAACACAACTATATAGAAACAATCATAAGAATAAGATAACCATATAGAATATTCGACAATGTCTCAATTGGGTTATATGATGTTAGCTCTAGGAATGGGGTCTTATCGAAGTGCTTTATTTCATTTGATTACTCATGCTTATTCAAAAGCATTATTATTTTTAGGATCTGGCTCCGTTACTTGTTGCACCAAAAAATGAAAAGAAAATGTAATGTAAAATTGATATAAAATATTACATATAAATATATTTATATAACAAAGTTATTGATAAAACATCGTCAAAATAACAAGAAATATTGAACATGACACAAATCATTTTGAATCACTTAAGGGAATTGAAGTTGTGTATTCAAACTCATATTTTCAATGACTCCTCAGCTCAAGTCCAACTTCTCCTTCCCTTGACTTCCCTTTTTCATATTCATCTCGAATCAATCTTCTCATTCCATTAAAAATTTAATCTTCATTCTCTTCACTCTCACTTGATATTAATAATAATAATCCTATTTAAGATTCCATAAATCGTATTTGATTTTATATTTGTACGATTTGTGTGCTAAATTAAACTTTTTAAAAATAACTTTTAAATGTAATATTCTAAATTAAAATAAATCAAGTTTATATTAATAATGTTAGTTAAATTTAAGTTTCTTACAATGTTATTAAATTTCATATAATTAATGTTATTCTTAAATTAAAGTTAAGTTCTTTCAAAGTTTATTTTTTATTAATAAATATATATTTAAGTTTCTGAAATAAAAATTACATTTTTAAAACTAAAATTAACCTTTTTAAAATAACACAAAAATTAGAGAATATTAATTAAAAAAATAAAAAATAAAATAAGGAAGATTAGGTACCAACAAGTAAACACCCCAGCCTTAATTAGGTTAAGGAATGGGGCAAGCCAAGCTTATCCCAACCCCCAAACCCCCTCCCTTCCACCCCCAAGCGATGGGTGCATGGATTCAAGAGAACCTCTCATTGAGGTCCCTTAAATAATTGAAGATGGCTTAACACCAGATCTACGCTTATTTAGATTATTTTATATTGTTAAGATTTGAAGTTCTTGGATAGTTATTTACTATTCTTTTAACTAAAACAAGAAATTTGATTAAATGCAAAAACACCTCTTGTGTTTTGTTTAACTATCAAAATCCTCTCTTTATTATTTTTATTAGCAAAAAACTAGTGCATTATTTTTTTTATTAGTATCGAGTTATTTGAGTTGATTAAATTTAATTCTTCAATTAACAATGATTTTATTTTTTAATTTTCATATTAGAGAGAGATTACGAGGGAAAAAAAGTATCATACTCACTGTGTTTTGGGAAACTTGTATAAATGTATTTTTTTTGCAATGAATATCTTTATATTATATTTACAAAAAGTTGCATACTCCCCATTTTGCCGTTAAATTATTAACTCCTACATATTATTAGATTTATTACTATTTTACCCACCATACTTAATCTATTTACATATAATAAATTAATTTTATTTTATATCTAATAAATATATAAAATAATATTTAAATATAAAATCCAATTTTTTTTTTTAAAAAAAATAAGTATTTTTAATCAAATAATGTAATATCTAGATTTTATTAACCTATTATTAATAAATTTTTATGTATTATTTTACAATTAATAATAATATACAAACTTTTTAAATTAAAACAATAAAATAAAAAAACCTTTACCCGTCCACCCGAGAGATTATTTAGTACAACCGTTGCACCACGTCATCAAATACACATGGTGCAGCCCACCAATACACTTGGGACATGTGGATTGATAATCCACATCACCCCATATATATTCTTGCCATGTTCCAAAAAAATAGGAATTCAGAAAATTGTGTTCACATTGCCAAAACATGGATGATGTGAATTATTAATCCACATGTCTCAAGTGTATTGGTGGGCTGCACCACGTGTACTTGATGACGTGGTGCAGTGATTGTACTAAATAATTTCTCCATCCACCCCCAATTGAACCAGGCCGTCGGCCGCTGGAGGCCTGGGTAGCGAGGCAACAAAAACAATAAGATAAAAGTATGGAGAGTAGGCACTGCACAAACTGCACTATCTATCTACACAAAATGAAATGCCAAAATACTTGAAACCGCTTGGGTTCGATTCGGGGTACGAGAAGAAGGAGGTATTTAATTCATTTCCTTTTCCTTTTTCCTTTTTTTTTTTCTTTCAAAAAATAGGATATTTTGGTAATTTTAAGTTTAAATCGATGAAAATTGAATTAAAATTCCGTAACTTTGGGTGAAAAATAGATTTCATGCAATATTTTGTAAAGCACATGGTAACTGTATTGTATTGTATGATGTTTTTCTTCTAGAATAAGATTCAATAAATAAATAAATAAATAAATTATTATACTTGCTTTTGAAGGTGAAGTTGTCAATTTATTAGAGAAATAATTAAGAAAATGAAGCTTGTGAAATAGTTATATATAGAAGAGGAATATATTTTTGTTAGGTAATTGTATTTATTTAACTACGACACTTGTAAAACTGCTTGAATTAGAGAGATACATAAATTGAAAAACCCATACTATATTTTGGGGTTTTTTGCAAGTTCTTTGTATGTCTAATGGGCAATTTACCTTCATGTGAAATAAAAATAGGCAATTTAACTCCATGTGAAATGAAAAAATGAGCAATTTACCTCCTTGTGATATAAAAATAGGTAATTTACCTCCCTGTGAAATGAAATGATGAGCAATTTAACTCCCTGTGAGTTGTGAATTAATAGAGGCAATGTGCTTCTTTCATAAAAACACATGGAGGTATTTTGCCATTTTTATTATCACATGGAATTAAATTGCCTATTTAGAATATCACATGGAAGTATTTTGCCCATTTATTTAAAATAACACGAGTTAAATTTGCCTATTTAAAATAACACAGGAGTTAATTTGCTATTCACTCCTATATTTTGTGAATCTCAGCTTAAATGTACAACCAACATGATAATCGATAGATGGATGTTGCAGTGAGTATTTGTTTTATTTTGAAGATGGATAATAAAATAATTTAATTTTTTTCACAGAACGACGTTGGCTGGCTCTTTTTGCGAAAAAAACAAAGAAAAAACATTGGCTATCCTCTTTTCATGTGAAAATCCAACCAACGCATTCCCTAATTTAGTTTACGGATGAGAAATTAAGTAGTAAGTATTAATTTTTCAAATAAATAAATATCGATCCTCTTCATTCCACACTTTCTCCCATTTTAACACTCGATCACATCTTCTTTGCTAGCTGCTCAAGAGATTGTTCGATCTGCCCTTGGTACGTACGTAGTACTACTTCTTTTTTAATTTCTTAATGCATGCATCTTCAAATTAATAATCTGCTTATATTTTTATTTAATCTCGACTATCTTTCATTTTCATAATCATGCATGCAGATTTATAAGCCACGATACACACACACGTAGCGTGGCTTATATATATAAAAACAAATGATATCGGTTAGTACCGCTAATTAATAATTATCAGTAGATAATTAACAAGCCATGACGGGGGTTCATAATAGTCACCAAGTTAACTTCGGGCCTCCACGCAATTTCGGGACCGTGTTCAAGTCAAAGCTTAAAGAGACTTTCTTTCCCGATGATCCATTCCGCCAGATAAAAAAGGAACCATTTGGTCGTCGATCAGTAAAAACGATCCAATATTTCATCCCTATTTTTGAATGGCTTCCAAAATATAACTTTGGTTTATTCAAATATGATCTTCTTGCCGGGATCACTATTGCCAGCCTTGCCATTCCACAGGGAATCAGCTACGCCAATCTTGCTCAACTTCCTCCAATTATTGGCTTATGTAAGTAATTTATAGATAGATATATACATTTCAAATTATTTAAGTTATATATATGACAGTACTTTTACGTATGAACGTATGTGACAGATTCGAGTTTTGTTCCACCTCTTGTTTATGCTATTTTTGGTAGCTCAAAGAATCTTGCAGTTGGAACAGTGGCTGCATGTTCTTTGTTGTTAGCTGAAACCATTGGGGAGGTAGCATCTCCAGAGGAAAACCAAGAATTGTATATAAGCTTAGTCTACACGGCCACTCTTTTCGCTGGTTTACTGCAGTTTATTTTGGGCTTTTTAAGGTGACAAATTCAATTGACCGAGAATATATCAAACATAGAATTTTGTTTGATACCTTTGAATTGTGTTGCAGACTTGGAATTCTGGTAGATTTTCTATCACATTCAACAATTACAGGGTTCATGGGTGGCACAGCACTGCTCATTATCCTGCAACAAATGAAAGGAATGCTTGGGATGAGGCACTTCACCCACAGAACTGGTTTCGTAGATGTTGTACGAGCAATTTTTCATTACAGAGACGAGGTTTGTATGTTCTGTATATTCATTTAGTATTTGTCTTCATTTATTCATAATCTATTAAATTATTATTATGAAGATTGATTGTGTTTCTCACAGTGGATGTGGCAAGTCTTGCTTATTGGTTTGTCCTTCCTCGTCTTTCTCATTATTACCAGATATGTGGTAAGTTAATTAACTGATTAATCGAGCTTGCATGTATACTACATATGAAACTTCCATTTATTAAGTTAAATATTGATTTGTTATGGTTTAAATATTGCAGAAGAAGAAAAATCCAAAGCTTTTCTGGGTTTCAGCCATTGGTCCTATTATAGTCGTTATTGTTGGTTGCGTTATCTCCTACTTTTTTGCTGAGAAACTTGGCCTCGTAACAGTGAGTGCTCCATCATCTTACGAAACTATATATTTTAGTTTGGTCTTAAAATTATTGAGTCTCTTTTGTTTTTTTTTAAATGTACTTTAGGTAGGTAATTTGAGAAAGGGTATTAATGCTCTTTCGATTCAACGTTTAAACTTTGATCCAGCATTGATATCTGCGCCTCTAAGAGCCGGAGCCATCACTGGAATGATAGCTCTCGTGGTATGTAGCACAATACAATATATAGAGAATAAAAATCAAAGCATACCAAGAACAAAATGATTGAAAATTTAATTTGTAGGAAGGGATAGCTATTGGAAGAAGTTTTGCCATAGCAAAAAATGAACAAGTTGATGGTAACAAGGAAATGGTAGCTTATGGCCTGATGAACATTCTGGGATCTTTCACTTCATGCTACTTGACCACTGGTCCATTTTCAAAAACCGCGGTTAATGTTAATTCTGGATGCAAGACACCAATGTCAAACGTTGTTCAGTCAGTTTGTATGTTGTTTGTTCTGTTGTTCTTGGCTCCTTTGTTCAGATACACTCCTCAAGTAGCACTTTCAGCCATTATTATATCTGCAATGTTGGGATTGATCGATTATGAGAACGCGTATCATCTCTTCAAGACAGACAAATTTGATTTCATCATTTGCATGTCTGCATTCTTTGGTGTTTCTTTCATAAGTATGGATATGGGACTCATGATCTCGGTAAGTCTATATTAATTAATTGATTGGTTGGTTGGTAATTAATAAGATAATTAAGAGATATATGAGTCTAATTAAGATAGGTGTACGTTTTAGTATAACACTACATGTACAAATCTTGATCTGATCAGGTTGGACTAGCTTTAGTTAGATCATTGTTGTATATAGCAAGGCCGGCTACTTGCAAACTCGGGAACATACCAAACACAAATTTGTACCGCGACATGGAGCAATATCCAATTGCAAATGGGACTCCGGGGATTTTAACTCTACAACTTGGTTCTCCCATATATTTTGCTAATGCCAATTACATGAAAGAAAGGTCGATCTCTTCACGTACAATATGCTAATATATATTAATTGTGTTGTCTATATATGTTAAGTTAATTTTATATATCTCTTTATTAAAGTTTTGTCTTGGATACAATTTAATCATGAGTAGGATTATGAGATGGATCCGAGAAGAAGGCGAAAATATTAATGGTGACGTTGAATATGTATTGCTAGAAATGGGAGGTTAGACATGCATTTCATTCAACATATTAATGAATATCCTTAAAATAATGATCGAGTTTGATAATTTGGAACAGGTGTGTCGGTTATTGACATAACAGGAGTTGAATCCTTACTCGAACTTCGAAGAAGTTTAGTATCTCAAGGAATCAAGGTACGTATATAAAACGTTCGTATTCCAGATTCATTTAAATTTTAAACCATCTATCTATCCCAATAATATGTATATATATAAATCGCAGATGAAGTTGATAAATCCAAGGCTTGAAGTGATGGAGAAATTGGTCATCTCAAAATGCATCGACACGATTGGGAGGGAAAATGTTTTCTTATCAGTTGACGACGCCATTGTTGCCTGCAGATATTCTTTCGAAAGTTCAAAGCAATTAGATGCATGATGAATGAAGAAACTTTTTAGGCTACCTGCACATAATATATATAAAGTGGACCAAATAGGATGGATGGGCGCTTTATATCAATTTTCTAATACAAAGAGATAGAGAGAGAGAGAGAACAAATTTGATATGACTAGGAGTTTTGAAATTATAGACTTATTTTGAGAGATTTTTTTTTAATTTTTTGGTATTTAAATGGTTGTTCTTAGTTAGAAATTATTGTAAATAAATAAGGAGAATTAGTAGCAATACTCCACATTGTGTTCATTCAAATTAGTATATACGCAATATTAATTGCGCCCGTTCTTCAAAATATATATGTTGTTTTTATTTGTCTCAATTCCTTTATGTTGAAGGTTATGTACTGTGTGATAATACTTAGATCTATTAAAATATTTGGAAGCAAAACTGAACCAAAATTTTCAAAATGAACTCAAATATATATACTCAAACTCTTAAAGTCCAATTTACATCTATTTTTTGTACATAACCGATCGATGTGGTAAAGTTATGTACACAACTCGAAAGTAACATAAATTATAATATGAAACAAACCCACATAAATTATTAATGTATCTCAAAGGAAATGAACAAAAATAATAGAAAAAAAAAACTTGAAAATGTACGTCTTCAGATTTGAAGAATTGTTTTATCAATGAGCGTGAGTGGGATTAATAAATTTATGTATGAGATTGATTGTCCCAAAGTTGTGCATTTTTCAATTTTGAAACACTCTCCAATACTTCAAAAGGAACAATGTCCCCTGTTACCACCACCATCTTCGTTTCCAAGTCTACTTGATAAGATGTCACTCCTACAATATATATATATATATATATATATATTTATTTATTTATTTATTTAGATATTAATTGTAAATCGATTTAAATGAAATTAAACTAATTAATATAAGTAATATTACCTTCCAACTTTGATATGTGTTTCTCTACTTTTCTCGCACAACCATTGCAGTGCATGGATACTCTCATCACCACCATCTAAATATATATATATATATGCAATATGTCCGAGTACAAGACATGTATATCAATTATGGATTGATTACAATCGACAAACAAAGAAACAATAATTAGATAAGTAGCATGCATGATGCATTTGAAATTGAAGTATTATTATTAATTATAGGATAAAAAGAGTTTAAAAACATAATTAAGTGGATCGAATAGTAATAGTATATAGTGTTGTGACCTTTGGCTTTAAGTGAAAGGCAAAAGTAGGGACTCCAGCAATTACATCTTTGAGCTTCATTGAATTAACATGATCAGCTCGATCGTGTTGGAATAAGAGGCTTATTTTCTTGGGTTGAAGCATAGTTTTTATTTCCAAAGCAGAGACAAGAACATGTTGGCGCAACTTCTTGTTAATGGACCCAGATATATGATTTTCAAGCAACTCACAAAGACAAATACTATAGGAGACAAAATACTCTCAATATATTAATAGCAAAATGATGATACAAACTCTACTACTTTGGAAGATACAATTTTTTCTTCTCAAAGTTTCTCTCTATTTCTTTTTTTCTCTCTTGTATCATATGTTACTAAAGATAAGATTACATATATATATATACTGCTATCAAGAGGAGGTTTAACAAGTAGACAATTTCAAGTTGTCTTCTTCTTTGATTTCTTAGCTATGAAGTAATTGAAGTAGCCAAGTTCGATTTTACTTCTTCCTTATCTTCTTAGCCGTAAATGTTGACTTGAGGAAGTCAATTTCGATTTTACTTCTTTCTTCAATTCCTTATCTTCTTTAGCCACCTTTTTGGACTTCTAATTAATTTCATCCTTATCTTATCTTGTAATTAATATACATTACTTAATCTTGAAGTAATGAAATTAAATTTATATTTTCTACAGCCTCCCTTAAATTTAATTTCAAAACTTTCTTACACCAATCATCAACTTCAGAATTCTCAAATGTTGCTGCCTTCAATGGCTTTGTTAGTATATCTGCAACTTGATTTTCTGATCTGCAAAACGTAATCTCAATTTCTCCTTCTTTGATCAAATCTCCAATATGATGATATCTGATGCTGATATGCTTGCTTCTGCCATGAAAAACTGGATTTTTGGCTAATGCAATCGTTGATTTATAATCACATATAATTTATGTAGGACCTTCTTGCTCATGCATTAATTCTTTCAACATTCTTCTTAGCCATATTGCTTGACATGCTGCTGATGATGCAGCCATATATTCCGCTTTTGCAGTTGAAAGTGCAACAACCTATTGTTTTTTTGAAGACCAAGAGAAAACTCCGTCTCCAAGAAAGAACGTATATCCCGAAGTACTTTTACGAGTCTCTATATCACCTGCCCAATCACTGTCTGTATATCCTACTAAATTGAAACTATCGTAATGTGAATAAAATATTCCATGATCACGAGTACCACTTATGTACTGCAAAACTCGCTTAGCTTCCATCAAATGTGACTCGTAAGGTGTCTCCATAAACCGACTAATAATTCCACAGCATAAACAATATCTGGCCTAGTTGACGTCAAATATCTTAGACTACAAACTAAGCTTTTAAAATATGTGGGATTTACTAGCTCACCGTTACCTTTTTTCTCCAACTCTAATCTCTCTGCAGCTGGAGTTCGGATTGGAGTGATCGACTCCATCTTGAATCTTTTAAGTACGTCATTAGCATATTTCTTTTGTGAAATAAATATGCCATCAGCATTTTGTTGTACTTCGATGCCCAAAAAATATGACATTAGACCCATATCTGTCATCTCAAATTGTTGTGTCATAGCCTCCCTGAATTCTGCAAACATTTTATCACAATTTCTTGTAAAAATCAAGTCATCAACATAAAGACAGACTATCATCAAATCTCCGTTAGTGTTGGACTTGATATACAATGTATGCTCGTAAGGACATTTATGGAATTTGTGTTCCAACATGTATGTATCAATACGTGTGTACCAAGCCCGAGGCTCTTGCTTCAATCCATATAATGCCTTCTTCAATTTGTACACTTGATTTTCTTTCCCTTTTCTTTTGTATCCTGGAGGTTGCTCAACATAAATCTCTTCTTCGAGAAGACCGTTTAAGAAAGCTGACTTTACATCCATTTGGTGAATTCTCCACTTGTTTTGAGCTGCAAGTGCAATGATCATTCGTATAGTCTCCATTCGGGAAACTGGTGCAAATACTTTAAAATAGTCGATTCCAGGCTTTTGTTTATAGCCTTTTACGACTAACCTTGCCTTATAGCGATCCACCTGACCATCGGGTTTGTACTTCGTCTTGTACACCCATTTTACACCAATTGACTTCTTACCTGAAGGTAAACAGGTCAATTCCCATGTATCATTTTTCTCAATAAAGTGAATCTCCTCATCCATAGCTTGGATCCACCATTCATCGTTTGCTGCAGTTTCATAAGAGACTGGATCACAATCTGCAAACAAACAAAAGTTTCCAATAGTTTCATCTATAGTATCATCGCTTTCATTGTCTTTCGTAACCACATAATCCTTCAAGTGAGTAGGCATTCTAGTAGCTCGTCTCGGACGTTCTGGCAGAATTGATGATCTTATCGGTGATGGTGTACTTCTCATAGGAGATGAGCTTCTAGGTAAAGACCTGGTTATTTCTTCCTCGGAATTATCATATTGTTCGGTGTCAACAATGACTTCCTTTGGTTTATTCTCATTTGGATTCCAATCCCAAGATTCTTCTTCGATAAATATAACGTCTCTGCTTATAATTACCTTTTTTGTAACTGGATTATATAATTTATAACCCTTCGTGACAAGACTATAGCCGATGAAAATGCATTTCTGGCTTTTTTCATCTAACTTCTTTCTCTTCTTATCAGGTATATGAGGATATGCCACACACCCGAATACACGTAAAAATGAAACATCTGGTTTATTTTTACTCCAGGCTTCTTCTGGTGTTTTCTCAAGCACACTTCTAGTTGGACACCCGTTTGATAGATAAACTGCACAAGCAATAGCTTCTGCCCAAAAAGTCTTTGGCAGAGATTTAGCCCTCAACATACTTCGAGCCATTTCAAAAATTGTTCTATTTTTTCTCTCTGCTACACCATTTTGTTGTGGTGTATAGCTAGCTGTCAACTGACGCTTGATTCCCTCATGTTTGCAATAATTATTGAATTCATTTGAAGTGAATTCTCCTCCTCTATCGGATCTCAATGTTTTCAATTTAAAGCCACTTTGTTTTTCAACAAATGCTTTAAATTCTTTGAATTTTTCAGAAGCCTCAGATTCTGACTTAGAAAATACACCCAAATTTTTCTAGAAAAATCGTCAACAAAGACTAAAATGTACCTCTTATGTCCGAAAGACTCCACCTCTATTGGGCCACAAATGTCCGTGTGTACTAACTCTAAAGGGTGTGACGCACGCCTGACTTTTTCATCTGGAAAGGGATCTCGGTGTTGCTTCCCGAAAATACATCCTTCACAAGGGCGATCAGGTACATCAATCAATGGCAATCCATTTACCATCTTGTGTTTAGCAAGTAATTTGAGACTCCGAAAATTTAGATGTCCGAGCCGTAGATGCCATAACCAATTGTTATCCTTTGACATAGATGAAAAATTCATCAATGTTTTTGTGTGCAGATTCAAAGGAAACATTCGATTCTATGTCATCTGCACTTTTGCGATCATTTGGTTGTTTTTGCTTTTGATAGTGCAAACTCCATTTTGAATATCAATTTTATGACCTCTTTCAGATAGTTGTCCCAAGCTTAATAGATTCCAGTGAAGCTCTGGCACAAAGAACACATCAGCAATTGTAACATTCATTCCATATTTGGATTGAATATCAATGTCACCTTTTTCCATTACCGGAACCTTAGTTTTATTTCCAAAATTGACTTCGCCACGTACTGCCTCGTCTAGCTTTGGGAAGAGCTCTTTGTTACCACACATATGATTACTACACCCAGTATCAAGATACCAAGTATTTGTGTGCTCCGAGTTCGTCCCTTCCATTTTACATGCGAGTAGTATGTTTTCTTCAACATTCGCGGTGTTTGCATGCTCTGTTTCATTGTCTGGCATCTTTGTTCGACATTCAGATTTGAAATGTCCAAATTTGTTACACCTATAGCATTTGATATGTGACTTGCCTCGTCCTCGAGAGTAACCACCACGATTTCTTTGAAAAATATCATCATAGCTCTCTTTGTTTTGGAAATTAGAATTTCTAGCACCTCGACCTCTACTTGACCCACGTCCTCGACCACCACGATAGAATCCGCGACTTGGTTGCACTACACGACTTTGCAAGGCCTGCTCAATACTTGAATTTGATGTATTTTCATTCATTAGTTGTTCATGTGAGCACAACGAACTCAATAATCGCTCAATTTTCATTTCTGAAATATCTTGCGATTCTTCAATGGCTGCAACAACGTAGTCGAACTTTGTGGTTAAAGATCGCAATATCTTTTCCATGACTCTTTCATCTTTAATGTCTTCGCCGTTAACCCTCAACTGGTTAACTATATGCTGAACTCGACCAAAATACTTCAAGATAGATTCTGAATCGTTCATATGCAAAGATTCGAAATCACCTCGTGGTTATTGAAGACGTACCCGCTTCACACGATCATCGCCTTTGTAGGATTTTGATAATATATCCCATGCTTCCTTTGATGTTTCCGCAATTGAGATTTTTTGAATATCGATTCTTCTATAGCTTGATAGATAGCATATAAAGCTTTCTGGTCCTTCTTTCTAGTTTCAACTAATGAAACTTTCTCCTCCTTATCTAAGGCTTCGAATGCCTTTGCGTCGACTACCTCTGTGTAGCCATTCTCCACCAAATTCCTTAGATCTTGAGATCTAAAGAATACCTTCAACTGGATTGCCCAGTTGTCGAAATTCTTCCCATTCAACTTGGGAAGTTGTAATTGAATGGAGTTGGAGGCCATGATATAAATTGGCTCTGATACCAATTGTTGGCGCAACTTCTTGTTAATGGACCCAAATATATGCTTTTCAAGCAACTCACAAAGACAAGTACTATTGGAGACAAAATACTCTCAATATATTAATAGCAAAATGATGATACAAACTCTACTACTTTGGAAGATACAATTTTTTCTTCTCAAAGTTTCTCTCTATTTCTTTTTTTCTCTCTTGTATCATATGTTACTAAAAGATAAGATTACATATATATAGCTATCAAGAGGAGGTTTAACAAGTAGACAATTTCAAGTTGTCTTCTTCTTTGATTTCTTAGCTATGAAGTAATTGAAGTAGCCAAGTTCGATTTTACATCTTCCTTATCTTCTTAGCCGTAAATATTGACTTGAGGAAGTCAATTTCGATTTTACTTCTTCCTTCAATTCCTTATCTTCTTTAGCCACCTTTTTGGACTTCTAATTAATTCCATCCTTATCTTATCTTGTAATTAATACAGATTACTTAATCTTGAAGTAATGAAATTAAATTTATATTTTCTACAGAACAAGAAGACGAAGAAGAAGAAGAAGAAGAAGAAGGAGTGTGTGCAGTGATGACAGGGGAAACACAGAGACGGCTCAGTGCTCTCTCCCAACTTAGCTTTCTCATGGCTACTGTTATTGGTTCAATGTCCTTCCTCTCTAGATCTGTCTAAACCAGAACAAAACAAAAAAAATACTTGTAGTTGTAGTGTAGTAGACTCACAATATGATCAACTCACACATTTTTATAAGGAAAATTAATTTGCCTATTTTGTATCATAATATATATATTACTGGATACGTATATATATATTTAGTACCATATTTCAAATATTGATTGCAATATTTATATCAAAATCAAAAAATAATTGGACGAAATCAGCCATGTGTACCCTCACGTGGCAATTATCTCGTCTTTTCGAGGATAAAGTGTGGTCAAGATCCCACATATAATTAAACAATGTAGCAAGTGATCATTTATTTAGAATAAAGTGTGGCAAAACCATCCATCTCTTGGGTGCAAAATGCAATTTAGCAAATTCTTTCCCAAATCAAATGTGTGTAACATATATAGTTCGTACACATATCAGTGATGGATCGGAGAGCTACCATTAATTCTTATACACCCCAATACGGCAATACGTTTGTCGTCGACCTTGCTCATCATGTAAAAGTAGGGCATATATGATTGCCTAAAATAATATAAACATTTTAGGAATTTTTTATTTTTAAATAAAGCTAAAAGAAAACCAAATAAACAAAACAAAAAAGAAAAATAGCATGTGAGAGAGGGGGCTTGGACGGGGAAGCCCCCCTCCCTCGAGGTACCTCTAGCATGATTGTCCTCTTTTACCTCTTAGTTATTAGAAATGAATTTTTTTTCTTCCTTCCCCCACATAACCTCTAGGGCATTTCCCCCTAATCATTAGAGATGTAAGTAGTCCTCCTTAAAACCTCCTTAGAACTTGCGAGCAAAAGAAACTACATCAGCTAGCAGGTTTGAAATTATTAACTTTCTCCAACATATTTCTACTAAACCAAATCCAGAAATTAAGCAAAGGTAATGTATAGCCGAGTTCAGTCGCATCCAATGCGAGAAAAGTGTGTAAACCAATCAGTAAAATTAGTACATCGTCGCAATTATATATAATTTGCCCAACATCGATACAATTCATTTCCATTAATTGGAAAAAAATCTTTATTTAAAATTAACAAACATCGAGGGCAGATAAAACAATATAATAGTGAAATGATCAAATTTAGGAAATAAATTGATCGAGATGTAGAGCCACACCATTAATTGATCCAACAGTCGGTGCATAAAGTCATAAATGTACGTGGCACTCATCTATTGACTATTGTCCCACTAATGGACAATTCCTTTTAATTACAGACAGGGACATCAGTATGGATGGTAATGGCATGCCACATTCAAATGTCTGTGGACCAAAAGTAATTAGATTTTCACTTGAAAAAACTGTACTACAATTTCTTCATTTTCTCTATTTGATTTTTTGGCAAAAACAAAATTATTTACTTTTATTTTTATTTTTAGCAGTTTAATGTAAAAATAAATTTTTCTTATCAATTTTACCCTTCTTATTAATGATTTTATTTTTTTATGTATATGCAATACTCTAAAACGACAAATAAAAAAAGAAGGAATTAATTAACTGGACAGGACATACATTATAACTACTACTACTATATCATTTAATTTAATGAATCTATCCCAACTACCAACATACTATATCATTTAATTTAATGAATCTACCCCAACTACCAACATTATTGTATCCTACCCATAAACCTCAGCAACTCATTGAAAATTTACCCCAAATTAATTAATCGCACTAGAATATAATAGAACAGAATTGAATAGAATATATATATATATATATATATACTCACACAACACAATCATATATAACACCACCTAGTAACTAGTAAGTAAGTAAATCTTCTCTATATAAACCCCATAGGTTACATGCATTTCAACACACACTAAAATTAATTAAAGCTTAACAAGTAAGACATAAACGTACGTACACCACTTAAACTTTCTCTCGATCGATTAATCAACTGAAATGGCTTCTGCTGCTGGCATGACCAAGGCTATGTGTGTGGTGTTCATCGCCGCCGTGTTGGCTGCGACCGTCGCCCCTCCTGCCGAGGCAGCATTAGGCTGTGGGCAGGTGGTCTCGTATCTGAGTCCATGCCTTCCTTATCTCACCAACCGGGGCCCCCTAGGCGGTTGTTGCGGTGGGGTCAAGGGGCTTTACGGTGCCGCCAAGAGCACCCCCGACCGCCAGGCCGCCTGCAATTGCATAAAATCCGTCGCTGGTTCATCTCCCGGCATCAACTATGGCAAAGCCGCCGGACTTCCTGGCCAATGTGGCGTTAACATTCCCTACAAGATCAGCCCTTCCACTGATTGCTCAAAGTACGTACATGCATGCACATATCTATCAATCTTTTCTCTTTTTTTTTCTTTCTTTTTATTAAAAAAACATGGCATCATCGACGGCATAAATAAGGCATGCATCAGCAACGAAAATGAGTACAACCAAATGCCATTAACTAATGGATTATTTTATACTTCTCGATCGTGTTTGTTTTTGCAGGGTGCGGTAAAGAGTTAATTTGGAGAAAGTCTTTTTCTGAGGCAGGCCGGGAATGCAAGTTATATAATATATATATTTGCAATAATAATATTTTAAATAAATAAAATGAGTTATGTGGTCCTGCGTTTAGCTGTACCCAAGGCAAATTTTATCTAACGAAGCCTATGTAAACGTTTTCATTATCTAATCAAGAGTTTCAAGTTCGATCCATTTACTGGAACTGGAGATATATATATCATTATTATGTCAGATTTTGTTTAAATTTGTTAATTCACTTTCCTACTTTACCATGCATATATATATATATATATATATATATATATATATATATATATATATATATATTGTGAACGATAATTTTGAACCGGTGCATAACTTAGCATACTTAAATTATACAATAATTTACTCTCAAACAAAAAAAAAAATTATACAATAATTTGTCTCGTATAGGTTTTCATATAATAAATATGGCTTGTCTAAAAAAATAAGTTAAATCTAAAATCTGAATATACATTAAAAAAAAAATCCAACAATTTCATTTATTAATTGGTGCAATTACAAATTACACCATAAATTAGGATTCTCTTCTCTAGTACTCCAAATAGTGATAAATCTAGACCACTCATTTAATCCGAATTTAATCACACCGTCTGCAAATGAATGAGTCAGATATGTCAATCCGGACTCAAGTAATGGGACTAAAAAATATCACAAATATTAGAGCCTAATTTTAAAAAAATAAATATCTCAATTTAGGGTAGAAAATCAAACCAAATTACTCGATTATTTGAGTTCGGTTCGTCACACTAATCATACAAACTTAAACATAATTTTTTGTTCGATAATTTTTTAAGCTCGACTCGATAAGCTAAAACTTGAAAAAATACTTGTAAAATATACTTGATACTCGACTCAAGCTCGTTCTATATATAAAAAGCTCGTTTGAAATCGGGTCGATATAAAATCAAACCAAGCTCAATAAAAATCAAACTAAGTTTGAACAGTGTGTCGTTCGACACTACTCAACTGGATCACACATGTATATCTCATTGAACTTAATTAGCTAAGTTAGCTTGTTGATCGATTTACATATATATATGCAAACAAGAAGTTACAAAAAAATTATTTTCATATATGCAAATATTTATATTAATTGTCGTATTTTCTATGATAATGGTATATGTTTCTTAACGTGTAATAAATACAATAACAATTAATGTGACTTGAAAAGATACCGGTAGAAGTAGCCGGACTGGGTCCAATGAAAACTCAATTTAATTAAAAACATTTTTTCACTGACATCTTTCTTCTTTTAGATAATTTCACTGACATTTTCTAAATCGTAAGAAATAATTATATTTTACCTGATTCATTTTAGCCCGTTCAAATTCAGTCTGACCAGCCCATTTGTTAGTGTTAATCCACATAGATCGGTACTTGATCATTATATACAAATACAAATTCATTTGATTAAGAATATGTGTGGCACCATTATAAAAATGGATAAAAAAAAAAAAAACCTATATTTAAGTAAACATCTACTCAACACACGTACTTAAATATTTTAATGGGCCATCGTACTCATATATACCCTACAATAAATCCGCCCCATGTGCAATATTCAGAACCGGCCCCATATTCTCCTTCTCGAAATTAATGTAACAGTCATACCATTACTTTGTTGGACACATCCGAACTCATCCTAATTTTCACAGTGGAAATAAAATTTAATTCGTCTAAAAAAATAGTGGAATCAGTAAAAAAATTGATGTTTTTTCTACGGAATAAACCCATCTTGTTGCTAAGTAAAAGTATAAAACAAATTCTTACTTACTTTTTCTTCGAGTTAATTGAATTTTTGGTACTGAGATTTATGTCAGTTTTTATTTTTGGTACCAAATAAATATAGGTCAATATGATATTATAATTTAATAAATCGTTCCATATTTGATACCGTCGTTAAAAAAATAGAAAATTTCCGTCGACTTGGTGATGTGGTCTTTAAGTTAGTTTTGATTATTGCAAATTTGATATCATAACTTATGTTCATGGACGATTATACCCTTTAACATTTCGGGTTGAAATTAACCCCGCATCTTCAAACTTGTTGGCAATTATAGTCCATATTTCTGTTCAATTTCAATTCGCTCGAACAAGACCACGTGTGGACCAATTTAAAAATATTACTTATTATATTTACACATCTATTAAACTAATTTCATTTTATATACAATATTGATAAATTTAATTATATAGATTCGCGGTTATAGAAGTGAAAAAAATATAATTTAATCGACAATAACATGCACCATCTATAGTTAGTTCGTTAAAAATGAATATAAATAAATAACAGTTAAATTCAAATAAATAAATAAGTAATACAGAAAAAAAATCACCGCACGTTGTCTTGACTTATTACATTATGATGTATGTCTATCACAAGAGAAATATGACGGATAACACTACAAGAAAACAGCGAAATTTTGATGGATTTTTCATAAATTCCGTTGAAATTTACAAATTTCGACCGAAATGGATCGTCAAAAAAAGTGTAGTCGAAATCTAAATTTTCAACGAAAATTTCGACGGAATGTAATTTCGACAGAAATTTAGACGAAATTTTTTTTCCGTCGAATTTACATTCATTATCATGAGTTACTCAATTATTTAAGGTGCTTTAAGGGATCTTTTAAGGATCTCATCTTTATCAAGCTTTGTGATATTTAAAATAATAATCAAAGAGAACATAAAATAATTGGCCGAAACTTCAAGCTGAGCACTTTAATGTAGATTCCTAAGCAAAAATGGAAATTGAAGATTCACATAAGCTACAATCCAAGTATTAAAGATCAATTAACAAATGTGTTCTGACTGCAGAGCATTTAAAGTGTTGTGTAGTTAATTAAAAAGCTTTCCTTTTCTAAATCTGTTCAAAAGTAGGTTCCTTTAATTTGCCTTACAAATTTAGTAAAGCAGTAGTATTAATTACTACACAATCCCTTTTTCATAGTACTCCCTCTGTCCCATTTTAAGTGTCATTTTAGGTGTTTTCACACATATTAAGACACCTATTTAATTGCCTCAATTTTAGGGAAAAAACAAATGATATTCCTAAAATACCCTTACATTCTCTCTCTGCCTTTTCTTTTATTCTCTCTATCTTTCTCTCTCTATATCTCTTGGAGTAATAAAGTAAGAGAGAGAAAAAGCAAAGGGCAAAATGGAAAAGTATGTAATTAATAGTGCATTGAAACTCTAAAGTGACAAATAATTTGGGACAAAAAAATTTCTCTAAAACGACACTTAAAATGGGACAGAGGGAGTATATAAAAGAATCAATAATTGACTGACAACTTTATGATAATTGGAATTTGAGTTTAATCCCTTTTCAAGTGGGTTTATATATTCTACACATACATGTGATGTGAGCATCATCATATACTGTGTTTTTGTCATGACCATGGCAATCGAAACGTTGTCGCTTCCCATTTAATATATTTCAAAAGTTGGAACCAGTGGATAATCGACACATGGCAATGGAATATTGTTATTCCACAACAACATAACACCATCATCAGAATTGCACATTTAGTCCATTTAATTTAGATTGCAAACAATTGTTTCCTTGTGTAATGGGTTAGTTAAATAAGGCAAAGTTGTAAACGGTGATTTCATCAAGGAATTAATATCTAATTTTCTATCCTCAACTTCTCTCAATTTCCCTCCCCAATTTCTCTAATTTCTCATCTCTTCTTCTTATTTTTCTCAATTATCATACAGTAAAGGTAATTCTAGGAGTAGTCATGGCCAAATCAGATTTAGCAGTTCAAGACCATGACAAATGGTATCAGAGCAGTTCCGATCCCAGGGAACTGTCTGAGGCTATGGTCGATTCTGTTTACTCGGGGTATGAACGGACACTGGTGGTTGAGGTATACAACGTCCTTTATGCCGTAACAGAAGATGTTTTGCAGCGAGTGTTTGGTGTTTACGGCATGGTTGAAAGAATTGATATTCTTCCAGTGAGGGGTTATTTTCGAGCATTATTGAGGTATCAATATCTGTTCGCTGAAGAGTTGGCAAAGAGATCTCTAAATGGTCGAAATATATATGACCATTGCTGTTTATTGGATATTAAGTTCTTGTCCAAGGGTTTCCTAGATGATGTGTTAAGGCCAGATGTTTTAACAAACGAATTACATTCCAAAATACATGTTGAAATGAAACTTATGTCAAGGGTCACTGATATGAAGATTGAGCTGCTTCTTAAATCTGAAACTTCAAAGACTGATAGAATGAAGTCATATGCGGGTGTAAAAGAGGATTCAGTCTATTCAAATGGAGAATCAAAAGAAATAGACAAAGACGATAATGCAACACAAGGTGAGCAACATGTGTTTGATGAGATTCCTTTGAAAGCAGTCCCCAAAGTGAAGGTGGATACAATCCCCTTTGAGGCATTTGATGAAATTCCTGAAAAAGCATTCACCGAAGTGACGATCGATGTGATTCCCTCTGAGGTGTTTGATGGTGAATTGAGTGATGAAACTCTATTGCGTAACTTTATTCTCGATGGAAATAGAGAGAATATAAAGAGTACTAATGAAATCATTAGTGCTAATATGTCACTCCATGAAGAAAATGATGAAGTGTTGAATGATAATGATAACAAGAAGGAATGCCAGAATATTGCAGGTCTTTCTATGGAAATGGAAGTTCAGTCTCAACAAAAAAGGGTTGAAGGTGACATAACAAGTATGATATGTTCATTGTTTGCTTATAAAGAAAATGTGCATGTCTTGGAATCTAATGGATTGGATGTGAGTATGAGAAAAACAAAGTTGTTTGAAGTAGACCATCGCTCCCTCAAGGGAGTTGGAATGAAAAAATGACGTTTAAGAAGGAGGATGAGGAAAAGAGAACTAGTAACATGAGAGGTAAGATCTTTTTAGTCTGTAAATATGGACTATGTGCTGCTTATAACCTCCTTGATCCTTGTGGATATGTTGTAAGTCAATGGAAAATGCCTTATTCATTTCCATGAATTTTACACTTAGAAGAAAAAATGATCCTCATGTGGAATTTCTGAAAAATGAGCAAATTGTTGTTAGTGGACAAATAAAACATTTGCATGGGACTGATTTATATTGGACAAATGGAATCAGTTGCAGTTTGGTTGATCATAAAAGCTTGGTAGTGTTGTCTTCTATTGCCGAAATCTTGAGAAAATGGGCTGATCAATTGCTAGGGATTATTGAAAAAAATATATGCAAAAATTTTATTCTAGTACAATATTTGGATGGACTTAGAAAGCTTACTGGAAGTAATAAGTACTCGATAGGTTTGGAACATTTGGGGTGCTTTACTAGTGCATTACGTAAGGTTGCTACTTCTTGCATCATAATTTGGTCTACTGATACTTATGTTGCTTAAGTTAAGATATGGCCTTCTCAACGCCACTGGATTGATCAAATTATTGGCAAGACTTTCACAACCTATGATTTTTCCATCAAGGAACTGCTATGTGTTAAAATAGGTAGCTTCACATTTCTAATAATGTTCATCTATCTTGATGACCTTTCAGAAGGATTGGTTGATTTTCTACCTGATTTTGTTATGAGAAGATTTGTTGTGATGCAATTGCTGAAGATTGAAAGGCCTAATTTAATGGGTTATCCGTTCAGGAGCTTCGAGAGACTGTTTGGCGATACCTTGATGAGGCATTTTTTGTTCAAAGAAAGGACTAGATGTATTAATCATAGAAGCTACTGGAGAAGCTTTTACTTCCAACACTTCATAATTGAATTGTTAAAACTAACACATCTCTTCAATATTTGGTGTAGATGGACAGATTTTGAAAGAGCAAAGAATAAGATGAACTTAAATACGAGTAAGTGTGGAGTTTTATGGAGTTTTGTTGTTCCTATACAGTATGAAAACAAAATTTTGGATCACATACGTAACCTCAAAAGGTGGTTTAATCTTGAGAAACATGGCCTAGTTAAAGATGAAAAGAGGGAACTCATGTTTGCCAACAGTACTCATAGGATAATCTATTCGGAAGGTGAAGATAAATTTTGGAGAGATTCAAGAATTCAGAACCGCAAAATTCACCGTTCTGCTCGAGTGGCTGATCGTATGTACACACGCCCATCTAGTTCGAACCATTGTAGGGTACAAATGACCGGTGCATTTCATCTTATTCTACGATATAGTTTATCTCCTTTACTAAATGTGATGCATATGTTTTTCAAACCACTGCTGCCCAAGATACACTCCATCAATCCGTTAACCGCAAGGAAGTTTGACAATTTGAGAGTCCAAGCCACATAGATTGTCTACATGAGGCTAACTTGTGATGAGGCACCCCTAAGTGATAAGCAAACTATTGCTACAAGAATGGCCTTCCAGAACTCGAGTTTCAAGCAATCCAACTCAATCGAAGATTCGATAGAAGAAACCTCAACAACATCTAAGGAGAAAGTGAAAGAATTGAACATGATGAGGAGGTTGTCTGTCAAATTGAGTAAAAGCAACTTTCGATCCTTGAGAACAATGATCATTTTAACGAGGGGGAAATGTCATGACCATGGCAATCGAAACGTTGTCGTTTCCCATTTAATATATTTCAAAAGTTGGAACCAGTGGATAATCGACACATGGCAATGGAATATTGTTATTCTACAACAACATAACACCATCATCAGAATTGCACATTTAGTCCATTTAATTTAGATTGCAAACAATTGTTACCTTGTGTAATGGGTTAATTAAATAGGTCAAAGTTGTAAACGGTGATTTCATCAAGGAATTAATATCTAATTTTCTATCCTCAACTTCTCTCAATTTCCTTCCCCAATTTCTCTAATTTCTCATCTCTTCTTCTTATTTTTCTCAATTATCATACAGAAAGGCAATTCTAGGAGTAGTCATGGCCAAATCAAATTTAGCAGTTCAAGACCATCACAGTTTTTGTGTGCAAAATGACCATGTAAATCAGAAGCCTAATAGTCGCTTCTCGTTGTATAATGCACATGTGGTGTACACGAATGTTGATAACAACCCTGATTCCATGGACCCACCCAAATTTCAGTCATGCCTTTGGCATGTTTATTTGTTTGTTTTATGAAGGTATAAATGTACTCCAACCAAAGTTCAAGAACTAAACTAGGAGCTATTTTGGTTTGGATAAAAATGTTGAATTCAGATTGATAGTAAGAGGGATACAGTTTTTGAAATGTTATTTGTCTGAGGCAATCAAACAAAATATAATAGAGTATTTATAAACACTTATGTTTAGCATGCACATAATACGTTGAATGAAACATAAAACTATTGAGAAACAAAAGTAAAACATCACCCGTGGCATAGTTTACTAGTGTACTTTTATCTAACAAGATACAATCGTGGACATATAGCAACTTCATAATAACTCCAGTACATATATACATAGCTTATTGAATAGATTATGTTGAAATATAATCCAAATCTCTGAAAGCATCAAATTAGTCGTCACATATATAACAAAATGCAATTTCTAGCATCATAAAATAGAGAACAGTTTAGGTGACAAAACCCAAATTCCAAACAATCTGATGATGTGAAGCTTGCACCTTCTGGATCTGGAAAAATAATGAACATGAGAAAGAGAAGTAAAGATTTACGGAATTTTTTTTTTGGTTTCACAAGGGTTTAATCCCTTTCGAGGCACGTCGGACACAAATTAAGTGGGAACCTCTCCCAAAAGGGATTCGAATCTGGGTTCACTACTTTGTAGTGACTAGTTACTTCCACTGCATAAACTAGTAAGCAAAACATAACTATGTTTAAAGTTCAACAATACAATATTTAGACTTAATAAACATCATAGTTGTGGAAAAGAGTAGTGCAGAAGTACACAAAAATCAGACATCTTTCCCCCCTCTTCCAGCACCAACACTAGCACTAGCACTATATGAAACTGGACGGCGAGGTAAGCCAGTTATTAAGTGAAATCCTTCTCCAGACTATTTACATGAATAAAAGTGAGTGAAAGAAAAAAAACATAAATGCTGGATACTATTTAATAACAGCATCACAAATTTTAATCATTGTAGCATTAATTTATGTAAAATCTTAAGAATCAGATGGATTCTCTAAATAATGATATGATTACCATTTAGAAAGATTACATGGTTCAAGCATGATTATATGTTATTGAAAAGCCAATGTCTATCATTCAATGCTAGTCTCCAAGTGTTTTACTCACTATCCAACAACCAAATATAGCCTACGGGAGTAGTGCAAACAATGAGGCATGAAATGAAAGGAGTAGTTGACATGTCATTCCACTAACAACCAAAGCCAGAGTTCTCAAATTGTTTTCACTGAAAAATGACACAATTTTCTGCCAGGATTCTACAGCGTTAATATATGGTCCAAGAACGCAAAACTATGCTGCAATTAGCCAACTATGAAAAATCAAGGGGAAAAACCACTAAGCAAGTGAAAAGCTATGTGAATAAAAAAATACCATTATGGTTACTTCAAACAAAGAACACAATCTGAAATCTAAGAAAACAATATCAAAACATCCCAAATTTAATAGTAATATTCTAACCGTGGAGGTCTTTTATCAGATTCATTTATAATTTATAAATAGTAAATATAGAATTTTAGGAAAACAAGATAAATTGAACCTAAACTCCCTTGAGAGTAATTATAAATTGGCTGTTAGTGAAAGTTCTCCAAGTATTTTAGTCCAGGTCAGACCATGTTATCTTGATATTTTTTACTTGCATTAACTTTAATTCATCAACTAACGATATGTATGATTACCTCAAATCATTAAATCCCTAATCCCATGGGTCAAGTTCTAGAATAATGATTTATTAGTAAACCATAATTTTCACTATTAAGTATCTGAGACAAAGGTATTGTAGGAGTACATAGATAATTTTCAGACTTGCATTAATATTAGTTCATTAATCTTAAGTTTAATATGATATGATCATGAAAATCATTTTGATTCTAGATATCCTGGGATAACTCCTTAAATAAATTTCTATTTGAATTTCAGAGAAGTCGTCACGATTCATTTTTCTGCATATACCATAAAGAACTGATATTATGCCAGATGATTATGCCAAAACATGCAATGTTAGAGCCCAGGGTTTTCATAATTGTTTCTTACAGGTCAGGTCCTGAAGGTAGCTGGTTTTTAAAGGTTGGTCGGATCAGACTAATGTCCAGTTAGCGATTAAACAGGGCGGACCGGTTGGTCCGGTCTGGTTTTGAAAACACTGGTTAGAGCCCTCTCCTCTCAGCCATCTTTGTTCTCTTCTCCTAACCACTTCTTCTACTGATATTCGTCTACTTAACAAAAAGAAAACTATTATCATATAATATTTGACATACTATGAAGTTGAAATAATTCTCCAAGATCAATCTGTACCCATTGCCTAAACTTTAACCATTAGTTATGGAGAAACTTACTAGATCTAATTTTCTTGAAGCAGCTGTTAGCCTACACCATTTTCATATCATGCAGTAATGGACAACCTATTGTACAATATATATGATTCTCTTCATTTGATACATTAACTGAAACAAAACGGACTCTGAAGTTCAAGATCCATAACATATTTCTCAATTATGGAAATGAAAAAGGAAAAAAATTATAGTTCTATGTATGTTGTTTTATTGCTACAGATGGGTGTCGGTGACTCGGTAAGCCTCTTGCTTACATTTGAGGTGACATAGAAGGTAATTGTAACATTCACCGTAGAATTGTTTCATGTGTCAGCTTCTTCCTCTAGAAATTTCATGTTTCAAAAGCAAAGTTTACAGTGAAATTGGCTACATGCTATTGATGGAAAAATAGATCACTATGAAGTCGCAACTTTTCTTCAACAAGTACACAGACTTGCTCAAAAAATTCATGTACTACGACTCAAATAAAATTGACGCGTGCAGCGTTGAAACAAGCATGTGTGAAGGTTAAATGTAGGGCAATATTTTGAAGATAGTGATCCAAAAATATGAAGAGCAAAAGTAATTAGACAAATCTTTCCCAAGCACGGAAGTCTGGAACAGCTGATTATATGTTCAACTAACTTCAATATCAACTCTAATTTCTGAAAATTAATTAGTGACATTTAACAATTGAAAGAAACTTTCCCGTATATCACACCACGAGAGGAGATGGTATCAACTTCAATAGTTGTGTTAAAGACTTCAAAGGCTTCCATTTCCTAACACTCATAAATCTTGGTTAAAATGCCTCGATCAAGAGTATGTTTAAAGAGGAAAAATTTTAAAATTCCAATTCAAGATGGAGCTTCTTTGAACACGCTTTACAACCAACAGTAGCCCAACCAAACCTGGCTACTTTTTGTACTTTAACATAAAAACTTCATGCAAGGATCATATTGGTATTTTTCATGTTCCCAACCATTATTGTTACTGCCTCCTCCTCTTGCTATTGCAACTAATCCATTGCAATTGCATATCTAGAATTTCAGCTCTATTAACTCTTCCTTCCCATCATGAACATGATCCTTGACAACAAATTTAATTTTTGTCCCACAATTAAAATTCAAGTAGTATTTTTCTAGTATTGATCTCCAGTTTTCCAAAATCTTATCAATCGAGGTCCGTACATACCCAACTAAAAAATAGATCGATCATCAATGCATAATTCTCCGCAATTACTCAATGTAAGTTCAAGAAGTTCTTATCTTTTAGAGTCTGACCTAAAAACATCATCAAAGTCAGGTATGTGACACTAAGCCATCTCTATGGATCGTTCTCCTATCATTCCATTATAAAATTGTATCTTAAACAAGCTAATTCGAATATGCTTTTTTAATCAAACAACGACAGTAAAATCGGTCATATAAAAACTGAAAAAACATCAACCTCTAAGAAGAAGAGCGGCGGCCCTCGCAGTCAGGAGCCTTGTCGAAATTCTTGGAAGGATACTTAGCGGTGACCACGCCGACCTCAAAGGTCAAATCCTGGCCGTTGGATTTGATGCCAGTAATTCCCCACCACTTGAAGAATGCCCTAACGCTGATACCGTCGAGTTCCGCGATGCGATTTTCCACGATTTTGCCCGTGATTTTATGTGAGTAGGTGGCCAAATAGTTGTCCGGAGGAAGCGTGACGCGACACGAGTCCCCAAGGTTAATTGAGAAGCGGCCGGAGGTGGCGTTAATGGTGTAGGACTCCACGTCTGCGGGGAGGAGGCCGACGGGGAATCCGTATTTTATCAATTCGTCGTGGGGGCTCCCACTGGAGAAAGCGGCGAGAGAGAGGCAGAGGAGGACGAAGGAAATTAGGTGTTTCGCCATGGGAGATTATTTTAGACTTCAATGAGAAATTCAGCCTTAGATTTTAATTGCGGATAGGATAGATTATCTTTGAATTGTGAGGGTGAGATGGAAAGTTTGACTTGACTTTTAATATCTGAAGGGGACACGTGTATTTAATAGTTATAATTAATTCAAAACATACCATAAATAAAAGTAAATAATATTCCTTTTTGGCAATAAATCACACTCTTGGAAATGTAACTTAATTTTAATCTTTTCAATATGTGGGAAATTATTTTTGTAATTTTCTATTTTGAGTTTCTCATAGTTATTATTTTTTTAGTCATGTCGAATACGTAATGTGAAAATCACTCGAAACGAATATTCAATTTGAATTCATCGTGAAAACTAATTTTAATGATCAATCAATTATTTGTAAATTATTTTATTCAAAAAAAAAAAAGTTATTTGTAAATTATCAAAAATAAAAATAAAAAATTGTTTGTGCTTTTTTGTGCTTCTTATAGCATCTCAATCAATGATACTGTAAAATGATTGCAATGTCTTTTAATTTTTGGTCAAAATCAATGTTCCAAAAATATCATCAACATGGAGCTCATTTTGATTTCTCCTCCCAATTTGTCCAAAAATTGAAGCCATAAGTTAAAGATCACCGGAAAATTTAGCCAAATCCAGTAGTCATAAATTTTGAAATCCTCGGTTTTAACAGTAAGATGTTCTCTAAGACCATCTCCACTGATCTCCCTTCACCCCTTCAGCTTAGACTTCATTTTCCCTCAGACTCTCATTTCCCTCTTTCCATAGTCATCTCAAGTGATTCGATCTTCTTATTTCAATTACTTCCAATTTTCATATTTCTTAATAATAAGAGTGAATATAAATCATATTTAATTTCATTGTATTTAATTTTCATAAATTAATTTTAATTATGCTATTCTAAATTAACACAAATTAAAGTTAAATTTGCAAAATTTAAAATAATAGACAAATTAAATTTTCTTACAGTATTATTAAATTTCAGAAATTAATGTTAAGTTTATTAATTACTATATAAAAGTAATAAAATTAAATTCATGTTAAAATATTTTTAAAAAAATAAATTTAATAATAAATTTTATTACAAATAAATTAATTAAATAACAAAAAAAGGTAAAAAAAAAAAAGACATGTGTCGTGCACATGCTAACCCACCGAGGTAGGTGGCGAGGTCTCCACCCCTCGGTGGGAAAAGACTTCCCAACCCACCTCTCTCCCTTTCCTTTCCTCCCTCATCAATGGAGATTACTTTATTTTCTCTCTATTTCACCCACTTCTCATTTTCCTTAAGCATTGAAAATGCCCTATCGGTCATGAAATCAAGAATAGAAAGGGAGATGAGTTTAATTATTTTAACTCAACAAGGCAAAATCATTCAAAATACTGGTGGCAAGAGGCAAAATGATAACCTAATTAATTGATTAATTTAATTTAGTTTTCATTGTAATTTACTTAAGTGTACCTTGTTGGAGATATTCCTAATTACCGAAAAATATAAAATCCAAAGTAAAATATAAAGTGTACATACATTTGTGGTTATGGATGATGTTTTATGGGCCACCCAACCCAACCGGTGGAGCAAACAAGATTCGGACATGAGATTACATGTATTGTATACACAATTAATTAATAATGACATGAAACGTGAGGCTCCAATTAATTCTTCTTCTAAAGAGAAGTTTTTTTTCTTTCTCTTCCTCAAAGAAGAAAATGCAGCTCCTTCACGCTCCTTGTTCTTCCACTTTAGC
The DNA here is from genome assembly GCA_038501285.1 of Penstemon eatonii. Lineage (NCBI taxonomy): Eukaryota > Viridiplantae > Streptophyta > Magnoliopsida > Lamiales > Plantaginaceae > Penstemon > Penstemon eatonii. The sequence goes on from CM076710.1 coordinate 75,527,126, forward strand.
ATTTCACAGCTCCACATCACAACCAAAAGGAAGTGAGTTTCATCTCAATTCTGTATAGAATAGATAGGATAGAATAGAACATGTATCTATATCTCTTTGTGAGCTAACTAATTTAAAATTCTATGTAGGAAAATTATTTGTTGAACCCATCAACGATACTTCATTTTCATCTCAAAGACATTTAAAGCTTGCTCGGCTTTGGTATAACAATTCCACAATCGTACCCAAAGCCGCTCCATCTCAAGGTACTATTTATATATACTCGCTCACATTATCATTATCTTACTTGCAGTATAAAGTAAAGGGGTTTTTCTGACAACTGGAAAAATAAAGGTGGTTGTTTTGCATTTGTGTAAAGTATTCAAAATCTTAACCAATTGTATAAATTTTAATTGCAGCTGTTGTTTCAGAAGTATCAAGTAAAACAGCTGAGACTGATGTCCTAAAGGCCTTGTCCCAGATAATTGATCCAGATTTCGGTACAGACATCGTCTCGTGTGGATTTGTGAAGGATCTTAATGTCATCAAGGACTCAGGAGAGGTCTCTCTAGAAAATTAATTAGAATTTGATGAGTTATTAATTTAGATATAGAGATCAATGCCCTCATTCAACATTGTCATTTTCAATCTCAGGTTTCGTTTCGGTTGGAGCTCACAACACCAGCGTGTCCAGTCAAAGATATGGTTGGTAACTTTGCTTAAGAAACTTTTCCGTGATTTATGGATGACACTATAAGTTTTTTTTTCTAGCTAGGTTGAGTTTTGCAATGTCTTTGAGGAAGATAATTATCATATGCTAAACAAGAATGTTGATTAATCACAGTTTGAGAAAAAGGCTCATGAAGTGGTGACGGCACTTCCATGGGTCCAAACGGTTAAGGTGACTATGTCTGCCCAACCAGCACGACCTGTTTTTGCCGGGAATCTTCCACCAGGTCTTCGAACAATATCAAACGTAGTTGCTGTTTCAAGTTGCAAGGTAGCATTGTAAATAATTTAATTAATGATAATTTTTCTCTTTATTTAGTAAATATATATTTTAGCGCCCGCAATCCATAAATGTGCTGATGTTTCTCTACCAATAAATGCTCCATGTACTGCAGGGAGGGGTGGGAAAATCGACAGTAGCCGTAAACCTTGCTTATACGCTGGCGGGTATGGGTGCAAGAGTGGGTATATTTGATGCCGATGTCTATGGTCCTAGTTTGCCTACTATGGTTTCCCCAGAAAACCGGTTGCTTGAAATGGTAACTCTTCAATTGGCACTGTTATATATGCCTTTAGATGTATTTGTCACTATATAATTATTGAATGATGTGTTTTAGAACCCGGAGAAGAGAACTATCATCCCAACTGAATACATGGGTGTTAAACTCGTATCTTTCGGATTTGCTGGACAAGGACGTGCAATAATGCGTGGTCCTATGGTTTCAGGGGTCATCGATCAACTACTGACTACTACTGAATGGTATGACATGTTTCCTTCATGTGCCATTTAATTTATTCAATGAATGACGTGTGTTGATAATTTCTTGTTGTTCTTGATCAATGGAATTTTCTTTGTAGGGGTGAACTTGACTACCTTGTTATCGACATGCCCCCTGGAACCGGTGATATCCAACTTACATTATGCCAGGTTTTGCTTTGATGTACTGGTAGTTTATGCCTAATAGAACTACTGTATGGATTTTCTTTTGATGCACTTCACAAAATGATAATAAAAATTAACTGCGGTAGATTAAACTTTCAGGTCGTACCGTTGACTGCCGCTGTTATTGTTACCACTCCTCAAAAACTAGCATTCATTGACGTAGCAAAAGGCGTTCGCATGTTTTCTAAGCTTAAGGTCTGTCTTTTTTTATGTTCTGTCACTTTTTTCCAAGTCAAATCTTTTGTGCTATATTGGATTTGTAAATATGTCCAGGTACCTTGTGTTGCCGTGGTTGAGAACATGTGCCACTTTGATGCTGACGGAAAACGCTATTATCCATTTGGCAGAGGTTCAGGTTCACAGGTTATTCTACTGCTTTCGTATCTTATTTTTGATTAACCCATTTTTTCGTATACATGAGAAATTTTAAGTATTATGATTGAGACAGGTAATGAAACATATGCATATGTGCAGGTTGTCCAGGAGTTTGGGATCCCCCATCTATTCGAGCTCCCAATCAGACCAACTGTGAGTCCAATCTTATTTTGAACATTTTAGATATACACATAATTAGGAGATTTCGCACATAACTAACTACCTGTCTTATATTCTGTTTGATATTAATAAGCATGTGAAATCGAAAGATCAATATAAATGATCTTGTAACATTATGTTTCACAGCTTTCTGCTTCTGGAGATAGTGGAGTACCTGAGGTCGTGTCTGACCCTCAAGGCGAAGTTTCTAGAGCATTTCAAGAGTTGGGCGTCTGTGTGGTACAACAGTGTGCCAAAATCCGCCAACAAGGTACCTTAAAATCAGGATTCCTGATTTTGATTAAGATTGCTGAAGTGTATATTTCACCTTGCGAAAACTTCATGGATCCATGATTGTCCTCATCTAAGGCTTACTAAGTTTGTTTGATACAGTGTCAACCGCGGTCACTTACGATAAATCTATGAAGGCAATAAGAGTCAAAGTTCCCGAATCAGATGAAGAGTTCTTTTTGCACCCGGCAACTGTAAGGCGTAATGATCGATCTGCACAAAGTGTGGTATGTGAATAAATCTTGACTTACGATTTTCCAATATTATGACATAGCGATTATTGTACATTCAAATGGTTAATACCTTTTTTGTCCTAAACAGGATGAATGGACTGGTGAACAGAAACTGCAGTACACAGATATTCTGGAAGACATTGAACCTGAAGATATTCGGCCTATGGGGAATTATGCTGTATCTATATCCTGGCCTGATGGATTTAATCAGGTACTTTCTATCGAACTCTTTAGCATCTCCGTGTAATTTCTCGAGACTCGATTTTTAAATTATTATTCTTTTGCAGATCGCTCCATACGATCAGCTACAAATGATTGAGCGTTTAGTCGATGTTCCTCAACTTATGCATCCCTAAAATCATTGATCTACGCTATAAAGAACACCCGAAATTGAAGAGTTTGTATGTTCCTGGTTCTGCTGAGGTTTATTGGAACTTGTTCTTTTGATTGTTAACATAAACAAACCGCATCAAGTCTATATAGCATTACAGCAGAAGGTAAATGTTCCATTTTTATGTTTTTTTTTCTTCTTCAGGCAGGCAAAGGCTTGGTAGCAAGTTGTATATAATTTTAAAGATGGTTATACTGTTATCCAAGAAAGTGATTTCAAAACAGTCCCAACTTTTTTTTTTTTCTCTCTGTTTTCTCTTAAAAAAAAAATCAGAGAAAATTATATTTACCCAATGTCTTTAAATTGATATTGTTACTTGTATTTATACTTAATTGTAACTCAATCCAAGTCACTTGAATTTAGTCCATTCCATAGTAGTAGTAGTAGCTTTCATTTTGATATTTATTTGCTTTAAATGCTAACATCATTGAACGTGTTTGAATTTCTTTTTCAACAAATCTAAAATTATAAAATAAAGTATAAAAATATTTTGAAATCAATACCACTATCAATATCATTTGTTTTCATATTTATTAAATACGAGAAGTTTTATCATCACAAATTTGTAATGTAGATATAGCACCTATCAAATGAAATTGAGACTATATTTTTTAACCAATATTCATTAGTTTAATTCATTTTTCACTGGTTTAACTCTTTGCTGATTTCGTTCAATTTTATCACTTTAATATATTTCTTTTACCGATTTACCCTTTTCTTTTTATTGGATATAACCTACTTTTCTTTTTCTTTTTCACTTTTAGTTGATTTTTTTTTACGGTTTAAACTATTTTTCTATAGGTTTCACCTTATTTTTGTCGATTGAACTTTTTAGTTTACTGACTTCGCTCGTGCTTACCAATTTAACTCAATTTCAACCTACATACATTTTTCACTGATTTTACATTTTTTTTTCACCTGGATTTTCATTGATTTAACTTGTTTTCATATAATTATCTTTTTTTTTCCACCTGAATTTTCATTGATTTCACTTGTTTACATAGACTTTATCATTTTTTTCACTAACTTATCAATTTCTTAATCGATTTCACCGTTTCACCAGTTTAATTCTTTTTTCCAAGAATTTCACCTGAATTTTCATCGATTGCACATATATTTACAAATTTCACGGGAACATAAAATATCTCTTGTGACATGGTTGATCGGAGGTAAGACGTAATCAATTTTAGCTTCGAAAATGAAGAATTGACTAAGAGAAACCGAAGGGGAAAGGAAACGAATGAGATTTGAGATTTTTCTCTTTTCTGATTGATTTGTTTTTTATATCAAATTGTGAAATTGAATTGATATTTAATTGTTTCGTTATATTTTAGTAATTTGACTTTTTGTGAGAATTATATTGTTTCGTTATATATATATATATATATATATATATATATATATATATATATATATATATATATATATATATAATTTAATTTTTCTTAGTGAGGCTCTCGCACATTGGTTGTCCTAAGTGGCCGCATACGATACTTAGTATCGGCCCTGAAGAGTGTTTATCAGTTATATATTATACTAAATCTCTAAATAATACAAGTAACATTTACTTAAAAATATATTAATGATAAATCATAATAATTTACATATTTGTAGGAGCTATTTAAAAGAACAATATTTTTATTTTAATTTTGTATGGTTCATTTTTATGTGATATAGAAGAAGAAAATTGAAATTATAAAAGTTTATGTAAGAGATGAATACTAAATTTTAGGAGTTAATGCATGTGATAAATATAATAATACTCCATGTCTAATTACCTCGATCTTCAACTATTTTTACATGTTAGTCATTGAATTAAATATCATCTTACTACTAAATAAGTATATATTAGTCTACATAATAGTAGAAAAAAAACTTAAAATTACTCATACTTTCACATATATTATAGATATATGGAAGAGATAGATTCTCACAAACTTTATTTTGATAATAACTCCAATTCTGTTTAAAAAAAAAAAAACCTCCAATTCTATATTGGTATTTGGTAGTGCAAAAGTTGCTTGAATTGTTAATTCTGTTTGAAAATCTAAAAAAAATAAATAAATAAATAATTGCAACCTTTGCTTGTCTTTTTAGGAATTTATGCTACTATTCACATGTGAACTTCACGGAGGACAAAGAGTGCATTGTTTTTGTAAGCAAATCATCCACCCATTTCTTGAAACGGTATTTCTTTTCCTTTCAATGGAGATCTTTTCATGATTGATTAGTTTTTTTATTCTCATATTATTTATAGTAGACTAGAGTTACGTTGTTTGTTATCACATAAAGTTTTATTATTGTTGAACGTATTTATACAAGAAAAATGAATTATATTATTTAATGTAGTTATATTTGATGGTTCAATTTCAGAATTTCTCGATGATTGCATTATATTATTTAATGTAATTAAATTTGATGGTTGAATTTCAAAAAAAAATTCGATGATTGCACGAAATATAATCACCAGAAATTCCTGAAGATTGTTTGTCATTTCTTGACTATACATTAATTATATAATGCATTTTCTATTTATGTTTTCTTTTAAAAACCACTACTAGAAAATATTTCCGTCGAAATCTTAAGTTTGATGGAAAATATTTTCCGTTGAAATTTCTGTCAGAAAATTTTACTGTTGAAATCAAAATTTCGTCGAAACTTTTTTCGACGGCCTAATTATGTCGAAACTTCGATCGAATATGTAAATTTCAACGAAAATTCATCGAAATTTACCATTTTTCTAGTGACTAGTAGTATACATCAAAAAAAAAAAAAAACTTCATGTTAACAAATAGGTGTATTTCATCACCATAGCATAATAGTCATTTTATTTAGGGATTTTTGCACATCACCCCCCAGTTTTTTTCAATTTTCGCACTTTCCCCCCCGAAACACATTAAATGTGACCATGCCCCCTGCTTTTATGTATTTTGTGCACTTACCCCCCCGAAATGTCTTAAATGTGACAATGCCCCCTGCTTTTATGTATGTTTGTGCACTTACCCCCCCGAAACGTCTTAAATGTGACTGTGCCCCCTGCTTTTATGTATGTTTGTGCACTTGCCCCCCCTCCACCCTCTCATACCAAATTTCGGCCAGATTTTTCGCCGGAACTAAAGCACTTGCAAAGCACACAAAAATTTAAGAGGGCAAAAGGGTAAAATTATCCTTATTTCCCACAAAACCTAAACATCAGTTTAAAACGTGAATTGAAATTGAGAAAAAAAATTTTACGGTTTATCTCAGTTAGGCTCAATTTCTCCTCCATTTACTGAAATTGAGTGAATCATGAACAATTTTACAAATTCATATCGTCTCTCTCACGCAAAACTCATGATTTAGAGAAATCAATATCAACATTTCTTGTTGCTTTCTTATTCATTTTTTTATGGAGACCCCTTCATTACATACACCGAGAAATCAAGTCACCTAGGAATTGGAACTGGATATGGAACGTTGCCGCACCGCTGGTAATATTACCCTTTTGCCCTCTTAAATTTTGTGTGCATTGCAGGTGCTTTAGTTCCGGTGAAAAATCTGATCGGAATTTGGTATGGGGGGTGGGGGGGGATAAGTGCACAAACATACATAAAAACAGGGGGCACAATCACATTTAAGACGTTTCGGGGGGGTAAGTGCACAATCATACATAAAAGCAGGAGGCACAGTCACATTTAAGATGTTTCGGGGGGGTAAGTGCACAAAATACATAAAAGCAGGGGGCATGGTCACATTTAATGTGTTTCGGGGGGGAAAGTGCAAAAATTGAAAAAAATTGGGGGGTGACGTGCAAAAATCCCTTTTATTTAATCAACATATATTCATGAACTTCTCATAAGTGAGCATTTGTGGTGTGGTTGAGACTCATGGTGTTGGCTAGTGAACCAATGAAAATGTGGTTTTTGAATATATGTAAAAATTACGCTATTAACTATATAACAAAAGGACAAACAATCGTTTATAAAGGAATACACACTAAAAGATTTCAAATCCATTAGGCACAAACATTTATTGATAATTGTCTCAGACAAATACAAGAAGTTATTGGAATTTCCCAAATGCTTTATTTAATTTCTGCTCAAGTAAAGATCTTAAACCTGAAAACTGAAAATATTAATTTCAGAGCCAGGGGGAATTATAAATGGGAGTAGCTACAGACTTAACCTGAAGATACATATTAAGTGATTCCAAACCCATATCCCTTCCAAAACCACTCATTTTATAACCTCCATAAGGAAGATCCTTGTCGAAAGCGAAATAACAATTGATCCAAATAACTCCAGCCCGAATCGACCTCGATACTCTGTTAGCGATGTTCAAATCATTTGTCATGATTCCTGCTGCTAATCCATACTTTGTTGCATTAGCTCTCTTTATCACCTCTTCTACCGACCTACAAAATATTATTCATTTTTTCCAACAGTGAATGAATGAGAAAACCCCTTAGTTACAATTTAAAAAGAAAAGGATATGGATGTGCTTACTTGAACTTCAAAACTGACATTACAGGACCAAATATTTCTTCCTTGGCGATAGTCATATCATCCTGGAAACAACAAGAAATGAATGATTTAATCATTTATTTCAAGAATTTTTTTCTGTATGAAAATGTTCGATTTCAGATTCTTACAGAGACATCGGTGAAAATTGTTGGCTCGATATAGTACCCCTTTCTGTTAGATAGCTTACCACCAGTTAACAAAGTGGCACCTTCCTTCTTTCCAATCTCGATGAATTTAAGTACTCTTTCGTACTGATTCTTATCAACCTGATCGATTAAGTAAAGATTTAATGAGTTAATATTATCCAAACAAACAAAAAAACCAAAAGGAACCAGAATCGGAAGCATACTTGTGGTCCTTGATGAACATTTGGATCGAATGGATCCCCAACCACCCATGCTTTTGCTTTCTCTACCAACTTAATAAGAAATTTATCATATACCCCTTCTTGCACAAATACACGAGAACCAGCAACGCAAATTTCTCCCTGGAAGACAAATATTTCAATTACTATATAAGTCTTTTGATCTCAAAAACAAGGTTGAAGAAAAGTGGCTTTACCTTGTTAAAAAAAGTAGCCTGAAGAGCAAGAGACGCAATTTTATCGACATCCACATCATCAAAAACAATGAAAGGGGATTTGCCTCCAAGTTCTAAGGAAACAGGTTTCAAGTTGCTTAATGCTGCAGCCTGCATTACTAGACGCCCTACTTCGGTTGACCCTGTGAAACTAACCTGAAAAACAAGAAGTTGCTTTCAATATTTAAGATAGGTAAAAATACAAGTAATTTTAACAAAATTGAAGCTTTCACTTTCTCATGTGATTTTTTTTTTTCCTAAAAAAAAAAGAAAGATATTTTAGACATCATCACCTTATCAATGTCCATGTGGGAACTAATTGCAGCACCAGCTGTTCTCCCATAACCTGTTACAACATTAAGCACTCCATCTGGGAGACCAGCCTGCAATTGTATCAATAAAGTAGGGAACTTAATACAAATATTTGGAAAAAAAAATGGTTGAAATAGGTGAATAAATTGGTGAAACCAATAGAAAAATGAGTGAAACCGACTTGCCATCCTTAAAGTTTGTGATTTCGAAGTCGTTTCTTAGGGTACTTTTGAAGTTCAAAACTTCTTTTTTTTTTTAAATGAAATTAAAGCTAACGAATCCAATAAGTCAGGGATAGTTTCAGTATTGAGGGTGGTCAGTATAACTCATATATATCTTGTATAAAAATTTCAAAACTTATTGAAGACAATGCCAAATTTCAACTAAATTGTAGTTCAAAGGTTCCATATATAGTTACCAGCTTAGCTAAATGAGCGTAGTAAAGAGCGGAAAGAGGTGTTTGTTCGGCGGGCTTGAGGACCATGGTACAACCGGCAGCCAAAGCCGGGCCAACTTTCATTACAAACATTTGAGAAGGGAAATTCCAAGGAATAATGTGGCCCACTACACCTATGGGCTCGCGGAGAGTATAAGCCTGTAGCTCCCTTGACATTTTTAGAGTGGCCCCGTGAATTTTATCGGCCGCGCCAGCACAGTAACGCAGGTGTTCCGCAACACTAGGGATCTCCACTATCTTTCCGAAGTTGTACAACTTTCCACCATCAATTGTGTCCAAGGCTGCTATTTCTTCTGCATTTTCATCAATCAAGTCTGCAAATTTTAACATTATTTTTCTCCTTTCCTGCAGTCACATGCATGAAATATATTACTATGGTATTAAAATTAAAATAATTATTTCAAAATATTTTCGAAAAACTATGTTGATTGTTGTGTAATTACATCTTTCTAAGTAGTAGAAACAACTTTTATGTTGCATGTATGATGTATTCCAATTGATGTTCAATATCCGAAGAATGGGTGGCAAAATTGTGTTGGATCTATGAATTAATTGGGTCGAGTCCTAATATAACTGGAGTTTGAATCCTATTAACTAAAGTTTAGAAATGAGAGATAGAAATGGACTCATCTCCTATACTGGGCCTTGTATATTATACAAAGCAATCAAACACCATCATCGTCATATTCGATTCGGCCCACACTACACGTTGAGTATAATATTTTATTTCATTGATTGATTTGTTCTAGTACATATTTTTTCGGCAAAATTGTAAAAATCGTCCCAAACTATATCAACTTGATGAATCCGTAATTTAATATTTTTTTGGAATATCGCCCCACCGTTAAATTACCACATGGCTGCTTAAGTGTCATGACGTGGTAAATTTTAACATGAATAATTATATAATATTGTAGAATTCATCTCAAACTAATTACAAGATTGAACCGTCATTTTCATTAAATTAGAAATTTAATATTGAGACTAAATTCATACAAAATGGTAAATTATAGGATGAAAAATCAAAATTAATTATCATATGACATTATGTATATTAATATTTAAAAGGTTGAATACCCCAGAAATATGAATTATTTAACATGATAAGTTACTTAAAAAATTTAACCGAATATTGTAGCTGATGAAGTAAAAATAATGAGACGGAGTGAATATTTACTTAAAAATACTACTGAAGAAGCTTTTATACAGGCTACAACCCTTCAGATTATCAGATATAAGTTGCTCTAAATTAATAATCACCCATAAATTACGAATATTTTCATGTAATAGCTTTTATATTGGAAATGATAATTTGGATTGCATGATCAGAATTTATTTTGTCCTGTCTTCATTTAAACGTATGGTATAACATCACTATCAAAGTCGATTAAATTTATCAGCTGTACCAAATATAAAATACTATGAAAGCTCCATTTTATATTATAATAGTAATAGTTGAATATTTTTAAAACGTCAATTTTCAAACTTGCCAAAAACTCAACGGTGATAAGCTAGTCTACTTGCAGTGGGCCCACTTTTTCCTTTTTTTGTTAAAATAACAGACAGGATTTGGCATTTTTCATGGCCAGTTATTTCAATAATTTGAATTTGATTAAACCAAATAAATAAATTTAACGAATAATATTATAGTAACTTACACTTCCGGGCAAACGAGGCCAGGGGCCATGGTCGAAAGCTTGACGTGCAGCTTTGACAGCCAAATCAATATCTTCTTTGTCTCCTTCTGAGATTTCTGCTATCACTTCTCCCGTTCGTGGATCTATCGTCTCAAATGTTTTCCCTGTTCATTTTCTTTCATGTTAAAAATCACAAAAAAAAAAAAAATCTCCTTATTTTATCACCTAATTAAAATGACACATAATTAACGAGCGGAAGAATTATTTCGTGCACCGTCTTAATTTTCATAATAATACAATACAAATATACAATGAAGTATTATGATGACTTCTAAAATGGGTAATTGTATTATCATCTTGTTAGTAGGTTAATGTACTATTAATATGCAATGTCATTGTAAGTCCCTGAAATTGAAATGGTTTCTATTTAGGTTTGGTCCTATTGAAACGTAATTGATTAGTGCTTTTAAAGCTAGCACTTACACACATAAATTTACAAAATCACATTAAAAAGAGTGTGGTCCTGTTTTTCAGTTGCACGAAGAATTGAAGTTGAAAATTTAATTTTGGTTGAACTGAACTTGAAAACTACTCCCTCCATTCCACAATACATGTCTTTTTAGAGAGAAAAAAAAAAAACCTACAATACATGTCACTTTAGAAATTCAAGATAAACTTAAATGCTAATTTTGATATTTTTACCCTTCTTCATTAAAAATTGGAATAGAGAGATGGATTCTGGGGAGTTATAAAATATTTAATTGTTTCTCAAGGGTAATTTTGTCCAACTACATTTTTATTTTTCTAAAATTTAAAGCATTAATTGATTCCTTAATCCTTGTGAAATAACCTTAAACGACATGTAATATGGAAAGTAGGGAGTACATCAGAAAATATATTTATTATTTTAATGTGGGGTTTATATGATTGTGGGCTCTCCAACTTCAATAGCTAGCTTTTGGGGTGTGGTTCTCCCAGGGTCATAACATTTGGTATCAGAGCAGGCCACCACACACTTTGCCACGCACGTTGAAGGGGCGACCTAGGAAGGAGCGACCTAAGAAAGGGCTACCGCAAAGACGAGTGAAGCCGCTTAGAGTGGGCAACCGGAGTAGGCAACTAGAGTGGGCCAACGTGGGCGTTGGCAAAGGAAGCGTGGTGGAATGTAATGATCATAATTGAAGGGTATGGAACCTTATCCCACATTGGTATCTGAACTCTCAAAACCCTTATCCTAGAACCCTGAAGGATGTAAATCGCGGAATGTGCCTCCACCAAGGCTCGGGATTCCACCATCATGTTGTACACTCAGCGCACAAAAAAGTCTTCACCACAAATGACCCTTAGACACACTGAAAATGCTTCCACCCAAGTTCCAAATGGGATTCGAACCCCCCACCCTTAGACAAATAAATTTATTTATTGTTTAATATCTTCATTGTTCTAATGTTTTTCAAGAGTTACACTGTGTTAAACTTTTTAATATTTAAGGAACTCACCTCAAAAATTTTATATGTGTGACATTATAAACCTTTTAAACATTTAACATATATAGTCTTATATAATACTATCAAGTCATTACTGAAAAGAATTTAATTAGATTATTTATTGTAATTTTTTAATAACAATAAACTATAAAAAAATAATAAAAAAGGCAAACACTAGTATATTATTATTAAAGGATAAAAAATTATTGGAGGAATTGAATAATTTGTTAATTAGCATAATAAAATTTTCATTTGTCTTCACATTATACTATGTTTTATCCTCTGAAACACCACGTTTCAATACTTCATTAAGAATTCTTCTCCTTTTTTCTTTTGAAATTATATGAAAAAGAAAATCAAAGAACTGAATAAAACTGAAATTTCAAAGAAAAAAATAATAGAATAACTGTGTAGGTCATGTTTAAACTTTAAATATTCTAATTTCTAGATTAAAGAAACAAATAGTTGGTAAATTTGGAAGCACATGATAAACAGTCAATACCTCCAAAAGTAAAGTCACAATTGAAAAGAAATAAAATTATTCAACGACTTGTCCAAAGATCCTCATGACGCTCACATAATAATCACGTTTGGAATCCTCAGAACAAAAATCCCAATCAAAAACCAAAAGTTTTGCGCCGGGGCCAAACGGGGCCATAATTAACTCAGTCAAAAAGCAAGTTCTCTGTTTTTTCCTTCCTTTTAATTGTAAAAAAAGAAGCCAGAAAAATCGAAAAAGAGGAAAACAAAAGGTAGATTCATCCAATTTAACAATTGAATCTAAGAAAATGAATCAAATCGAAAAAGGCAAAAATTAACCTGATAAAGATTCGACGAACTCTCCATTGATGAACAATTTTGTGAATTTGATTTGAGGAATCTTGATGTAAGAAGATTCCACACCGTTTCCATTGCTTTCAGAGCTCATTCTTTTTTTTTTTCTCTTCTCTGTTTCTTTCTGTGTTTCCTGATTTATATGGAGTTCACGTGTAGTTAGTTGTATAGGGAAAGGAAGCAACCTTGTTATGTGCTTAAATAGAGGAAATGAGATGATTATTTGATAATTGGGGTGGGTGGGCGGGGGGGGGGGGGGGGGGGAGGGCGGGGCTTCTTAGAATCAATGAAAGAAAAATACGGAAAATAGTCAGAAGATTCTAATCTCCAGAGCTGTCCTAGCTGTTGGGGTAAATTATAATCGCATAGTGTAGAAATAGAATCATTTTGAATTATTGATAAATGAGTTGTACTTAACACTTATTTTGACTGTAAAAAACATTTTTATTCAAATATGACTTATTCAACTAGAAGTATACACGGATTTTTTATTAAAAAAAATGCTTAAAAAAGTATAAAAACATACACGAGGTTTGTTTACACGGATAAATATGTAAATATTTTACTCTGACAATATCACCAACCAAAATTAAAACGTGTACAAATTATCTTCTTCCTTTTGATGCCGAACTTGTTTCATTTCTTTCTAATGGCACCTTCTCCTACCTCACCCCAATTCCAATAAACCCTACTGAACATTTGTTGAAGTTCCAATTTAATCGAACAACTCGCCGGCCCCATTAATGCTCTATTTTATTGTTCTCCTCCTAGTTTTTTAATCCATAAATTAATCCCTCAAATTAATAAAACCCCTCTAACAAACTCTAGCAAGTCTTCCATGTGTAGGAATTGCGTTAAGTTTCAAGGCAGATAACCTAAACCATGGCAAAAAAAAATTTACATCCTTTAACATTTCGGAGACGCGAGATCAGGACACTTGATTTTCGACGAGCAAATTATATTTTATAACATTTTTGTAACAACAATTTCAGTATACTTTCCCACAATTTCAGTCATTTTTTCGTCGAAAATTACATCAATGTTTAAAAATTGTCAAATATGCAAACACTTTAAGTAGATGAGGATATTAAATCTTTTCATAAGGGCAAACAATTGTGCACAATTGACTAATTATGAACATTGTGATGAATTCAGGTAATAAGGATTGAAATTACCAATAAGTGGACTGAAATTTCAAATTAAAAAATAATATAAGATATAATTTGCTCGCCTGAAAATACAATATCATAAATCCACGGACTTGCAAAAGTTAGGACATAAATCCTCTTTTACCCCTTAATCATGATCTCTAGGGAAAAGGAAAAAAAAAGGGCATGAAGTAGAACAAATAAAGAAAATCTTATTCTCTTGAGATAATTTATTCTTATAATTGACAATTGTTTTATAACATAAGTTAATGCCATCAAAACTATGGATTACATTGAAAAGTAATTATTTGTATATGTGTATTGTGTAACAAATAGTAAATTGTAAAATGATGTGTCCCGCTAAACGGGGGTGGAAGAAAGTAAACGAAAAAACCTCCGTTTTTGTCATTCACGTATTATTGAAGGACAAATTTGCCCAATTAATTTGTTTGCTCTGGCGTTAGAAAAAAAAAACTGCTCCGACTATATCACCTGCCGGTAAAGCAGAAAACATTAAATCACGGATTCAATGATGAAGGTTAGTATATACTCCATATGTTGTAAATTATCTGTTTTTTTGAGAAAAAAATTTATCTCAAATTATTTTTTATTTAGGATTTCAATACACTATTAATTGGAAAATTCTTGTTTAAACTTGACTTGGTCAAAATCATCCAACCACCAAGCAAGTGTATTGCACTTGCTTTGTGATTGGTCACTTTCCTGGAAGTTATATCCAATCTCAAAGCAAGTGTATTACACTTGCCATGTAATTAGTTTGGATTCGGCCAAACCCGGTCTGTGTAAGAATTTTCCCTATTAATTACATATTTTAGGTATGTAAGAGAAAAAGTGTAAAACTTGAATAACATGTAAATACCTATTGGTGAGATAAATAAAGAATAAGAGTATTTTAAGTATATAATTTATTTTTTTCTAAAACTGAAACTATTTAGTAGATACCTTAATATATGTGAAAACATATAAAATGACAAATAATTTGAAAGAGATGGAGTAACATATTTTGGGGAGAGTCTGGGTTGTAACATCTTTAGAACTCAGAAATGTATAAGTTTATTCAAATGTGCTAATAATGTTGGATGATTTATAAATTTATTTAACGAAGTGCAGATTTAAAACTTAGGGTTTTGAAACGTTAAAATTAAAAAATATGGAAATGTATTTCATCATTACTCGATAGTCGATACTTCCTTCGTTCTGAGTTACTATTTATTTCTTTAATTTTTTGCACAAAATTTTATGTAAGAAATAAAAAAAGAATTTTTTTGATAGTTTTATATATGTACCTTGAAAGTAATGATGAGTTAATGGTACTTTTTTATAATATTAAGTTTTTTCCATGTGACTTGAAAACACTTAACTTTTTATAATTTTATAAAAGTTTTATATCGGGTTCATGACATTCTTAACCTTTAAAAAAATAATTTGACAAAGCTACAATTCTTAATTATATATTATATTTGGACTCGGTCAATTTATAAGTGTAGCATTTAACTTTCCTGTATTACTATAAATGTGATATTTTACTTTCTTATTTTATGATAAATATAATATTTTGTCCCAATATTATGATAAATGTGATGTTTTATCCCCGTATTATAATAAATTTGACACTATTAAGCTATTAGCACATTTAACTCTAGTATAGAAAAACATAGAAAAGTTAGGTGTTCAACTGAACGAATCCAATCATTCCACTTTATTAACTAATCAAAATCGATTGCAACTTCCAAGAAGGTTAAATGAATATATACATACTTTTTAAATCAATATCTTTAATCCAAAACAAGGCTCGTGTCTTATTGAGTTATATTTTTTCTTAAACTATCAACAAATCAAATAAGTATATATATGAACTCGTATTCATTTACTTTAGTTGGATCTGAATTTTGTAAGATTCGAATTTAAAATCGTCAAGTACTAGAATTTTAGTCTGAGTTGCATACGAAAATTTGAATCCGCTAAGACTTCGCTTTCAAAACATTATATAATCTCAGTTTTTAGAAGATTTTTAATGCGACATAATCATTCAATTTAGTCACGCATTTTTATTTTTCTCAGTTACGTCGAGCTTCTAATAGGAAAGGACACTACTAGCATAACAGCCCTTTATCACAGTCCTCTTGTACAGCCAGTAGAATATGAGAAAAATTATTTGAAGAAGTAACCTGTTAAACAGGTAATAGGTAACACAACTAAGTTTGAAAGTATTAAATAAGGCTGTACAAAAAACTGTGAAAAAATGGGCTGTTATATAATCATTTTCCAATAGGAAAATACAACTACCCACCAATTTAACCAATTAGAATACTCCTACATGGAATAAAAGTGTTGGTAATACATGAAAATAAATTCATATTATTACCTAAGAATTCAAGTATCATTAATTCATATTAATTTTTGCTCATGTCTTATTAATTTTTTTTTTTTGGGTGAGACTCGTGTCTTATTAAATTGATGTTGTATATGTTTGAGCTGACAAGTGTGTATGAAAGAATAATTTTTTGTCATCTTATGCACATATATTTATCATCCAACAATTATTAATATAATCCACCGGTATAATTTGGATCTTCTGATGCACACGGACCAAATTGGACTAAATTGAGGGCCCATAATTTGACTACCTTATTCTCTTGGCCTACTTCTCCATTGACTCTTTGTGCCAAACTAAAAAGATAATGGACCAAATTCACGTTGGGCGATTTATCTTTTACGATTGTCATTATGAAAATATCAATAGTTCGATTTGATAAGTTAAAATTATTTATTTGACAAACATGGTTGTTAGATTATAAAGATCGTTAATTCGAATTTCATGTAGCTAACACGAATCTAAGTTGCTTTGATAAGTTAATATTCCTTATTCGACAAAAAATAGATAAAAATTATATATATTATAAAAATAAATAATATTATTATCAACAGTTTAAGAAGATATTAAAAATTAAATTCACAATTTACATAAGATTGAAAGGAAATACCACAACATTGTTAAGATTGCGTCATTATTATTGAGACTAAATGTCTCACATTGGTTGAAAACAATAGTTAAGTCCACCTTATAAGGACTTGGGCAATCCTCACCTTATAAGCTAGTTTTTGAGGTTGAGTTAGGCCCAAGCCAAGTAAGTGGACTTAGCTCAATCCATGTGGTGAATTCTAACATGGTATCAGAGCCCCAGGTTAAAGTGGGCCGCCTCCTTCCGTGATGGGCTCCTCTTGTTCGCATGATGGGGCTTCATTATCTACCAACACACTTTACCCAGATAACAAAGGCCTGGGTTGTCATTATTCCTCCAGTTATTCAAGGCTTGGAGATTCATTATTCCTCCGGTTAACAAAGGCCCGAAGTGTCATTATTCGTGTGTTGGATCTTCACCCACATGTCGCAAATTCACAAGGTTGGGCTTTCATATGTCACGTGTTGGGCTTGTTTCACCTACACATTCTGCCCGCTCACACGTGAAGGGGGAGTATTGAGACTAAATGTCCCACATCGGTTGAAAACAATAGTTAAGTCCACCTTATAAGGACTTAGGGCAATCCTCACCTTACAAGCTAGCTTTTGAGGTTGAGTTAGGCACAAGCCAAGTAAGTGGACTTAGCCCAATCCATGTGATGAATTCTAACAATTATCAGTTTCCAGCAGAACAATAATGATTTTTTTAATTTTTTAAAGGAAATGCCAATATTGAATTCCATCTCAATAGAAGGAAAATGTAACCAAAAAATAAGTAGAGTAAAATAAATTACACAGGATTAACTAGATTTCGACGGCCCCTCCCCCCTCTCAGGAAAAAAAAAATCAGTAAGATTAGTGAACTAAATAAGTATTGCCAGCGCAACAAGTAGGAGCACATAGGCAATTCCTTAGTCAATCATTTTATTTGTGCCTCCATAAACAGAATAAAAAATATAAATTCTTATATGTAAAAAAACTAGGGTTCCAATTGAATTCATACAAAAATATCTAAGCTGAGAGAACAAAAAATGAAGGATTAAGAAAATGTGAGTGATACCATATTGGGTATATTTATGTGGCACTTAAGCCATCTTCAACCATCCCGGGATTATCCCTCGGGACCTAGGCGGCCTTACACCAACCCCGGGACATCCCATCCCCACACTACCTCGTCTCCAACCACACGGGGTGGTATTCATTAAAAACTTACCAACTCTCACTTTTTTTCCAATTAATAATAATAATAATAATTTTAATCTTAATCTTAATGTCAATAATAATAATAATAACTTTCTCACTTTGACCTTCCCCCTCATCCTCCCCATTTCTACCTCTTATTCAATAGTTGGGGACATGAATTTATTCCTTTTTTCACCACCACTCTCACCATAATAATATAATAAAAAATCATACGCTAATTTAAACAAAAAAAAAATCGTACTGAATATATATCAAACTATACTCGAGTCCGAATCATATTTAAGCTCGATTACTAGATTAAATTAAATTTACAATTCAAATAATTTGTACAATGTTAAAGATTGACCACCTACTTGGTTGCACGAGCATGTGCACTACACATTGACGAATTTTAAATTTAATTTAATCTAATAAACGAACTTTAATACTATTCGAACTCGAATTTAGCTTAATATATATTTAATATGAAAATGTATAGCTTATTTTTCCCCTCCCTTCCCCCCTATCCCTCCCCCTCCCCTCCCCTCCCCTCCCTATTGAAGATCAAACTGAATCTTCCTCTACCCCTCCCCAAATTATTGGAGATGACTAAGATTTTACTAATTTAAATTATGAATAATAGCAATGGATTAGTTGTACCTAATTGTGTTTGACTAAATGATAATTCACTATAGTTATTATAACGATTAAGAGGCATAATTTAATTCTATGTTCTTGTAGATTGACAAATAAGAAAAATAAAAAAATTAAGATCAAATTTAAAAGCAACTCGTCAACAATGTATTTCATTGTCATAATCTCATAAAAACATATAATTATTAGCTAGATTTTATTTTTTATCATGCACATTTCATCACTGTTACCATAGCATAATCACTTTATTTAATCAACATTCATGAACTTGTCATAGGTGATCATTTGTGGTGTGGTTGAGAGTTGAGCTCGTGGTACGTTGGCTAGTGAACCACAATGAAAATGAGGTTTTTGAGTTTATGTAAAAATTTAAAGATTTTAGTTGTACTTGCGTTATTAACTATTTTTTTTTTATAATTGCGTTATTAACTATAACTGGCTTTTAACACATGGAAGAACAATAGTTTATATTGAGATATTTTGCTTGAAAGTTTTAGAAGGTTCATGATTGATCAAGATATTTCAAGTATATGCTAGTAGTATTTGGTAGGAGAATTTAAGATAAATCTCAAATAATCCTAGGTATCTAAAATGAAAGATGATAAATCTAGAAAATATAGATTTTACTAGAAACTATGAATATCCTAGATACTCTAAAAAAATTCATATACAAGTATAAATAAGAATCTACTACGTGGTGTACGAAAATGGAAATGAAGCGATAAAATAAAATATTTTCCTTCCAAAAGAATCACTATCAAACAAAGAACTACAAAAACAAATAAGAAATCAAAAAATAAGGTTGATTTTAATTTTACAATTGATTCAACAAGTGGAATCCAAGCTCATTGATCTTAAGGGGATTAAGTTCAAAAAATGGACTCATCAAATATATCGCTTCCTACACCACCGATTTTCAACAGTGAAGACTACGACTTATCATAACAAATAAGTTATGGAATATTGTTGAAAATAGTTTGGAACAACCGAAAAATGAAGGTGTTCTTATCGAACCTCGTCTAAAGAAGGAGAAAGGTGAATATAAAGAATATATGAAAGCTTTTACATTCCACCAAGCACCGTAACTCAAGAAATCTTCATCGAAATAGTTCCTACGACTACGGCCAAAGAAGCATGGGAGATCATTTGAGAAAAATATCAATGTTTGGAGAGTGTACCAATGGCGGAACAAGAAGAAGAAGAGCGAAGAATTGAGCAACGAATTAATAGTGCTATTATTGTTGCAATATATCAAATACTAAGCCGATTTCATTGACGTTGAATTCTATGTTGAGGATGTTAGAGATAGATTTGGGGCTTGAAAATTTTGCGTTGGATGCTTACAAGAGATTTATTCGCCTCTTCTTGGAAAGACAAATGGATGTTGATGATGATGGTTGCACCTCTCAAAATGCAACAGAGAATTTGGACAAAGATGTCGATATAAGTAAACTAGATGCACCAATAATGCCAACACAAAAAAAGATAAAGAAAGGTCCAAAAATCCAGCAATAAAGATGAAAAAATGACGAATGACTCCTCCATGAGCATTGATACGATCTTCTGGCATCATCTTTATATTTCTTACTTTAGTGGACGTAAGAAGGACCATAATCTTACTTTAGGGTCGTCAGAGCAACCACGATCTCACTTTAGGTGGAGAAAACCATAAACGCATATTCATTCCATAACTATGAAAAGAATACAATGAGTGCTTATATAGAACCCAAACACTAAACAACTAGATAAATATGAAAATAGACTCCTATGGAAATAGAATAACTAAAAGAAAATAATCCTAATAACTATGGTAACATAATAAAATCAGAATCGTAACAAGCACATCACTTGAATCTCCCACAAAATCTAGATCCAATAGGGATATATATGCAAGTTGTCAAATGGCGTTTATGGAGCCATGCAATTACAAAGAAACTTCTCAATAGGAGAAAATGAAATTTGCAATGAAGGATGAGATAATTATGATCAACAATAATCAAACATAGAAAATTGAAAGGCTGAAAGCTAAGAAAGTGCTTCATGCATAAAAGAGTTATAAGACTAGGGGAAATCGAAGTGGCACAATCAACGAGTACAAGATCAGGTTGAATGCCAAAATACATGCACAAGAAACGAGAGTTGCCTACAATGAGCCATTTGCATATGTGGCACATTATAATACAATTAAACACTTCCAAAATTCAAATTTGAGATACATGGATATAAGTTTGGAGTATCAAGAAAAAGTCTCAAGAAGGAGTGTTAAAATGTGAGATATATTGCTTGAAAGTTCTACAAAGTTCATGATTGATCAATATATATGCTAGTAGTATTTGGGAGGAAAACCTAAGATAAATCTCAAGTAATTCTAGGTATTTAAAATAAAAGATGATAAATTTAAGAAGTATAGATTGAACTAGAAACTATGAATGTACTAAATACTCTTGAACATTCCATAGATAAGTATAAATAAGAATGTACTACTCAAATATGATGTAAGAAAAATGAAATGAAGCAATAAAATAAAAAAGGAATCAATCTTCTCCAAATAATTTCAAAAACAAATGACAAATCATAAAATTATGGTTGATATAAATTTTTCAATTGATTCAACCCTCATAAACCCAACAATTACATACTAAAAGCTTTCAAATCCATTAGGCGCAAATATTTATTGATAATTCTCGCAGACAAATACAAGAAGGTATTGAAAATTTCCCAATGCTTTATTAATTTCTGTTCATGTAAAGATCTTAAATATGAAAGTATTTCAAAACCGTAACCACCTTCGGCTGGTTCAGAGCCAGGGAGAATTATAAATGGGAGTAGCCACAGACTTAACCTGAAGATACATATTAAGTGATTCCAAACCCATTTCCCTTCCAAATCCACTCATTTTATAACCACCAAAAGGAAGATCATTGTCGAAAGCGAAATAACAATTGATCCAAATAACTCCAGCCCGAATTGACCTCGATACTCTGTTAGCAATGTTCAGATCATTGGTCATTATGCCTGCTGCTAGCCCATACTTCGTCGCATTAGCTCTTTTTATCACCTCTTCAACCGTCCTACAAAATATTATTTTTTTTTTTTTAAATTCAGCATTGATTGAATGAAAACCTCTAAATAACAATTTGGAAAAAATTGGATGTGCTTACTTGAACTTTAAAACTGACATTACAGGACCGAATATTTCTTCCTTGGCGATAGTCATATCATCCTAGAAACAACAAGAAATGAATGATTTAATCATTTATTTCAAGAATTCTTTATGTTTTGAATGTATGAAAATGTTCGATTTCAGATTCTTACAGAGACATCAGTGAAAATTGTTGGCTCGATATAGTACCCCTTTCTGTCAGATAGCTTACCACCAGTTAACAAAGTGGCACCTTCCTTCTTTCCAATCTCAATGAATTTAAGTACTCTTTCGTACTGATTCTTGTCAACCTGATCGATTAAGTAAAGATTTAATGAGTTAATAGTATTCAAACAAACAAAAAAACCAAAAGGAACCAGAATCGGAAGCATACTTGTGGTCCTTGATGAACATTTGGATCAAATGGATCCCCAACCACCCATGCTTTTGCTTTCTCTACCAACTTAGTAAGAAATTTATCATATATCCCTTCTTGCACAAATACACGAGAACCAGCAATGCAAATTTCTCCCTGGAAGACGAATATTTCCATTACTATATTAGTCTTTTGATTTAAAACCAAGGTTGAAGAAAAGTGGCTTTACCTTGTTAATAAAAGTACCCTGAAGAGCAAGAGACGCGATTTGATCGACATCCACGTCATCAAAAACAATGAAAGGGGATTTGCCTCCAAGTTCTAAGGAAACAGGTTTCAAATTGCTTAATGCTGCAGCTTGCATTACTAGACGCCCTACTTCGGTTGACCCTGTGAAACTAACCTGAAAAACAAGAATGGTTTCAATATTTAAGATAGGTAAAAATACAAGTTATTCTAACAAAACTGAAGCTTTCACTTTCTCATGAGATTGGTATTTCTTTTAAAAATAAAGATATTTTAGATATCATCACCTTATCAATGTCCATGTGGGAACTAATTGCAGCACCAGCTGTTCTTCCATACCCTGTTACAACATTAAGCACTCCATCTGGGAGACCAGCCTGTAGTTGTATCAATAAAAGTATGGAACTTAATACAAATAGGTTTAAATTATCAATAATTATTAATTAGACCGGGTGTATGAGCAGTCCTATAACTATGCAACTTAGGTAAATGTCTCGAACATACCCCAAAATATGTGTAGTTTGTTAGTCATTATATCTCAACGAATGACATGTAATAATTTTTTTTTTCTGTACATAACATACTTCTAATTACAGAAATTTTACAAAATTTAAATTCATTATACCATATTCATAATCAATGCTTATATCTATATTAAACTCAAATGTATTAGTTTAAAATTTCGTCTAACCCCAAGAAGGGCCTTTTAGTGTTGTTTTGGCCCAGGTCTCCACGAAATTGGATCAGAAAAACCAGTGCGTATCTAGTCTCACTCAAAATCAAATCCCTTGTACTATACAAAGCCCTACACAATAAAATATATCAGATCTCAAGCCCTATTAAAAACAATTGATTTCACAATTACGACCTTACTTTTTCCCTCCAAACTCGCATATCAAGATTTCAAAACCTTTAAATCAAATTACACAAATTCAATCCAAATAGTGTTTCAAAGTTTCGTACTTACCAGCTTAGCTAAATGAGCATAGTAAAGAGCTGAGAGAGGTGTTTGTTCGGCGGGCTTGACGACCATGGTACAACCGGCAGCCAAAGCCGGGCCAACTTTCATTGCAAACATATGAGAAGGTGTATTCCAAGGAATAATGTGGCCCACTACACCTATGGGCTCACGGAGAGTATAAGCCTGCATCTCCCTTGACATCTTTATAGTGGTCCCGTGAATTTTGTCGGCCGCACCCGCACAGTAACGCAAGAATTCCACAGCGCCAGGGATCTCCACTATCTTTAAGAAGAAGTATAATTTCCCACCATCAATTGCGTCTAAGGCTGCTATTTCTTCTAAGTTTTCATCAATCAAGTCTGCAAATTTCAAAATTATTTTTCTCCTTTCCTGCAGTCACATGAAATAAATTATGTTATTAAAATTAAAATATTTTCGAAAGCTATGTGCATGTGTGTCAATATAAAGCATTTTTTTGATGCGTCAAGATTTTGAGGATTGGTTTCAAATCTCACCATTAGTGTGGGTGTTTATTTAATTAGTTTCATGGCCAGTTATTTCAATAATTTGAATTTGATTAAACCAAAAAAATAAATTTACCAAATAATGTTAGTAACTTACACTTCCTGGCAAACGAGGCCAGGGGCCATGGTCGAAAGCTTGACGTGCAGCTTTGACAGCCAAATCAATATCTTCTTTGTCTCCTTCTGAGATTTTTGCTATCACTTCTCCCGTTCGTGGATCTATCGTATCAAATGTTTTCCCTGTTCATTTTCTTTCATGTTAAAAACCAAAAAAAAAAAATTCTCCTTATTTTATCACTTAATTAAAATGACACATAATTAACGAGCGGAAGAATTATTTCGTGCACCGTCTTAATTTTCATAATAATACAATACAAATATACATTGAAGTATTATGATGACTTCTAAAATGGGTAGTTGTATTATCATCTTGTTTGGTAGGTTAACGTACTATTAATATGCAATGTGATTGTAAGTCCCTGAAATTGACAGGTTTGGTCCTATTGAAACGTGATTACTGTTTTTTTTTTTTTTTTAACTTAGTGTCCAAGCTTACACTAGACTAATCATGATTCTCATAACATTTGCCCTAGAACCCTGAAGGATGTAAATCACGGGATGTGCCTCCACCAAGCATCGGGATCCACCATACTAATGTACACTTTACGCACAAAAAAATCTTAACCACAAATAACCCTTAGACAAACTCATGAAAATGTTTTTTTTGGTACTATCGCTTGCTACGATGTTTTAATGCCAACATAAATTTACATAGTCACATTGAAAAGAGTGTGGTCCTGTTTTTCAGTATTGCACGTGGAATTGGACTCGAAGAGTTAAATTTGGTAGAATTGGTATTAAAAGATTTATCATATGAAGTTATTATCAAGTTTTAAACATTGACTCACGTGATCTTATATAATATTATCAAGTTATAATTGGAAAAAATCAATTAAATTATTTATTATAATTTTTTAAATTATGTCAAATTAACCAGTAAAGTGCATTAAGAAACACAGCATTTCAATACTTCATTAAGAATTCTTCTTCTTCTTCTGTTTTTGGAAATAATATGAAAAAGAAAATCAAAGAGCTGTAGAAAACAGAATTTTTAAAGAAAAAATTAATACGAATAACTGTATCGGACTATTGGTCATGTTTAAAATTTACTTAATAAATTAAAGAAACAAATAGTTGGTAAATTTGGAAACACATGCTCAACACTCATGACGCTCACACAATCACGTCTGGAATCCTCAAAACAAAAATCCCAAAAAAACCAAAAGTTTGCGTCGTTGAACCGCCGGGCCAAACGGGGCCTTAAATTCAGTCAAAAAAGCAAGTTCTCTGTTTTTTCCTTCCTTTTAATTGTGAAAATCGAAGTAAAAAAATCGAAAAAGAGGAAAACAAAAGGTAGATTCATCCAATTTAACAATTGAATCTTAGAAAATGAATCAAATAGTAAAAAGCAAAAAATAACCTGATAAAGATTCGACGAACTCTCCATTGATGAACAATTTTGTGAATTTGATTTGAGGAATCTTGACGTAAGAAGATTCCACACCGTCTCCATTGCTTTCAGAGCTCATTGTTTTGATTATTATTTTTCTCTTCTGTGTTTCCTGATTTATACGGAGTTCACGTGTAGGGAAGCAACCTTGTTATGTGCTTAAATAGAGGAAATGAGAAGATTATTCGATAATGGGGGTGGTCCGACTTAGAAACAATAAAGGAAAAATTATGAGAAGATTCTAATCTCCAGAACTGTCCTAGCTGTTGGGGTAAATTAGCAGTAACTGGATAGAGTAGAAATAGAATCAATTTGAATTATTGATAAATTAAATGAGTTACCAAAAAAAAACATTTTTATTCAAATTTAACATATTCAACTACAATTATACCCGGATTTTTGCTAAATAAGAAATACACACACGGGGTTTGCTATTTAGTAATTAGAGATAACATAAGGGTATTATGATTTCTACTCAAAGATAAACCCAGTATAAGAAAATGCAAATGGTAGATCTCCCTTCATTTCTATAATAGCATTCTTTAGATGAACTTTTGTGACCGTTTTAATTTCTTTGAGTTTTGGTTAAAGAAGAAAAATTAAAACGCAGATTCAATGATAAAGAAGGCAAAATTTCAAAAATTAATCGTGTAACTTTATGATCCTTTTAGAAATAGTCATTTTATTATACCAAACGTATCACCAAATTTCAGTTTTAATCATATGCATAGTAAATATGTTCCTCTAACTTTCAATAAGTTTTAATTTTCGTCCTATAATTACATTTGGTCTTATTAAAAAGTTTGTAACTGCGGAATAAAAGTTATTTTTTTACTTATTAAAATCACATAGGAGTATTATAGTCCGTACAAAAAGTTCAAAAATATAAATATTTTTATAATAGTAGAGATAGTGACAGAGAACATCTGAATTATATTTTTTTCTTAGACTAATAACAAATCAAATGAGTTTACTATGGACTCATATCCTTTTACGTTGGTTGGGCCGATGAAGCCTTAGTCAAGTGGTACCAAAAATTACTTTAGTCTGATCTGAATTTTATAAGATTCGAATTTCAAATCGGTACCAAAATTTTGGTCGATTTTCAGAGGAAAATTTGAATCCGCTGAAGACTTCACTTTTAAAATCTTTACAAAATCTCAATTTACAAAAAGTTTTTAATATGACATAATCATTCAATTTAGTTACGAGTTCAAAGTTTCCTCTGTTAGAAAATGAAAACCCACCTATTTGACCACCTGATTAGCATACTCGTATAATATATGGAATAAAAGTATTGGTAATACATCAAATTAATTCATGCATTACCTAAGAATTCAAGTATCATGAATAAATAAGTATTTGCTCATGGCTTGATGTTGTACATTTACGAGATTATAAAACTTTTTAATCATGTAGGGTCTCTCATAATTTGGGATACACACAGACCAAATTGGATATAATTTACGGCCCAGAATTTGCTTACCTTATTTATTCTCGTGGCCTATTTCTCCTTTGACTCTTTGGGCCAAACTAAAGAGATCATGGACCAGATTTAGGCAGATCGGTCTATCAAGGTTGTCATCAAGTTTTCAACTTCTTCATTGAAAACATTGAAAATTTTTATTTTTGAATCAGGCGAAACGAAAATAAGATGTAATTCTGAAATTATTTATTTGCCTTGAACTCTGTTATTTTCCTAAATTTAGTAACTTTTATTTCAATTTTTCCTTTTTTTAGAAACATTTCCGAATAGTCTCTAAAAATTTTCAATTTTTGGCTGACCGAAACGAAATTTTGACCCATGGTTGCCATTAGGAAAATATCAATAATTCAATTTATATTTAGTTCAATTTATTAAGGTTTTTGTCGACTTAGAAATGCAAAATTATAAAAAAAAGTCCCAAACTAATAAGTGATTTTAGGATTTTCGTTTCAAGTTTTATCAATTAGTCAAATCCGTCCCGTAATTTTATATTTTTTTGGAATATCGTCGAACTTGCCACAGGAATGATTACGTGTCATGGCGTGGCAAATTTTATCATAAACAATTATATAAGATTGCAGAATTTATCTCAAACTAAATTTTAATTTTTCGTCCCAAACTATATCAATACACCCATAATTGAAATGACACGGGGAAAAAGTATTCGTTCCAAACAAATTATAAATATTTATTATTTATTAATACAAAAAAATGCACAAAATTTTCCTAATGAACTAAGATAAGATTTTTTATCTCAAAAGCGCACGGGAACTCAAAAAATCCATACTATTTTTCTCTAAAAAAAATTCATGGCAATTTAATTCCATGTGATATTCATAATGTTCAATTTACCTCATTGTGTTATGATAATGTGGAAGTTTACCCCCTGTGTTGTGATAAATACAATTTACCTCCTGTATTGTAATAAGTTTAGCAATTTACCCCCTATCTTATAAAATACTTTGCATACTCACTCTCAATTTATGCAATGGAGTTACACTCTCCGGTTCTAGAGGATAAATTACTTTTTAAAAAATTTCAAGGGGGATAAATTGCTCCTTCTCAAATTACAGGGGATAAATTGAACATTATGAATATCAAGGGAATAAATTGTCATTAGTCCTTAAAAAAATAAAAGATTAATCGTCATTTTCATTAAATTAAAATTTTAATAATGGACTAAATTCATCCAAAATGATAAATTGTGAGACGATATTCGGCCAATTAATATAATTTGGGACTAAAATTCAAATTGTGTAATTAGTTTGAGACAAATTCTGCAATTTTATATAATTAGTCATGCTAAAATTTGTCACGTTATGTCACGTAAGCAGCCATGTGAAAAGTGTGACGATTCCAAAAAAATATAAAATTACGGGACTTATTTAACTAAGTGGTATAATTTGAAAAGAAAATAAAAAATCACTGATTAGTTTTATGATGCACGGATACTTCAAAGAATTATAAAATGTCGTGTCGGATACTTCTTGGATACGAAACTCCTCGGATACTCGTGGGATACCTATTCGACACTCCATGTGGCATGTCTGTAAATATAATTACAAAGAAAAAATGGACACACGTATTGGATACTTACTTTGACGTATCTAACACATTTCATATTCTGAATTTTGCTAAGTCATCACAATTGACAAGAAAAATGTAAGACGTCAAAGCACACTTTGTATTATATACAATTACAATACAAGATACTTTGTCTACAACGGGACATGTTTTATATAACATAATAAAACAATGAACATATAATTAATAGTATTAAATTACAAAACAAATTTCTTTTCTAAAAGTTATGCAATTTAGTGCTTATAAAACTTAACTTGATCTATTTCAATATGAATGAACATATAAATATATTATTTTATTTTTTTCAATACATAAACATATAAATATATATTTTAGATATATATTAATGTCGTATCGTGTCCAATAAATTTTAAAAATTTCATGTCTTCGTATCTATATTGTGTCATATTCATTTCGCCGTATCCGTATCTGTACAATATAGGACTTTTAAACGTTTTATGTAATTTTGCCCAGATTGGATATAATTTACGGCCCAGAATTTGTTTACCTTATTCGCTTGGCCTATTTCTCTTTTGACTCTTTGGGCCAAACTAAAACGATCATGGACCAGATTTAGGCAGGTTGGTCAATCAAAGTACGGTTGTCATTACTCATTAGGAAGTTAATTATTCAATTTATATTTAGTTCAATTTATAAAGGTTCTTGTCGACTAGAAATTATGAAAATCAATAATTAAAATTTTATGTAATAAATCTAAGTTGTTCTGATTCGTGAATGTTGATATTATGTATTCCACAATAACTAAATAAATATTATACATATTATGAAAATAAATAATAATAATATTTTATCAATCAGTTTACATGATATTAAAAATTAAATTCATTACATAAGATTAAAGGGAAATACCATAACATCGTTAAGATGGTTTATTCAGTTTTAATAATGAATATATTTATTTAAAGGAAATGCCAATATAGAATTCCCATCTCAGTAAGAGGAAAATGTAACAAAAAAAAATGAAATTACAATGAATTAACTAAATTTCGACATCCCAAAAAAAAAAAAAGATAAAAAAAATCATTAGTAAGATTAGTGAATTAAATAAGTAATCGCAAGCGCAACAAGTAGGAGGAAATACGCAACCCCTTGGTCAATCAGTATACCTGTGCCTGCATCACAGAATGAAAAATAGAAATTCAAAATTAAATGTGAAAAAAACTAGGGTTCCAATTGAATTCATACAAGAATAACTAAGCTGAGGGAACAAAAATTGAACGATAAAGAAAAGGAGAGAGAAACTAACCGTCGCTGGAAGGAGCAATTGGCGCAGGTGAAGGCGCCGCCGCCATGCCTTGTGCGTAGCTGTATTGGGAGAGTGCCACCAATATAAAACCGATTATGGTGAGAGAGGAACATCTCACGACGGAAATTGAATTCATATTTTCTTTTGAATATTCAAATCACTGAAAATCGAAAAAATTGAAAAATTGTTGGAATGAGTATGAGTTTGGAGGGTATATTATTCTTATATATATATACTAAAAGGTTTGGTGGTGTGAAGGATGAATTTTCTTATAACGCGGGACCGAGTGAAAAACACGTTTTTGAAGGAAGTTGGTCAAAAGTCGAAAAGTATATTTTACTCGGCCGGGGTGGTTCATGTAACTCGGTGATAGGTGGGCGTGTCACGTGTGGCCCGATAAGGCTTCTGGACCTTAAAGGAGCTTCTAGAATCATAAGACTGTCAATTCAATTTGGTTTCAAAGATCTCTTTAGTTTGGAGAGAGAGGATTTAAGAGTGAAAAAGTTTATTTCTAGTAGTCCGATTTTAGATGGACTTGAATTCTAGTAACTATCTAAGGATTTCAAACTTATCAAATGATCCAACAACTTAGGATTTCAAATTTATCTTCAATTCGAAATGATCCAACTATTATTAAGGAATCATGCATGCTATTACAAATTTAAAATTCATAGCTCCAAATTTCAGTCTCTGAATTCAAATGAGGCGGCTTGGTTTGTATTTATTCCGTGGAACAAGTGGAGGATTTTAGCGATTTTGATAAATTAATCTTTATATTTTCCCAAAAAAAATATTTGTTATACACTCTGCATTTTCCAAATGATACATGTCATTTTTGTACATACTATCAACTTGTATATTTTTGACAAATAAAAAATTTGTATACTTGTACATTGCTCATCAAATAAATTGTAAAGACAAATCAAATAAATCCACCATTCCCCCTTGTATAAGACATTTGAAATTTCGAGAGAAGAGTGCGTTACGGGACCAAATTGTAAAGATGAACTATATATACTACTTTCTGAATTTGCAATGACAATTCAAAACTAAAAATTTAGTTTCAACTCTCATGTCGATAGTATTTATATAAAGATGAAAACTAAGTAATGTTTTAAATTCTTTTAAATCAATCCCGGCCCCAATAATTAATTTGATTAATTAATTCCTATATATATCTATATCCCCTGCTTTAGATCCAAACCCAGTCTCAAATCTGCTTTCTGTATCACAACAACAATAGTAATAAAATTAAGAAGAGAATAATAAAAGAAAAAGAAATCTGTGCATGCTTAATTGAAAAGGAAGGAATTAAGGTAGTCAATATCCATTACATGCTTATTATATAAACATTCGCAACACAATTGATATGATGTTAATAAAAAAAAAAAAAAAAAAAAAAAACTAAGTAGATTTATCTGATTTGGGTGAAATAGGTGGAGGCGCAGTAGTACCAGAAGAAGACATTGATTTTGATCTCTTAAACGACGTCGTTGAAGTGCCGGAACGATGAAATCTGCACCTGAACGAACCTTCGTGTGTGGTTGGGGAACACAGGCACTGTCCTCCTGAACTTGGTGAAATTACAATATTGACACTACTTCCATCTTTGGAATCATGAGATTGAGATATTGATGTAGTAGTAGTAGTAGTAGTTACCACACTCAATTTATTGCTATTGCTATTGCTATTGCTAGAAGCCATTTTCATCTCTAACTATAAACTAGTTATGAATGAAACCCTAAATTATACATTTGATTTGATTTGATTTGATTTGATAGTAGGAATAGATAAATGTTATGTTCTGATAAAAAAAAAAAAATGAATTTCAGATAGAGGGATTACTTCTGCGTGCTTCAGGTGTTTTGGTGCTTCAGATGTATCGACGGCCGTTGAGATTTTGTGGGCCGGGCTTTTCAATAATCTTTGACTTGTGTGCTATTTCTTCATTGGCCCAACTGATAAGATTTTATGGTTGTTCATTTGGACTGTCCACACAGAATTAAACTTATTTTATTCCCATCCTGTTGCACTCCAATTTCATATCATTACAAAACCCTTTCTTTAAATGGGGCCCCAACCTTCAATATTATCTTATCTCAATGGTATAAATAATTATAATTGCGTGCCGTCAACTTCCATTGCAGTTTTCTAGCGCCCAAAGTTATCCATATTTTATTGAGTTTCTTCCATATAATCTTATTTGAACTCGTTATCGTTATACAAATCAAACAAGTTTAAACAACATTTCTCATAGAATAACATTTGAAATTCGACTCAATAAATTATAAAATTGACAGGACATGTGCAAAAATATCAAATTACTCTATTTGAGTTCTGTTCGATTAACAATAATATCAAACTTATACCCAATTTTAAACTAAATACGAAATTCAAATCAAACTTTAACAACTACTGGAGAGGGTTATCTTTAAACAAAATAGGGTCCCGTATATATTTAATTCGAAGTGTAGTTGTGGGTGCACTAGGCAAATACTACAAAAATTCAGTTATTTAAAATGTATAAAAGTTCCACCTCCTAAAGCCTTGTCAATTTTAGTAATGGCATTTCCTTTGGCAAGGCAGTAGGGGGTGTATTTCAATTATATTGGTCAACCGCAGTAGAAGAGTAAAATTTGTTGTCTAATTAAATTTTGTCAAATTTGAGAGATAATGCAAATTATATTAAATCTCATCAAAAAAGGTAATTGTACGTAGGAAATTTTTTATGCAAGGCAAGATTTGCTAGGAAATTTTTACAAAATGCAATATTGCATTGAATATCATGTTCAAAGCAAGAATATATATATATATATATATATATATATATATATATATATATATATGTTTCTTGTCATTAAAGATATTAAGAGCCAAGCAAATCGCGACACGTCATGAAGAGAATTTTACAATATCTTCAAATCCCACCTATAAATATGGGTTCGGGATATTTGGCTGACTAGCCTTACTCCAAATGTTTTTTGCGAAACTAGCCTTTTCTTTTTCTTTAATAATAATTAAATTTAATTAAACATAATAAGTCTAATTAATCTAATAACAATAATACAAAACACCTATAAAATTCATTTTTACTCACAATTCAAATTCCAGAATTTCTCTAACTACCAAAAAACTCTATATATTTTATCCCAGTTTTTGTCACTTGTGTTAATGCCGTTTGTCACTTGGGCGCCCAAGTGACTCGGCGGCAATGTTGCTTGTCACTTGGGCGCCGAAGTGATCAGGCGGCAATGCCGCTTGTCATTTGGACATCCAAATGACAAGTGACAAAAATTCGGGATAATTTTGTAATTTTTCAGTTAATTTAAAGTTAATTAATAACATAATCTAAGTAAGGCTATTTTTACAAACAAAAAATTGAAAAAGCTAGTTTTACAAATTAAACTTTCCATAAGGTCATATATGCAAATGACTCTATGGGTCATCTCCAAGATGAAAATCACACGAGTCATTTGCATATATGGCCTTATGAAAAATTTAATTTGTAAAATTAGCTTTTTCAATATTTTATTTGCAAAAATAGCCTTACTTAGATTATGTTATTAATTAACTTTAAATTAACTGAAAAATTATAAAATAATCCCGAATTTTTGTCACTTGTCATTTGGATTGCCAAATGACAAGCGGCATTGCCCCTGATCACTTGGGCACACAGATGACAAGTGACATTACCGCCGAGTCACTTGGGCTCCCAAGTGATCCGGCGGCAACAATGTCACCGAGTCACTTGGGCGCCCAAGTGACAAACGGCATTGCCACCACGTCACTTGGGCGCCTAAGTGACAAACGGCATTGTTGCCACCGAGTCACTTAGGCGCCTAAGTGACCCGGCGGCAATGTCGCTTGTCACTTGGGCGCCCAAGTGACTCGGCGGTAATACAAGTGACAAAATATTTAGAGTGATTTTTGTAGTTAGAGAAATTTTGAAATTTGAATTGTGAGTAAAATGAATTTTATAGGTGTTTTGTATCATTATTATTAGATTAATTGATTAATTAGACTTAATTATGTTTAATTAGATTTAATTGTTATTAAAACCAAGAAAAAAGAAAAAGAAATTGTATTGTATATGTATATGTTGTTAGTTGCTCATTAATTCTAACAACATATACATATACAATACAATTTCTTTTAAACCCTTGAAAAACCAAAAAAAAAAAATACAATACAATTTCTTTTAACCTCAATAAAACTAGTACGATACTCACACTTATAGGTCAATGAGTATATATGGTCAACCAAAATTATTATATATTTTCTCTTGGTAATTGTATCTGAACACTTCAACTGAATTGATTACTACGAATTTTTGTGGTGTTTAACCTAAAAAACTATATTAACTTTAATGTGCAAAAGAATTAGAAAAAATTTAACATTGATCTACAAAGACATGTAATTCCAAAATAATATAAGATATAACAATATAAAATTATAATAAGAATGAAGTTAGATAAGCATGCAAAAGCGTGACCTAGGCTTCAGAGTCATGGTCACGCCTTCCTTTAAAGCTAGCACAGCACAGAATCTTAGGTAAATTTATGGAGTAGTATTTTTGTTTTGTTTTTATGATAAAAGATGGTTATTATTTAATTTTTGGGGTGAAACG
Organism: Penstemon eatonii; assembly: GCA_038501285.1. NCBI lineage: Eukaryota > Viridiplantae > Streptophyta > Magnoliopsida > Lamiales > Plantaginaceae > Penstemon > Penstemon eatonii. Next base: position 75,561,724 of record CM076710.1, read on the forward strand.
AAAAAAAAATGTGTAACTACTAAAGCATAGGCATAGAGCATTGGATGCTCTTTAGTGGGGACTTCATTGAATACCTAACTAATGAAAGACAAATTAAGAAGCTATTGGTATTTGTAGGAGACCACCTAAACTATATTATTGGATGACTCTTTCTTTTAGGCGTTAACAATAAATGTGAACGAGGAGGTACACTTCTAAACACAAATGGGTAATTGGTCGGTCTATAGGAAGATACTAGTTCTCGGAATATTCTTGCATAGACCTGGTCTATGAGATTATAGACCTTGTGGTGGTAAATAAGTCACATTATACATTTTGAGAGCATGACATCATCAAAATATATGATGTGACTTATTTAACACCACAAGGTCTATGAAAATCTCATAGACCAGGTCTATACAAGAATTTTCCCTAGTTCTCACGATGTGGCAAATCCATGTACAAATACCCATTGGGAAATATTCTCATTTAATGTGTCTGACGTGCTTTGACTTAATCTTCTTCGCACACGCATTAAGTGGACATTCAGTTGAAATTATCCAACTACAGTTCTTGAATCAACAATAAAACTAAAGTACATGCATAAGCTACAAAATCACCAAGATGGTGAAGTAGTACAAGGAGAGCCTGATGAAGATGACAAAATACCCTCATTATAATTGCTGATCGAGTCACTACCCGTAGTACAAAGCGAACGAGCATCTCTCAAACAAATCGAGGACGCCTCAGCTGGAACCAAAAGCCTTTTCATCGGAGTCAATGGAGGTGTGATTACATCCGCAGCCGATGAAGGACTAGAAACCGCTGAATTAGTACCACCGGTCGAAGAACCAATTGTCTCTAACCGGGAAGGTGATGTCTCTGGCGTTTCAAACGGCGTATTATCCGCAATATTGCAAACTAGCCTAATGGCTTCGTTATCGTAAATTGGATTGCATATGTACATCAGTTGTTCTCCATCATGGCGAGAACTTGTACTTGCGGAGGGTAGATAGAGTTGTTCAACCGGCCATGGATCAAACGGAGGAGTCGAGGATTGGGGGAATTGTTTTTCCAAATCGACTACCTTGTTTGTGTCTGACACGGTTGGGAATAGGAAGTTTCTTGGTGCTTGGAGAACTCCTTGCGAGTAGAAGGTGAGGAGGGATGGAGCATTCGGTTGCTGAGGCGAGTTTCCGACAGCATTGTTCGTGGCCGTAGTGTCTTTCTTTCGACTGCTTCTTCGTCGGCCTAACAAGAGAGAGCAATAAAGCTCAGCTAATAAAAATAAAACAAGGCCTAACACAATGGCAAGAATCACAACCATTAACACTGTTGCTCCCATGATTAACTTTGAAGTGCCCTTCATCTCTCTCTCTCTCTCTCCCTCTCTTGTGAAAAGTAGTTGGGGAATGTATATATGCAAGTAAAAGAAAAGCTAAAGAATTGGCGGGAAAATTGTACTGGGGATGGGGCTTCAGGACAAGCGAAGAACTTTATTAACGTTATTTTTGGCAGATTTCCCCAAAAAAGCATTCTTTTGTTTGTTGGCATTGTGAAACCAGACAAAGTTTTGCATCGATTGAATTAAGACACCAATGACCTTGCGAGTACTAGGTCAAAGGGGAATCAAGCTTTGACTGAATCAAGACAAATTTCTTCAGACCAAGTGTAGCTAGCTAATAGGATTGTTAGCCAGGGCACCAATTGTCCCGTAGCCAAGGCGCGAGGTCAAGTCGTAGTTCAATGTCGTGAATGCTCGCATGTGAAAATGCACTATAAAGCTAGGGTATGCGACTTTTCTAATACCAATTAGTAGCGTCTGTATTCTACAAGGACAATACCATTTATCACAAGCTGTAAAAAAATCCGTTCCATCTAGATAACAATCTGGAGTTGGAGCCATGGGATACATTACACATCCTCCATAAATTATTATACTGTATCTAATACAACTCACACGGATACAATATACATTCACATTCATCCTGATTGTGTAAGAATTAATATAATATAATAATCTTCGGAGCAAGAATCATAGAAATCTTTTGTATACTATGTTTACTCAAATTTTATCTACCCCTCAGGGCAGCAAATCTGGCAGCTAAATCATCATAGTCGGGTAATTTGGGATGCACGTGTCGTGCCTGATTATCTGCCTGGAAAGTATTCGCACGAGTAAAAACCTTTTTCGATTCTTGTGAATCAGTTTGCTCCTTTGGAAGAGAAACAGATCTTGTGGGAGGCGGAGCCACTTCATACTTCACTTTGCGCACATCTCTGATTCGATCACGAGATGATTCACCAGCATTAGTACTTTTAATATATTTCCTCACTTTTTCAGCATCATAGCTTGATGGCTTCTTGCTGTAATGAATCAAAAGTTTATCTATAACCTTTTCGTCTTCTTCCTTCCTACCTTGCTCCTCGTCAAACCATATCTCCAAGCCTTTTCTAGAAGGTTCCTTTCTCCTACTACTTGAACTACTTCTTTTTGCAGTGCCAACTTCTTCAAAACTACCCTTGACATCATAGTCGGATGATGATTTATGGTGTTTTTTCCGAACTGAAAGCGGTTTTGGTACTGGAATTTTCTCACCATGATGAGCTAGCTCTTTTTCCAATTGTCCATCTAGATAAGAACCAGCTTGCTTAGAAGCCGAAGGTCCTGAACTGGCCAAGTGCTTATCTTCTTTTGGCTTAGTACAAGGAAGGAGAGCAATATTGCCTTTTGCTTTGACATACGGTGGGGGAAGGGCATATGTCGAACAAGATTTCAACCCATCAGATTCTTCCTGTGGCTCTTTTCTTGTAGAGATACGTTTGTTATTTTGGTTGGAATGTTCGCCATTTTCAAATTTTCCCGGATTTTCTGCATAATTTCGAGCAAATTCTCCTTTTTTACCAAGCAATGCTTCTGTGCCTTCTAATTTGTCTGGATTGTAGATTCCATTACTATGTCGAACATTATCCAATATTTTCCCATGGGATGATGAACTGTTTGGCTTCAATTCTTTAGCGCCATTCTCAGTAAAATAAGAATGCTTATCTTCGGTCTGTCTGTGCCTTCTTCCGTGAAATAAAATTTTATCATCTCCATGTGAGCTACTCTTCCCTCTGCACTCCTTCCCCGGCCTTTGTTTGAGTAAATCAGCTTTCTTTACATCTACCTGGAAATCAAGTACCCAGATGAAACCATTATAAAAATCATTACAAAATAAGTTTATTTGCATTGAATTAGGTTATTAATGTTCTTTTTCTTAACAGACAGAAAATCATAAATGAACCAAATATGTACCTTTGTCACTATTGAAGGAGCAGCTATCCTCTGTTCAAATCCCCTCGAATCCCACTTTATTGAAAACTCTGAAGCTATATCTTGCAATACCTGGAGTTTCTTTGTTGTTGTATGAGCCTTTGAAGATAGTTTCTCAATGAACTAGCCATCATAAATCAAGCTCGTTGGAGGTGGAAACAAAATGAAATAGATTACTAAAACCATTTCTTGAGAATATATACAGGAATGTTACCTTCTGATTCACATAAACATCCAAACAACTCCCATATCTCTGTTGAAATACATCCCGGAGGTCTCGCAGTTCAGGAAGATCAGATAACCTTGCAGCAGCAAACATCAGTGTCGAAATAGCCTCTCTACATTCTTCAGGGCACTCCCTATCAACAAACCAATTAAATATTTCATTTTCTTCAAATTTATCTTTGTTACTAAGCTGTAGGGGTGGATTGTTTTCTAACATAACAAATACTCCCTCCATTTACGCTCAAATTTCCTTACACGCATTGGCACAAACTTTTAGTTGTGTGTTTAGAAGAGATATTATGCATATTTTCAGAAACAAAATTTCGTGTTTCTGCTGTAGACTTTTATGATTAGTTGCCAATTTTCAGTTTAAATCAAAAAAGTTATGACAAAAAAAGATAATTAGGCAACCATACTACAGAGAAAGATAAAGCGTTTGCTAGCACATAGGTTCAAGATCTACACACACGCATACAGATACATGCAACATTTACTAGTGAAACAGAATACACAGTCACAATGCAAGAAATGAAATAAAGCTGTTTTAGACATGTGAATAGATCATACCCTTGTTTCTCCATTCTTGAAAGCTGCTTTACTATATACTCACATGATTGCTCAAGATAATCATAGCAGGACAAGAGGTTGATTCCAGCAATATATTCTTCAGTCTGTTCCACAAATCAAAACATGATATGTAGGCGAAGGGTAAAAGTTAGTTTCCGGCCTCTTAGTTATGACGAAAATTCTTGTTAACATGACACTCTTAGTTAGCTAACCACTTAGTTCAGTCACATCATGTACTAATAAAGTCACTTCGCCTAATATGTTCAGTCAAGCTTCCATGTATATTACATATAAGGATGACCTATAAAACATGACACGATACAAACAGGGGTCATCAGAAATTCCAAGTGACCTAGGATGAAGCATTTTTATTTTATAAAAGAATGGGTAAACCGTAATTACCTCATACATTAATTTATATTGTGATTTGTTATTGTTCCTAAGAGGTTGAGGACATCTACTGTAATCCTTATAAGCAGCACTAACTATTGAATGCACATCTTCATTGTGTTCCTCAATCTTGAGACCTTGTAGTACCAATAAAAAATAAAATAAAAAAGCCTAGCTCATGAACATGGAATTACAGTTTCATGTTTCACATAAGGATTTCCATAAATAGATTGCCAAGCTAAAAAAATTGACATTAATCAACAAAAAAAAAAAAAAAAAAAAAGCAAACACAAGTTAGAAATTAGAAAGACAAGCAAGCAGTAGAATATTACTCTGTGATATGCGTTTATCTCAAGGCCATCAGAAAGCAGGTTGACCAGATCTTCTTTTAGGAACCTCTGTTTCGCCTCCGCTCTCCTCCTCACTACCTCAATCCTTGCCCTGCTCGCCTTAATCAAAGTTTTGCTGCACACACACACACAATATAACTAACAGCAATAAAAGAACAAAAATCAAAGACAGACAGATATGCAAAGAGATCAGACCATTTGAAGCTGAACCCACGGCCCAATAAACCGTCCATCATTTTGAATCTGCGGTATGTCCGTCCGTTTCTCTTGGAAACCGAGACACAAGTAAAATTATCAAGAGGTAAAAAGAAATAGAGAGATGATCAGGAAACTGGGTCTGCCATTATTGACAGTTTAAACGAAGCTACTACTATAAATAAAATGCGTATCATTTGATTTGAAGCGTTACTCACACAGCTGCGTGTATTATTACTCCATATTAATTACCACTTCATTCTATACCTCTTATCTTATACTCTGTAGGGAAATGAGGACTGGAAGGAACACGACAAAGCAGTCAACGTATTTTCAAACTGCCTCTCTTATCCACTATTTCCAATATATTTTTCTAATAATAATTAATTACTAATATACGTTAGTAAATTATAGAAAATGCTTTATTAGAATGATTCTACCTAATTTATAGTATATTACTATAAGGTAAGCTTAACGGATTGCTCGTGATATTTTTATATCTTTTGTAAGGTAAATTTAGTAATTTCATTTGTACTGGTAATAACGTCTTTTAGTATTTAATTATTAGGTAACATAGTCAATTTGTTCTTTAATTAAGTAATTCCTTGGAGTAGTTTTCATTCCAAACCTGTCATCGAGCTGTCTACTGACTCTCATGGATTAAATTTTTCATTTTTTTTTATCGAAAATATTGTAATATTTTTTTCTTTAGTCAATAGAAATGAAAATAAGGCGTAATTTTTGTTTGCCTTAAACTGTATTATTTTTTTAATTTAATAATTTTTCCTAGTTTTTTCAAAACATTTTCGAAAAAGTTTCAAATATTTTAATTGTTCGAAACTTTACTCATTACAAAATTTGATTCATGCTGACTCTAGAAATGATAATGCTCAAGTATCCGGCCTATCACTAAACATGTGTATGTATTTCTATTTTGTTAGAATTATTTTGTACGAAATATTATTTATGTCCCAGAACTATTCAAATTTTGTTTTATGATTTATAAAACATCTCTTTTTCAGATTACTAATTATCAACCATTACCCTAATTAAAAACTACAAAAATCACAAATATTTATAAGCCTAGTCTCTATCTCTATCTCTTCTCTATTTCTATCTCTATCTCTATCTCTATCTCTATCTCTACTATTATAAAAGCATAAATATTTCTTAACTTTTTTGTGAAGACTAAAATACCCCTATTTAATTTGTAAAGTGATATATAATTAAATGATAAATATATAAAAGATTAAAAGTAATTGAAGAGGTATAATTAGACATGAAGTCTTATTATATTTATCTTCTACATAAACTCCTAAAATTTATAAATTCTCTTTTACATGACTTTTTGTAATTTTAATCTTACGAAAACACTATTATTTTAAATAGCCCCTAGAATATATATAAAAATTATTATATTTTAGCATCAATATTTATTTAAGTAAGAAAATGTTAATTTAAATATAAAAATTTAAAATGAAATTCTCTTAAATATCATTACGTTACAAAAAAAAATTAAAATTGAATCGCATCTTACTATGAAAGAATTTCAAGACATGCATAACCTCTATATAATTCTTTTCGTGAAAAACGGGTGAAATTCTTAAAAAATTATTAAATAGATAAAATATAATCATTGAAACATGTGAAATCAATGAAAATTCGGGTGAAATTGATGAACAGTGGCAAAGTTGATGAAAATTTGGTTGAAAATGATAAAAAAAAATAAAAAATAAAAAAAACTCTAAAATCGATGAAATTTCATGAAAAAAAAAAAGATGAAATCGGTGAAACGACAATAATAGTGAAAAGCATGTGAAATCAGTGAAATTTGAATAAAGTCGTCGAAAACGGGTCAAATTAATAAATTTAGGTGATATTGGTGAAAAGAACATGTGAAATCAGTGAGAAAATGTGTAAAATAGGTGAAAAATAAGGCGAAACAGGTAGAAAATTAATTTAAAACGGATAAAACAAGAGGACAAATTGTAAAAATAATGAAAACAAGTTATAATTGATAAAAATGGGTAAAATGGGAAAAAAATACTAAACTGGTAAAAATGAATGAAATTGGTGAAAAATGAAATAAACTAAAAACTAAAGAATTAAATAGGTAAAAACGAGTTAATTTACTTTATTTTATGGCATTTTGAATAACATGTGAGAAAAAATGAATATAGTTACATTTTTTTAAAATGTCAGGAATTATAAATGTTAATCATACTGTTTAGTGACATTTTAGTATTATTATAACATTTTATAATGTTACCTCATGTTATGATAATGACATTTAACTTTTAGCCACACTGGCAGTTTGAAAAATGTCGTTACATATAAAATGTCACTAGAAAAGTGTTATATGTAACAGTGTTGCTAAATATATCAATGTCACAATTGTAATTAAAAATAACATTATAAAATATCACTATAGATTAAAAATGTCACTAATCAGTAAAATGAATATTTATGATTTGTGACATTTTTCAAAAACATGACTATATTAATATTTTGTGATATTTTCTTTAAAATATCATCAAGCATGGTGCCACCATAGATCATATTTGTCGTAGAATTTTACTATAACTTATAAAAAATACCAATGAAATTAATTATACACGTACAACGTACGTGAATTTTCCTAGTTAAAGAAAAATGGAAATGTTTAGGACATGCAAAGGAAAAGGCAGTATAAACTTTGAGGCGTGATTATTAGCATAACGAACAAAGCGTAAATGGATTATCTTAAAAAACCTATTCAAATCAAGTCTTGTATGCCAAATCATATATGGATGAACTTCCAATGCAGAAAGGAAAAAGCAAATTCAATAACCAGCCAATAATGTTCCAGAAGAAGAAAAAAGTGTCAGGATCATAGAACAAAGTCTACAATCTAAGTCCAACTAATAATATTGGAAATGTAAGCCTAAAAATCAATCAAATAATGACTTGAAGAAGCACTTGTGAATATTAAATGAAACCACTCCACTCTTTAAGATCATCAAATCAGCAACCAAAATCGGTGGGAAACTCTCGCCTATCGGATGTTGGATTTCCTCTTCTTTGACAAGCATTTTCGGGTAAGAGACAACTTGGACCTTACAGGTACATTGTCATCCTCACTGTCTTCACTATCCAACACAATTGTAGACTCATGTATCGGTGAGCCACCACTGGGTTGTTCTAACTTACAAGTAGACTCTTTATCTCGAACCTCATTTCGTCGAGCATCAGTCCTCACATGCATGAATTTGGATTGAGTGCTTGAAGGATTATCAGAATGCAAGTTCACATGATTGTTACTGATAGGCAATTGATCCTGAGGTTTCAGTGGCAGCTTTTTAGCCACATTCAACGTTTGTTTCCCTATTCTTTGGAAGTTGTGATACATGCCATTTTCTGAAACAATTGGCGATTTTATAGGTGATGCAGCAGACGGGTCAGATGGTTTAAAGAGCAGGCACTGAATTGGAGCCAGGTTCTCTTTTTCATGCTGTGGTTGATGTGATCTTCTCAACCCAACCAAACCTAACTTTTTACGTCTAATACTAGTTGAGCCACTTCTACTTCTGTCAATAGCACCGTTATTAGGATCAGTTCTATCGTGGCTAGGCACAGGATGCAGTTTCTCAGTAGAATCCCTACTTCTTTGGCTCGTTTTAACAGATTCTAATGACCGTGTCTCTTGATGGATGCTTAAGCTACAGCTACTTTCCATATATTCTGTGTCTTGGGTGGGTACTTGCTTATCAATGTTGCTAACCTGCACCAAGGGCAAAGATTCTGGAGAACCCACACAAGGGTTTTCAGTTTCCAACAGAGATGAAAAATGATTTGGCATTTTGGTATTTATACTCCCACCAGTCAACAGTTTATGTTTAGTAGCCTGTAATTTATTAGGACTCCTGTTGTACTCAGTGACAATTGTTTTAGCTTCTTTAACTTGTCCGGCTTCAGTTTGGTTCTTGGAGTGGTCGTTATTTGGCACTTTGTAGATCCCCTTACCACTATCACAGTTACTACTGGATCCCAGAGACTCCAGTGACAGCTTCTTGCTACTTCCACTAAATCTAGTATTGCATACAGAGTGCCCAATACTAAAATTTGATGCATCTGATCCTTTTGTATCAGTCTGTGGCAATAAGTTAACAGAAGCATAAGTATATGCAAACTCTCATTGACTTAAACAAACAATGAACTTACTTGTGATGTGCTTGGACATGAATGAGTATGAATGTTATGGCTGCTCACAACACTTCTACTTTCTCCAGCTTTGGCGTATTTTTCAGTCATCGACCTTGCCTTCTGATAGAAAGTTTGTCTGTTATACTTGTACTCTCTGCTCTGCACCCAATAATGAAACACCAATATTAAAATTGAACATGTTCATTATTGATTATCTTTTCTTATCGACTCTAGCTTCACTCACCGCATCATGCATAAGACCATCATCGGGGTTAGGTTCGCTTAGTAAGAGCCCAATGCTTGTCAAGACAGTTGAAATGTTCAAAGATGGTTGCCACGAGCCCTGCTTGAATTAAAACCCAAACTTAGGTATAACAGGTGCAGTTTGCTCTCTTTTCAAAATCACAAGGGACTTTCCAACCCTTACCATTCAGGTTAAGGCTATGTTATTTTTTTTTGGTTTCCCAAGGGTTTAATCCCTTTCGAGACGGGTCAGACACAACAAGTGGGAACCTCTCCCAACAGGGATCCGAACCTGAGTTCGCTACTTTGTAGTGACTAGTTCCTTCCACTAGACTAATCACATGTTGGTGGTTGAGGCAATGTTTGGTTCTTGAATTCAAGTGAGTAAATAACTATGAAAATGTAAACTGAACAAAAATAAAGCTCAGTGCTCATTCAACAAAAAAATATTATCTAGCTTATCGTTTTCCTGACTAAAATATAAGGACTAGACATAACATAAAACAAACATCAAAATGAAATCATCATACTATATGCACTATTCATGTCTAAGTATAAAAAGATACAACAAAATATCTTCAAAGTTCAAAAAACCAAATCACAGCAAATAAACACGAAAACTCATTAGATACTGAAGAGACACACAAACCTTAGGCGGAAGATTGAGGATATCCAGACAAATGCGGCCCCCGTTGTCGATATTTGGATGGTATATAGGAGTAGCAAATGTCACGATAGGAGGCTGAAATGGGTACCTATCAAACAAGTCACAGAATAATTGAAAAATTATCTTCATAGAAACCATTGATATTATAAATGAAAAACGAAAATGACCTTTCCGGTATTTGGATTTTGATTTTGAACACGCCATTAGCATAGACAGTTCCCTCAGGTCCTTGAAAATCTGTAAAATTGAAATAATTGATTAATATAAAATACACAATTACAAAAGGGGGTTTTTTTTTGGGGGGCGTACCAGCATCAATGGAGGTGAGGGATGAAGAGTCGGAAAGTGAAGGGAAAGATGCGCCGGGGGGTGGGTCGGTTAGTAGGAGCTTCAGTTCCTTCTGCATTCGTAGATTCAGTCTTGCGGCCTGTGCCATTATTTCCTTTCGTCTTCTTTACCTGTGTTTTTGGGCAGGGAAAATGTGAACTGATTACAATTTCAATTTTGGATTTCAACTACAGGCTCCTTAAATTTTCGTGGGGCGTAAACGCGGGTTTGTTTTATGGTTTTTGTTTGGCACTTTCCATTTAAGTATAAATTTAATTTGACTGGGTATTTTGTCTCATTTTTCAGATAATATTTTGGTCCTCTAAATTTTTTACTTTAAAAAATAAATTTATCATTTTTCAATTTTTACAAACAAAAGTCATCTCAAAAGAACTTGAGAAATTGCAAATTTGAAATTACTAGTAAAAAATTACTTACAAAAAATAGTTAATGTGCCAAGGAGATCTATAGTGAATTTGAAGCTAAGGCCTTCAAATCTTATTTTAAGTATGAGTAATTTTTTGAGTTTAATACTACTCTTGTTTGTAAGTATATTTTGTACCTCTTAGTTAGACATCTTTGACAATAATCGAACAAATTTAATAATTTAATGATGTATGAATCATTTCATTCAACAACAAAAAAAAATATTACTTAGAGCCTCCCATGATTCATCAAATCATATTTTTTCATTTAATTTAGATGTTTTTAGTTTTCCACTCTAAATTACTAAATCACCATAACAACATAAAATATGAGGTTTCTCTAATTTTCTTAGTACCCAGTAAACATAGAGGTTTCTCTAATTTTTATGTTTAATATCAGCATCTAGAAAAAAAAAGTTATCTAGTAGATCATTTAAATTCAAATGTGAATATCAGCATCTATTGTGTTCAAATGTAAAAAGATAAAACATAATATTTACGAATAAAACTAGTAAAGTATATATTCTTAATAATAAGAAAGTTTGACAAATCATTCATAAATATAATACGATTTTCTTTAGAAAACTTTTATAAATAAAAAATAATACAAGTATATTTGTTTTATATCCTAGACATATATATAGTTATTTGAGACGTAACAAAATTTTGTCTCACTATTGTTGGATGGAGGGCCAAAATAGTAACTATTTTCGAGAGAGAAATTGCATGTAAATTAATGTAACATAGATTATAAATCCAAAAAGAAAAATGACAGATACAAATTAATTTCCCCAAATGTGATAACTTCTGCATTGTGGGGCACAAGTGAAGTGTGATAAAGAGCAACCACCGATTAGAGTATTAAGCATTCCACCATAAAAAAAAAAAAAAAAAAAAAAAGAATATCAAGCTCTTCTCTTTCACTGCAATCTCAAATCCTCAAAGAAAATGGTTCATAGTTCTATAGCGATAACATACCCAAATCCAACATGCTCATTTTCATCTATTTGTTATTGTTACTCACATCCTTCCTTAACGAGAAGAAGCCTCAGATTTTCGAGATTCAAAGTTTTGTCGAAGAAATTAGTTGAGAACGGTAATGAGTCGGCGGAGAAATTCTTGGGGAACAATTCAGTTGCGGATTTCATGAGGTTTAACAAAAATAAAAACTCCCAATTGCAAACTGCTGTTGTTGCTTACCGCAAAAAGTTCCCTTGGTCCCTCCTTCAACCCTTTCTTCAGGTACCTATATGATTTCATTTCATACTTTTTTGTTTATCTTTTGGTTGTTCGCTCAACGGTTTTTTCTTGTATTTGTTGTTTAGGTGGATTTGGTCTCAACCATTCACATTGCTGATAAGGAGTACGTTTTTTCTCTGTCCTCTCAATTTGAAGATGGGTTATTATTATTCTATTGACCAAAATTGAGTTAGAGGGAACTGACATTTGGTTTTTTGTTTGGTATTAATGATGCATTTGGTAGTTTAACTCTGTATATGGATTTTGGAGCTATCAAATTTGAATTCTGTTTCTATCACTTTGATTTTGGATGGATTTCAAATCTTCCACTAGTCATTTGTACTATTCTTTCAATCTTTAGATTCTATGGATTTGAAATTCGCCCAATATTAGAGTCACTTGAAATCCTTCCTCGAAATCCCTCCACAAATCCAGATGAAACCTAGTGGTTTTTATTTTGTATTCTCCAGTCATATACACATCAAGTAATTTTCACTTACATTTCATCATTGTAAGCAAGAGCCATAGAAATTTTCAAGGATTTCATTTTTTTTGGTGTTTATGTGAAATATTTCTTAGCTCGACTTTTAAGTTTATTCTGAATTGAAATTAAAGACTTTTGAAGTGGGATCGGGAGAGATAGGACAGACGTCTTTTATTTATATAGAAATTGTCTAAGCAACTAAATCCCTCTAAAGGACATTTCTTGTTGTAGGTACTTTAAGACATTGCAAGAAGCACTCGAGACATATGATTGTGTTCTTTACGAGATGGTTACTAGCAGAGAAACTTTAGAAAACAGGAAAAAACGTGATGCTAAAAAGAAATTTAACAATTCATCCTCAAGTGGATTTAATATTCTAGGATTCATTCAACGGCAGATGGCTAATATTCTTATGCTCGATTTTCAACTAGATTGCCTTGACTACGAGGCTGAGAATTGGTATCATGCAGATCTTGACATTGAAACTTTCAAGTTACTTCAGGTACCTCCGCATGAGTACATCCTCAAATAGATTATATTGCTCCAAACCTCGTTATTTTACAAAAACAATATCATAGCAATGTAAACAATAAGAACAATCAAAACAAAAGCAACTTCTTACAATGGCTTATATTCGATCGCTATGTATTTCTAGAATATGTTGTTTGTTTTTTTTCTTCTTCACTAAACCATTGTGTCGTGTGATGGTATGGTTACCTTTTTATCAGGTCGAGAAAGGTGAGAGCTTCTTTACATTTGCAAGAGATATGACACTTAGATCCACTAAAGCTATAGTGCAATCTACTCCACCTCGAGAAGATCTTGGTCCTTGGAAATCAAAACTTCTGTGGGCTTCCAGATTCGTACCAATGCCTCTTCTTGGTCTTGTCATCATCGGAAGTCTTTGTGCTGATGTGGGAAACCAAAACACAGACTATCCCGAAATAGAAGCGTTGGCTAGGCTCGATTTTGGTGGGGCAATGAAAGTTTTCCTAGCAAAGAGGCTAACATCCGAGTAAGTATTTCAATCCAAAACTAAACGTACTTTTCGGTTTTGTTAAAATTACTTTACTGAAAACCTCTGTCTGTAGTTTTGCACAGGTGACAGCTGATTTGGAAGAAGAATCGGTTATTATTGGTGAAAGAAACAGAGCAGCTACCGAAGCTCTACGTAGGGCCATCAATGATGGGAATAACAAGATTGCTATACTATATGGGGGTGGGCATATGCCAGATTTGGGACGAAGGCTGAGAAAGGAATTTGACCTAGTACCCTCCAAGGTGGAGTGGATAACAGCGTGGTCGATTAGAAACAATAATCTTACGAGTAGTTCTCTTCCGTTTTTGAAAACATTAGCTGAAACAATTGGGTGGCCGTTAAATCGGTACCAAACTCTTGCATTGCTCATATTTTCTTCAGTTCTTGCATTGGATCTCTGCTTTTGGGAACTGTTTTTCGGTACTACTGTAAATTGGGTTACCAATGTAGCTTCAGACTTGTTTCATTATGTTGATGATAGCAATTAGCAAAGTAATGTGATGAAATGTGGTAGTTGCATATGCTTTGTAAATACTTGTAAAATCTTCGATACTTTATTTATTTATTCCAATTTTAGTGAATATTTTGTATTGGAGCATAGATTTGTTAATATGATTTAATAAATGAGATGCATACTTGGGTTATAGAATCTCCTGTTATTTATCATGCAATTGGATGGGATATTTTAGACCATATTCAGTTAAAATATGTCTCGAGTTGAAATCTAAAAATATTGTTTTTAAAATACTTGGCCACCTTTATTAAATTATTTTTGGTCTATTATTATTATTGTTATTATTATTATTATCATGTTTTGATTTTTTTAAAAAATGATAAGTTTTAAGACGTTTCCACGTAAAAATATTTTTTTCGAAAGCTACAAAATAGCTTTTGTAAGTCTCATTTTTATTTAATATATTTAATAAAATCAGAGAAATTATTTTTATAAAAGTTCATCTCAATCAAATTATTTTTCAATAGTGTACTGACTTATCACTTAAACACATATGCCTTCTTGATTGTCTATATATCATCAATAACATAAATACTTATTGAAAAAATAAAATAATTTTTTTTATTGGAACTTATTGAAAAAATAAAATAATTTTTTTTATTGATTTCTCATATATATTTAGGTTTTATATCGGATTTAATCCCTTACAAAGTGGTGTCAAACATGTCATAAAAAAAATCTCTCAACGAGGATTCAAATATTTATGGCGGCCAGTCTCTTCCACTATAGTAGAAAATATTCTCGTTTATTAAACATTTAAAAAAAAGAAGGTAATGATAAAAATATATGAGATAAAAGCAAAGGGGAAAAGATAATAAAGAAGGATATGCACAAGGGTTTGCTCCATCATCTTTATCAATTGCCTAAACGACCTGTGCAAATAAGAGCGAGTGGGACTCTACTTCCCTCTGTCCGTGCTTTGACTTCTTTAATTAGTAGTAATAATAGTATTAGTATGCTAACTACTTCACCTCGACTTCCATTACTGGTAAGTAATTTCTTCTTTTTCTTTCCAGCAATCACACTCTTCTCTTCTCGAATTATTAATTCACTTTTCAGTTCCTTCATAAAGCTTATTTTATGTGCTCCAAATAAATTATTTAATTTATCACTCTAAAAGCATCTGTCGCTTTGGCCGAGTGGTTAAGGCGTGTGCCTGCTAAGTACATGGGGTTTCCCCGCGAGAGTTCGAATCTCTCAGGCGACGTTTTATTATTATTTTTCCATTACCGAAATAACACTTTTTTTTTCTCTTCTGTCTTCTGGCAATAGAAATGAATTCAGAAAAAAGAAAAAAAAAATCTCATAGACCCTCTCCCTAATTACTATTTCCTAAACTGAAACTTGAAGGTGAAATAATTGTCCACATGTCCAATTTTTTTATTGGCAAGGATACTTGACGTATATTCAAGATTATGGTAAAATAAAATTGATGTGCAGGGAAACAAAGAACATGTTTGTGGGATATGCCCATGGATCAAAATTTCGTTTCGAATGTATATTTCGGTCAATCAAATATTGAAAATTTTTCGAGACATTTTGGAAATATTTTGGAAACATTAAGGAAAAATTGTAAAAGAAGTTACTAAATTTAGAAAAATAACAAAGTTTAAGGCAAACAAATAGTTTTGGAATTACATCATGTTTTCATTTCGGTTGATTCAAAAACGAAAACTTTTCGTTGTTTTCGACGGAAAAGATGAAAATTTTGATCCATGGATATGCCTATTAATTATCTCTTTATTAATAGTTAAAAAGCAAAAAAATTCCTAATTAGAAAGATTAAAAATGTGTGCTTCAATGATGATCGAATGAACAAATGTTAATGATACACTCGTGATATCCTTTATGGATGGTGTTGATGAACTCAATTTTCAACAAAATATCAACTTTAGGTTGAGCATGAGTTTATTGAGGTAGAGCGTTGAACATTAAAGTAAAGCATTGCAGTAGGAGAGAGCAAACTTACACAGTATTATTTCCGCAAAATTGTGCAGTTAGTCCGACTAATTTGAATCCTCCCACTTTTGATACTGTAATTTATGAAAATTGTACTATTGATCCCCAATTTTCTGAATTTTATTTTGCATTTTAGTCTTGCACTTTATGTCCCAAAAGAATTAAAATGTCTTGCATATTGATCACATTAATCTCCTAGAACTGTTTCAGTTTTGTGCTTTTGATAAATGTCTTGCATATTTGATCACATTAATCTCTAGGACTGTCTCTGTTTTGTGCTTTTGATCCCTTTTTGATCTCAATAGAAAATAAGAAGACCACAAATGCAAAATATGTTCAAAATTATGACCTAAAATGTAATTTTATATAAAAGACCAAAAAAAGATATTGAGAGTTCAAATAATGTGAATTAAAAATATAATTTTTCGTATTATTATGGTGCTACTAGTAACTCACTTTTTAATCAAGGTGTTATGTGTGTTACATTTTCCGTTTTAAGAGTTTTAATTGGTTTATTTTAGGTCACATTTGATTTGCTGAAATTTAGGACTAGATATTCAATAGACAAGTGAATATTAAAGAAATAAGAAACCAAAGTGATTGGACCAAGTGGTAGTGACTTGTGACCTCCAGAGGTGAGATTCAAATTTGAATCCTACTTGAGACATCACACTTGGAAAGATTTATACAATTTGCACTCTTCGGTCTGAGCTGTAAATACACAATTTAGTAGATAAAAAAATAAATAATAAGAGTTGCATACTTGCATGTCAAGTGAATAGAATTATAAGAAATAAATGTTGTCAAATGTTTTACTGATTTTAATTTTAGTCGATCTTGTTCAACCTCAAAAATAAGTATAATATATTTATTATATGAATGTTTTAGACTCGATCAAACTGGTATCTACAAAATTTATTTAGCATAATATTTTACAACATCCCAAAAATAGATAATGATACTTTACACTCTGAAATTGAAAATTTGGAACTATGCACCCTAGAATTACATACCCTTTGTTAAAGTACATCCTACTGAAGTTCAAAACGTCCAATATACTGCCAAGAATTGAGCTTCGAGGATGCAAAATGTCAATATTCCAAAATATCAAATCAATGTAGTATTTATTTTTGGGATGCATATTATTCAAATTTAAATTTTCAACTCTATATAAAATTTTGTGCCCAACGTTAAGGAAGAAATAAAGTTGAAAGGGAGTTAAGGGGTCATTATTTTTCTTAGTGAATTAATAAATGCTGAGTAGTAACTAATCGGAAACTCCAATTCCCCCTATAAATAAAGACTTTCTTCTGAAAAGACACTCGGAATGTAACTAAAAGTGGAGATTTTCAAAGTAGATATTCAAGTTTGTTCCCAGGAATTTTAATTGGCAGCTCATTTTCTTGCTGAAGAGAAGAAAAAACACAAGTTTGTAGGTAATAATTTCTTGCGACTCTTTATACCTTTATGGAGTTCCTGTGTACGACCTTTTTTTAGTTTATATATATATATATTTTAATCTAAGTTGATTTCATATAAATCTTATTTTCTTGAATGAGTGTGATGAAGTTCGATTTGAATAAGAAACTACCCATTTTACCCTTATGCAAATCCATGAAATCATCGCCCTTAAAAATCAAACAACTGATTCCCCATACACACTAAATTTATCTGACTCTTATTTATTCAAAGCTATTTTCATCAGATATTGAGTTAATAATCCTCATTTAATTTCATTGAATTAAGGTTTCATCAACAGGTGGAAATTGAATCTATGGAGTCCCAACAAAAACAGACTACCCCTCGCCTCAACAAATACGCCCTCGGTTGTGCCCTTTTAGCTTCAACAAATTCAATTCTCTTGGGTTATGGTAAGTAAACTTTATTCACTCAATCCCTTTATTATTTAATCCAATTCGAATAATTTATTCATAAATTTAGTTAGTTAGTTTAATAATAATGTATCAATTTTTTGTTTAGAGCATATGTTTTCTATCAATTAATTACTCTATTAGAAACCTTTTGAAAAAAGTTAATGATGATTGATTCAAAAACTGAAACATAATCCGAAACATTTAATGTATGTTATGTTTTTGGGTTGTGTAGATATTGGGGTAATGAGTGGAGCAGTGCTTTTCATAAAAGAAAATCTCAAAATTTCATCAACTCAGGAGGAAATCTTGGTGGGTTCGTTAAATGTTTGTTCCTTGATCGGAGCTCTTGCTTCCGGCAAGACCTCCGACTGTATTGGGCGGCGCTACACCATTGTTCTGGCGGCGGCAACCTTTTTAATAGGCGCACTTCTAATGGGCCTCGCCCCTTCATACCCATTTCTCATTGCTGGAAGAGTCATCGCTGGGATAGGAGTCGGTTACTCTCTAATGATCGCCCCTGTTTACACAGCGGAGCTTTCCCCCGCCGTCACGCGCGGCTTCCTCACTTCCCTTCCCGAAGTATTCATCAATGTAGGCATTTTACTTGGTTTTATCTTCAACTACGCGCTCTCGGGTCTCCCCACGCGCTTCAATTGGAGGCTTATGCTAGGACTCGCCGCCGTCCCCGCCGTCGCAATAGCCGGCGGCGTCATGGCGATGCCGGAGTCCCCTCGGTGGCTCGTCATGAAAGGAAAAGTCGCCGAAGCCAAAAGGGTTTTAGAAAAGACATCGGAAAGTGAAGAAGAGGCGGAGTCTAGGCTTCAAGAAATAACCACCGCCACCACTGCCGCCGGCGGTAACTGGCATGGGCAAGGGGTTTGGAAGGAATTATTGAAACCCACAAGACCACTTCGCCGGATTTTGGTGGCGGCAATAGGAATAAACTTTTTTATGCAAGCTTCCGGCAACGACGCAGTCGTGTACTACACGCCGGAGGTGTTTAAAGCCGCCGGGATTCACAACCGGAGAGGGCTGGTCGGCGTAACGGTGATTATGGGTATAGCTAAAACCTCTTTTGTTTTAATATCCGCACTCTTCTTGGACCATTACGGACGAAGGCCTTTATTATTATTGGGCTCAATGGGCCAGGTGATTTCACTTTTTGGGCTGGGCCTTGGTTCGAAGTTTCTGGAGCATAGGGCCCATAAACCTATTTGGGCCATAGCATTATGTGTGGTGGCGGTTTGTGCTGACGTGTCGTTCTTTTCAATCGGGCTTGGGCCAATAACTTGGGTATACTCATCTGAGATATTTCCGACTAGATTAAGGGCCCAAGGAACAAGTTTGGCTGTGTGTGTGAACAGATTGGTGAGTGGGGTAGTGGCAATGACATTTTTAAGTATCTCAAATAAGATTAGTTTTGGGGGTACCTTTTTTGTGCTTTGTGGGATTATGGTTTTGGGGTCTATTTTCTTTTACTTTTTGTTGCCTGAGACAAGAGGGAAGAGTTTAGAGGATATTGGGGTGTTATTTGAGGATAAAGATTCGATTCGGAGACTAAGAAATGAAATGAAATGAAATGAAATCTTGATTTTAATTTAGTAGTAGTAGTAGTATGCTTTTTGTGCGATGGGTGAAATTTTGTTTGTAGTGTGATCTTAATTAATCAAATAATTTGTTTGTGCATGAATGCCTAATGATAATGAGGTGAACGTTGGGTGTGCTATTTTGACATAAAGATTAGAAAAATGTTACTATTGATTTTGAATACTGTACAAAAGGCTATAAATTACTATACTCTTATATTGTTGAATGGACCGAGGCATGATCAATTAAGATTATACTCTTATAATTATTAATCATTTTTTTACTCTTTTAACTACTATTCAATTATATGACAACAACCATTTTAGCTATTTAATTTATATTTAAGAACATAATTAATTGTTTTAAATCTATTTAAGAGTGAGTACTATTCCCTCCGTTTCATATTAATTGCTATATTTCTATTTTTCTCATAGATTAAGAAACTTTATCATTACATATTTTTTTATGGTAAAATATCTCAAATATATTTTATCATGATGACTGTTTTTTATTTTTTATTAATTAGTGGTGACCGTTGAATTTTTCAACTCCAATGAAAAAAAGGGACAAAATTGAAGAAAAATTGTTTTGAAAACTCAAACATAATAATTAATTTAAGATAATTATTTTTATATAAATATGTCAATTAATATTATTAATATGTAAAAGGACTACCTTTTAAAATTTTCTTTTTGAAAACATTCATCTAAAATTCAAATAAAACACGAAAATCAAAACATACCCTTCAATTAATCTTGGAATTTTCAACACTGCACTAATCCCTGTGCCTTCACTGCTGTGGAGCTTAATTTTATTAAAATGGCCAATTGACCAATTGACCAATCACCATCAATATTTTCTATCAATTAAAAGTTGGAGTACTCAGAAATGAATCCTGACTTCACTTTTTTACAGAATCATTATTCAGTTTACTTTCAGCTCATTATTTTTAATCATCTCATTCCATGGGTTTAATTTCACTTTGCACCCTGAAAATATGGCATTTTTTTGGCTGTGCACCCCATAAAATTTTAATTCCAGTGTATACCCTTAAAACCTAGTCAATGTTACACTTTGTACCCCAGATGATTTTCCGGCCAAAACTCCTACGATGGTCTCTTCTTTAGTTTTTTACTGTTTCATATTTGGATCATTTTTTACCCATGACTTTCAATTTTTTATTTGGCCAAATCTTGTTTGGATGTAGTTTCAGCAACCGAAAATATGAAAATATGAAACCCAACTTATCTTTTCAATTTTCGGCCTACTTCTCTAAAATATGCCCTATATATTTACCACAAATTCATCACTCACTTTATATATATTCAATTATCTTCTAATCATTTTACCATAAAATATTATCTTTTTAATCATTGCTTTTAATTAAACACA
Source organism: Penstemon eatonii (assembly GCA_038501285.1). Taxonomy (NCBI): domain Eukaryota; kingdom Viridiplantae; phylum Streptophyta; class Magnoliopsida; order Lamiales; family Plantaginaceae; genus Penstemon; species Penstemon eatonii. The sequence goes on from CM076710.1 coordinate 75,582,678, forward strand.
ATATAATTAATTATTTCAATTTAAAAAAACATGACATGACATCCACCACCTAATTATTTTCCTCAAACTACAACATCCAAAACACATTCAATCCATAATTTACAATTTTCAACTCAAATACTCATTTAATTAATATTATTTTACATATAAAAGATTCCAACCAAAATACTTTCAAGTCTATTTTCAACTGTTTCACACAACTTTCAAAACAAATCTTAAAATCTCTCAACCAAAAGAATTTTCATCCAAAGTGAATGAAATTGAACCAAAATACATCCAAACAGGGCGTTTGTCACCCCTCAAAGTTAGATTTTATTCCTTCGACTTTTCTCAAAAGTATATATAAATCCACCTGAACAATAACTTCCCCATTTTTCAATAGTAAGACATTATTTCCCTCTAAATCCATATCAAAGAATGACTAATTTTCTCCACACCGAAATCAAATCCATAAGCCAAGATTGTCATCATAAGCATGGATCAAAAGCTCTATACATTTTCACCGAAAACATCGAAAATTTATATTTTTGAGTTAACTTAAACGAAAATATAGTGAGTTTCTACTAAAATATTTCCTTTGATTTACAATTTTTTCAAACATTTCTCGAAAAAATTCAAAAATATATTTAATCAATCCTAAATCGTGGATCAAAATTTTCATCGTTTCCATCGAAGCCTCGAAAAGTTCTCTCTTATTTTTTTCAATTTAGTGCACAAAAAATGAAAGAAATCCATCCTCATAAGTAGAAGTCGCCAAAATTATTAAATACTCGAAACGTAACATAATCATGTTTAGAAATGAGGAACTCATAGAACCCTATAATAACTTATGAGAATGATTTTGCAATATTGAATTGTTATTATTATTTCGCAATATTATTATTTCCCCAAGATTTGTTACTTTCAACCTTAAATGCACACGAATAACCTTGGGATTAAAAATGACTAGGTTGTGATTCCAAAATTACCATTCAAGCAGTAGAAAAAAGAAGACCATGGTGGGATTTTGGTTGAAAATCATTTGTGGTGCAAAATGCGACATTGGCTATGTTCTCAGGGTGCAAACTGAAAAAACATTATGTTTTCAAGTTGCAAATTGAAATTAAGCCCATTCCATGTCTTATTGTACATTCTTAATTTGTTTGGATGCGAATTATCACTATATTTTATCAAATTATTAATTGATCTTACTAACTTTTTAGGTACATATGCGTTGTATTCTGTATAGTTAAACTATTATTTTACTTCATTTGCAATAAAACCAATGGAATAGTCTTTAATTTATTGGGTTTGGTTATTACATTACAAAATGGATTTACCTAACACAATGACAAATTTGGGTCTTTATTACTCATTCGACTTTGCATACCAACAAATTTGTATTGTTAAATAAAATAGTTTGTCCTTTGGAATCAATCCCAATCATATGATTGACGGATCATTACTTTTCTTCATTTAATGCTTAGATAATATTGTTAATTAATGCAAAATATATGCAAGTTTTTAGATGTACGTAGTAAGTTAAGACAATGTCACACAATTATTAATCTTCAATATACAAATATACTAGTAAAAAGAACCTATTTGGAGCATCTTTCTCTGTTTTCATTTGTATCTTATCCTTGATTTTGTTAGGTTTCATATATGAATTAACTCAAGAAAAGTTAAAGATCATTTTGTACTCAAACTTTTATACATGATAAATTTTGAATCATAAAAATATGTATATTTAATCAATATATTTATCATTAGATTACTTTTAAAGTTGATTCAAATTTCACTAAAAATAAAGGATTTATACAAAGACAACAAATAAGACGGGGATGGCTGAGTATATAACTAATTTAATTGTTGTTTTGATTTGTTTAAAATCAAGTTGAACTCAAATAATTTCTCAAACTTAAAAAAAAAAAAAAAAAAAGAACTTGTTAACATCGTTTCTTAAAGTTTAAACACAAATTCTTTCATAATTTCCTCCAATGATGAGAGGAATAAGACAAGTTGTGATTAGGAGTAATATTCGAATTAGGAGATGCTAAAGTGATTGTCTTAGGACACATATAAACGAAAGAGAGCGAAAGGCAATACCTAGCAAGTAGCCTCTCTTAAATCGTAATATTCGGGCCGGGGTAAAGCTTCTCATCTTTTTCATGATTGCCTTGATTTATGTTCCAAATTTTGCTAATTAAAATAAAATATATTTACATTGTATATAGAGTATCTAGTCATGTGTCCCTCTACTGTACTACCCATTCTCAATCAAAAAAGTACTCCATCCTTCAAATCTCATCGACTTTTCAAAACGAACGCCGAATTCTTTCGTCAACTTTTTGACTTTCTGCTTTCAGAATCATGCACTTGACATTTTTTATAATTTCTTCTTTTTAATAAGGACCAGCCATGTTATAGGTTTCGTAAATGTTTGACATGAAATAGTATATTATTATTTGTTATAAGTATAGTTTTTTTTTACATAAACTAGTAGTAATATATAATAATACATATGGCCAATTACAATAAGGGTAAAACATACATTTGCATGAAATAAATTTTGAGAAGCTAGATTCTAACTTTATTTATTACGAATCATATGAAAGCCTATTTTTTAGTCCCGTTTTAGTTTAGACATTTGAAATGAAGTGAAATAAATTTTAGTTTAGACATTTTTATAGTTAATATACTTGTATTAACTATAAATAAATTTTAACTAAAATTTGTGTTTCAAATACTCAAAGGAAGATTTATCAAAATTTAATTAAGAAAAGACGTACAGAAAAAGATTAAGAAGAACATGGGCAAAGCAATTTATTTTGACAATGCTTAATCCTAATTAATTAATCAAAAACAAGGAATTAACTAAAGTTCAGGCTCAGGAAGAAGAGCTTGTGAAATAAACCTTAATTACATGTAATATACTTTTGTATTAACTATAAATAAATTTTAACTAAAATTTGTGTTCCAAATACTCAAAGGAAGATTTATCAAAATCTAATTAGGAAAACACGACGAGACTACAGAAAAAGATTAACAAGAACATGACCAAAGCATTTAATTTTGACAACGCTAATAAAAAAAAAGGAATTAACTAAAGTTCAGGATGAAGAGCTTGTGAAATTTCGTCGAAAACTTCAAGGATGAGGTTATGATAATGACAAGAATTCAAAGCCAAAAAACACCGCAGCAAATTGCGAAGATCTTTAGCGGCAAAGATCTGATTCTGCACAATCATTTCCAGCATAGAAACTCTGAAATCGGCGTAAGGATCATTCGAACGCTTCACCACCGCCAAGCTCATAATCTCATCTTCGGCTGCTTTCCTCCGCCGCAGCGCGCCTCGATTTCGCTCATCCTCTTCTTGGAATGCGTCAAAACCACGGTGGTACTTTGTGCTATTAGTTGTGTACAACCGTGAAGGGTTAGGGAGCTTGTTGAGGAGTGTTGATTTGGGGTTGAGAGGTTGAATAATTGGGGAAGCAGGGGGGCACTTTCGTCCATCCGGTTGAAAATAAATTGGGGATGTGGGGGGGCATTTTCGACCATCCGGATGAAAAATCTGATGATAGTAGGAGTAGGTTTTGTTGTGGTTGTTAGTATTAATGGAGAAAGGATGAGGAGGCAGTTTTGGGGAGAAAATAGGATTCTCCTCCATTAACTGGTGGTGGTGAGTCTCGAGAACGTCGTCGGTGATGTAATGTTTTGATTTGCATGATCGGAATATGCGGCAGATTCGCATTTTCAAATGGCTTTCCGCCATGTGAGAGTAATGTACAAAGGAGAACCCGTGGGCTTTACTTCCTCTTCTTTTCTTTTGTAAGCTATAAATACTATGATAAATTAGGACTGACTTCTTATTAAGGGGGTGTTTTGCAATTAAGAGAAAATATTAAGGATATAAATGTCACAAAACTGTTTCTATTTTATTACAAGAATGCCATCAGCCACAAAAGCAGGTCATGACATGTTTTTTCAAAAGCAGCTTCTAACTGCTTTTTTTGTTGAGAAGCAGAAGCAAAAGCAAAAGCAGAGTTTTCAAACACTGAAAAATCGCTTTTCGATGAAAAAAAGCTGAAAAGCACTTTCTAGAAGCATTTGCAAACACCACCTAAATGGAGTAACACATTTCGCCTTCATCCCGGTGTCCCCACTTCATCCACTGTGGGAATTTCTTATTTAAAAATAACCTTTTCTTTTCTCTTTTCTCTTTTCCTTTTTTTGTACTCTCTCGGTTTTTTTTTTTTTTTTTGGATTGCATAGAATTTATGGAATCATAAATAGTCATTTTTGTTAAGTAAAATTTTTAAAATACTCTTTTAATCAAATAATTTTAGCATTAATAATAAGTATTAGTAAACAAGAAAATTTTGCTAAAGCAACAAATAAAAAAAACGAAGGGAGTATATAATTTGGACATCCTAAAATATAATAATTATAAAACAAAAATCAGAATATGATATTAATTTATTTTTGTGTCACAACTATAGCTTATTGGTATTCTATACCGTATATTTTCGGGCTTACATATTTGATGCCACAACTTCAACATTGGTGGCAATTTTATCGTCAATTGCGCCTAATTTCAAAATTGACCCAAAATCCCCTACGTACCGGCTAATTTTGACCGCGTTTGGAGGCTTTCGGGTCAATTTTAAAATTGAGCCTCAATCGACACCAAAATTATCATCGATATTGAATTTGTAGCACCAAATGTGTCAGTCCGAAATAATACGAGATAGAAACATCAGCGAACTATAGTCGTAGCACCAAAAATACTATAATCACTTCAAAATATTGTTCAAAATTATTTTTTCATATTACAAGAAACCAAGCAGTAATAGTAGAACTGTAATGGGTAAATTTGAGTCGAATCAGGTCACATTTTGATCCAAATGAATTTATTTTGAAGGTTCCAAATAAGTAATCGAATTTATGTCCACATGTGATAAGATCTTGATTATATTTAAAATAGTATAACTTTGAAACTTTGGTAAAATTTATACTCACCCATATTTTTTTTTAATTCAATATAATCATTCAAATCAATTCATCAGCCTATTTTGTTTCTCTCTATGTATTGAGATTCAAAACAAAAAAACCAACCACCGATTATTTAATTATATGCTTTAGTTTATATATGATGTCATCAGGAAGCAACAATATTGATAATGTTGCAATATTAATTGATGTTATTAGTTTAAGGTATAAAAGTGAAATCGTGAGTGAAAGCACTAACTCATGTTTAATTAAATTGAGGATAGACCACATTCAATATTATCTATATAAATAAAATACTTCGTATACAATAATATAATTTTCCAACAATGGAACACTTTTAATGTTCTTTATATTTTTAAAATATTGAGTATATATATATTATATTATATTATATTACTCAAATTTTAAACATACCATGATATATTTTCCTAGTTAATTCACATTTTTCAATAATTATGGATATATTTTTTTTTCTGTTAACGAATAGGATCAAATCCATTTCAATACAAAAACTCTATAAAACACAGAGTTTGTATTTTAGGGCCCAATAACTGGTACCGGATTGTTTCATATCATTACAGCAAATAAATACTCTATAAAACATACTGTATGTATTTATGGCCCAACAATTTGTGGCCTATCGAGCCACCGGATTTTCCCCAAAACCACTAAATTTAAAAAATTTCTGCCTAGATAATTTTTCCTTTCCTTTTCTCTGTTAATCGGTCGTGATTTATTTCAATTATTTGTGATAGATTACAGAAAAAAGAAAAAAAAAAAATTGTGATAGAATAGGTCTAGAGAGAAAGTTTGGTCAAACCTAAAGTATTGACATATAACATATAATAAACTTGTATTTGAATTAAACGTAACTTTCAGCAAAATAATTAATCATAAAATAAATACATTATTTTATTTTAATTAGATGAGTGTGGTTAAATCAGGTTAGTGAAAAAAAATTCTTTATGGTAATGTTATTTTTACCTTAATAAATTATAAATATTAGTTTTAATTTATTTCATCTAGGAGTGTCTTCAGCTTAAGTAAATCATTTTTATACATCTTCAGTTTCAAAAGTGTAAAAAAGGAAGAAGCTGGAAATGAGGAAAAAAAAGAAGTTGGAAATGACGAAAAACATAAGCAAACTCGTTGCTGCTTCAAACTTTTAATGGTACGGTAGATTTTTCTCTCAAAGAAGAAACACACCATCCATTTTTTTTAACCTTTTTGTGAAAATTTGAAGGATTTTTAGTTCAAACAAAAATTTAATAAAAACTCATTTGTCTAAGAAATTCAACAAAATACATTAATATTTTCGGTGATGAAGATGGATAAAGCCCGGACGCAAGGTAGATCATTCACGTGAAAAGAGAACAAGAATGCCACGTTTCAAACCATGCGTAAAGATGAGGTTTTGCTGTAACGTATGGTCATCACACTCTCCTCCTCTCCTTTGATATTTACTTCCAAATCCTTTAATTTTTTAATATCTCCCCAGATATTTGTTCCTCTTCTCTTCTACAACTACCAAAAAGAAAATAGAACGAAAAACCCAAAAGCTACAATTCCTTAAAGATTGGAACACTACTCTTTTAACGAATTAATTAATAATCGCATCCAACAGTTCTATATTGTCCATAATGACCACGGTTGCAAAGTTACACCTTCCACCACTTGATTGCTATCATCACTCCTCCGGCCAACCGCCGCCGCCGCGGGAATTCCTCCGTCGTCGTCTTTCCTGGGACCCAATTTGTGTAAAGGGTCGGGGCAGAATTCGGGTTCGACCATGTCAATCTTTCAGGTCTGAAGAGAAAGAAAAGAAAGGGGCAGAAAATTATGGGGTAGTCAAGGAAAATAGTGTTTTTGGGTCTAGAAAAAGTGTAAATAAATTTGTGGGTGCTATTAGAAATGCTGTGTGGAGAGCTTCGAAGCCTAGTTTGCGATCGGAAAGCAAGTTTAGGGAAGCTATGGAGAAATTGGAAGAAAAAATATCTTCTGTAAGTTCACTATGTTAAACTGAACTAGTATTAAATTTGATTCTTGAGCTGTTGCTTTTTAGTTACGATTAAACAAGCTATGGAGGGAATTAAACAGGAAATCAAATAAAAACTGTGTGATTTGATGCAATCTATGTGCTGTTAGTGCATTTATTTTATCTTTTGCAATTGACCACATTATTGCCTATGTATATGGCATTAGATATATCTCCAAGTGTACTTAAAAGAAGATTTGTATATATCTAGTGTATCTTCTTATTTATGAACCTTGTTTCTTTGTGGACAGTTTTCTATTCACATTGGAAGATATATTGTGACAATGCTAAGCACTGGAGTTATTCTGTTGATTGGGTTTCAGTTATCAGGTTAGGCATCTAGGATATTCATTTGCTTTAATTATCCGCAAAGATGTTGAAATAAAAGATTTTCCATTTTGTTATTCACCTATTATATTTGAGGTTTGAAATTTGTGCATATGTTTAATAGGTGGAGATGAACAAATGAATGCATTAATATGGTATAGCTGGCTAGGAGGAATCATTATTGGAACGATGATTGGTGCCAACATGGTGTTAGAGGAAGTCAGTCGATCTGGTCCTCGCAATGTTGTTATAACCGGAAGGTATTGTTTCTGTTGCAAAAGTTGTAATACCATTTTCATGGCACCAATATAGGAAATTCAGCCGCATTGTAGTATAAATATGATTGATCCAAGAATCATATGCTAAATTTTTATTGTTTCTTGGTACAGTACACGAGGACTAGGAAAAGCTCTGGCACGCGAGTTTTTACTTTCTGGAGACAGGGTCGTCATTACTTCACGCGGGTAATTACAGTTTATATTTTGGAACTAGGTAATAATTTTATATTAAGCCTTTATTTATCTTTAATTCTTCTGGAGACAGCTCCGAATCTGTGGACATGACCATCAAAGAACTAGCAGAGAATTTGGAGCAAGTCAAAATAGCTACAGGTGACTCATGTGGAACACATTTACGACATGCAAAAGTCGTGGGGATCCCCTGTGATGTCTCTAAACCTGACGAAGTTGAGAATTTGGCGAACTTTGCTGTTAAAGAACTTGGTTCAATTGATATCTGGGTGAGCAATTTACTTTATCTTCATCCACTCAGCTTCCCTAGCAGAAAAATTTATGGTTAAATTTCTAAGGACTTCTATTTATCCTTTTTTCCTTTTACAGGTGAACAATGCAGGTACAAATAAAGGATTCAGGCCCTTGCTGGAGTTTAGTGATGATGATATACAACAGGTTTGCCTCCTTGATAGTGTTAGACGGTATCCCGAAATGGTAGAAGTGTTTTTCGAAAGTTACGAACATTGTCTATTCCATGTTATAATGGACAGATTGTATCTACAAATTTGATTGGATCAATCCTTTGCACTCGCGAAGCTATACATATAATGGGCACCCAGAGAAATGGTGGTCATATTTTTAACATGGATGGTGCAGGATCTGGGGGATCTAGCACACCGTTAACTGCTGTGTAAGTTCAATCCTAGTAACCATTGTCTTTTTTTAAGAAAAAAAGAGAAAATTCTAAACAAAGAAGTTAAATCCCGGTAAAATAGGTATGGATCAACAAAATGTGGTCTGAGGCAGCTTCAGTCATCACTTTTGAAAGAGAGCAGACGAACAAAAGTTGGAGTTCACACAGCCTCGCCTGGCATGGTTCTAACAGACTTATTATTAAGGTATGGAATCTCTTTTCTAACTATGGAAATGGAGTTTTAAATTCTTTGTTTGTTAAATAAGGGTCGGTATTTACTTGCAGTGGTTCAAGTGTGCAAAACAAGCAGATGTTTAATATTATATGTGAGCTTCCAGAGACAGTTGCTAGAACTTTAGTTCCAAGAATGAGGGTTGTAAAGGGTAGTGGAAAAGCCATAAACTATTTGACTCCTCCAAGGATTTTACTTGCTCTTGTCACTGCATGGCTCAGACGTGGTCGTTGGTTTGATGATAAGGTAATCTTATTTTCAGATCTATTAGACTGTTTGGTACTTGAATTCTAGTGAGGAATATCAAATTGGAAAAAAAAGAAACACACACACAACTTTCTCTCATTTAATGCTAAAAAGCCATTTTCCTTGGTATTTTACTCACAAAATCCAAGAATGCACAATGCAATTCTGATTTTACATAGTGAAAAAATTCAAGGAAACCCATTAAGCTTTTGATTACATTTAATGTTCAAAAGGGACGTGCACTGTATGCTGCTGAGGCTGATAGACTTCGTAACTGGGCTGAAAGTCGAACCCGTTTTTCATTTACTGATGCAATGGAGATGTACACAGAAAACACATGGGTTTCTGTATTTTCTCTCTCGGTTGTTTGTGCTTTCATTATCATATCAAGTACAAGTAGCTCGTTATAACTGCTCCATGCCTAATACACTACAGCATAAATTTAGAGAAACCGCAGTTCCAATAAGAAGCTTTACTACTCAAAACTGTAAAAAGAAGAGAAACGTAAGGACTGCATACTTTTCAATCTGCACCCCGCGTTTACTTAAAGTCTTCATTAGACAGTTCAGATTAGATCGTGTGGCCTTGTGTATGGTTCAAGATGATTCTTGATTCTTTATCCTTTCTTCCCTCTTTCATTTTCTTCTATTTCTAACAGCAGCATGTGTATAATGTATCATGTTTGTAATGTTGAAAGGGTTTTAGGAGACTTTGTTCTTTTAATGATGTAATGTTTATTTGTATGTAAATCATATGGGAAGTGTACAACATTATCTATCAAGGCAGTGATAATCTATATTTGTACAGTTTAGAGTTTGAACTGGCTAGTGAGCAAATTGGTTGAGTTGAAGCAGGTTTATTTGTTCTGTTAAATATAAGTTGTTATATATCTGTTATTAGGGGTGGGCGTTGGGTTCGGGTAACCCAAACTCGACTCGTCCCATTTTTAAAATACCCAAATGGGACAAGTATTTCTTGGGTTTGGGTATTCGAACTTGAAAATCCGTATTCTTTTAGGGGTATTCTTTTAGGGGAATACTGGACGAGTTTGGGATTAGCCTCTCCAACCCTGAATATCCGAATTCGTCTATATCTTTTTATTTTTATTATATAATTACACAATATATTTATGTATCAAATAATTAATTAATATCATCTAATGAAGAATTTTTTTTTTAAATTTTATCCTAATATTTTTTAAATCGTACACTAGTTATTTATTAAATAGTACACTAGTTATTAATAAATTAAGTTTGTTTCATTTCTAAAAACTCTCAGTCTTGCTCTACTTCTTTTCCTTCACCCCACACGGCATATAGTAATTTATTTTCCCTTTCTTTTTTTTGCCTTACAAAGTAAATTATTACTACTATTAGGTGCCGATTGGTTCTCTCAATTAAATAAGGTGGGATTAGCTATTCCACAATAATATAATGTAATGCAATTATACAGTGTGGCGTTTGGTTGTACATTTTCACTCAAATTATAATTGAGTTATTATTTGGATTTAAGTGTTTGGTTTGCATGATTAAAACCAGCAACAACAAACTTGACATTTTTACCCTTTCTTTTATTCACAAGTCATGTCCCAAATCATATCAACTTTTCATTCATTGGGAGAGAGCTCTATTCCATATTTTTCTTCCAATATGTTCATATCAATTTGTGCCCTTACAATTTCATATACTAATTAATTGTTTCTCAGGATCATTACCTATAATTTCAAAATTCAAATCTAAATCAGAAAAGTTAGTTCTACAATTTTCACTACTATTACAACCCTAGAATTCTTGAAACCCAATCAAAATCCTATTTTCAAATTGTTGCTTCTCATTTTCCAAAACAATTTCCAGATATTCAAATGTTAAAATAAAAGATATATTACCAGATTTTTGCAGTAGGGTTGAGTTGTAGAAGACTAGGGTTCTTCTTCAGCCCCAAAGCGATCGAAGTGCCTCTCCCGTCTAATTTCTGATTTTATGTGAAAGGAATGTGTTAAAATATTATATATATACTTTAATGAAGAGTGAGGACAAAGGCGTAATTTCATAATTTCCTTATTCCATCATAATGTAATTGTTGGGGATGAGGCCCAATTGCAATGGAGAGATTAGAGCCATTTATTGGGGCTGGCCCACCAAAATCCGGGCAAATTGGGGTTGCCCAGATTTTCTTATTTGTTGAACCAAACTCCAAATAAACTCTCACTATTTAATTTATTGGGCCTTATTGGGGAAACCAAACGGCACCTTAGTCTATTACATACAAAATTTTATATGAAATATTGTAATTTAATTTTGTTAAATGTGTAAAGAATTAATGATTTAAAATAATATGGAATCTGTAGTTCCGTCCCGTTCCGTCCTACAACAATTTGGGTATTCGTTTTCGAATATCTGAATTATTACGGAACGAGTTTGAAATAAAATGTATTAAGTTCAAAATTTGCAATATCCATATCTCTAACCTCAAACCCATCACGTGCCCATCCATATCTGTTACTGATTTATTTCATGAAAATGTGAATTTTGGAGGAATAGGGATGCCTCCAAGAAATCAAACAATAAAGTCATAACTGTCAAAATCTTGGACAATTGGCAAACTGGGCCAGAGCAAGTAACGAATCCAAACCCAAAATTGGTCCAACTGAACACTAAATTTATAATGTTTAATTGGATTGGGATGGAATGTAGTCAAACTTAGGTTTGATCGGATCAATAATCAAACAAAAGTTATGCTTCCAAAATTTATGAGGTAAAATTGCAGAAAATGTTTTAAATTAATTAGTTATTATGAGTTTTCATCTTGAATTATATCATCTCATCGAATTTTATCCCGTAATTTAATATTTTTTTCGGAATATAATCTCAAACTAATTACTAATTTTAAATTTTCGTCTCAAACTATATCAACTCGTCGAATTGTCCCGGAACTTATCATTTTGCATGAATTTAGTCTCAATATCAAATCAATGAAAATGACGGTTCAATCTTGTAAATTAGTTTGGGACGAATTCTGTAATATTGTATAATTGTTCATGCTAAAATTTGTCACGTCATGACATGTAAGCAGCCATGTGGCAATTTAATGGACACATGCACAATTTTCTTCTCATAAGTATTAACAGTGAGACAATATTTCAAAAAAAATATTAAATTACGGGATAAAATTCGATGAGGTGATATAGTTTGGGACGAAAACTCAAAATCACTGATTAATTTGGAATGATTTCTAAAATTTTGCAAATTTATGATGTGATTAATTTCTGACCACAAGTTCATGCAAAAAATCCCCATTAAACAATGAACCAAATGAGATTAAAAAGTTTAGAAGTTCAATTCACTAGCTGCCTATATAAAGGTACTCTTTCCGTTCTTTTTAATATGTCGTTTTAGAGTTTTGCACATGTATTATTCAAGAACCTAATAAAAAGCATAAATTTTAGGAAAAAAGTAAAAGGTATACCTAAAATATCCTTATTGGTTGTTAATTATAAAAAGAGAGAAAAAAACATGTAGGTGATAAGATTAGATTAATAAATAATGAGAAAATATGTAATTAATGTCGCATTGAAATCCTAAAATGACATATATTTTGGAACAAAAGAATTTAGAATTTCCCTAAAGAACAGAAAACTTAATGATCGAAGGGAGTAATATTACTTTCTCTAAAAACAAAAAAAAAAAATAGGGGAGTAATATTACTCACCAGAAGAAAAGAAGAGGTGAATAAATAATAAATTATGTGATTAAATGACAAAGCACTTGTCATGGCGTTGATTATGATAAGAGGAATAATACTCCTACTTCAATATAGAATAGTACGTCACAACTACCAAATCCCATGTGAGATTTCATTGTCCATAACCCCTCACTATCATCAAGTAATGACAAAACTCTGTGAATGAGAGTTATTTTATTACATATGATGATATTGTTTAACAAGTCTGGTTTAATAAATGATGATTAATTTTACATTAATGTAAACATTTAATTAACCAATCAATAGTCAGCTAATGAATTAATTAACTGGATGTGTTTGATTTTGTTAATAAAATTAACTAAGTTAAGTTTCAAGGCACACATGGTATTATTTAGAAATATAATCTCAGTTGTATAAATGTTGAAATCTATGAATTAGTAGTAATTTAGCAGCTTTTTAGTTTAATATTAGCATTTTCTCTAGTTAATACTAGCATTTATAATTACTTTAATATCTATATAATGGATTCGTTCAATATGGTATTTGATGTAACGATGTATTCATCATCTCTAAAAAAAAAAAATTAACAATCTTATCAAATCCATTTTCAATGTTAAAGTTTTGTTCATGTACATATATAGCTCGAATCCTATTGGAAACACCACACTGAGGAGGATATATTCCCTTTACTCTCTTCGGTCCGAACTGTATATACACAGTCTAGTAGATATATATAAAAAAAAAAAAAAGAACTCTATAATTTAGGAAAATTTTGACTAAATTGAATTAATAAAATGAAACTAGAAGAATTTAGGATCAGTAATCATTATTTGATAAACAAATGAAATATCAATCAAATTAATATAGTTATAAAATGCAATAAATAATCCAATTTCGACAATTTTTCGTAATATACCACAAATAAAAAATTCATAATGTTCCTCAGTAAATGATAAATTATGAATGATTCCATCTGTAGGTGGGGTGGGGCGGTTGTTCTGTATTTGGTCATGATTGGTTGGTCGAACCAAACATGACCAAGGACCGGCCACCAAAGTAGATAAAATTAAATTACGCAGCTAGGCCCAAAAAAAATCCGGAAGAGTAAAAGCCGGAGAATTCCGCGGGCCAGCCGCGTGGGTCCCGCTTTTCAAACTCGTATCTTATTGTATGAATTTTACCTCAAACCATCGTCTACCACGCGCTGAATATCTCACGCTTCTAAATCACCGAGATTGACTAAAGTTTTTCTTACTTACTATATAAATATTTATATAAATCATATCCAAATTTATGACCAGTGAAAGTATATTTATAGTAGTATAATGTTAATAAGTCATTAACTTTTATCAATTACATAGTAAATAAATTATGTATGACTAACCAAATTTTGATGCTAGAATGTTATCAATACGTGATATTTCTTATTTATGTTTCCTCGTGATAGAAAAAATATATTTCTTATTTATTTATGTAATAATCATCATGACCATGTGGATTTAGTCAAACTTTTCACATAATAAAACTTCATGAATTTAATATGTGAAGATTTAAGTAATACTTTTAGTGTATCTTTATGCAACTATTTAATATCATATCAATTGTAATAAAAAATGTTAAATCTTAAAAGCAAACTCGTTTGTAACGAGTTACTCATTAAGTATGTTCCATTGTCATTCTTAAAATAAAAATCATAATTTAGATCGACTTGGTCTGCTCTAATCCAATCAACCACAATGTAATTACAGTACATTTATTTGGTTATTGATTGAGTGCTATTTAATCACTAAATAAGTGTTTTATATTTGGGTCATGGATCAAAATTTCATTTCAAATGTGTGTTTTGGTCAGTCAAATATTGATAATTTTCGAGACTATTCGGAAATATTTCAAAAACACTGAGGAAAAATTGTGAAAAAAGTTACTAAATTTAAGAAAATAACAGAGTTTAATACAAATAAATAATTTTAAAATTACATCTTGTTTTCGTTTCGCCTGATTAAAAAGCGAAAACTTTTCGATGTTTTCAATGAAAAATATGAAAATTTTGATTCATGACTTGGGCACATAATTTTTTTGAATTCAATCAAATTTGATTTGGCCAAAATTATCCTTTTTTCTTTGCCCCTTAAGACTCGGACGCGTTCAATAATAATTAGCTGTATACCTTTAAACAGAAAAAAGGGTGCTTCCCATAATATCACAAATTAGTATAATAGTATTTAATACCAACTCCGGCAGTTTACTTGACTTTAAGCTTTTAAACTGAACCAAAAATAAATAAATGAGAAAAAGTAAAAAAAAAAAAAAAAAAAAAAAAAAACTACAGTTGTTTTCGTCCGTTCCCCTTTATCACAACGACTACAAATCTCTCTCAGAAAAATTCTGGAGAGAGGAACAAAACATTTGTTGTGAAAAACCAACGCGTTTACACAAATCAAGATAATTCCGGCACCACTGGTAGTGGTGAATAATGTCGTCACCTACGCCGGGAGCTTCTCCCACTCCCACCTCTCCGCCATCCAACAACACATCTCCACCTCCCGCCGCCGCAGTTTCACCTCCGCCGCCTGCGACTTCTCCACCACCTGCCACTCCCACTCCCCCAGCCACCACCCCTCCCCCAACCACCTCCCCACCTCCGCCACTACCCACTGCTCCACCCCCATCATCTACACCTTCTCCACCTTCCTCAACCCCACCTCCGACCACCACCCCATCCTCTCCACCTCCACCATCCACCACCCCTACCCCTCCATCTGGATCCCCACCCTCTCCTCCTCCACCACCGTCTCCGACTACAGGAGGTGGTTCTTCGCCGTCACCTCCGGCGCCTTCTGGTCGGGGTTCACCAACTCCACCATCGGGTCGGGGTTCTCCGACGGTCCCTTCGGGTGGAAGCGGATCGCCGCCGCCTTCTTCTGGTGGTGGGGTATCTACGGGTCTGGTGGTGGGAGTAGCTGTAGCAGGTGTGATTATAGTTGCGATTTTGAGCCTGTTGTTTATATGCTGTAGGAAGAAAAAAAGGAGAGCCCAATCGGATTACTACACCCCGCCGCCTCCACAGGGGCATAAAGGTAATTAAATTTTAACTCATATTTACTCTACCATTAGATTTTATTGGTTGTGTCATGTTTCCGTTCATAGGTACTGAACATAATTACCTCAGTCCTCAATAGTAGATTATATGCATCACCTCTATCCTTTGATTGTAAGCTAAATATTTGAAAAAAATTGTAAATCAAAGAAACATGTTGAAGCAGGAATTCTCTGTATTTTCGGTTGGAATGACTGAGAAAACAGAGTTTTTTTTTGTGGAATCGAGTGGAATTTTTGATCCATGCCTTACCAATTCAATATCTCATTTTTTTCCATATATTTTTATGGTGTTTTTCAGCTGACCCATATGGTGCGCCGGTACACAGCTGGCAGCACAATGTTCCACCGCCTGCAGATCACATGGTCCAAATGCCACCTAAACTTACCCCACCGCCTGCTGGTGCATCTAGACCACCACATTCACCAATACGTGGCCCTTCGCCTCAACCACCCCCTCCTCCTCCTGCTTACATAAGTAGCAGTGGAGGTTCCGGTTCCAATTACTCAGGCGGAACCGAAACTGCGTATCCACCGCCCTCACCTGGGATGTCCTTAGGATTTTCAAAAAGCACGTTTACGTATGAAGAACTAGCAATGGCGACAGATGGTTTCTCGGATGCAAACCTTCTTGGACAAGGTGGTTTTGGTTACGTGCACAGGGGAGTCCTTCCAAATGGTAAGGAAGTCGCAGTTAAGCAGCTCAAAGTTGGTAGTGGTCAAGGGGAACGAGAATTCCAAGCTGAGGTTGAGATCATTAGCAGAGTTCATCACAAGCATCTTGTGTCATTGGTTGGATATTGCACCACTGGGGCACAGAGAATGCTTGTTTATGATTTTGTTCAAAATAATACCTTGGAGTTCCACTTGCACGGTTAGTTTTATTTGTAATTTAGTTGTAACTAATATGTTTGTGGATGCACCGTAATTATGCTATTGAGAAACTTACGCGATTTTGCGTAATTCAGGAAAGGGGAGACCTGTAATGGATTGGCATACACGGTTGAAGATTGCTTTAGGTGCTGCAAAAGGACTTGCATATTTGCACGAGGATTGTAAGTTCTCTTGATGTATATGCAGTACCTTATACATAAAAGTACTGATTTCATTTGACGTGATTCTAAATTGATGTATTATGTGTATCAGGTCATCCGAAAATTATTCATAGGGATATCAAGGCTTCTAATATTCTTTTGGACTTTAACTTCGAAGCACAGGTAATGTAGTTAACATAAAACTACAATAGTGTGTCAAAAGGCTACCCACTTAAATTTCCTTGTGTTTTGCTTTTGATATGCATGAGATCTCTTCTGATTATTATGAAAGCAGCAACTTAATTACCAATTTTAAACTTCAAATATACTGTGCAATAAAGAGAAATGGTGTTCTTGGTGATCTAATGTTCATGAATTTTATTTGTTATCTCAGGTTGCAGATTTTGGTCTTGCCAAGTTTACTTCTGACGCCAATACTCACGTCTCTACTCGTGTGATGGGAACCTTTGGGTACGACCAAGTCTTTTTTGGCTTTTATAATAGTCAAGCTTGTATTCATAAGGAAGAATTATGCTAACATTTCTCCATTAACTAGGTACCTGGCACCAGAATATGCTTCCTCTGGAAAACTTACGGAAAAGTCAGACGTATTCTCCTTTGGAGTCATGCTTCTCGAGTTAATTACTGGACGCAAACCTGTTGATTCAGAACAATCTTTCATGGATGATAGTTTGGTCGACTGGGTGAGTATTTCATCCTTGCTTGAGTTTGATTAACTCTTGTATAGATTTTTAACAGAAAATGTGTGTAACAATACAGGCTAGGCCATTGCTCACTCGAGCTCTTGAAGAAGGAAACTTTGACGCTCTTGTTGATCAAAGAATAAAAAATGACCACAATCACAATGAAATGGCTCGTATGGTTGCATGTGCTGCTGCTTGTGTGCGCCATTCTGCTAGGCGTCGCCCACGAATGAGCCAGGTACGTTTCTGCCCTTTTATGAGGCCAAGATTTGAACTTGATGAATGAGCTATTTTCTTATAAAAGATATACAAATTTGAGCAGGTTGTAAGGGCCTTAGAAGGAGATGTATCACTGTCTGATCTGAATGAAGGAATTAGACCCGGACACAGTACGGTATACAGTTCTCACGGAAGCTCAGATTATGACACTGTCCAATACAACGAGGATATGAAAAAGTTTAGGAAAATGGCGTTAGGAACCCAAGAGTACGAAAGCAGTGGGCAGTATAGTAATCCGACTAGTGATTACGGGTTATACCCTTCTGGCTCTAGCAGCGAAGCCCAACATACACGAGAAACGGAGATGACGAAGACGAAAAAGGAGAGTAAAGGTTTCAGTGATGGCCCTTGACAAACAAAGAATGCCTATCTATTCCTTCCTCTGTAAATTCATTCAAACCACCTAATTCTTTAACATCATTTTTTTGAGATTATTATATTGTTTTTCAAAGTGTATTTATATAATGTCACATAGTGCAACACAATTCATATTCTTTTCTATTTTATGCTTGTAATAGTGCTGTCCTTAGCATTTTGGAGCTGTTGAATCCTGAGAGTTGAAATTTTATTAATTTATTGATGTTTTGTCTTTTAGGTTATTGAAAATTGGATTGGGATCTGGTCATAAAGGTAGATGACAAACTATTGCAAGTTGTAGATAAAGAATGATGATTAATGTATCCAGCTGGGTTATTTGTATTTTGGTTTAGCTGTTTTAGGTCAGAAATTTACATAATTAATTAGTGGTTAGTAATTGGTCAAATTGGATTTCTTTTTTGGGTTGGGTGATGTAGAGATTAAATTTTGATTTCCTATGGAGAGGGAAAATAATTTTACTCTAAATAAATAAAAGGTATAAAATTAAATCACTATTTTCAATTGTTTTTTCCTAAATAGGAAAGAGAAAATAGGGTTTTGATTATTTAGAGATGGAACATCACATGGGCATGACTTGGACCAATTTGGAGGGTTATGAATAAGATTTTTTTTCCCCACATGCAAAAAGTCACATTTTTGTAGTGGGTTTTAAAGGCATGATTGATGCACATGGCTTCACCCTTTTTAAATTATTACAGTATATACCAAATGGAGTACCAAAGTAAAATAAATAAGCCCCACCATATTTTTTTACCATTATCTGAAATTAAGATTTGGAAAAAATGTGTGGCTTTGCGCGTGACCAAGAGCACGCGTAGCAAAATTATTGAAGGGTCACCCGGTTTTGTGGGGGTCCAAAATTCAGGAGTCAGAGAGGCCAAAATATATTACTAATAAAAATGGTTTTTAGATAATGATATTCAATTTATTATAATTAAAGGGAACGAAGATATGAAAAATATGATAACGTCTTTTTTTTTATTTTAATACTAGTGGTCTGTAGGATCGCTTATTTTCCACCTCAAAAAAAAAAAATATGGATCTCTTAATTTTGGAAAATTCTTGTCCAAACCTGGTTTGGCCAAACCCATCCAATTGTGATTGATCATTTTCCTGAGAATTACATTCAATCCCAAAGCAAGTTTATTACATTTGTCATGTAATTACTTTGGGTTCGACCAAACTCGATCTGGGTAAGACTTTCCTCTTACTTTCATAAGATCATATCAAGATAAGTATATTATTTGTAATTAAATTTTG
This sequence comes from Penstemon eatonii, assembly GCA_038501285.1. Lineage (NCBI taxonomy): Eukaryota > Viridiplantae > Streptophyta > Magnoliopsida > Lamiales > Plantaginaceae > Penstemon > Penstemon eatonii. Next base: position 75,602,109 of record CM076710.1, read on the forward strand.
TAACTAGTCTTTTAAAGAAGACCAATAAAAATTAGTGCAGAAAAATAAATTAAGTTTTCTTTGAAAAAGATAATAAATAAATAATAAATAATTTAAGTACATATATATATAATAACATATTAATTTAAATTGATTTTTTTAATGTTAAAATTAATTTAAATTATATTTAAATTTAATTAGATTTTCTAATAAAACGTGTTCGAACGAATCTCAATTGAATCGAGCTTAAGTAACTTTATATTATGGGATAAATTTTGTTATTTCCACTGATTCTCTACCAGTCCCTTTTAATTCTGTTTTTTTTTTCTTTGAACTTTTTTGTTTGTTTGATGAAGATATATTCTCCTGACACCATTGATGTGGCGGGTGGGCAACAACAAAGATCGTCAGGAACTCTGATAATGGTAACTGTCTTCCAACATTAAAATTAAAACTGTTTTTTAAAAAACAAAAAACAAAAAATTAAAAGTATTATTAATACACCAATCCCTTTATTGGTTTCAAAGTTGAGGTTCAACAGAAAGGATCTTACGTACAATGTATTTTATTGTAAGTATCCATTATATTCACCCATCTCATTATTTTTATTCCGATAGTTATAATATTCGATCAAAATTTTCAATCTTCATGTTAAATTATTCACATTCGTAGTACATTAAATCTTTAAAATATTAATATATACAGTGTCATACGATATTATCAACTTATTAGTGAAATATATAATTAAATTATTTATTATAATTTTTATAAATTTGGATAAAAAAAAATGAGATGGAGGAAATACAAATTTGTTTTTTTGGGCTACATCCATCATACATTTCATTTGTCTTTCTCAATGTGTTTTCTTGATGGGCTAATCCAAAATTTAATCACATTTAATTCGGTGTATGAATGGAGAACAATGAGGAATACAACCCTTTAATTACTAAATTTGTCGTAATGAAAATTAATTGAGATATAAATTAAATATAGGCAATCATCTTTTGTGATAGAGCTATTAGAGTCCATTAAAGATCAATTTCAGTTAATCTAAAATTAGAAAATATGAAGTAAGTTATTGTTAGAAAACACTCACTATATTATATATATTTATCTCCAAATCAAAATTGATGAATGAAGGTTTAACCTTTAATATAATACACAAGGAAAAAGAAAAAAAAATATAAACTGTATATTATCATCACCGGTACAAAAAATTTCCTATATCATACAAAGTCAAAAAAATTAAGGGTAAGCCGAACGGAAAGAAGCAGATCCTTTCCTCCTCCGCCTTCGTTTCTGTCTAATTTTCCAAAAACTCCATAGGAGCACAAGACCTGGAGCAACAAAACACATTAACCAATTCAACACTGCACGAAAACTGAGTAAACCAATTTAAATCACACAATCAAAGATGGTCTCTTACCGGAAACAGCAACAATGGCGGGTATAAGCCAATGACTAGCAACTAATTCCGGAAAGTCCATCTGCAATAACATCAAAATCAATATTAGACTAAATGATACGAGTAAACAATCAATCATGTTCAAAGAATTTGGTTCTTACATCGTCTCTATAGAAGTATCCCAAGTATTTGTTCTTCTCAACAAGTTTAGATCTTTTAACAGGAACCTCGACTGTAGAAGAGTTTAAACCTGTACCCAAATCAATGGCAGCATAGCCAGGCAATCTACGATTTCTTCCCCTAACATGCAAATCGTAGCCCTTTGTCCCCCATACTTCAAACCTTGAGTCACTCCGACAAATCAACTCCTCACCGACAACTGAAGAGTATGCTGAGAAATTGACATCCGTTCTTCGAGATGGTAGTTGGTTGTCATCTAAATGCAATTTTTTCTCTTGTTTACTTGAATCTGAGAATAGCACAGGATCTCTAATATTCCTAGAGGTAAAATCTAATATTTTCTTCAGGAGCCAATAACAATTCGTAACCATATGGCTGCTGTCCAAACAGTTTGAATCTCCATAAACTCCAATGCGCCCACCACCAACCTCTAAGAGACCAAGAATCGGAGAATCTGCCTGCGTTTATTTGGAACCCAACATTAAGAAATCACAGCTGAACTTTTTATTGGTTGCTTGCTTGGCAATAAAATACAAGGCCAAAAATGCTTTTTTAGTCCCAAAAGATTGGACAATTATCACTTTTAATTCCGCTCCATAAAAAGTCAGCACTTTTGGTCCCAGCTTCTTTTTGCACATTTTGTCGTTTCACCCCTTTCTTATTTGGGACCAAAGTGGAAAACAGAGACAGTCTTATAGGACCAAAAGTGCAAATCAGATACTGTTCTATTTTTAAAAGTGCACGACTAAAAGTGTTCACTTTTCAGTCTTGTGGGACTAAAAGCACTCAGTTTTCAGTCTTGTGATAAAAGTGCTCAGTTTTCAATCTTGTGGGACTAAATTGCAATTTAAAAAAAAAAAGGTAATAAGCCACACAAACTCACCTTGCTCATACCAGAAAATAGGACATTCTGAGTGGCACCACTCTCTGAGCTATCAAGAAAAGGGAAGCCGTGCAAGTACCCACCTTCTGGAAACTTCACAATATCAGTTCCGGAAGCATATCGACTCTGCTCGCCATTGATAACAAAATCACCATTTAAAATCTTGTCCCCAAAAGCAATCCCAAAGGGTGCCAAAAGGTCATTAAGAGCAGGCACATTTGAGCCTCCAGTGACAGGAGTCCACCAGCTTCTCGTATTATCATCAAAAAACTTCATCTTCAACATCGAGTCCACATTGTACCAATCGGCAAACACTGCTAGCCCCAGTCCAGTATTAATGACATCATCTTTTATCTTGTTAATTTCTTCATCAAAGTATTCATCTTCAGGATCCACGAGCAGAAGCGTGCCATATTGGTTAGCATCAAAACAAGTAAAAGGAGAACCGAGAGTCTCCACATAATATCCTGAATCCCTTAACATGTTAAACATGATGTGGAAATTTGTATGCAAGTGGTCCCCATGCCAGTCGAGGATATCGTTTCTAACATCCAAGGAATCTCTCGGAATATAACCAGGTGGGTATTTGATGCTATGGAACTGATCCCATAAAACCCTCATTGATCTTTTAGGAGTAGGAACAACTTTAAGTTTCAAGTGAAGGACACAAGTACTTCTTCTAGGATTTTTCTCGCCTTGACCTGGTGGGCTATAGACTTTAACAGTTACATTACCTTCGATTTCACCGTGAAATTTTGCACCTTCCTCTTTGATTTGCATGTGTATTGCCAGATAACCAGTCCATGGCCAAATAACTTCCGAGTAGGTAAAGTGAATGCTGAGAATATTCCCTTCTTCATTGGAAGGATGCCATGCTGGAGGAGTTTCGGCATAACCTATCACACCCATTCCATTTAAAATGGTGGTATTAAAGATAACAGGCATGGCTCCTGCATATAACGGTTGACGACAAAAAGGCCAAGAGTAGGGGCAATCTGTGTAATCAAGGACACTCGGAAATATGCTTGCTCGAGGTTCGTAGCTCTTCAAAGTCTCGTAAGATTCAAGTCTGATGTAATGGTACAATATTAGAATCAATTATATGTTATGAAGTGATTTGACGCTAACAGAAAAACAAAGAATACTACTCACAGGTCAACCCTCCCTGCTCCTTGCTCGTACATATTAGGACCAGAAAGCTTTGAAGCACCTTCAACCAGTGCTTGTTTCATACTAGCTGGATTTAGAATGTCTTTTCTCTTGTTTTCGGGAATGACACTAACAAGAAGACAAACTATTCCAGCAACCACTGGACTTGCCACACTGGTGCCTGATAAGCTTTTACAACCTCTACTAATCTTTGATCCCATAATCTCCCGTCCATAAGCAACAACATCAGGCTTCACACGACCATACCTGTTAGATAAAGTTATCAAGCACTCCACATAGATATGATCAAATGAATGCAAAAAAGAAATAAGATAAAAATGAAAAAGAAAAAGAAAAAAGAAAAGAACATTATGCTACCCGTGAGGAATCTCCCAAGTACTCATGCCACGCGATGAAAATGATGCTATGTGATCATTGTAATCAATGCCGCCAACACCAATAACATCACTTTGATCTGCAGGGTTGTTGAGAGTTCCATAAAGTGGTCCATCATTTCCGATTGCTGATACCATGATTATATTATTAGCTGTTATTTCCCAAACCTTGTAAAAAGAAGAAATGCAAGGAAAACCATTTTGATCAGTAGAACTCCAATAGTTATTGGTCACCAAAAATAATTTATAGGAATTGTTAGTAAGAACCTGAAGTACAAAGACTGACCTTCTCTACAAAGGGGAGATCCAAGTAATCAGGTCCACCGATGCTTAAATTCAACACATCCATCTTGGTCGCAATCGCATAGTTGAAGGCATCAAGAAACCATGATGTGTATGAAACCTGCAATGAGCTGAAGAAAAGTTTCTCATAAACTTTTTAAATATAATTTCAAGTAACATTAACTTTTTAAAATGTGATATTATACTAAATTCGTACATAGCAGCCTTGCTCTAATACTTTGATCACCACTGTAAGCCAATAGGTAACAGTGAGCGAAAAAATGTACATTATGCATTACCTGTGCATCAGTAAACACCCTAAACGCATAGATCTCAGTGTCTGGCGCAAAACCAAGACACTGTGCATCTTGACCAGCAATAACGCCAGCCACAAATGTTCCATGTCCAAGATTGTCATTTAGTGTATCCTCATTGGTCCAATTGGTGCGTTCCTGATAATTGTACAGCCAAAAAAACTTAAAACAAGAAGAAAAAGAAAAGGAAATTAAAAAAAATATGCACGAACAAGTCTTGCATGAAGAAAAATAAAAATAAAATAAAAAGGGAACTGCCTTATGACAGCATATGCTCTCAGCAAACAGGTACCTTGATATTACGAAAATGAGGATGATTTGCACGAATGCCAGTGTCAAAAATAGCCATTTTTACTTTTGCACCAGTATACCCTTTCGACCAGAGTGCATCTGCTCCAAATAAGGATGTAACTTGAGATTTCTGCAACAATACAGTATAATTATGTTAGAGGATAGGTTCACAAAGAAATCGAAGCGGCACAAAGGAAATCATGTGAAGGTCTCAACTATGTATTGCATCATAGAAATAGGAAACCTATAAGAAGCTAAGCATTGCAGTCGATTTCTCACCATGAAATTATAAGACCTTTAATGAACTGTGACCCAAAAGCATGCCGACTACCCAGTCAGAACTCTAATATCACTAAAGGACATCAACATTCACAACCAACATCTAAATCAGACATATCTCACAGCATTTAACACATAAGAACATAGATTTTTTAAAAAGATTGTAGAGTGTAGAAATCTGATGAGAAACAAGTGGAGTTTCTTTCACATCACATGACAATAATTTTACAAACACTTGAGAACAAGTTTTTAGCAATCCCAAGCCTAAGGTTCGATCACGCACTCTTTGTAAGAGAAAGAGTTAATAGATAATCTCCTCATAGCCTTGTTTTGATTGTATAATCCAAGGGAATACTAGTGCAGTTCAAAAGGCTGGCTTTTAACTTATCATATCTATGAAATGAAAAAGAAGTCTTTGGTTGAAAAGAAATTGTCCTTGGTAGATTTCATCTCTCCTGGGGATAGAATTACTTCAATTATTCAGAATCTTTTAATTTCTCTGATTATGACTATTCCAACAATCCTTCTCCATTACCATATCCAGATTTAGGACTTCTATCCAACACTTGTTTCCTGAAGTGCAGTCGCTCCAATTGGGAAATCACCTTGGAATTTCATCATTTTCCATATTGTAGCCAGTACTTTCACAAATACTCTTCCAAGTGGTTTTGCTTATTTGCAAAACACAGGTCTCGGTAACAATGAGTTGCTGGCTGAAATTTAGAGCATCGATCTCATTGTTGAAGGGTTCTTTTAATGCCATGATTGCTCAATAAGTAAACAGCAAACAAATGAAGTTTGAAACAGAAAAGGACGTCCAGTCAATATAAAACGCAAAAGAATGTGAATAATAGTAACATTATAATCTGATTTCAAGTTCAATTCTAGCTAACTGATTCTTCTAGGTAAGGTAAAATAAAATTTATTAACATATTGTAAAAAAATCAGCTCAACATACACAACTTAGACAACAAGTATCCAATAATACCCCAAATCTCTCTTTTCTAAACACACATAATCATCACAGATTAAAAAAAAAATCCTCACCTGCATCATGAGATTCCTCCTCGAACCAGTAACATTGGCGTCTGATTCATCAAAAGACATAGCAGTGAAAATCTTACCGGGCCTCTTCTTTCCATCAAGAAAAGCCCCAACTTTCTCATCAAGGACCCCTCTTTGGTAACTTAAATCCAAGTGCACATCCTTGACTAAATTCAATTTCCCAAACTCCCCAGTCAATAAATTTTCGAAGCGGTCTTCGATTTCTACCAGGGCGAAATCCGTCGGGAAATTCATAGCTGGGTTTTTCCTTTCGACCCATTTCCAGCCTTTGGATTTGACGTGACGCTCTAGATAATTTCTGTATTCTTCGGCTTTCTTGTACTGGAGGAATCGGATTATGTGATTTTTGGGAGTGGAGGAGGTTTGGTCTTTTGGGTAGAAGAAATGGTAGGGAAAGAGTGAAAGGAGAAGGAAAATGGAAGAAAGTGCGAAGATGGATGTACGGCCCCGCATGGGGGAAAACTGGAGAGTTTTCTCGATTCAATTATTTTTGGTTGAATTCTTGATTTGATTGATTGAATTATTGGTTTAATCTCTCTGGTTGGATGCTTAATTGATGCTTCAATCGATCAACTTGGTTATTTTCTTGGGTTTTGAAGATTCAGAATGATGAATGACGAAATTTAGCTTAGAAATACTCACTCACTCACACTTCCAGTTAGCCTTTGCTGCTGCTGCTGCCGCCTTCTGATTTTTCAATACTCCAAATCCATTAAGTATTTCCTAATTAGGTTAACATTACAATTTAGCGGTGTAAACTAGTTGATTAGTATGGGAACAAACTACTTTTTTTTAGGGGTGGGATCGGGACGGGTTTTCGGGAATTCGGGTATTTCGGGACGGGATATCGGGTTTCGGGATCTCAAATTCAAATCCCGAAACCCGGTAGATCAACCAAGGTCCCGAGAGTTTCGGGTACCCGATTTAATTTCGGGATTTCGGGACGGGACCGGGTGTCCCGATAAACTATTTTTTTTTTTTTTAGTTTAATGCAATTTTCAAACCGCCTCGGATCTTATGTGTCAATAATTGTATGCCATTTCACCAACTTATGCACAACATGTAGACTCAGAAATTATCTCAAAACCTCAAGATCTGATTAAAGAAAATTATTGGAGAAGTTTGAAAATTGAAAGATGATATATGTTGAAAAACTGAACGTCGGCGAGCAACGGATCAGTGGCGGACGACGGGAGTTGAGTTGTGGTGGAGTTAAGTATTTTGATTAGATACATTTACTTGTATGTTTGGATTTTAGAGAAGAAGAATACGTAGAATGAGATGTGAATGGTTGAATTTTAGATTTAGATTAGGTATTTTGATTATATATATGTTTTAATTAAACTATGTAATCGGGACCGGGTTCCCCGATCGGGTGGGGATCAAAACCCGAAACCCGTCCCGATTTTTCGGGACTGGGTTTTGTCCCGTCCCAACTGAAAAAATACCCGTTTTGTCCCGTCCCAAATGGGAAAAACCCGATCGGGACGGGACGGGTACCCGAAACCCGGTCCCATTTACCCAGCCCTACTTTTTTTCTTTAATATTGGGAACAATGTACTTATTTGTTAAATTTGAATATTTGATATAAACTTCTTATTAAATTTGAGATTGCTCTTATTAAAATTTGAATATTTGATATAAACTACTTTTAAATAATGAACCATATATGTCTCAATTTTATATTTAAAAATAAACTAAAAAAATCTACTTTTATTTGAGATGAATAATAACACATCTCCTATATTATTTATCTCACAAAACAAATACATCTTTACATAAAATAACATATTCCTTATATTGTTTTTGTTATTTTCATAATCTTCAAAGAAAACTTATGTTTTTCTTAAAATTATACATTTTATTTATTTCATTTTAAAGAACTCAACAAACAAAATTACGAAAAGTTCAATTTAAAAATTTCATCGCAAGTTTATTTCTAAAACAGTCCCTCAAATTTCAATGTTTCTGCTCCACCACCCACCCAGTGAGTGCTGGAAGAAAAAGAAGATTTAGAAGGAAAACTAAGAGGGTGCTCTGTATCTCATCTCCATTTAATCAAATGATTACTCTACAGCTAAAACCAATCTCTCCACTACCTTGCTTTCAAAACCCTAATTTCAATTTTCCCCACTTCTTTAACCCCACCATCAATTTCTACCCTTCATCCCAATTCAAAAACCCCACACATTCCAAACCCACCACCAAATTCCTATCTTTCAAACATAAAACAACTCAATCTCGTACCTTTCATTGCAATAGCTCCAACAAAGATACAACTAAAACCACAGCTTTGAAAGAAAGCGGCGGCGGAGGAGGAGGCGACGATGGCGGTGGAGATGATGGGGAGACGGATAAAAGTAATGGCTTATTGCCCGAATGGTTGAATGTCACTTCGGACGATGCAAAAACTGTTTTTGCCGCGTTGGCTATATCGCTTGCCTTTAGGTCATTTGTAGCTGAGCCTAGATATATTCCTTCTTTGTCTATGTATCCCACATTTGATGTTGGAGATAGGCTTGTAGCTGAAAAGGTGATACTAATACTATCTTTAACAATATTCTTCTCGAAAAGTTATGTGAGCTTTAGTTTGTTGCAGACTTGTGGTCATGGATTAAAATTTTGGTTTCTGGTAAACTGAAATATTTCGGTGTTGGAAACTTTTTGATGAAATTTTTTGGAAACATTTGGAAAAATATTGAATTGAAATTAGTCATTAGTTTTGTTTCAATTGACCCTAAAAAAGAAATGGTATAGTATTGCATTAGACAGAGTTTGAAAAGGTAATATGTTTGACCTTACTCTTCTCCAGAAGTTGTATGAGATTTGTTGTGGTATTGCATTAGACAGAGTTTGATTCAATTTTATGCAACTAGCATTCAGCTCACGAGTCTTGAACTTGATTGTAATGTTTCTAGTTTATGACTTTGTTTACTTCACTCCTATTATATTACTGAGTTCCTTTTAATTTTATGTTTCCAAATTGAACTATTACTATGATTGTCCTTAATTTTTGGTGATGTTTGTCTCCATTTCCAGGTCTCGTATTATTTCCGGAAACCATGTCCTAATGATATCATTATATTTAAAAGTCCGCCAGTGCTTCAAGAAGTTGGCTACACAGATGAAGATGTTTTCATTAAGCGGATAGTTGCAAAAGCAGGTGATATTGTGGAGGTGAGATTTAAAAAGCACTCCTCTTTTGTTGTTATATTTGTAATACCGTTTGCTGGAATCCCTTTACATATGAACTATAGGCTCACGCTCATCACAATCTACTGGGCAATGAAAATATCAAGGGAAAGAGATAATTGAGCTTTTGCATTGTTTGTTTCTGGAACATCTGCAGTTGTAATCGTGCTCTGCTATCTTTGCTTCTGTATAGTTTATAGCAATGTTTACAATGTTCAGTACATAAAATTGGTGTTTCATCTTCTTATTTTTCGCTGCAAACTCAGTGTGTAGTAATTAGTTGGTAATACATTTATCCAGACTTTTTAAATGCTTGTCTCCTATTAATATAATTTCTGTTCATCTTGAGGGCATTCATCCCTTTCTTCTACATCTCAGATGTGTTCTTTTTCTCTGACATCTTCCCTCAGGATTTTGTATCCGCTCTTGTGTTCAATCGTTCTGAGTCATGATTATCATGAAGACAATTAATGGGTAAAGGGACGGAAATTTCATCTAATGGTTGATTAAATTAACCTAGTTTTTTTTTCCTTTTGCGGTCTTAAGTTTTGGGTGCATTCTACATCAATAAACTTTCATCATTAGAGAATTGTTTGTAGCATTACAAGTGTTATTTGACTTAGTTATTCTTCCTGATGCAGGTTCATGATGGGAAACTGATAGTAAATGGGGTTGTGCGAAACGAAGACTATATCCTTGAAGCACCCAAATATGAAATGACACAAATTGTAAGTTCACTTTTCACTTATAAGTTGTTGCTCATTTTGTTGGCTGTTGAAATCGGGCAACACGAATAAGAATTTGTACTATACTTAATCTTTATACAGTTTGAGTTATGTTTATAATGGATACGAGTACGTGAAGTAGCCAATGAATACAACCTAATAAAAGGAAAAAAGCAATTCGAATTTAGACCTAAAGACCTGGAATTTCATAAAAGTATTATTTTTGTGGCAGGATATCGTAGATTGCAAAAGCGAAATTAACCTTATAGCTCCTGAACTTCATTTTTAATGGGTATTTTTGTGCAGCGTGTACCAGAAAACTCTGTTTTTGTGATGGGAGATAATCGAAACAACAGTTATGACTCACATGTCTGGTAATATTTTCTTGCAATTTAGCTAGCTAAAATAAAATATCTCTTGATAATCGTCTATTAGTTCTTATTTCGAAACGTTGTGTTTGTTAGGGGTCCACTTCCTGCAAAGAACATAATAGGGAGATCTGTGTTCCGATATTGGCCTCCTGGTAGAGTTGGCGGCACAGTTTTGCCAGAGAGTTGTGCTGTTGACAAGCTGGAGACTACCACGACTACTACTAGTAGTGTAGCTGCTCAATAAACTCATCTGAGGGTGTCCAGTTTTGGCTTTTCCCGTCAACATTTTGAATTGACATTATATTCAAATTCCAGATCAGATCTTTCTTCCCTACTAAGATGATTTTGAATGATGTAATGGACATAGATAGGGATAGGAGGGCATAAAGAAAATGTTCATGTACTCTGCTCGCTCTATATATTAATTTCAATTGACTCAAAAATATATTATTCATTCAAAGTTTCCGACAAAACTTAAGTTTTAGACACTCCTAATAATCCTAACCATGATGGGAAAAATATTGCAAACATTCAGCATGGATTAAAATTTAGTATTTACTAAAGAATTTTCAACAAAATTTTTCATATTTTCTCAATTAAGAGTATTGTTAACCGGAGGAATTTGAAGGAGCTGCAAAAATTTGAGCAGAGTTTATTTGAGATATAATTCAGAATACTAATTGCCAGCAAACACTTCAGAATTAGTATAAACTATAAAGCCTAATTTTTTAACATCATTTTCAATATTACCCATAAATTTACGATGAATCGGTAATCCCAAAATTATGAACTTTAATTTACAAGTATACATTTTGATTATCAAAAAAAAAAAAAAACAGTTCTATTTGTCCTTCCTTGCCCCCATCCTCTAATTTCTCTCGCCTGCGCTCAAGTTTGCACAAACATGCGACTCCCGTCCGCCTCTTCCGATTCTCCTTTGCATTGGTCGTTAGTTTAATCTCTTGGCAAATACAAATTCAATTCTTCATCTCTTTTCTTATCTTCTTTTCTTTTTTCCTTATTGCTTTGCTTGTTTTGAACAACACTACACATTCTATTGAAATTCTCTGTGTCTTAATTTATGCAAGCTCCATTAAGCTAATTGATCTTTTAAAAATGATTATTTCAAACAACACTATACATCGGGTTTCACGAGACCGGTTCAAAACCCATCCACATAGGCCCTTAGTTTCTTGAAAAAGATTCAATTTTAGTAATTGATTTGTTAGAAATCGAATATATTGTTCAGGTTCAATAGACCAAAATCATTTCAAATGAGTTTTCTGATGACCCATGATTCTCATCATAAACCTATTCACAAACCAACCTCCAAACTCTTAAAACCGAGACATGAGAAACCATTTCAAAACCTTTACCAAATAGGGCCTAAATACAAAACAGTGCACTAGCTGGTTTGGCAAAATCTTGACACAGCAAAGTATTCATCATTATCATGTAATAAAATAATGTTGTTCCTCAACGTCCAAATGTACTATAGAAGAAGTATCACTGGATAGCGAGGGGAACAAGATAGATTTAGCTTCACTTGCAACAATGCCACACATTCAATTGATGGGCATAACATGATAAATCAACAAGTGAAGCAAAAATAGTGAAATTAATATTAATAATCGACAGCAGATGGAAAAAGATTTCAAAAAAAAAAGTAATATAAAATGGAAACATACAACTCAGTCCCTTAGATGTTCAAAACAATTGCGATCATTTCCGCAATCATTACAGGTCTGTAGAACTCATCATAGCTGTATAATCTCCAATCAATTTAACAAGAAACCACAAAAAACTCAATAATATGAAGTGTAGCTGCCCCAGTGTTCTCCAAAACACAAAAAATCATGGAGTGATGATAAATAAAGAGCAGCACACTTAATTTTGCTTCTAGGGAACGAGTTAACAAGAAACAAATATATATTCTGTCAACCAGATAGCGAAGCTTCTTCGAATAACATCATTCAAAACATGTACATATATTTTATACAACAATCAAATCTTCAAAGCTTCAATAATATCAGGTCGAATTAACATTAATGAACGGCATGTCCTCATGCTTACTAGACCAGCTTCAAGGTAATACTCAGCAAGTCTGAAGAGCATAAGTTGATTATGTATGAGTAGATTAACACCACCCTTCCCAACTTTTTCAACAGAAGGTGGTTGCCTGAAATTCCACTCAATACATTTAAACAAGGAACTAAAAAACTGAAGCTGGAATAATTTATTTAGGTAGAAAAAAATTTAAAAAGCAAAGGCCTCATTGAGAAGATTAGGCTGTCCACATAATATGTTCGGACATATGCTTGTCTTTAAAAGTTTATAATCATTGGCCAATAAGTAGAAAAAATCTATTTGACAGCAAAGAACAGCTGACAAATACAATAGCATAGATAGTTGAAATAGGTTTTTCAGGGGCTGATAAAGGGATTCAGTTTAGAGTGAATGAAAAGATAATGGAAGTCATCAGATAGGAGCGAAAGACTATCAAATTTTACAATCACAATTACTTCATTTGAACTATGCTTGAGATCCCCACCTTTCTCCGGAGAGTAAAGAATACCATGTAAATGTAATATTAAAAACCCATCAATTTTCATTACAAATAATTGAATCCTTAAACTTGAGCAGAAACCAAAATACCAGCCTTATACAGAAGATCATCGATACAAGCTAATTCGACATATGTTTGTCAATAAATTAGACCATAAAACAAATATCCGGGAGAAAAAGCATATTCATACTCCCTAAAAAAGGATACCGAATTTCAGAACTAGAGAAATTGGGGACTCAGTTTATGGGTGGTGATATATCAGGATGGTCGGCAAGGCTGTAATTGCCATTACGTCGAACGAGACCTATCACAAAGATTCATCATTGCCCACATATCTCGCTCTATTCTATACATAAACACAAAAAGGAAAGAAAAAACAAAATGAATTTGGAACTTCTAAAGTGAAAGAAGATGACGCTCAAAATTTTGATTTTGATCGAGCTGCTAACTGTACTTATAAAGGGGCGCTGATACATGACGGAGCTAGGGTTTCGGGTTCTACTCTTATTTACCGTGGATGGCGGCGTATTTTATCAGAGCCCCACAATTTTGTTGATTTATTTCCCTTTTCTTGATCTAAAATACTCGTTCGACTGAAATTAATTGACACATTTCTTATTTTCACATATATTAAGAAACCTCATAATTATATTTTTTATGATAAAATGTATCAAATATACTTTATACTAATACAGTGATAACTATTTTTTAATTTTTTATTAATGAATGATAATTATTGAGTTTCCCAAGTTAAATATGAGAAAGGGATAAAATTGAAAGGAAAAAATGCTTTAAAAACCCAAATATGTCAATTACTAATTTGAAAAAAAAAACATTTGGCAAATGTGGCAATTAATTTAATACGGAGGGAGTAGAATAATGTTATTAATTTTGGAGGAATAAGATCCATTGTTTCACTATTTCATATTGTTTTGAGTAAAACATTCATATACTTCATTGATTTGAATCCAGGTTTTTTACTTCCATAATATTTAAATATTTTACTAATTAATAATATTATCTTTTACTAGCAATTTCAATATCGCAAAATCTTACAAATTTGACATGTCAATACATTGTTCAGATTTTCTAAAATATTAAAGGTAAGTTAGGCCTCGCAACAAAGACCATATTCGCAATTTTGAAGATATTTGATACTTTCATAAAAATAAAAGGGAAATTTACATAGACACCCCTTGACTTTTATCCTAATTACAAGAAATTACCCTACTGTTTGAAATATTACAAAAACACCCCCTCGAGGGGTGTATTTGTAATGGTTTTAGGGACCAAATTGGTAATATTTTTTGTGTAACAAGGGGGTGTCCTTGTAATACAATTTTTGGTTGAGGGGGTGTTTTTGTAATATTTCAAACAATAGGGTAATTTCTTATAATTAGGGTAAAAGTCAGGGGATGTCTATGTAAATTTCCCAAAATAAAAATATACTAGTAGTATATGTCATATTTGTCGAGAGGGCAATCCGGTGGCCCCTAAACTTTTACCCGGCTCAGTAGGGTAATTTCTTGTAATTAGGGTAAAAGTCAGGGGGTGTCTATGTAAATTTCCCAAAATAAAAATATACTAGTAGTATATGTCATATTTGTCGAGAGGACAACCCGGTGGCCCCTAAACTTTTACCCGGCTCATCTGAAAAAAAAAACTTTTACCTGGTTCTATTGTAGATGATATTATCTCTTTGGATATTGAAGCTTAATGAAATCAATTCCTTTGTACAAGAAAAAAGAATGGATTTTGCAATTGTCCGGATCCAGTACAGTTCTTCTATTTTGGTCAGGCCAGTAGAGTTCTTACATAAAACAGTCTTAGATCTACACCAGTGGATTTAATCCATTGGGGTTGGATCTGGCATTCATCCACACCCGGGTGGATTAAATCCACCAGGTTAGGTACTAATTTTCCCACCAAATGGGCCTTTAATCTGGACATGTCATAACAACATTTATTTCTGATACACAGTTTAATGAGAATCATTATCAAATACCACATAAACAACAAAGGTTGTAGAAGACTGGTTACAGAATGAATTTCGAAGAACACTGGTTAAATTAAAACCAAAGAGCCAAACTTAAAGGACGAGAACCAAACAAATTAACTTCAAACTTGACTACTCTGTTTTTATACGAGATAAAAGCCGCTATATTACGCATAATAGACCGAAATTTTTCATAGTACAGGTAAGAATTCTATTCATAATAGACTTCCTCACGTGTTAATTAATTCCAGAATAGAAGTCTGAAAGTGATTGGGCCAAATCTAGTTCTAGCTTCTATTTGGTCTAATTCTATCTCCTTGAACAATTCTTGGATCCAAGGTAGACAGGATCTGGGGCATTGACATGCCAACGGAAACAACAATTTCTGCACAAAACAAACAAACAGCATTAGGACCAAAAATATGTCATCATCTGAAACTAATCAACATCAAACATTATTCCGGGTTTTCTTACTTTTTAGGCCTCTTGAGCTTTATTCAGCTCCGTAAATTTGTTACAAAACTAACAAAGGATGGCTCAAAGTGGGAATGGATTGGGTGAGTGAGAGAGAGGATGAGGGGCAAAGGAGGGAGGTACAGGGTAATCATCAAATGGTTCCATCCTTTATTTAGATGTAAATCAAATTGACAGAATTACTTTCGAGTGGATACATGATTAGACATAATTCATCCATAAAAGCCATTTTGACGATATATATGGTATGAATCCAAGATTAACAGAAACAGACTACTCAAATAGACAATTAATATTCTTTTTTAGGGTATTCGATGTTTTACATTTTTCATATAGCAAACTAGGGGTGTGCACGATTCGGTAAACCGGTCGTACCGAACCGAAACCGAAGTTTCGGTACGTACCGTTTACCGAACCGAAATTTCGGTTCGGTAAACGGTACGCGCCCAATTACCGAACTAGGTTCCCTTTCGGTTTTCGGTATTACCGGCCGGTTTACCGAACCGAACCGAAATACCGAAATATTTATATATTTTTTTTAATTCTATTCCTAATCTAAATGGTAAGAGACTCAAGACTGAAAATTACAGAAAACTCCCTACTCGTTCCAAATTGAAGATGGCAAATTCATGATTCCCATCAGCTCTGAAACTCTTCTCCCTTCTTCTAAGCACTGCCCTAGAGCAAAATCCAAATCTTCCTCTTCCCCCATTCAAAATCCCACCGCGCCGACACACCGCCATCCTGCTCCATGCCTCCGCTATCTCTCTCTCGGCCTAGTTTCTAATTTACAAAGGTACAGTCCAAATTTTAAATGCCCAATTTTGTTCCTTTTTATTTTTTTCTCAATAAATTGGGATCTTATTGCATTTAAAACCCCAAATTTGAATGATGCTAAAGTAATTTTTTAGAGAATACTGAGGATAGGTGGTCTTTGATATATTCTTTATGATTTCTATTCAACTTCATTGGATTGTGAAAGCAGGTTATTATTTTCAAGACAAATTATTTTTGGTTCTAATAATTTTTCGGTTTTTTTGTACCGAATCAAACCGAATCGTACCGAATCGGTAATTTACCGAACCGAACCGAAATTTTCGGTTTGGCAAACGGTACGAGATTCCAGAATACCGAACCAGCCGGTATACCGAATTTCGGTACGGTACGGTTCGGTTTTACCGTTTGCACAGCCCTATAGCAAACAGCCAAGGAGTCCAAGAAATATAATTATGTCCAGTATAACACAAAAGACTCATGGCAAAGTCATCTTACCAATCCCTTCTCTGACAGATAAGTTTGGCCTGATAACATCTTTAGCATTGACAAGGAATATGTCACCAACATAAAGATGGTTTGTTGGGACATATACACAGCATAGTTCTTCATCACCCAAATTGTTCTGGAATGATAAAAGGAATTTTTGTGAATTCGAAGAAATAACAGTTAAATACAAAAATATGTTCTCATTCTTTAAATTGTTGACAAAGGGATTAATCAAACTATCAGAGGCTCATTGCATATTCTCTTGTAGAGAGTTAAGAGTGAAAGAGATACAAACACAGAGCTCCATTGTTACATCAGTATAGATGCTTGTGTGATGGACATTTTTCAAATAGAACATGCAAGCCCGTGTATAATTCTTAGAATCAATAAGTGTTGAAATTCAGATGTCCCAATTCTAAATCGATTTATCAATTAATACTCATATCAAGTTCTTTGTGCATCTGGAGGGTCAGTAAGTGGTACATAAGGAATGCCCTATAAGACAACATAAGAATTAACGCATACAAGATATTCCAATTGATGCTTGCAGATAAAATAAAACTTCAATTTCAAAAGTTAAAAAGTCTGCGGCAAGCAATGACGAACTGGAATATCTCCCAGCCATAATTGTAACTAGCTTTCCATTTCTCTGACTCTTTATCCCTCTTTAAATATTTATATGAAAGTTAAGCTATAAATAACAGATACATAACAAGTTCACTAGCTTAGTAAGCTAGAAAATTGGAAGTAATATAAAAAATTAACACAAGAGCAAGTTCAAAGACAATCAAAGACGAAGCATTAATAACATAAAACGTGCAAGTAGAAAACCTGGAGAGTCACAGATGAAGTGATGAACCCAAATGCATATTCACCAATACGTGGATGCCTTATAATAGCCACTTCCTTGAAAGCCTGTGTGTTCTGATCTGCAATAGTAATGGCAAAAGAATTGATGATCCATTTCTAACCAAAAGTCTCTAATAAAGGGAAGTGAAACAAGAAAAACAAAGCTCACCTGGAGATATGGCAGAACTAATTTGCTTTGAGGCATTGTAAATATGACGAACAAATGGCATACGTTTAATGAACCACTCCCCAAGGCTCAGAATAGAAGTCCCTAACCATGATGACATAAATACTCCAACCAAGAAAATGAAAGTGATGGAGGTAACAAATCCTAGACCTGAATCAAGAAAATGAAGAGGTTATTGGCAGCAAAGGCCATAAAAATGAAAAACCTGGATGCTAATGATAATGATCTGATGCAACAGTTTAAACGTGCTCCTAGAAATTTAAAAAGTTGCGCCAGTTGCAAAAGAGTAACAGAAATCATAATTTCCACATAATAATTATTTAGTTGATTTTGTGGTCTAATTTATTCAGCAAGATACTCATTTTTATCTCTACATGGGTAAGGAAACTGTACAGTCTAGATTGAGCACTATAAGTCATTCCCTCTGTAGCATGAATACAAATTCCTACTATGAATTATCATGCGAAAGAGGAGATGCTTACCAAATACGTTAATTCCAAGTTGAGCATATATTGGAGAGAAGAACCCATCCACAAAACGAATGAACCACCATGTTATGTAGAATGTAATAGCTATTGGAAAGAGGATCACACTGCAAAAAGGGACAGAGTAATTGACAGCAGCAATAATGGGAAAAATAAGGACTACTCAGATGTACAAGTAGGCTTCAAGAGGGACTCCTTTATCCAACAATTCAGCCTTTCGAATTTAGAATCACCAAAAAATTATCATTTTCATTTTAAGCCAACAAAAGGTTAGGTCTCAAAGAAAGTTTTATAGTCAAATTGAACAAAAACCCAAAAATGCAGATTTTTAAGATGTTATGCCTATAATTCTAAAGGTCTTCAGGCTATAAATGACAATCGCTGTGCTTACCATCCAGTCATAAACTTCTTTGAAGCCCAGCTTCTCACAACTTTGTAAAAGGTCTGCAAGTTAACCAAGGTGAACAATTATATTGTATTATCTGATAAAGAATAGTAAGACATTAACCAGCACTAATTAGTAGCCTATTCAGCAATTATAAACCAATCTGTTAAAAAGAATTAGATTATGTATACCAAGTAAAAGCAAACTTTATAAATACAAAACTGAAAATCCAGGTATCTTTATCAATTATTATCAGTCCAGAGGACCAAGATAATCCAGCAAACCAGTAAAGGCTCGTTAATCGAAATTAGGGGACAGATAATAATCAAAACATCATTGAGTACCTCTTTCCTTGTATTCCGAAAATTCACCATTAGTCCCCTCGAAAGAAGTGAAAAAAGTTCCAATTACGATAATTTTGTTAATACGGCGTCTCGAGGGCAACTATCGAACCATAAATGCTAAGTACGCACTTACATAAAACAATAAATGCTAAGTACACACTTACCAATTTTAGCTACGAAATTAGAAAAGAATGAAAGAAAATCCTATTTCCAGAAACAAGTCATCCAAATGAACAGATTGCCACTGATGTGGCTAGCTAAAACCCTAAAGAGAAAAATTGAAAGCAAACAAGACATAGACAATAAATAGGCAACCTCACGGCCTGAATGATGGTGAGAAGAGGAAGCAGTGGAGGAGGAGGCGCCGTCATCGTCGCGGTGGTCAACGGAATCGGCTACTGGTATTAGAAGCTCACGATCTCTTTCTCTGCTGGTGCTGTTCATTATCGCGCCCAAAGATTTCTCATCGCCCATTATTACGAGAAGAACAAAGACTCTCCATTTGTGTTGAAGGGGTGATGCTGTTATAGCTCTTAATTACTCTATAATTAAGTCTCTGTATCTATTATCAAATTGGCTGAAAATAAAATATAACTGGGCTCCGTATTATGCACGAAATTATGTTAAATATATTATAAAGTTTAATCTTCATCAGGAAAATCTTAATCCTTGGATGGATTTATATGTTGTACATTAATTACTAATTATATATGTAAATGTAATTAATTTTATCACAAAAAGAACTGATTATCTTAATTCTAAAAAAAAAATTGAGATTTATAAAAAAATAAAAAAAAATAAAAGATAATTTTTTATTCCATAATAATCAAATGTACATGTTGAGATCAAAGGATCCGAGCAAAGAAAATCTAAAAACAACATTAAAAGATCAAATGCACATGTACAGATTTTGTAGAAAGATGTTTCAGTTTGGTTAATTATATATATGATATAGATTAAATTTTAACAACATTTGAACCAAAATTAATAATATATACATGGAAAAATAAGTTATCTAATCTCGAGTTCTTTATTGTTTCAACTAAAAGTTATTCAAATTGATATAAAAGCAGAAACTCCATCGTGTTACACGAAACTTTCATGACACTATTACGCAAAATGTTTATTGCATAATTAAGGTGCACCTGGTATGATATTGCAGTTTTATTAGTTAAATTCTATTGTACCAATTATTAAGGTTTTTAGATGTTCGATACCAAATTGAACTTTGGAATACTATATTTTTTTGACACTTTATTTTTCTTTTATAATAGAATGATTGTTGAAAACAAAATTAATTGTTTTTCTAACTGAATTAATTGACGATTCTCTATTTTTTTGTTACAAAATATTTATTAAATAAAGAGTAACATAATGATATCATACACGTGATTGACCCTAAAAGAGTGCTCCTTCACCGTGAATCAAATTGTAACAATTTCATTAAAAGCAAGAATGATAATGAAATTCACTTGTTTTTTTTTTCTCTCTTAAATTTATGATAGAATAACTTACTCTACTATTTAGTTTTATGTTCTCAAAATTTACTTTTTAGGCTTTTTATAAATAAATAATCTGATTCGAACATGATTGCATGTTCTACTTGAGTAACTGAGTATAATTATTTTGAGTTATATTGTATTTATTAATAATGGACTATTTCCTAGTTTATGTTGGAAGATATTAAAATCCAAGTGAATTAAATATCACTTTACAACTTAAATAAGGGTATATTTGTCTTAAAAAAAAACTTAAAGTATTCATACTTGTACATATAGTATATAGTCTTGATATTATTTATATTTGTTTCTTTAGTCAAATAAACATTAAGTACTTAGTTAAGTTATAAGTATTTTTTGTTCTTTTTAGTTAATATGCGATTCTATTTTAACTTTTCCTTGTTAATTTTTTTATGGGTAAATACCATTAATGGTCTTACTTATCATAAATTTTTTACAGAGTGGTCCCTCTTGTGTTTTTTCCCCATGTTAGCCTCTACTCTGAATTATTTATTTCACTCTGATCATTTTCAGGTGGTCCAAGGTGAACTAAAGTGTCAAAATAGTTATATGATGGACTAAAACATAAAATTAGTTTATGAGGGGCTAAATTGATATAAAATAATTTTGTGAGGGACTAAAGTGTAACACTATAAGTAAAAGACACCTTGTAAATGACCAAAGTGAAACAAATAATTAATAGTGGGGTCTACGTGGGAAAACAAACACAAGAGGGACCACTCTGTAAAAAGTTAATGATAAGGAAGACCATTAGTGGTGTTTACCCTTTTTCTACTTAACATAATGATATTTAATATGATTTTATTTTAATTTTTTGTTTTTAGAGAAATATTTATGACTTATATTATACTAAATCTTTCATTTTTACAAATAACATACTTTTACTGAAATGCTAAATTATAATAATTTTAAATATATATTTTAGGAGCTATGTAAAATAACGATATTTTATTTTTATTTTTTATGTATGATTTTTTTATGTGTTATATGAGAAATTAATATAAAAGATCATTTCTAAATTTTAGGAATTAATATTGGTTATAAATATAATAAGATTCTATGTCTAGTTATACTTTACAATTACAAATACAATAAGATTCCATGTCTAATTATTACTCTTCAACTATTTCTATTTTAAATTTTTCTTTGTTAGTTTTTTTCTTCTATATAACATAATGATATTTTAAAGAATTTGATTTTTAATTTTTGGCTTTTAGAGAATTGTTTATGACTTATAGTAGTGAATCTTTCAATTTTACAATAACATATTTTTACTGAATGCTAAACTATAATAATTTTACATTTATATTTTATGAGCTATTTAAAATAAAGTGTTTTTATTTTTTCTTATGGATTTTTTATGTTTTATATGAAAAGAAGATTGAATTTATAAAAGCTGATACAAGAGATAATTTGTAGATTAGGAGTTAATGTTGGAGATAAATATAATGAGATTCTATGTCTAATTATATCTTTACCATAATTAATATAATAATATTCTATGTCTGATTATTCTTCTTCAACTATTTTTACATATTTACCATTGAATTAAATATCAATTTACAACTCAAATAAGGGTATATATGTGTTAAAAAAAAAGGAAAAAAAACTTGAATTATTCACACTTTTAGGTATAGTATAGTCTTGATATATTTTATATTTGCTTCTTTAGCCAAATAAACATTAAGTACTTAGCTAGGTTATAAGCCTTTTTTTTTTTTTTCCATTTATGGTTAAGTTGCGATTCTATTTTAACTTTTTCATTGTTTATTTTTCTAATTCTATATAGCATAATGATATTTAAGATAATTTGATTTAATTTTTTGCTTTTAGAGAATTGTTTATGATTTATATTGTACTAAATCTTTCAATTTTATAAATAACATATTTTTACTAAATGATAAATTATAATAATTTTACATGTATGTTTTAGGAGCTATTTAAAATAAAAGTGTTTTTTTTTTCATTATGGTTTTTTTATGTGTTAATCGAGGAAGAAGATTGAAATTATAAAAGTTGATATAAGAGATAATTTCTAAATTTAAGGACTTTGTGTTGGAGATAAATATAATAAGTTTCTATGTCTAATTATATTTTACCATGATTAATATAATAAGATTTCATGTCTAATTATTCTTCTTCAACTATTTCTATTTTAACTTTTCCTTTGTTAATTTTTTTTATGTCTTATTCACACTTTAGATATAGTATATATAGTATATATATATATATATATATATATATATTTGGTTTACTATGGTTAATCACGTGTTGGTAGTGAATAATATATTGGATTTGAATTTATATCCTAAAATTTCAATTTATATTTTCTTGATGATAAGGTTTGATTTATAATCCACTCAATGTCAATATCACTTGAAAATTTATTCCGATTTCATTCAAATAAAAAATTCTTACAAGCTCAACTCTATGGACTATGCATATACCTTTTTTTAGGAGCAATTTTATGCATATTTACTCACATAAATTGATTTCAGGCTAAATTGCATTTTGGCCCATTGAACTAATTCCAGTGTCGACTTTGCCGTCTCAATTATTACTTGCATCACTTTGCTACCCGTAATGATCATTCACACAGTTCAACTACACGATGCTGTTAGTTTCAACAAATCTTCGTAAAACTAGCAAACCTCCACAAATTTTCTCTTTTAACCTCATATTTAGTTATTAATAACCTTCTCACAAAAAAAAAAAAAAAAAAAAAAAATCCCTTCAATTATCCTTAAAATGTTGGAGCAGAAAAGAGATATTTGAGACATTTTACTAGCAATTTTTTCGACAAAAATATGTTGAACCTAATAGTTTGATGTGTAACAAATAAAATTTCAAGTTTAAAATTTGTTAAACATGAAATAATGGTACGAATCTAAACTTTAAAGATTAAGAAGTTGTTACAATTTCTATGATTCCTCTGATTCTAATATTAAAGAAAATAAATATTTCTTGAACTTGATCATCTCAAAAATTATTTTGGTGTTTGAATAACGTTAATCTATGGACAATTGTGCTTAATTCTTATATCAAACATGAAATGATTTAGATAATGTCTCGAACTCTGTCTTAGATACTTTGATTTTTTAAGGAATTTGATTTTCTTTGAGCCTTCGTAAATTTCCAATAACGTTGAAAGCTAAATAGCTTGGTCTCAAATTAAACATTGGATTTTCTTCAATTTTGGAAGAACAACTTTGAATATTGCAAAGATCGCCTTGATTTGAAGAACGCCTTAAGAAGATTTGCTTCTTTCTCAAAAACATAGAAAAATTTCTATTTTATCACAATTTGAACGTATAATTTTGAGAGTTATGTATAGAATTAACATGTGAATCAAGCAATTATTTACCGAAAACAACGAAATATGTACAAATTACCATTATATAAATTCACTCACAACATCATCCACTATTTCACTCAAGAACAGCTTCTCCAAATCATTCACAACCTGATCAACTTCATCCATAGTGAATCCATACCTCCAGCCCAAATCCCAAGCCCCTGTCACCTCTCCCTTCCTCCGTAAATCTCTTTCTAGCATCGCAGAAACACTATCCACGAGAATAATATTACTATAACTTATCAAATCCTCAATCCCATCAGAGATTTCATGTAACAATTGGTCAAGAGATAAATGACATTTAGGTTTTTTAAAGAGATTTTGAGATAACGGGTAAATTTCCCTTGTGTCGCGTAGGCTTTTACGCTCCAGTATTTCTTTCGCACACTCTAGTAAAAGGAAAGAGTTCGGAAGCTCATGACAAGGTAACCAGGTAGTTGGCGAGGCTGTCACATCATCAAACAGCTTGTTCACAAGCCCGAGAAATGATGCACTTTGCAAAAGTAAATATTTTGTACTGGTTATGCTTTTGCAATCTTTCATTTCATCTAAATTATGAATTTCGATGCAGCTTTCATCATCGAGATATTTGACACCTTCTTTGATTGTCGGCTCAGAAGACTCACAAGGATAACTTGGTACATGTCTAGAGCAATCTGCAATTAGAAAGGAAATACGATTTATGTTATGGCAACATACATCATTTGTACGCGACACTTTGAACGTTATATTTGAGTGATTCTACATTATGCAAAAAAACCATGTATTTGTCAACTACTTTCTTATGCAATTTAAACTACAGTTACCTCGACAGAACAGAGTTACCATGTTTCAACATAATGATCTTAAAATAATCATCCAAAGTATTTGGAAAAATTACCATATGAACACAATTAGCTATTAGAAACAAATATAAAATTGGTTATCAGACCGCAAGAAAGCATTTGGTAGTAATTGTTGACAATATGTAAAAAAGCATTGATTAAATCAAAGCTTACCAGATATAGGATTATGAGAAGCATTTGTCACTTCCACATGAACTTGTTCTGATGTTGTGCTCTTCATTAATGATACTTCAGCGTCTTTTGCAAGGTCGATTGACAAATTATCTCCGCTTGGAATACATTCAACCTGCATTTGTATGTTAACTTAGTATTTCAAGGAAAATCCTCATTCTAGAAATGAGAAAACATAAATATTTGTTCCCACTCCAAATAATGTATGAATAACACTATCTTGAAACAATACTAAGTGATCATATTGAATGATGTAACCAAAACAGTAGGGGAGGGGGGGGGGGGGGGGGTTGCGAGAGAGAAAAAGGACTCACTAAATCCGCTAAGTGCTTGCTTTCATCTTTGTCTTTTTTCAACTTCTTCTTCAAAATGCTGGATTTCAGAGAATCCGGTGATGTCACGTGTTTATCAGTGACTGTAACCTTTCCTTGTACATTCTGACATTTTGAATCATTAGGTCCTCTTCCAGGTTTGCTGTGCTTCAAAACGGTACTTTTGAGTGGATCTTGAGTTTTGGTAGACTCTTGAGGCTTGGAGACTTTTATTTCTGCCTTTTTCCTCGTATTAGAAGGCATTCTTGATACATTGTCTGTCGTTTTAACAACTGGTTCTTTCTTCTGCACCTTTGTACTCAGAGGCTTCAAATGTTTCATCCTCTCAGAAGACGGTTTATCTTGAATGTCTGTAGTTTTCTTGAGCATTCTTACAGGTAATTCTCCATAACTTTTACCTTCCTTATCCCTATTAAGCTTCTGATTTGGAGTTCTTCCTGCTGGCAATTTCTCGTTTATCTCTGTGAACTCCTCCCTCATTTTTCTAGGCACTCGTTTATTTTGAACGGGTATTTCTTCATTGATGTAGTATTTTGAATGAAGCTCTTTAGCCCGACGTTCTAAAACTTGCTGAGGCCTCATAATCACGATAGGTGGATTCTCAACTGCTAATCTTTTTCTCAAATACGAAATATCACAATAATTTTTGCCATCAACAGCTCCATGGGCCAGCGCTTTTTCAAGAAGTCCCTTAAACTGCATTGTCTCAATCGTTTCTTCTAATGTTCTTCTTTGTTGAGCTGGTTTCTGAACCATGATTTGAGGCTTCCTTGGCCTAGGCAGATCAATATCAAGTAAATGTCTTGAAAGCTTTTCATTCTCTATCTGCTTATAAATCGTAGAAATCACACGTTTTGTGGATACTTCCTCCAATCCCATTAGCTTGGCTATTAAATTAGGCCCTTTAGGCTTCTCATGTTGAATTTTTGAGGGCGAACAATCTGAAGAACGCGAGTAAATTAATGAGGACTGGCTCGAACTAGATGAGGGAACATCCATACAGAAATCTACACTGTTTCTTTCAATAAAATCCTTTTCTTTTGGCAACAGATTTTGCCTAGCAAAGCTTTCCCTTATAATTTCCCGAAGTTCCTCATAACAGTCTCTAGAAGATGACCCCACAGAACTTCTTGGTTTTTGGAAGTCCATGGCCTGATCATAGTCTCCAGATTGATTCGATCTCATATGTTCAGTGCCTAAATCGACTCTTTCTCCCACACTCCTTTCTTTCTGCTTTTTCTTCGACTTGGCAATGTGCCTTGAAGCTTCTTGTAACTTCCCAAGCATTACAAGAGACTCCTGTAAATCAAGAGCTCCTTTCAAAAGGTCTTTTGCAATATACTTACTCTTAGGATCGTAACTTTTTTCGTTAGACCACGAATCAATCACTTCATTCAGTTTATTTGCTCCTTTAGATACCTCCATTAACTGAAAGGAGGACATGTTTTGTAACTCCTCTGTGGACCCTTCACAATCTTTCCTCTCTTCCTCATATGACGAAGACGTATTAGAATCATGTTCTATTCTCTGATTTTTAATTTTTTCTTTCATTTTCTGAGAGCTACTCTTGGGTTTTCTAATTGGCTTACATTCAACAACGCCTTTAGGATCGTCGCATGTGACGAATGATCTATAAACAACAGATCTGAAACTGTCTTGAGGCATATTCTATTACACACAAAAGTATAACTGAAAAAGTCAAATATATTTCAACAACAATGAAAAGATGATTGCCAAATGTACTACTTACATGAATTCTTCTTATATACTTTGAGCAGAATTGAAGAATAGACTTAAGGACAAAATATTAGCTTTGAACCACTGAAAAGGCAAAGAAAAAATGATACTTAAATTAGTTGCCGTCCAGAGTGAATAACATCAAATTATTAGTATAAATTATCTTCCATTTTGACATATTCAAATGATTTCAATGAAGAACACAATACATAGTTAAATACAGTTTGCTTTCCGTACAAGAATACTCAAAAAATAAAATTGTTTATAAAAAATAAAATTATCTTCTTGATTGGTACCTGAAGTTAGTGAAGAGACTTTTCTGATCATAAACCAAACTCTGTCTCCTCAACATCACTCTGAAACCCGTAAAAAAATGAAGAAAAAAAAGCATCGTCAAAATGGAGAGAAAATGAGTGTATATTTTTGAGATACTGAAATCACAGAAAAAAGTTAGGAACTGAAAAAGACTCTTCAACTGTTTCAGTTAATACTCACCGGCACTTTTTAGCTTGACCCGAGATCCACGAAAAGAAGAAAGATGGCAATTTGTATTTAGTTTTATTCAATTTTTATTTTCACACTGAATCTTCACCGATTGAATGAGAGTAATGGAAAATTTGTTTGGTTATATTAAAAAAATAATTCATAAACAAGGTTCGAGTCAATGATTGCTGCCATAAAACGATGCTTTAGTCATATTTGGGATTCAGCGCACCAAATCCAAATCTATTCAAAACATAAATGAGAAATTATTTGGTGTATCCGTTGCACAAATAATATATTAGGATGTAACAAATTGTCAAGATTTATCCTTTATTAATATTTGTTGTTACATACAAATACATGATAAATATAAGATTACAAAGTTAAATTTTCTTTAAATATTAAACAAAATTCAACGCAACTATTTGTTATAGCTCCAAATAATTTTTTTCCTTTGGGGTCCATTGGGAGATAAATACTAATGATTTAGAAGATAAAAAAGGCAATACTTGGATTTATGACGACAGACAAACTATTATGGAGATGCTCATGACCCCATGAATTTTATTATTATTATTTTGAGGAAATAAAAAAAAATAATACTCCTAGTAATTTACTTATCTTATCCTTGAGGTGTGTTTGGTATGTTTTGGACGAACAAAAATAATAATATTGCTCAACTTAAACGGGACAAGTTATTCTAAAGTGGAAGGCGGTTAGGATTAATTTAATGCTGATTAGTTGAATATGTGAAAAGGGATTTTTAATTCAATATTTTCTATTTTAATCCCACTATAAGACCTTGCTTTATTTGGCTATTTGATTTAGACTAACTACCTAAGAAATTAATTGAGACATTTTTTTTAATCTTTTTCGTGTATGACAATAATACAAGTAAGGGTAAATTACGAATATCCCCCTCAAGTAAGGCCTAATTAAAAAAATCCCCTTCACGTATTGGGTATTACAAAAATCCCCCTCAGATTTGTCATCTTCTTACAATTAACCCCTTGTCCCTAAAATGTTTCAACTTTGCCCTTGGAAGTTATTTGTAATGTTTATAGTCTGTTATAAATTTTAAAATTTGGGTGTTAATTGTTATATCTTGTAAATTATAAAATAATAATCATATATTTACCACAAAAAATAATTGATATAATTTATAATTGTCCATAAATTTCAATAAATATTTCAATTTAAAATACAATATAAACTTTAATAAATTAAAATATCTTATTATAATACAATGTGATTTTATTAAATTTATTAATTTATAAAATAAATTCATTTAAACTAATGTGCAATTATTTATAATTTTTTTTATTAAAATTCTATTTAATTTAATATTTTACAATTTAAATTGCATATAAATATATAAATACCTTTTTTTTTTTGCAATATTTATTAAACTTATGGACAATTATAAATTTTATCAATTATTTTGATAGTAAATATATAATTATCTCTTTTTCAATTTATAAAATATAATAATTAACACCCAAGTTTTAACATTTATAAGACATTACAAATAATACAAATAATACTCAAGGGCAAAATTGGAATATTTTAGGGGCAAGGGATTAATTGTAAGATAATGACAAACTTGAGGGGAATTTTTGTAATATCCAAGACGTGAGGGTAATTTTTGTAATTAGACCTTACTTGAGGGGGATATTTGTAATTTACCCTACAAGTAATAGAAAATTTGCCCTATTGTCTTAGCTAATTCTAATTAGTTATTGGCTTAAGAAGCAATTTACAGAAGCAATTTAAATGGCTCTAAATTAATTAAAGTTTACTGTTGAGGAAGCATTTTATTTGTACATGCATCATCATATAAATAGACATAGTACTATTTTCATTCATGAACAGGACAAGCTTTTAATGCGATCACAGAGTTCTTGTCATTTTGATGCCCACCGTCAATGCTGCTGTGCTGCCTACATTTTTCTGTTGGCTGGCAAGTGTGTGTGTGTATCACATATTACATACATATATGTATACAGCAATTCAGTCCAAGGACAGATTCAAATTTTAAATTGTGGCCAAGGTTTGCATTATTTTTTACCCTTTTCAAAAATATTACTTCTATATTGGTTTTTAACTATACCATATAGAAATATTTTGAATATGATTGATATTTATTACTCCCTATCACATGTGTCACCAAATTAATATATAGTTTCGACAACGCAATCAAATTAAATTCGAAAAGGACTTTGTTTTTATGGAATACAACGTAGGATTATGGATTAAAATTTCGTTTTGAGCGTAAGTTTTAGTCAGCCAAATATTGAAAACTTCTTGACACTTTTCGGAAATGTTTCGGAAACAATAAGGAAAAATTGTAATTAAGAAGCTACTAAATTTAGAAAAATAACAAAGTTTAAGGTAAACAAATAATTTTGGAATTACATCTTGTTTTCGTTTCGCTTGATTTATAAATGAAAACTTTTCGATGTTTTCGACAGAAAATGCGTAGGATGAAAATTCACCAAAATATTAGATAACAATTTCTAACTTGCTTTGGGGGCCTCCTTAGTAGCGTTTAATGGGCTATAATCGTGATGATAATGCATTATGGTATTGGGCTACATGACTAAAATTTTAATTAATAAATTATTTAAAGGAAAAAGAAAAGGTTCAAATTTGACCCACTGTCCAGGATAGGCCTACCGGTCATCTTCAGGCCCTTCACATTTAAGCCCCCGGAAAGAGAAATTGGGCCACAAGATCTTTCAGACATGTATATCGCTAGCCTTTTATAAACATGTTTTTTTTTTTTTTTTGTTATAAGAAAATAATCTCTCTCCTTAATTGTGCTTTTTCCTATTGATGAGGCGCCTAAAAAGGTTTATGCATTATCCGAATAGGAAAAGTGATTTCCAAAGACAGTTTTACTAGTTGTTTTGTCTTTTCAAGAATTAAATATGGTAAAGATTTCAGGTTTAGTTGGGAATACTTATGAAATTGAAGGCCTATGGTTATAGGGGGAGATTAATTGTGGAACTCGAAAGTGGGAGCTTGAAGAAGGAGAAAAGGATCAAGGAGTTGTCTTTGGAATGAAAGAGAGGGAATTTGTAACGGTAGGCACCCTCGGATCAGGTCCTATTCGGGCTCACCTATGGATACGAATACGGTACATGAGGTAAGGCCATCTTCAATGGTTGAGGGCTAGCCCCTGGCTCCGGAGCCCGGGCTAGCCCAGGGCCAGCCCGGGGC
The DNA here is from genome assembly GCA_038501285.1 of Penstemon eatonii. Taxonomy (NCBI): domain Eukaryota; kingdom Viridiplantae; phylum Streptophyta; class Magnoliopsida; order Lamiales; family Plantaginaceae; genus Penstemon; species Penstemon eatonii. The sequence continues at coordinate 75,632,833 of CM076710.1, forward strand.
CCTGCTGGTCGTCTCCAATGGTTGGGGCTCCGTGGGGGAATTAGTTAAATTTTTTTCCTTTGCCCACTTTCACTTAATATTATAGTTTTAATTTTTTTTAATATTAAGATTAATAATAGTAATTATAATAGTACTCGTAATTTAATTATTAATTATATTAAAATATTAATATTAAATAGAATATTTAATTAAAGTAACTTAAAATTAATACATAATACGCAAACAAACATTTTTATAACAAGGAAGAAAATACAAGAAAGGAAATACAACAAACAACAAAGAAAATACAAGAAATCGAAAATACGGGAAACATTTTTCTTGTCTATTTTAGTATGTATTTAAATTTTTAATTTAGATTAAGTATTAATCTAAATTTTAGAAGTATGAGTGTTTATTTTGTATTTTTAACTAATTTCGTATTTTTAAAAAAATTATTTGTATGTGTGTTAAATTAAATGGACTATTTCTATAACACATTAATTAAAATAACACATTAATTACAATAACAAATTAATTGAAATAAAATACTAATTAAAACAATACATTAACTAAAATAACACATTCATTAAAATAAAACACTAATTAAAATAACACATTAATTAAAATAACACATTAAATAAAATCACATTAATTACAATAACACATTATTTAAAATAACACATTAATTAAAATTACATACAACACACACATTAAATTATACACATAAATCATTAAAAGAAAAACAAAAAAAAAAGAAAAGAAAAGGAACGTCCAATCAGGTGCCGCCACTTAGCGGCACCTGTTTTATAGAGGGGCGCTTGTAAACACGCGCCCCCTTTCTTCTCCAGAAATTCACGCGAGGCCGCGGGCTGGCCTGCGTGCTCCGCGCAGCCCGCGGCCCCGCCAGTCAGCCCCGCCCCGAGCCCTCTCCGTCTCCAATGGTTTCCCCCTCCCAGCCCGAGCCCGCCCCGACCCCGACGGTGACCATTGGAGATGGCCTAAGTTGTTAAAAGTATGAAAATATAATAGTAACACATGTATTATGTTAAATTATTTAGTTGAATCGTTGCACTACGTCATCAAATACACATGAAACAATTCAAAAATACAATTCTCATATTTGAAATGAAAATTCACATCACCCATAATTTGGTCATATGAACACATTTTTTAAATCCTATATTATTGAACTAAATAAAGCATGATACCAGGATAGATAGGAGGCCATTAAAGTGTGGGCTTATTAGAATGATCATCAAAGACTTGTTGATCTACTCTGTCATTCTGACTGGCTTTGGTTGTTTTTCACTCTTTAAATTGAGGATTCAAGTCTAGAGAAACTTTCGCTTACCCGTAAGAATTTTTTGTTTGCATAGCTTAAAAAGGTCTTTTTTTTTTGGGGTGGGGGGGGGGGGGGATGAAGGAGTATTGTCAGGAAAATATTTCAGAGAGATAAAAAAAAAAATATACGTACTTAAACTCATGTGTTTGGATTCTATATACTTCTTTTATTCCACACCATTTACAATATTAATGGAAAACCATATGTAATGTGTATTTAAGACTTCAATTAACATCTTGTAACTAATAAACAACTTTTTTTTTCCAGTAATTACCATAAATTTGCTACTTTAATTTCACGTCATTTCCGAAAAAAGTTGCATTGGCCTCAATATTGACGTTATTACCTCAATGATGCACGAATTTTATGGTCCACATTTCCATTTTTCAATGGCATTTAGTGGCATGAGAACAAAGCCTATATAGTAGACCTTCCCTAAGCTTTGTGGCACAACAATGAGAACCATTTACTTAATTTTGAAAAAGTATATATCAATTATTTAGGTGTCCAATGTTCTAAGAAAGAATATCTTAAAAGTACTTTTAGTGAAAGAAGATTTAGAAGATTTATTATAGTTAAAAAGTATGACGTGAAATCTAAATTGGGGCTCAATCGGAAGTGATATAACAGAACCGAGATTGGGGATCTCAGAGGTTCTTAGCTCAAGTAAAGAGATCGACATCTCAAGCCGCAATCCAAGAACAAAGTAGTTTGAGATTATCTCATATATATATAATATTTCTTAATTTTTTTGTACGGACTAAAATATTTCTATGTGATTTTAAAAAGCAAAAGAAATTAAAAGACTCAACATAATACAATTCTAACTAAAATGTAAGATCCTAAGAATGGCACAAGATATGATACACAATTTGACAACAATTTGGGGCCATACTGTGTGTATTTGGATTTTGAATTCACTTTATTAAATATTTAAACCTACTGTCGTGAAATTGGAAGATAGAAATATATGTTATGTAATTTATGCAAAAATATTAAGTTTTTATAGTTTTTGATAAAGTCTAAAATGAATTATATAGAAAATAAATGTATGTATAATATTTTATAGTTATAATAATATTTCTATTTATATAATTTTGTGATACGTTCAATTTTTCAGTTAATACCTATATTTATAATATTTTTGTGCATCGTATCGTATGGAAAAAAATTCAGTAGTAATTAATTGAACATTGCGCATGCATCTTCCTAGTAGATATATAAGGGTATATGTGGATGGGTGTTGACTCAATTTCGCGGGTTTTACGAGATCGGGCCAAAATCATTCCAAATGAATTTTCGTCAGACCTATGATACTCATCACAAACCTACACAAAAACTCACACCCAAACTCGGAACCTACAAAATTTTGATTTGACACATATCACCTACTTATAATTCTCAAACTTTATACAAAAATATTGATTAGGCACCTACCACCTATTTTTTCCCCAAATCCCAACATTTAACTCAATTTAAGTGGAGTTTCAATTTTTTCAAAATCACAAAACCAACATCCAAACCTTATACAAATAAGATTCCACCGAAACCACTTAAGCCATTTTTTGAAATTGAGGCTCCCGAAATCGAATCAAAATCCTTCCAAAAAGGCCCTAAGAGGTTCACACTGCATCCAATGTGGATCTAATAGTGATGCAACTAAGTGAATGTACTTTGGATCATAGTAACTGTGGAGTTTGGACCTTTTAGAATTGAGCATGAAGTAAAATTATTTGAATGTCAGGTGAATCCAATCGGTCTATGTATTGTTGTCTTAATACATAAGAGAAAGTGCAATCAATCTCATAACTGAATTGACCATTTATGCATTAATATTCGTAAATAGACCCACAAAAGTTTCAATAAATATGATACCAAAATCTTACCTCGAAAAAAAAAAAAAAGTATGATACCAAAATTCTATATAATTAACATGTGAAGTGAATAATTTTGTAGTATAAGAAAGCAAGAGAAAGAGAAATCCAGAATAAGAGTTGGTTGTTAGTTGACCATGTATGATTTCCCGGGCTTTTTGCCAGCGTTGAAAAGAAGAGCCATTCATTCATTAATTCATTTCCACAAAAACAAAAACGAAATCCAAATGTCCACTTCTACTAATCCCTTTCTCTTTCTTTCTTTATTCTTTCTTTTACCAACCTCTCCTTTGTATGATCAATCATGCACCCCACGTTCCATTACAGCTACAACACAAACTAAGCTTCAACAAACAACAAAAGAACATCTTCAACAACAAAAATCAACTAGGGAAGAAGATCAGGAAAACCCCTTTTTCTCCGTTGCTTGATTCGTCTCCGGAAGGGGTTTTTCCTTTTTGCATTTCCCTACTGTTGAAAAAAGATCTTGATCAATCCTTCAATGGTGGTTGAAGAACAGAAATCCAGGTGTTCCCACTTTTTCGCAAAAATTTCTATATCAATCCAGCACAACAGGCTCACAGTTTTGTAGATGAAAGTAGGAGTCAACAAATAGGTAGAGTTATGGAAAGATCACTTAGTAGAAGCCCTGTTTCAAGATTAAGTAAAGACAAAGATGGGGCAACATCAGATATTAACAAAAAAGGAAGACAAGTTTCAGGTATATACATTCATACATCAAACCATTTCATTCAAATAAATGATTTTTTTTTTTGGGTTTCTCGAGGATATTCATGTCTTAGACCTGACTTAATCCATTTTGGGACTCGCCAAGCATATTACGCAGGAACCACTCACATTAGGGATTCGATCCTGGGTTCGCGTGGGGACTAATCCCTTCCACTAGACCAATGTTTGGTCAAAGAAAATGAAAATGCTTATGTTTTAATGTGAGAAATTTATTTGTTTTAGATATGGATTTGATGAAGGAAAGATTTTCTAAGCTACTTGTTGGGGAGGACATGTCAGGTGGCGGGAAAGGCGTTTCTTCGGCTCTCGCCCTCTCAAACGCCATCACAAATCTTGCCGGTAAGCAGCCTAATTTTAAATGACCATGTTCTTGTTGTGCTCATAGAAACGAATTTTATTGTGTTTGATTGAATTCTTGCAGCTTCTGTATTTGGAGAGCAATCAAAATTAGAGCCCATGTCTCCAGAGAGAAAAGCAAGGTGGAAAAAGGAAATTGACTGGCTTTTATCAGTTACAGATTACATAGTTGAATTAGTCCCTTCTGTACAGAAATCAAAGGACGGAACAAATATGGAGGTAAAGTCTCGACTCAGTTGCTTAAAAGAACATCATTAGTCAAAAATCTTTACATGGTAAAAAATGAAAGAAAATTCTTGTTTTTGATAGATAATGGTAACACAACAAAGGAAAGATCTTGTTATGAACATACCGGCTTTACGCAAGCTTGACGCAATGCTCCTTGTAAGAATCTGCTTAACTCTTCTCCTTGTTCAACTGTTCCTGATGTAAAAAGATTTTGATTCCTATGTAACGGAAATGAACAGGGTATTTTAGATAACTTCGAATATCAGCACGAGTTCTGGTATGTGTCTAAAGATGCCGAGGAATCTGAAAAAGGAGCCCAAAGAAATGACAAATGGTGGCTACCTACTGTAAAGGTACCCCCAACTGGATTATCAGAAGAATCTCGACAGTTTCTGCAAAAGCAAAAGGAACCGGTAAATCAAGTCTTGAAAGCATCCATGGCTATAAATGCTCAAGTACTCTCCGATATGGAGATCCCTGATAACTACATTGAATCCCTTCCCAAGGTTTGAAAAACAACAACAATTTTTTTTTCACAATGATCTCTCGTTTTCTCGATTATGACTTTTTTTTTTAGAACGGTAGAGCGAGCTTGGGTGATTCAATCTATAAAAGCATTACTGTGGAGTTCTTCGATCCAACGCAGTTTCTCTCGACTATGGACTTGTCATCCGAGCACAAAGTTCTTGACCTGAAGAACAGAATCGAAGCATCCATCGTAATATGGAGAAGGAAAATGCACCACAAAGATGGTAAATCCGGTTGGAGCTCAGCCGTGAGCTCGGAGAAACGAGAGCTTTTTGAAGAACGAGCAGAGACAATATTACTTCTACTCAAACAAAAGTTCCCAGGGCTTCCTCAATCCTCACTCGACATTAGCAAAATCCAATACAACAAAGTGCGTAAACTAGTACACGTTCTGCATTCAAACAACAAACATATATATATATATATATATATATATATATATATATATTGCAAACATATATATATGTTGACTTACATTTTTATTTTTTGATTCTTAAGGATGTAGGATTGTCTATCCTGGAGAGCTATTCAAGAGTACTTGAGAGTTTGGCCAACACTGTGATGTCTCGTATTGATGATGTTTTGTATGCTGATTCATTGGCTCTACAATTAGTGTCACCAGAGACTACATCAAAGGAGTCGATGGTTTCAACACCATCATCAATAGGCGAAGAAGATGTAGAGAAGTTGAAATCTGCTCCAGGGACACCTAGTTCAATGACACTGTTTGATTTTATGGGATGGAATTTAGATCCACAAGAGACAGATGACAAGAAGAGTTATTCAGACAATAACTTAGAAGAGGAAAAGATTATGACCAAACCTATTCACATTAAAAAGTTTTCTTATATTGATAAGATTGAGATGAGTGGTTTGAGAAGTCCAACTGCTCGTCATTAAACGTCAGGTAACGAAGATTCATACAGATGTAACAATGCAACAAAATTAAGATATGAAAGAGTAGAGAGATTTTACCTTTAATTTGTATAGATGCTCGGAAACTTTGAGGAGTCAGTTGAGTTAGCTTAAATCCGACTCCTCTTCCTCCCCGATTTGTGGATAGACAAGTCTGAGTTACCTTTATTTTGTGTAATTTTAGATGCTGTAATTTTGTTCATTTGATATTTACTTTTGTTTCTTTGATAAGATGACTATTTCATCTTTTTTACATGTACTTTGTTTATTCTGTTCTATTCTTATCTAACATGATTTGAAACTCTTGAATACCAGAAAAGACAATTCAAGTTGGCAGCATAGTTGTTTAAATGCAAATCAAGGTCATTCTGACACAACCCTTGCAGTTTTAGTCCAATAGGATCGGAGCATCAGCACTTTTAGTTTCACGTTTTATAAAAATTTCACTTCTGATCTTATATATCTTAAGTATTTTACACTTTTGGTCCTATCGCCCCATTTGCATCTAATTTAGTACCGAAAGTACAACGTTGAAAAAGTAATATGGAACAAAACATGCTAAATTTAGGTGGCAGTAGGACCAAACGTGCAATTTTGTAAGACACGAGACTGAAAGTGATGAGCAGGAGCTAAAAATGAAACTTTTCCCATAAAAGATATCAAGTACTTTCAGAATTTGATACTAATTCTGAAATCCTATTTATAGAAGAAAAAATATCTGGCATGTAACAATAGAATCCATAAGCTAAAGCAAGACAAAGAACATTCTTTATATCAAAATCAGTATTTAGTTCATCGAAAAAACAAATTTCACAAAAACTCTGCCAGTTCAACGATAAATCGCCAATTCATACAATTTCCATCTCAACTGATTCTACCAAAAAAAACTAATGCATTGTGAAGAGTGTATGTTTTAGCTTGCTTGGAGATCATTAAGTGAGTGATCTACGCAACATTGGAGACAGCGGCATGTATGGCTTCCGCAAGATGAGGAACCGTCTTAGAACTAAGACCCGCCATGCTAATCCTCCTGCAACAAAGAACAAAAGAACTCAGGCATCAGTTTTTTGAACATAATTTTATCGATAACTATATTTCCTTTACCCATCAGATGTCATGTAAATGTGATACTCCTTGGCCATGAATTCAACTTGTTTGGAATTCAACCCTGTAAACGTAAACATCCCTATTTGCTTTAAAATATGACTCCAATCACCAGGCGTTTCTTTATCTTTCAAAGCATTGAAAAGTTGTTGGCGCATGCGGATAATCCTATCAGCCATAGCTTTCAGCTCAACTGTCCATTCTCTATACATTTCCTCGTTATTCAGTATAGTAGCCACAATTGATGCCCCATGAATAGGTGGACTAGAGTACATTGGCCTGATCACCAGCTTCAATTGGCTTTCGACCCTTGCTGCTACATCTGCACTTTTGCATACCTGTAAACCGAAATTGATTTACTGTACTCTTAATGGTCCAAGGCATTTGGAAAATGATTTATTTTCATCATGCATGGCTGTTTAATCTTAATGGGTATTCTGTATAGATTCCTCAAAGATCAATCAAGAACTACAGCATGGTATTAATTAATTAAAGGGTTAATTACTAGTAACCAAAGGAATGATCAAATCTAAAATGCCGGTGAGACTCACAATGCTAAGTGCACCAACTCTTTCTCCATAGAGTCCCATGTTTTTAGCATAACTCTGTGCAGCAAGGCATTCTCCCCCATCGGCAACAAACTTTCGAACTGCATCTGCATCTGCGTCAAGGCTCCCACTTGCAAAGCCCTATAATATATCAAACAATATATATAAGATATTAATTATTAGTGTTATTTGAATAAATGTAGGTCCAAGTACGTACCTGATAGGCACTGTCGAAAAACGGAAGCAATGCCTTTGCTCTCATCAATTGCCTGATTTGATCCCACTGATGGGGAGTAGGATCGACACCGGTTGGGTTATGAGCACAAGCATGAAGAAGAACTATAGCCCCATTTGGTGCATTGCCAAGGTCTTCCAATAGCCCTATTTAATTACAGAAGATAAATAGGTGTCATGATCTACCAAGTTTAATTAATTTTTAACTTAAGAAGAGAGTTAATTGATCTAGACCTTGGAAATCAAGGCCTCGGGTACTTGGATTATAATATCGATAATTCTTTACCGATAATCCAGCTATAGTAAAAACCTTGGGATGATTTCCCCATGTTGGCAGTGGAATGTATATAATTTTCTGGCAAGCAAATTATAAACTTTTAGAGGGCAGTACTATAAACTAAAGTGGAGATCGATCGAAGCTAGTCCTCACTTACTTGATGATAATGCCGGCCGAGAAACGAGGCTCCGACCTTTAACGATCCTGTACCAGACAAGCACTGCACAGTAGCCACCCTATTCTCCCAAACGGCAGGGCTGCATTCATACTTCAATTTTCAGGTCTCTGTATTTTTAAGGACACTTGAAGGAGTAAATGGTAAAATTGTGTGTGTGTGGGGTTGGGTGTTGGTGGAAACAGTGTGGCGGGGGATAGAACAGAGTCTTTTCTTCCTTTTTCACTTTTACTTTCGATTATACTTTGACGTTCAAACACGGGATTTCAATTGAGAATATTTCACTCGCTTTCTTTTTATATCAATGAATAAATAAAGAGAGAATCTAATCTAAAAAAAATCATGGCAAGTATAAATGGTGATTTCCATACCTGTTAGCTCCAAAAATGAGCTTGGCACTCAATTTGTTAAAATCTGCAAGTCCAGTAATTGGCAGATATTCTTTCACCCGAGAACTATATAATAACAAGAAATCACAAAATTTGATCTCTCTCACCACCCAATCAAATTTTTATTATTTGCATCAACAAACAAACTTACTTATCATCTACAAGCAATCTCTCTGCTTTTCTCACTACATTGAGGACAAGCGGTTTTCCTTCCTGTCATATTTTTTTGTTTCTTCTTTTCAATTACAGATCAAACATTTCATTAAAAGATCTTTTAATTTTGAAGAGGAGGGAATAGAACGGACACCTCAGTTCGATAAGCTCCAACGCCTAAATTCAATTTAACTGGACTCTGATCCTTGTTATAAGCAACAGTGACCTATTTCATTTTAAAAAAAAATGAAATGAAAAATAAATACATCGATTAAACAAAATCATGGTTCGGTAAAACAAGGATGAGAGGAAATAATAGATTGTTGAGTTACCTACCCCTAAGATTGGATCTTCAGGAGCATGGACAATATGGGAGAATACAGAATCGTTGGCGATCGACATTATTCAGATTTCAGAATTTTTTTTCGGAATTAAAGTAATTAGCATGTCAATACAAATGTGTGAAACTGTGGGCAGTTAATATTACCGGGGGAGGGGGGAGAGGAGGTTGTGAAAATGTTTGACAATTTTGTTTCTATTTTTTTTTTTTGGGAGTGGTACAAACTGAAGCGGCGATCTGTGTCTGTATTCCCGAATTACCTTACTATCCCCATTAACCGGAGATACAAACGCATTTAAGTAATTGTAATTATCACCCTGTAAAATCATAATGAAAATACAATTTTCGTTTCTCTTCTAAAGCAATAGTACGATATTGAGATTTTTCACACGAATCAGCATAAACGAGCAATTTTTCAATTTTTACTTTTATTTTATAACTTTAAAACAAATATTAGGTGTTTGAATGGTTAGGTTGGAGAGATTCACAAGGAGTTTAATTTACCTTTTTTTTCTTTTAACGGGAATGTAGATTATCCATTAGGCATATCTTAGATAGATAATCGGTAAAAATTGAATAATCTTGTGATAAAATCTGCATTTTTTGCAAGTGAAATTATTCTCACTTTCTTTAGAACGAAATTATTGTCATTCATCATCATTAATCTAACGGTTTTGAATGTTGAAAGAGAACGTTCTCTGTTACGGAAGCCAAACTGTTAAATTCCAACGAACAAACCAAAACAGATCATCGAGGATTGTCGTAGTGTATTTCGAAAGCCATGGGAAAGTCGGGTTGTTCACTCAAGAAGAAGTGGGAATACTTGTGCGGATGCATTAACTAAACTTGGCCATGATGATCAAGTAGGTTCTAGGATTTGGGACATTGCTCCTGGAGAGGTGATCTCCTTGTTATTAGAGGATGTTATTTAGTTTTACTGCTTTTCTTTTGTACCAAAAAGATAAAAATAAAAAATCTCCTAAATTAAACTTAGCTTCTCGATATCCGACTTGAGCTCGTTTAATAAAAGTTTGCTTGAACTCGATTCGTCATGCAAATAAAAAAGCATGAACATGTACAATTTTCTGTTTGAGAACTTTTAAAGTTCGGTTCGAACTCGACTCGATAAACAATAATTGAAAAAGAAATGAACAATCAAATCAAGCTACTTCTGTAGACTCTAGCTTGTTCTATAAATACTAATTTGACCTTGGCCAATCTCGACACAAAATTAAAACCATGTTTGAACAATCTATAGAGGGGCTTATGGGAATAAACATGGTACTTGTGTCTTGATCTGGTCATAAACTTAGCAAATCCTTCATTCAATACCCACCTTCTACATGATCAAATGCATGTAAAATGGATTCATCACCAGTTCATATATACTTGATTGAGCAATTACACAATAAAATAATACACATCTCTCATAGCTATATTACAAGTTGATTATGTCCTTAAATGCAGTCAGTCGCTCCGGCTTTGTTACAGTGAGACTCCAACACTTCAAACTCAGTACTTGAATGAAACATTTACAGTCTCAGTTAATTATGTAAGAATTCGTTTACCACGCCGAATGATTGATGCAATGTCTTTTTTATGCATCGGTTTCCAATTTATGGTGCTACGTTTTAGCTTCTGAGCCTCCTGAAGTCGGGAAAAAACATAAATACAAACACATTTATTATATGCATTTCAATTTTCAATTAACAAGCAATAAGGAAGCCAACCTGAAACCGGAAACTTGAATGGCCAGTTTTTGGTAATATGGATAGTCTGTCACTCACTGGAACCACTATTAAGTATAAACAAAAGGGATTCAATATTTTAAAGAAGCATATAAATTGTTTCTGAAACATTAATGTTTGGTTTGTTCTCTGTTTTGGGTTACCTGGAGTTGAGAATCCATTCTTTTTATCCATGTCCTTGGTTGAATTCTTGTACAGATTTGGCTTGTGATTGTAGGTGTACAAAAACAGTGGTTCCTCGGTCTCAAATTGATTGTCTTTTTCACTCTTCGCATCATTACCAGAAATCCTGTTTATCATTTATGTTAATATCTTCAGCAATGTTACAAACAACCTCTATATCAATAGTTGGTTTTTTTTTATAAATTTACCTGGAAAAAGTGGAATTCATAATCGTAGTTGAATCTGTTAAAGCTGATGAACAAAAGAAGGCATCAGAAAGTTCGAAACGATGACTTTTGAGTGAAAAAGAGAGTTAAAGATGTAAGAAATTAAAATTACGCGGCATTATATAACGAGAGTGAAATCTTGAAAACTCGGCACTCCAGTGAAATCTGGGCAGGGCAAGTTTGTGAGAGTTGTGTTGGCATGTCAAAATTCTGTGTTTGAGGGTGTCAATCTTATGTTCTGTTTCAGGAACAGAGTTGCTCTTCAAGATATGAAGTTCAAGATTAGCAGATATGCTTCCTAAATGATCAACAAATGTAACAATAGCTCGAGATATGTATTCCTTGGTATTTTCCACAACACTACATACAAACAAAAATTATATTCCAAATAAGTCTTCTTTAAATTCAATACAACATCCAATTTACACCTTATGCATCCAAAGTCGATAACGTGAAAATCCATGCTAAATGCAAGACATTCCCCTGTACTGTTATACGTACTTGTAAAGTTCGTGCAGATTTCGCATAACACAGTAGTAGAGTGTCTTGCATTCCACTCCCCCCCACCCCCACCTTAAAACAAACAAATAGTAATAAAATGGTAGAGAAAAAGAGTTACAGTGTCTTGTCTTCGGCATTCAAGAAAGTTGTTTCACAATAATCAGCAGCATGGTAAAGCTGTGAACTGAAGTTCCTCAGCTCCTGCGATTTACAGACCGGAAATAAAAGGAAGAAAAAAAAACAATATTGAAATTAATACCAAGAGTTATTAGCATTTAAATATAACTCACTTTCAGAGATTTGTCGAAATCTATGGCATTATCCTGCATTTTCTTGAGACTGAAACAAAATTACTCCAATTTCTCCTTCCTCTGTATTTCATCAAATATAGGAATGGGACATGTGCTCTTTCTACGCATTAGCTCCCAAGAATTTTTCCCCATACTCATAAATAGATAATTAAATAAATAAAAAGTCGGTGATTGGCGTCTCGTGATTATTTTGTACTTTTTTTCTGTGTCCCCGATGCTGATGGAATGATATAAGTGAGAAACAGCCATATAATATAATAATATATATACACATTAAACAGAGATACTTTTATGCAGTTTGTGAACTTTGTCAGGTTACTAGAACCACGACAAACAAATATTAATTTCATAGAGGCCCGTGATCTTTTCTTTCTTTCTTTTCATTATTAATTACCAAATCATTCACAAACAGTACATACAACTCAATACTCTGCTTATTTTTTTCCTTCTAAGTTTGCATCTGGGAATTCAAACAACCTTTCTTTGTTTCATTTCAATGTCAGATTGTCGGAGTTTGAAATTCAACATTTGGATTAAGGGCATAGAAAGGCCACAATGTTTTGATCGATGTCAATTCTGCTACTTTTATTTTATACTCCCTGCCTTCCATTTTTTTTTTATTTTTCGGTATCAACTTGATTAAATTTATAATAAATAATTTAATTAATATATTTCACCAATAAGTTATAATATCAAATAACACTATATATATCTATATCTATACTATTAAAAAAAGAAATTCTGTTTTTACTCACAAAGTGACGGTTGTGACACCGGAAAATTCTTGCCCAAGCCTGACTTGGCCAAACCCATCCAACCACTAAGCAAGTGTATTGCACTTGCTTTGTGATTGGCCACTCTCCTGGGAGTTACATCCAATCCCAAAGCAAGTGTATCTCACTTGCCATGTAGTTGCTTTGGGTTCGGCCAAACCCGGTCTGGGTAAGAATTTTCCTGTGACACCATATGCTAAAATTACTCTTTTTTTAAAATTTAAAATTATAAAACACAAAAACGACCCAATAAAGAAAAAACTACCCACTAAAAAAACTACATTTTTCTACTTTGATCACCATGACAAAGCCACGGTTAATACTCCATTACTCCCTTTCCCCCTCATATTTCTTTCCTCTTTCTATTATTTATCTTTTGATGTCCACAGATTTGTTAATATTTCTTCAACTTAAACTATAAATGTTATTTATTTTGCAGGGACAATGAATGAAACTTATTATTTTGATGGATGAATAATTTTAATTATCTTTTTGGCTTTTTTGTGTGTGTCTTCGTTTAAAGTTAATATGTGAATGAACTTTTCTTAGTTGAATATTTGCATATATTTTATGCTTATTCAAATTAAGTATGATATATTATAAAAAATTAATACGCCAAGATAAATTATAATTTAAAGAATTCTACACACGCGATTACCGCGTGCCACGACGGCTAGTTAATATTTAAAAGAAGGTTTAATACAACAAAAACGTGAATAATTTAACATGATGAGTCACTTAAAAGATTGAAATTTTTGATCGGTATTGTAGTTAATGGAGTAAAAATAATAGGATAGATGGAGTATCATGCACCAAAAAAAAAAAAAACAGTGAATCGCAATTTTGGTCCCCTCTATGGCTTGATATCACTTACGTCCCTTTAAAAATTTTCTTCGCAGCTGCGTTTCTCTTATCAATGTTACACTACATTGACAAGAGGAACGAATTTGCTACGAAAAATTTAAGAAGGATAAATGTGTTACACTACATTAATAAGATGGATTAATGTGATACACTACATTGATAAAAAAGACTAATGTGATACACTACATTGATAAGAGAAACGCATCTGCTACGAAAAATTTAAGAAGGACGCATATGCTACGAAAAATTTAAGAGGGGCGAAAGTGATAAAGTCAGACCATAAGAGAGACCAAAATTTCACTCTATAAATAAATATGTTGTAGTTCTCATGTTTATCATTATAATATGACGGAAAATTGAAAGATACTCTTTTGTGAATGTGAAATTTGTACAAATTTAACTTGGAAAATGTATTGCATAAAAACTTTTTATACTTTTAAACATTCAACACAAAATTTATCATATACAAAATAGACTGTGAAATACAAATAGGAGATTATATTTAATAGTATAAAAGTAATAGTATAAAAGGATTATGTATAATAAATTCAATAGAGGTTTTGGGCCTGTTTGTTTGGTGTTTGAGAAAGTAGTTTGTAAGAGTAGTGAAATAATCTTGATTTGTGTAATGTTGTTTATTTGGATCTTGAGAGAGTGGTTTGAGAAATAAAGTAGGTGTTGATTATTTATGAAATAGTTTTATTGTAGGTATAAAATGTATAAGACTTTATGTCAAATTATATTTGTTATGTGAGATAAATTATGTAAGAGATATATTACTTTATGTCAAATCGGAGTAGAGTTAGTATATGTTTTGTTTAAAGATAAGCAAAATTGTTGTTTGTTTGACTTTTGAAAGAATAGTTTGAAAAAATTGACATATAAAAAATTTAATTCAAAAATTGAAACCATGTTTGTGTGGCATTTTCTACGAATAAATTTTGGGAAACACCAAACAAACAGGCCCTTCAACTTTAGTGCCAAGTACTAAGTATAAAGAAATTTTCTGCAATTAACATTTCACATGCTAATTTCGCAAGTGTTATACAGAAGAGTATCGGTGCATTCTTCCAAAATGATCCAACTCTGTGTTTAGTTCCACTTTTATTTGATCCAACTAGGTTATTTGAAAAAAAAAAAAAAAAAGTTACAAAGCTTTTGATTTAAGTAATCATTGAAAAGTGATGGGTAAATACCACTTTTGGTCCCTCTTATCATTAACTTTTTACAGAGTGATCCCTTTTATGTTTTTTTTCCCACTCTAGTCCTTACTATGAATTATTTGTTTCACTTTAGTCCCTACTATGAATTATGTGTTTCACTTTAGTCCCTACTATGAATTATGTGTTTCACTTTAGTCCTTATCAGGTGGTTCCGATAACACGTAACATGCATATGATTATTTTTTAGGGCATTTTCGTCCGTTCCCTATTGAAACTATTTGAGATATTGTTTAATTGGTGAGCAATTTTGGTGTTTGAAAAAGATTTTAGGAAAAAACTTTAGTTTGGAACGAAATGTACGATTAAGTTCGATTGGAATGAAAGCCTAGTTTGAAAATTTAGCTTTTTTTTTAAATAATTAGAAAGACGAAAATATCCATGTTAGTTTACTTGAAATGACAAAATTGCCCTCATGAGCATATCACATGTTATCGGAATCGCCTTGGACCACTTGATAAGGACTAAAGTGAAACAAATAATTCATAGTAGGGACTAAAGTGGGAAAAAAAACATAAGAGGGACCACTCTGTAAAAAGTTAATGATAAGAGGGACCAAAAGTGGTGTTTACCCAAAAGTGATTTAGTCAATCTATTCTATAGCCTCAAAACTCCAAATCGGAAATGTAGAATAGATTTGGTCTCACTATCTAATTGGCAGCTAACCTGCCGATTGCAAAGTTATACAATATCCACCACTTATATTTGGAAGTCAATTAGACAAGCTCCAAGCTTCTCCGCTGCCTCGAGTTCTCGAACGAGTGAATGATGATTCTCCAAGACGGGCAATGGTGATGATACATCCGATTTAATATTTGAGTGTAATTTTTCATTTTCTTGTTTACTTCGGCCATTGTTCCCATACTTTGCCAATTTTTGCTCGATTGGTTTTTTCGCTCGAGCAACTGTTCTCGATCCTTCCTTCTCCTGGTGTGATTCTGTGGAGAAGGGAAGTGTTTTAAATATATTGAAACTATTTGGAAATAAGGCAGTAAAATGGGAAACTCAAGGAAAAAGATTTCTACAAGTCACAATTAGTTACCTTTCTGTAAAACTGCAGAATCTTTTTGTGCCAAGCTTGAGTTTGCACGGGTACAGCATAACCATATTCTTTGATCCTCGTGTTCGAGTTCAGATACGATTGGAATATGCCAGTGGCCTTTCTCTGACTCCTATCATGTTAAAAAATCAAAAGGAGCTTTTAAAAAATGATCAAGCAACCTAAATGTATTTCTTCATATTAATGCCATTTCGGATTAAGAAGTCTTTTTTTGTGAAACATACAAACACTAACCAGCTGAATACAAGAAAAAACTGAGAAAATGAAAATACTATTTTACCCTCATGCATTTTATCTGTAAAAATTCATAAACAAGGCTCCATTTTGGGCCAGAACTAGACTCAGTCGGTTTTCATTAATACTTTTCTAAATTACTCTCATCTATAATAATCAGGATGCTAAATGCCAGAATTAAGGGCTTAAATTTAAGCAAGACTAACCTGTATTACAACAGAACATGGAGGCGGCATGCGAAATTCAGGACCCATATCTGTAAAGCTGAAACGCACCTTCCAGTAAGAACAAAATTTGCGTCATTACCATTTTGTAGATAAAATTAGTATACTGTGCATAATAGTAGTGTATGAGTCTCTTACGTTACAAAAAAGGGACACCACTTGACTAACTAACCATAAATCACAACCCACTAGCATATTTCAAAAACAACTAGTCCATTAAATTTCACTTTAACAAAACTTGAAAAACAAGATAGCAGTTTGAGTCTTTTAAGCTCTTGAATTGGTGAAAATTATTATTACGAAGGCTTTACATAATTGAAACATGAACCTAATAGCTCACCTGATGCCTTTCTTTCCATTTAGGGAAAAAATCATTTCCCAAAAGTTGAAACAGATGATCTCTCATCTCGTCATTAGTCACAAGTAAGCACTTACACTTTATAGCTGCATACAACCAATACCTGTAAAAAAGAGTTACATTATCATGAAGAATAAAATAGAACAAGTCCCTAAAACTCTTAACATATGATTTTTACCAATCATCATTTGATCCTGTGGGTGTTGCATAGAGAGCATCAGCATTTTTCCACTTGTCAATTATCGTTCGATTAAAAGGCTCATCCATCTTCTCCCCACTGATACGCCTATTATGCAAGATAATCAGTGGCCATTTCCTCGAAGGAAGCATCTGGCGAATCCCGTTCACTACAGCATTGACCTAGAGAGATGCCTAAAATTAATTGTAAAAGAATACACGTACAAAAGTGTGTTATCATATATCAGGGAAAATGCAAGATACTCCCATGCGTTAAGTGAAACCTGCACGAAACTACCCGGTGAAATGTTTATTGCAGTAAATGCCATTGTACTATTAAATATTGGGCACCAAATCTCCCATACATACAAAATAGGCTGTCAAAATTTGTAGGGATGGGAGGTTTCATGCCGAATATTGAATAGTACAAAAGGATTCTATGCAATAAACATATCACAAAGTAGTTTCGTGCAGGTTTTCGTATACACAAGGAGTATCTTGCATTTATTGGATGAAACAGAGAACTTGCCTTGGATGGTTTAAAACTTCTTTGGCTATAAAGACCAACATTTGCACCATCCACCACTGCTTCAAATGGTCCATAGTAGTCGAGCCATTTCTGCAGAAAAGTATACCTTTTCACTTCATTACACGTTCAAACGATTAATGAAGGGGAAAAATACAAAAGTTACATACTTGAAATTTTTGAAAGCTTGAATTTTTCTCCCTTTGTGCAGCTATAGATGCTACTGACTTTGCAAAATTTTCAGTTTCTTCTGGATCAAGGTCAATCGTAACTAATTTTTCACCACAACATTTGCAGAAGCCATCAGAACCAATAGGGGAACGGGAGACAGTCCATTTTCCGGTACCCAACCAACCCATTCCATGCCAGCCACCTCCTCCATTTTCCATAGCTTTGGTGATCAATTCCTGATTCCATTTCCTTTTACCCACTCTCGAAGCTACATTGCTCGTAAACCACCCCTCGATTAAATCTGCCGTAGCTGGTGAGACCTGCCTCACACTAGTTCTAAGTTTATGCAAAATGTAATATACTTTATCGCTCTTTCCAGCTCCTATACTTACTTTTAAAAGCGTTTCAAGTTCAGGCTCCTCTGGATAGACACCATTTTCCAACATGTGTTTCTCGACAACAAATGCTTTCTCAACATCTCCATTGTTACAGAAAGTAGCTAGAGCGGGGCCATAGGATCGCAGTCTAGGATTTATTCTGTAATCTTTCATTTCTTTTACGATATCGAATGCCATGTCACCATCACCAAAAGCCATAGCCATTCTTGCCACGGATGTGAATGTTGCCTCATTCATTGGAACTTTTCCCATACGCATCTCGTTATATATTTCAAATCCCTTTTGGAGCGCAAGTCTCTTTACATCTTCACTCACCTGGATTTCATTAACTTCATCACCACCGTCTTTAAATTTTGCACGATCAGTATTTTCCTTCAACAGTTGAACTAAACCGTCTAAAGTTTGAGAGTCATTCAGATAATCTCTAAGCACCTCCTCTCCTATTGAACTACTACTACTAATACTACTACCATAACTCTTTTTTCCCATTTCATCAAATTCACCAACAAAAGTATTCTCCTTAAACGAGTCTCTGGGACTCACAACCCGGACGCTATTCCCACTTTTTGCCGGCTGGACCACACCCGTAGCTGCAGAGGAACAAAGATATAGAAGAACAGCAAGATGGTATTGCCCCAACTTAACCCCTTCCCTCTTAGCCAATTCATAGAGTGCAATTGCACCCAACACATCACCCCTTATTGAGCAAGAATCCAATCCAACCCTCAAAGTAACTACTGGTGAATCATCTTTAGCTTTCTTATTCCTCCTTTCTCTCTTACTTTCACTAACTAGATGATTTCTACTTCTACCCTTATCCTTGTTAACATCTTCCCAAGAATTAATCTTTTTTTCATTATTTTTCTTATCCGAGCCCAGTTCTTGTCTTCCTTTAGAATTCAACCTCAACCCATTTTTTGAATGTCTGTCTCTTAGCACAACTTTTCTTTTCTCAACGGGTTGAGGATTTTTTTTATTAATTGAAGGAGAAATGGAAGACCCACGATTATAATCGCCATTGGGACCAGAATTAATGTCGTCTTTAGATAAACTCGTCTCCAAGCTAGAGGCAACGCGTGCTCTAACTGGAAGATGGTGTTTGGGTTTTTTTGCGGGTGAAATACTGAGAATGTGAAATGAAAGGTGGAATTTGAAGGTGCTCAAAACGGGAGAGTACTTACAGTGAGAAAAGGAGGAGAGTTGGAGTTGAGAGTGTTGCAGAGGTTTGAAGGTAAAAGACGCCATCCATATCTATATTATGTCTTCTGCTTCAGCTAAGTTTTCGTTGATTATTAGGATCAGGCTGATACCAGACCAGTGAGTTTAAATGACATTAATACCCATGCTCAGGATTTATAAATTATTGTGAATTTTCAATTTTACTCTCCCAGTATAATGTATAAAACCCCATTTTTTAAAAATAATTTTATTGATTACCAAAAAATGAAAATTGCATGAAACACCCCTATCCTACTTGTATTTTGCATAAAACTTATTTCTGTTGTATTTTTTTCTTGCAAATAATTCCCTATTCGTTTCAAGATTTTACAGCATAAAATACTTTAAAATTTAATTGCGCGTTAAACTCATGCTCTAGTAACGCATAAAAATCATTCTCGAAAAATTTTAGATGGAGGAAAGTGAAACTACAATGAATGGAGTATTTTTATTGAAAAAATAAATAAACGTAGAAAAAAATTATTCAGATCTTGCAAAACATAAGGGATTTTTATACTTTTATACCCATTCATTTTAAATAAAAAGAGTAAATGGAAATTTTCACTCAAATTTCTTTCCAAAAACTTCCCAGGTTTTTTGTAAGTTTTGCAGTCAAGGCGTCTCTCTTGAAAAATTAATTTGGGAGATACAAACATACATAAAATAGGGAATCAATCAAATTCAGAGGGGAAAACAGGCCCATGGATAATATGTTCTTCTTGTGCTTGCAAAAATAGAGATGGATTTTTCGTTCCATTCTTTTCAATAAGCCATTGAGCTGGATCGTAACATTGATTTCAGAAAAAAATGATGTGAACGTCTAGCTAGCAGCCATCAATACAGTTAACACTATTTGTTCCTAGAGCACTGATTATCCCGTCTCCAATAAATCTGTATTAAGTCGTTCTGAAGTCATAAATCAATTAGTCCATAATTCCCAGCAACGACTACTCAGACTTTTGGACATCAAAGAAGCATTAAAAAAACAGAAGTAAATGAATAGCAAGAATGCAACAAACGGAAGAGAGGATCAATCCTCCACCAGGTGGGTGTTTACAGAAAGTACCAATAACAATTTTGCTTTCTGATGCAATATTAGGTTAGAAAAGAGTGAATCCATAATGCTATTCATCAGGAGATAGTACTTGCCTCCAAGTGCGTCATAAAGGCATTGAGATGCCTGCAACATACATGAAATGGAATCATTAGTTTTTAAAAACAGGCGATGCAGGATATTGCAACAAACCATCTCAGCTTTTTTTTTATTTTCATGGAGTATCTAAAAGTTAGTTCAATGCCTTCAGTCACTTCTAGTTATTGCAACCAAAAGCCTACCCCGTGTCAATTTCGAATTATTAAGATCTTCGACAATGGGAGAGAGAGAGGCATATATTTTTTCTATTCTGAGACATATATTGTATATCGAAACGATAATGATTTTAGTAAGGACCGGATTCATAAAAATGATTGATGTTTCCTCTAAAACAGAGTTTTTGTACCACTCCTGAATGTGACCATATATAACAATTATCAGACTTCATTACTATGACAAATGTTGTCATACATAATCATAACCGCAAGTGACATACATCATGAGTAAAAAATAATTATATTTCCTATAATAGTTTATTTGCAAGAAAATATATCCCCTCTCTCAAAGCTAATTTCTGCCAAAAGGCTAGATAACTCAAATTAAAGAGTTCTCTACTTACTGAGACATCATGAAGGAGCCTCTTTCCAAAGTACAGATTAAATTTTGACTATGGTATCAGTTTAAAAAGATATTCTGCCACTTATTATACATAGAAGGCCATTTCATAGAGGGGGAAATGAATCTTATGTTCCATAAAAGCACCACATAATAGTATAAAGACGACACAGCAAAATAAGGAGTATATCTTACCGAAGAACTTCAGAGTTTTGCATTTTCACTTATACCCACTAGATTGAGTATCTCTTCACACAAAAAACAAACACAAACTAATGAGGGTCTTACATTGGAATACAGGGTCGATCTCAAAAAATATCAAACATCAATTTTATTTCTTTTGCAATATTATTTATGCCTAATATATCCTGATTATATAACTTTAATCTCAGCTGAGAAAAACCACCAAGGGAAGAGACTGGTTCTATTTACAGAACTTCTCTACAGATGTAAAAATTGTAATGAGGTTCCAATAGAACCTTAATTGTGAAACTAAAAATGTATCAATTGCATCATACAATCCTAAAAATGCGCCACAAAAATACGAGGTATTAACATTCTAATAGATCTCATAAAGTTTAGAAGCCAATCACACGGCCAAGCCTAGACACAGACAAGAGTAATTAAATCAGAACAAACATTTAATACATGCATGTTCACTCCTGAGATAAATTATCACTTAGCTTCCCTATGTTCCCATTAACCCAACTTTCAAATGCACTAGAGTACATACAATGAACTCCGAAAAAATAAAATTACTAGCATTTACAAGGAAGAGTCTCCGTCAAATAGGCATGATTGGATTTCAAATTAGAACAATAAAAGAAATGCACATACCTTGAGGAATTAAACCCCATGACTGCGACTCCACCGACAACCCTGACTTCAATCGAGCTGACGCAATCGCACTGTGCAACGGAAGCATCGTCTCCAATCCACTCAATTCCACCGGTAACCTAAAACCACTCAAACAATTACATAAAAAGGATCAATAAAGGCGCACATTACATCATATTCCTGAACAGGAAAAAAAATTGAACAAACAAAACGCAAGTCATCAATTGTGTGTCACAATCTTAGAAAGGAATTATCGTTTCTAACCGTGAGAGGAGGGAAAAGCGTCTGTTATTGGCGGATTTAAGGAGAGAAGATGCATTACATGAGAACGAAGAGTTTTGGCTGTTGAGCTTGATACCGAGGGTTTGTAATTGTAATCGAGACGATAATCTAGATACGATTCTTGAAGACGCCATTTTTTTTATTGTTGCAAGTAGAAAAGAAGCTTTTGCTTTGGAGAAATAGGTAGGGTTTACAAATGACGAGCAACACTGAACGATGCCGTCTGAAATTGAGAAAAATTGCAGAGTTTTCTTTTTCTTCCTATATTCCTATATAGTATATAGTACAAATATATCAAAAAAAAAAAAACTAGTACAAATATAAAATAGGGCTAAATACACAATACATTAACAGTCACCTCGAAGTGATTGTATTTCAAAATTTGTCATTTGTGGTACATCAACAACATACATTTTTTATTGTGTCATTATCATCATTTCAGTCCTTATTGTCGAATTTTTTTAATTATCAACGGAAATCATCAATTTATATCTTGGTTGACTAAAAATTATTATTTTTTTGGTCGAAAATCACTAATTTATGTCTAATCTAACCGAAAAAATTAATTTTAATAAAAAATATCATTTGTTGAGTGACACTTAAAAAATAAGAATTTTATATTCTAACTCCACAATTTGCAAGTCCAACTCATGTGATAGGTCAAATATGACACACATTGATGATTTTTTGCGACAATTAAAAAAATAGGTGATAAATGACTGAAATTGATAATGATGACTCAATAAAGGACGTATATTGTTGATGTGCCACAATAAATGATTAATTTCAAACGCAACCACTTTAGAATGCCAAAAATAAAATTTAGCCCCTAGCCCTTTCATTTTTACGGATAAAATACAAAAGAGATATTCCATTTTTATCTGCATATATAAGTATGAACGAGGCGAGTAATTTCGAACGACATATTTGGTTTGAATTTTGTATAGATCATGAAATTTTGTTTGATTTTGTTTTGATTTTTTACGAACTGAGCTCTAACGAGCTTTTACAAACGAGTCCTAGCCATACCTGATAAATATAATGAACGAGCTCGAACGGAGTAAGTTAATAGTTTTCCACGTGTTTTGTCAATTTTTAGATTATCGAATTGAGCTTCAAAAGTTACCAAACAATAAATATTGTTCAAGTTTGTTAATTTGTTATGTATAATAAATCGAGCTTAAATGAACTTTTATCAAACGAGTTCGAGTCGAATATCAAGTAACTTGATAATTTTCAACCATATCTGTATATACCACATATTTTGGCAACACTATCGTATATTATCTCATATCGCTTCAAAACATTCTTTTTAACTAAAATGTAACATTTATAGTCTTATAGAGTATACCTAAATATTTGAAAGGCTTTGCATTGATGGGATAATTGCATGGAATTTCTCCAAATATTCAAGTTAACTGCTGCCCCAAAATAAAATCTTCGTCATAATAATGATATTGACTTTGATACAACTTTTAGGGCCTCAAGCGCAATTACTTGGCCCCAAACCAATTGGTGTAGTAAATGTGTATATTCCTATCTTATAATGCATTAACAACATAAATACCCACCACATTCAACTGTGACATAACCATACATTCGCTTATGAAAGCATTCGCCATAGGAAAATTATTGTCAGAACTCTAGCCAACACGCCAACAGTAGCTATGTCCTTTAGCCTTCGTATGTCCTTAACACGGTCGAAAAAATTGACGCAAATAACTCAAAGTTAAGTGAACGCAAATAACTCAAATTTCAATAAAACCCTGATGACACTAAATTTTTCCCTAGAATTGGAAAATATGACTTGGAGTTTTTTAAACCAATTAATAATGATTACATAGTAAAAAATTATAACCTCCTAAAATTTATGTATCTCTATCTTGAAAAGTGTATTTTGTGCACTAAGTATGTGAATAACGTGCGGTGCGCATTGATTTTGGGTTATCCGAACTCGACCCGTCCCGTATTTTTATAAGTTCGAACGGGATAAATATTGAATACTCGAATTTAAAATATTTATATTTTATTATAAAAATACAGGATGGATTGGGATTGAACTCTCCAATCATGAATATCCTAACCCGTTTATATCTATTATTTTTTTGTTAAATTACTTATAAAGTAGAGTTATTAGTACTTATTAATTAGATGATAATTATTTAAAGATAAATTACGGTTATCTTATGAGCTAAGGCCCAATTATAGAAATTTCCCTCATGTTCGTCACTTTTTTACAATTAACTCCTTGCCCCTTAAATATTCCAATTTTGCCCTTGAAGATTATTTGTAATGTTTACGATATCTAATAAATTTTAAAATTTAGGTGCTAATTTATATATCTTATAAATTCTAAAATGATAATCAGTTTCATTAGAAACAGTAATAAAGAACACAAAATCCCCAATTCAGAAATACTCCTTAGAAACTCTATCCCGGCGGCTCGTGACGGAACGGTTGAATGTAGCTCAGCTTGCTCAAAACTACATTGGCAATTTCAGGCAAGCGGTTTGGTTGAATGTAGCTCAGCTTGCTCAAAACTACATTGGCAATTTCAGGCAAGGATCACTTCTTTGCGAGAAATGCAAGCGAGATATTGACCAATTTTTTCATAGCAAGGGCTTTGATATCCTTTCATTCCCTATTGACGAACCTAATCCTAATAGTTTCAATCAGGGACGGATATAGGAACTGAGTGTTGCGGGGCTGAACTTAACTATCGGCAATTTTACTGATTGTGATATTAAAGTTCCCTTGGTTACTAAGATCCAAAAAAATAAAAATACTATAAAATGGATTGTCAATTAAAACTATATTGAATTCAATTTTTTTTTTTTTTTAATTCGGGGTACTTTATGAGAATTGTTTGATATGGTATATAGGAAATAAGTGGACTAACCTTTGAAACACGATTTGATATTGCAATTTAAGGTTCAAGTTTTCAACATTATTTATTTTACACAATGCATTAATATATTTGATTTACTCATAATTTTGAGTTTGCACCCTCCATGGAATTAAAACTATAAGAAAATAGGAGTAAGAAATAAGAAATAATTAAGCTAGTACCATTGCATTAGTATATTGTTTACATTTTATAAAATAAATAATATATTATAAAGTGTCACATTTATTTTCTAATTGGACCATTCTATTCATATACTATATAAACATATATATAATATAACCAAATTCCGAAAGTCTTGGGGGGAAGAGCCCCCAAAATATAGCTAAATCCGTCCCTGGTTTCAATAACCATTACCTGCTTCTACATAAAGTAACGATTGCTAATGTTCGTATGGATCCTTTTCATCATGGACTTAATCGCATTTATTGTGCATGCAGCCAACAACTTGGTTGGTTTCTATGGATTTGTGGACTTCATATCATTCATGTTCAAATGTAGTGCTACAGATATGTGGACTTTATATCATTCATGTTCAAATGTAGTGGAACATATACATGTTATGTAAATAATTTGTTTATATTTATAAAACATTATTTTTATACAATTTAAATTGATAATAAGATTTTTTTTGGTAATATCTTTTGAAATTATGGGCAAATATAATTTTATCAATTTTGTTAGTCATATAATGTTGTAAGAACTTTTGAAATCAAGTCAACCTAATTCTTGAGAAACTAAGAATGTGATTTGTGAAAAATTGTATAGTTTACAAATGAGGTCCTTATTTATACTAACCATCTTCTCGAACGGACGGTGGATATCAACTTAATAAAATAGCTAATAATGATCATCTAGAAACTTTTATTAGATAATTACATGATATTTTATTAATTTATCTAAAATTTTAGAATTTAGAAATTTGTAAATAAGTGGGAAGTATCTAAAACTCCAAAATAAAAATTAATTATTATTTCTTTTTAGTTTTGATATTACTGGTAGGTTTATCAAATCGAAATGGTAATATCAAAATTATGTGTGATATTTTATTTTTATTTCTATTGAAGTAGTTAACGACTTCTTTAACCATTGAAAAAAAATAACACTCACTTCATATCAAGTTACATTTATCCTCCTCTCTAAAAGTCTAACCATCGTTCTCTGATTTCTCAGTCCGTTTGCCATTCATTTCTTAGCAAGGATTTCTCGTGCACAATACTAGGAAAATCACATTTTTTAATACTATTAATTTACATGAACTTTATAAAAAATAAAAAAAGGCGAAAAACTACATTGTTCATTTTTTTTTAGTGCACCAAACCAACTAAATTGTTCGGTAAGATACTAAAGATACTAAATGAAACGTTGATTAGTCATTTTATTTGTTTGTAACAAATGTTAAGAGAAAAACCAGGTAGATATTTTAATAAACACATTTATATTTTCAAAAGTAATAAAAATTAATTTTAATAATATACAATTTTATTAGTAAAAAATAAATGGGACCCCTTTTTTAAATTTCACCTCGGCCCCTAATATATTGGACAGACACTGCTCTCGCAGTAGCAGCATACTCAATAATTTACTGTACCAAAATGTTCACATCTTTACAAATAACCAAGCTGTGATTGGGAACTGTGGTGGAGTTCAAAATACTACATCCACAAGACAACATATACTCTAAAATTAGCTGCACTAAATCAACCATCTGGAGATTGGAAACCATGTCATGTCTATAAGAAAATAGATCTTCTTAAATTAGCTGCACTCAATCTTGAACTCCTTTAAGCCAGATACTGAATTCACTAAACTACTTCTTCTTTCGATCTTTTGATTCCACCTCCTTGACAGTGTCTACAACTTTCTGAATCTTTTTTGACAAGGACTCATTGTGTTCTTCAATGTGCTCCAAAATCATATCCAACTGCCTTTTGTAAGTAGCCGCTTCCCTTTCAGAAGCTTCGGCTCGATTTTTTGTAATTGCCAGTTGTAAGGATAGTTCCCTAATTTTATCATGTTCCCCCTACACGAGACATAGAAGATGGAAAGAGTCTTAAAAATTATTATATTCAAATGGGATATGTCTAACAATTACACATTCACAAACTTGAAACAGCATAAAATTTACATTCAACTAATTAAAAACATACATATAATAAAAAATATTTTATAAACTAATGACGTATCACTTATCATCAACAACAATTTCTTTTCTTATCACTCACACCCCTTTGACTAGAAATGCAGGTCTTATTGCAATTACAAGGTCAAACAGTGATGCTTCAATCAGTCAAACCATTTATAAAAAAAAAAAAAAGAAAAACAGTCGAACCTCTTGCTAAACTCACTGAGACCTGCTAAATAAAGAAATGTAGCTAGCAAAGTTGCCAGAATTTTCTTTATAGAGCAGAGTAAGGCTCCACAAGAAATTAGGAAATACCTTCTTATTTCAATTCTCTAAGGAACATAAATTAACTATCCTAAGGAAGCATAACATGCCACTTTCAGCCATATTCAAGGTAAAGCTCATCTAGAGCACTTGGTCTTACATGGAATTTCTAATATTGTCCATACAATGTTTCAGATGGTGCAATTTCGTGAAATGGTATACAACCATCACTTTACATTTCACAAAGTAGCCAAATCCTCCACTCAGTACAGCTCTCCGAGCTCCGGGAGCGTGCTCCAAAGCATAGGAGATGAATTAGCGAAAGTTTCATGGAAATGAACCTTCTTACATAAGTACCACCCATTGATATTAAATATTATAAACAAGGATAACATGATTTATTTTTGTTAAAGTTACTTTTTGCATATTAGATATACAATTAAATATTAATTATATCATATATTATAGACATTTTATTTGTTGTAACTTAGATTTTGTAAGTCTTTCAGGTTCAAGAACTCGCTCTTCTCCGGCTCATGAATTGGTTGCCCATGCATTTTGTAATAATTTTTAAGTGAGCCGCAACTATAAGACCCGCATTTAACGTTTAAGACAGAATTATAGTTCATTTCAACGAAAAACTGTTATTCAAGTAAAAAACATACTACTCACCATTGGTTCTAATGCACCACCATTTCCATAAACATTTGCAGCTAGAATTGCTTGACCAGACTTCACCAAGGGCTTTACATATTGTGGGGCCATATCATGATTGTGCTCCTTTACGAATCTTGTGACCTTCCACTCACAGTTATCATCGCATGCAAAAGATATCATCGCTTTGCATCCTGTTCTTGTTTCCGGTTTTTTATAACCAACACCACCATTGGCCTCTGCTTTCTCATCCTTAACCCCTTCCTTCGAACAACAGTAAGTTTTCGATCTCACCCTTTTAGTCCCCATGAAATAGTATTGCTTTCCCCTTCGGACATTAAAACCCAGGGCTTGTGCATAATCACAATACATCATGTATGCCTCCTCCTCACTGTACACAACTTGCTCCAACAATTTCTTTTCTAATTCCTGAACATGAGCTTCATCTGGCCCCTCATTCACATCTACCACTTCTCCACCAGAACGTAGTCGCACAGCTCCTTCTTCATCACTATCTCCAGAAACAGGTTCATGGAGTTTAAGCTCGAGCCCACAATTTTCCATCTCTGTCAAATTCATCAAATCAAATGGTCAATGAATCCACATTTGTTGATAAGAAAAGACAAAATTCTATAGATTAGTAATATTTTCGAAAATCAAAGAAAGTCTTACAACTGATGGTGAGGGGAGGTTCTGAATTGAAAATGCCAAATATCCCAACATGAAGCAAAACCAGAATATAAACACATAATATTGCTGGTAACAAAGGCCCCATATTTAGTAACCAAACCTTTCACGAACATTTAAATTAAACCACTCAAAATTGAATCAGACGATTATAGCATACAAAAAGGATTTGCATAAATATTTCTAACGCAAAAAACAATCTTACACCAGCATCAGAATCTAAGCCCTAACGTTAAAGGATCAAATAAAACTAAAACTTCACAACTGATCTCACAATTAATCGTCTCATATCTACCTATTCGCACATCAACACATAAATAATACAGAGGAATGAGATTAACCTTCACGGTGAATTGGAATTTCACTCGCGGTGGAGGAGGTACCGGCGGCGGTGGAATTACAGAAGTAATTTTCTGACATGATGTGGCGTTTTCCCCTAATCTGCATAATCTATATAGTGGGGCTATGTAGACCGGGTCTATCTAATTAGTCTAATTGCATAGTTTTCTTTTTCCTATTCTTCCTCTCATTTTCCTATTTACTTTTTAGTTCATTTTTCTTCTTCCTATATATATTATTTTCACATTCCACTAATAGGTGCAACCGGTGTAGGTGAACCACTTGAGACGTGAAATAACTGGTCGTGCAATCCTGCTTTTCAATTTTCGTGGGAAAGTAACAATGTAACATAGGTAACACCGTAACAGTGAATTTTATCTGAGCTACTCAATATTTAATATTTGATATTTAAAAATTATTGAAAGGTAAAATTATTCAAAACGAAAATTGCTGAAATGTTAGTGATAGGCGACAAATTGAATATTTGTCACGAAACTATATGTTCAATAATGTCAATTAATTCGCATTGATTCATATTTTACTATTAAGTAGGCAATATAAAATACGATTGAACTTTTATTATTGAAGTCGGAAAAAATAGTTCCAAATAAAAAAATATATTGAAGCAATTAAAATCAAGGGCATATAAACATATGAACTTGAATAGCTAGAATGAAAGCTTTGTTAATTTTGATTTTCGTTTAAAGCTATATCACCTCGTCGAATTTGGTCCAGTAATTCAATATTTTGTTTTAATTTCATCCCACCATTTTCGATGGAAAGTACCATCAAGCGTCATGTTGGCATTAGACAAATAGGTGAAACTATGGAATTCGTTTAAACGAATTATCTATATTGTTATTTTCGTCCCAAGTTATATCACCTCGTCAAAATTCGTTTAGTGCTTTAATATTTTGTCCAAATCTCATCGCGTAATTTCTCTAATTTTTCTTTTCATGGAGGAGGGATGAATTGAAATGCACGAAATTAAACTGAAAATAATTGGGATGAAAAAAAAAATAGAACTTAACCGAGTTTAGGTCTCTTTGCTATCAAGATGTGAAATAAGAAGCGGAAATTTATGCTATATACACGCTGGAAAAAAATGGTTTATCACCCGGAAAAAAAAAATTTTACTCGAAAATTTACCCTATATAAACTTGTAATTGTCTCAGTTGATAAATCATTATTTTCTTTCCAATTTTATAAAAATTGGTCATACTTTTAAGGGCGTTTATTTTTGCAGACCTCAACGTACTGTACTAACTATAGGTACCCCAAATCTGACTACTAGACACACACGTATTTAATCTGAACCATTAATTTGGAGATCAAGGCAACCGGTTCAGTAGGTTGACGTACTATTAAGAGTACTGACGTACTCAATTCAAAAAAAAAAAAATTCAATTTGCAAAGTTAGGTACCCTTCCATTATTACCCTCATCAATTTTCAAAATAACATAACAGACCAATTAATTTAAAAACACCCATCATCCCTCACCCACCCACCCACTCAACCAAAACCCTAACCCCAACCACCCTGGACTGTCACCACCGCCGCCGCCGCAAACCAGGACGACGGCAAACTTTCGGTGGCCACCAGATCTGGTGGCCGAAGCTCTCCGCGTTCAGCAAATGTTGGGCCACCAGATCTGGTGGCCGCAAGCTTGTTGCCGCCGGTCTGGTGCGACCAGAACGGCGGTGAACCTTCGGCCACCAGATCTGGTGGCCGCAAGCTTGTTGCCGCCGTTCTGGTCGCACCAGAACGATGGCGAACCTTCGGCCACCAGATCTGGTCTGGTGGCCGCAATCTCTATGCCGCCGTTCTGGTGCGAACCTTTGGCCACCAGATCTGGTGGCCGAAAGCTCTCTGCCGTCGTTCTGGTCGTGACCAGAACGACGGCGTTTCGTCGTTGCCGCTTCGGCAGTGAGACGAAGGAGACGACCTTTTTTTTTTTAATTAAATTCATTTAATAATAGTTTTAACTTATTATCATAAACAAATTGAAAACAACATATTATGTATAATTTTATGAAATAACTCAACTGAATTATATATATACTAATTTTATTAGTTTTATTAAAAAATTATAAATTGTAGTAATTTTTGTTGTATTTGATTTGATTAAAAACTGAATATAGATTAAATAAATTTGGAGCATCTATATATTTTTTTAAGTATCACATTTTAAATTAATGTGTAAGTTAATGTGTAAATTAATGTGTAAGTTAAATTTTTTATTTTATTTTCATTGTCAACTATTATAATTAATATGTAAGGACAAAACAGTAAAATTATATCATATTTGTAATTTGAATAGCAGGTAGCAAGTCATAAAATGGACACATGTCGACTAGTTTGGGGGTACCTATAGTTAGTACAGTATTTCGGGGGTCTACAAAAATAAAAGCCCTACTTTTAATCAAGAACTTTAAAACTTACACTTTTGATTCCAGATGTTTTTCGTGCATTTGATCTCATCCCTCTCCAATTCGGACAAAAAAGGAAAAACATATAAATTAGGGGATTAGATTCAAACAAAATATTAAATTACGATATAAAAATTTGACAATGTGATATAGCTAGGGACGAAAATCAAAATCAAGAATTAGTTTGAGATAGAAACCAATATGAGCAATTAGTTCAGGATGAATCAAACAATTTATCCATTTGTCCGGTGCCAACATGGACTTAACGGTACTTCTCGTCAAAATTTTAGCAAGGAGAATATTAAATTACGTGACGAAATTTAGTGAGCTGATATAGTTTGTGATGAAAATAAAAAACAATAATTAGTTTGAGATGAGTTTCGTAATTTTGTCTTTTATAATTGACAGTTAAATTTTACATGTTTCGTCTACAATAATAATTTGTGATGAAACTATGTAATGATCCTAGTTGAAGTGTATAAGACCCTGTCCCACGTTGATAGAATGTGATAATAATGTAAATTTAAATGGTTTGGATTCGATTCTCTCATTTCATAAGATAGGTTTTGGCCTTTTGGGGTTGGTCTATCACTGCATTAACAAGTTTGATATTACAAATGAAAAGGATGTATACTATTGGGTTTTTTGCACTTTGCACCCCCGAAACATAGGAAATAGGCACTTTGCACTCTCGAAACTTAGATTTAGCATTTTATACCCTTAAAATATAAAAAATACAACACTTTACACCCTCTTTTATTTTCAAGTAATTCAATTATAAATCTTTGGCACTTTGCACCCCCAAAACTTAAGAAATTGGCACTTTGCACCCCCAAAATAAAATTAGGGCTTATCACCCTCAAATTAAGAACAAATCAACAACTTGCACCCCCGAAACACAATAAATTGACAGTTTTTACCCCGAAACACAAAATTAACACTTAACACCCTCAAATTAAAAAAAAAAACTCAAACCACTCCTTTTCTCCGGCAAAGTCGACCATCAGGGTGAAAAGATCTAAGACAAAGTTGAACTTACCAAGTTTACTTATTCAATTATTTTGCATAGCACATTTAATTTGTACAAGCAATAATTCATGGTTGTTAATTTGTTATGTGATATAATCATTCCAAATTCATGGTATTTAATTTGTATATATGTATATAAATGTAGGTTGTTCACTCGGATCGGAAACTTACCTATTTTGCCTTAGATTTTTTTCACCCCGACGGTCAGCTTTGTCGGAAAAAATGAGGGGTTTGAGTTTTTTTAATTTGAGGGTCTTAAGTGTTAATTATGTGTTTCGGGGTGCAAAGTGTCCATTTATTGTGTTTTCGGGGTGCAAGTTGCTAATTTGTTCTTAATTCGAGGGTGATAAGTGTTAGTTTTATTTTGGAGGTGCAAAGTGTCAATTTCTCAAGTTTTAGGGGTGCAAAGTGCCAAATATTTATAATTGAACTACCTATTTTGCCCTTGAGTTTTTGCCTAAATATAAAAGAGGGTGCAAAGTGCTGCATTTTTCATATTTTGAGGGTGCAAAGTGCCTATTTTTCATATTTCGAAGGTGCAAAGTGCAAAAAACCCTATACTATTTTGTACATATACATCTATCTCCAGCAGGTACTATCATCCAATTCCATTCCCCAACAAGAGTTCAAGTAATGAAACTTTGTAAGCACTTCATATCTTCTGTCTTTAATTGCCATCCATCTACCTTAAATTATCTCAAAAGAAACTTCAGAATTTGTTCCCTTTTTTGCTGAATCAATCACCATGTGACCCTTCAATCTTCATTTTACCTTTCAGTATCAGATCCCAGCTCTCTCAATCAATGATTTCTTCAACCTATAGTAACATTAACTCATGATATTATAACCCAATCATGTAATGTTTCAAGTATTATTTTCTTAGATAATATATTTGAAACAATTTAATTTTATATTTTCTAGGATTGTTCTAAATTCATTATCATTAAAAAAAAAAAAATTCTATCCTCAAGTTAACTCTTGCTTTTATTTCTTACTAGTTATTCAGTTATCATCAGCACGCGTCTCAGCATGCATTAAGTTTTCTAAGCATAAAAAATAAGAATTTCTTTATCGGGAAAAAGTACAAGTTAAACATTATTTAAAGGAACTAATGGGATTAATGAAAAAGTTAAAAAATTACATAATTAAGTTGTTTAAGTATTAAGAGCAAAATATGAATATAGAAAAATTGGTGTAGCATGCTACACCATGACATTGGCTTTTCTTTTTATTTGATTTGTGGAACACCAATGTTATAAGATAGGTACTTAATTATACCATGTATAATATTCTTAACGATTTCTCAAAAAATATTTAAAAAAAAAAACGATTTCTCAAAAAAAAAATTCTTCACAAACTTTTCCTAATTTGCAAAATTCATTATCCGTCGTGGGATCCAAACTTCAAAACTGGAACTGAAAAAAAAGGAAAAAAAGGTTTTGTAGGTAGATAATGTTTAAAAAAAATTAATTATAGAAAATAAATATTCTGTGTACTAATATAGAAAAATTAGCTGTTAATTTAAAATATAATTGATGATGAAGATATATAATATCTGTTTGGCAAAATGAATAAGTTTCAAAATTTCAGACATGTTTTTCACATTTCACTAGTGCAAAGTAAACTCTTTTTTTGGTGCAACTGTAAAGTAAGCTTTTAATTATTAGTGAAACCATCCACTCGGGCTCAGCATCGCACTCAGCAGCAGTCTTAATCACTAGAGTCTGCCAACTTCGATTGACCTAAACATTATTTAATCGTTTCCCCCATCATATAATTTTCCCGATTTTATTTGCTCCTAATTTCAGTTGAGAAACCAAACCATCTCCAATTGAAATATTGTTTTCTCTCTTTATTGATTCGTCAAGCAATACTACTAAAAAAAGAAATGAAGCAGCCTAGTGTAACTATGGAGGTCGGAAACGACGGTGTTGCGATCATCACCATCTCTAATCCTCCCGTCAATGCTCTCGCCCTTGCGAGTAAGCTTCCCTAAACTTACATCACAAAATATTTGTATATGCATATTTGTGTGTGTTTGATGGACTTACTTTCTGAATTTTGGTCTGTAGTTTTTGTTGGAATTGAGGAGAAGCTTACTGAGGCTATGAGAAGAGATGATGTTAGAGCTATTGTTTTTATCGGTATTTCTCATATTTAAAAACTTTGCTGCATATTTTTTTCCCCATTTTTCGTTGGTTATAGCCTATATAATTTAGAAGCACAGATTGTTAACTAGTGCTTCACTAGATGTACTATTCTAGTGAATCCTAGATCTATTAATTTGATGATCGTGTGCGCAACAAGTTTTTCCATCTGATAAGTTTTATAAAATGTAATTGCAATTTGAAAAAATAAATATAAATTATGTCAAGTTCATAGAAATAAAGCAGAATACTCTAAATTCACTGCGGTTAATCGCAAAAGATATTCACAAATAGGAAGATTGACTTTCTGTGGAGAATCATTGACTTCAAGTATTCTAGTAGGAAACATATCATGGAGTAATGAGATTATTTCTGTTAACAGTGAGATTTAATATAATGTCTGAATTCTTTATATCAGGCATAGTTTCTTTCTGTTCCCAATATGATTTATATTGTGATCTTGTTGAACTCCTCTGTGTTTTATGCTTGACAATTTTTGCTGCTTCTGGAACGGATAATTGATTTTGCTACCGTGTTCAATTTAAAGGTAGTGGTGGAAAATTCTCTGGTGGCTTTGATATCAATGTCTTTGCAAGGGTACATCAAACTGGTATAAGTAGTAAATTTTTTTTGTCGTGTGTTTCATTTTACTCTCGGCCTAGAACCTTTACCAAAAGCTGGAGGACTAATTAAATTTGTAAAAATGCAGGAAGTAATTCTGTATTACCTGATGTATCTGTCGATCTCTTTGTCAACATGCTGGAAGGTCCATGACTTATTTGATATTTCATTTTATTTCAAGTGTTCGATTCAGATTTTCTGAAGTTCGGCTAAATTTGTTCACTGTTTGATCTTTTTCTTTATCAGATGCAAAGAAGCCTGTTGTTGCTGCCATAGAGGGACTTGCCCTTGGAGGTGGCTTGGAACTGGCCCTGGTTTGTGATCTCTGCACATATACATAATATTGTCCGAAGTTTACTCTTGGTTCATTGAACTCATATTCATGCAGGCATGCCATGCACGCATTGCTTCACCGAAAGCCCAACTTGGTCTACCAGAACTCACCCTTGGAGTTATTCCTGGCTCAGGAGGTAGGGCTGCTATTTAATAATGCACGATCGCTAGGACTGAAGCAGACAAAAAGCATTCGATTTCTACCTAGATAATTGATATACTAATCATGGATGTTTTAAAGGTACACAACGTCTCCCAAGGCTTATAGGATTGCCAAAAGCTATTGATATGATGCTGGTATGTTTCTTCATTGGCCCTTGCTACTTGATAATAGAGCTAAAATCCTGATAACATTATTTCTATGATAAACATCCAAGCAGATTATATTATTATTTTATCTCATCCCTTTGCTGTATGCAGTAGTTCCCACGTTTTTATCAGTTTTCAAACTAGACATTCTCTGATGAATATCTGAAAATTATCTCTTTAACTGATGTTATCTTGTATGATCCTCGTTCATGTAAATAATGTGCATTTGTTAATGCCATTGTGTTCATCATGTTTGCTGAGCTTTAATGTTTATATGACAATTTATAATGTTTCCAGTCTTCTAAATCTATAACGTCAGAAGAAGGAAAAAAGCTAGGTCTTGTTGATGCTGTAGTACCTTCAGAGGAATTGCTGAATGTATCTAGACGATGGGCATTAGACATCGCAGGGAGACGTAAACCTTGGATACGTTGTCTTCACAGTACAGACAAACTTGGTTCCCTGTCCGAAGTACATGATATAATACAAAGGGCACGGCAACAGGCCAAACAGACTGCTAAAAATATGCCTCAGCACCAGGCATGTCTGGACGTGGTTGAAGAAGGAATCATTCGTGGAGGATATAGTGGAGTTTTAAAGGTAATTTGATGTTCGAGACGTGGTTCTCTTCAAAATTATCTCAACTTGTTCCGTTAGGGAGGAGATACATTCTTGAGAAGCTGTTCTTTAGTTAGAATAAATTTAAGTGGTTGGTCATTGGTTCTGGAAAGATATATAATGGCTAGTCACTATTTCAACTACTTAATGGAAAAGTTAGGGTTGCCCGCGCCTTGGTTTCTTTGGATAAGATCTGTATTACAGAGTATATATCTTCAATCACTGCTATAGTTGTGTGTGATCAACTCATAGGCAAGAAGTTTGAATGGGAAATTTCCTAGAATGGAACAGTATAGTTCATTACCTTTTTGGCCAGTCATTAATATTTTCATACAGTGATTAAAAAAAAAAAAGTTTAGGGGGGATAAGTGTTACCTTAATGCAACTTATTATTTTTAAATGTTGTTGCAGGAAGCAAAAGTTTTTAAAGAGCTAGTCTTAACTGACACGTCGAAGGGTCTGGTCCATGCATTTTTTTCTCAAAGGACAACAACAAAGGTACAAGTGATCCATCAATTGCTTATGCTTTCTTCTGCCATTAGAAACAATTCAAATTTACATCAAGTATTAAGTGTTCCCATGTTGAAGCTCTTTCAAAAAGATATTAATCGTACAAATGGTGAACTAATGCTATGAATATATCCATATTTGTTAGCATGATTGGGTGGGCTGTATGAGTATGCTTTGCTCTGCCATTAGCAATAATTTAAAAACTGACATCAGTTATTAGAAGTGTTCCCATGTTGAATCTCTTATCAAAAAGATATAAACAGGACAAATTGTGACCAATGCTATAAATATATTTATATATGTTTGCACGATATCACTTTTTCTTGTATTATATCTTGAAAAACAATTTTTTTATATTCTGGATGGATATTCATATTCATAAGCGTACAGGTTCCTAATGTTACTGATATTGGGCTTAAACCAAGACCGATAAAGAAAGTTGCTGTAATTGGTGGAGGCCTCATGGGTTCCGGGATAGCTACAGCTTTTATTTTGAGTGATATTTTTGTCCTTCTCAAAGAAATCAATTCTGAGTATCTTCTCAAGGGGATCAAAGCAATAGAGGGTTAGTTGAGATTTCTTTTGACCTAAATATTTGATTTTAGTTTTCCAGTCCTATCAACACTAGTTGATGCTGACTTACCAAATAAAATGATGAATGTTGAACTATCAATGGAAGAATATTAATAAGTTACAGTTTTTGCTTAGATATTCCTTACTAATTAATTATGTATGACCTCATAAGCTCATTTCCTTGTGTGGCAGCAAATGTCCGAGGCCTGGTGTCAAGAAAAAAACTGGCACATGATAAAGCAGAGAAAGCCCTATTGATGCTTAAAGGCGTTCTGAACTACTCTGAATTCAAGGATGTGGATATGGTCATAGAGGTAGGTTAGATATAGTGCATTTGGAATATATCTCCTATTTAATGAGACTTAAGTACTTAACTTACGACTCCTAACAAGGCTCCTAGCTAAAAACATTTAACTTGGAATAAGATTTTCTACTTAATCGTAAAAACACTCTGCAATCCTAAACTCCCCAAATCACCATTCACTTGATTTAATTACTAAAAAACCATGCTCTTAAGACTATTAGCTTAACCATCATTTAAGTCAATTGCATTCCTGTATACACTTAACCTTTTATTCTTGTTTCCTGTATCCTTTCATCAACGTCATCATCAGCATCCATTCTGTATTCAAAGGCCTTAAATTTGTACCAAATGTTTATTGAAGGCATTGTACTCCTGTGGAAACTAACCTATTTTATTTGCTTTTTTATGTATCAGTCATCGCCTTAAAAAAATCCACTTTTGCCCTTTGCTCACCTGTTAATCTATATTCTAAAAATTAGTCCACTCTTGACATCTACCTCTCTCTTGAGCCTGTAACTATGACAAATCTGCTCCATAATTTGATCCTGTAATTCTCTACAACAAAATCATTTCATAATTAAGTCATTATCATAATGTGAATTGACTACAATTCTAAATCAAGAAATATCGGGCCCAAGGTTGTTTCACATCATGGTATTTGTTGCCCCCGGCTGAAAAGTTTAGCGGTACTTTTATTGTCTGCATTTTTTGTGTGTAAGTTTTCTGATATAGCTATTTTCTCAACTGCAGGCTGTTATTGAAAATATTTCATTAAAACAGAAAATTTTTGCTGATATTGAGAAGGAATGCCTTCCTCGCTGTATTTTGGCTACGAATACATCTACAATTGATCTCAATATTATTGGTGAAAAGACCAAAGCACAAGACCGGATCGTGGGTGCACATTTTTTCAGGTTTACTTCTCCCTGATAAATTCAGAATGCATATAAAAAATAGTGTTATAAGGTGAAAACATTACTCTTCTCCTTCTTGGAGCTTAGAAGTTTGACAAGGAGTTGGTAGTGATTTAGAGAGGAGTCTCTTAATTAATGGAACCTTGAACTTTATGACCCTTTCCTTGGGATGAGAATGGGTGTGAAGAAGGAAAAGATGGGGGGCAATATTTGGGAATTCTTCTTAAAATTGATATTGAATGTGATTCCGGCTGCATTTTATTTGGGGTATCAGGTAGGACAAGGGTGTGAGGTTCATACTGTGTTTGATCCGCATTTTAATATATGGAAAATAATCCTAGCATACCATTTTGCCAAAGCTTTGGAAAACATAATGTGGCCAAGAGGGTACGGTGGTGTTTATAGTAAGGAGATAAGATTCCTTTTGGATTGAAATTTCTTCACCAAATACACCCGGTTTCTGATTTTAGACTACCAAACTACCATTTGATTTTTAGTTTAAGTATACATATAAAAGGAAAATCTTATTTCTGAACAAAATACACCCTGGTAGTACTTTGGATTAGTGAAGCTTATCTGAAATAGCTTAAAAAGAAACGATATCTGCATCTGGTAGCCACAAATTAGAATGGTCCATCTCTGATGCAGTTCTTCACTTCATTTCCTTTTTTGAGGTCTTACCAAGTATATACAGTTTTTTCTTTTATTGGAAAGTTTACTTACTGCTTAAAGATTATATCCTTCCCGTCACTTTCACTCATTTTCGATAACCCTCCATCTCAAGTGTTAAAAATTTGGTATCAAAGTATTGATTGTATTGAAAAATTCTTGCGTTTCTGTGCTTATACTGTAAAATATGGCTAGAGCTTAGGAGAATATGTTGTAAACTTGGAACTGAGTTTTGTAAAATGCTGTAAGCCTTTCTATTCAGAATTGGCTTTAAATTGCTTCTGTTGCTAATTGAGATGTAACCTTTTACAGTCCTGCCCATATAATGCCTCTCCTGGAGATTGTGCGAACAGAGAAGACTTCTCCTCAAGTAACTCTTGATCTACTGGCTGTTGGGAAGGCCATAAAGAAAGTTCCTGTCGTTGTAGGAAATTGCACTGGCTTTGCTGTCAATAGAACCTTCTTTCCATACTCCCAAAGTGCACATCTGTTGGTTAACTTGGGGGTTGATGTCTTCAGAATTGACCAACTTATTAGCGACTTTGGCCTTCCGATGGGCCCATTTCAGTAATTTTCTTTCCTTTGATTGTATATGTATACTACCAAGTCTTTACTTACTATTGTTTCTTTCCTGATTATCCCTATGATACATGTTCTGGTGACTAATAATATTATATCTCACGTCTAAAGTCTATGCCTGTTCCCATGAGCCTTTTGGTTGATGCTTAACAGTTATTGCTGGTAGAAATTTGTTTCTAATTGTGCTCATGGTTCTCCTTTTATCTGGAAGATGTTCAGCAAGAAATGATTGAGATTCTTGGTTCTTCTACAGGCTTCAGGATCTAGCAGGATATGGTGTAGCTGTTGCGACAACAAAAGAATTTTCTTCATCGTTTCCTGATCGAACATTTGCATCTCCTTTGGTTGAGCTTCTTATAAAAAATGGAAGAAATGGTGAAATGGTTTACTTTCATACTTAATTTTAAGGTTATTTATCTTCACATAATACTGACTGTCATCACCTTTTTTTGCAGGTAAAAATAATGGAAAAGGATACTATATCTATGAGAAAGGAAGCAAGCCAAAACCTGATCCTTCAGTGCTCCCAATCATAGAGGAATCTAGGAGGCTTACCAATATTATGCCTGGTGGGAAGGTATGTAATGGATTATACTTTCTAATTTGAAAACTTAATCTATAGACACATTTAATTGTTTATAGGTCTTTGATCAGGCTTTTTATATGCATTTGAAAAAAATAGGAACTATATTCTTTTGGATTTTTCCTGCAGCCTATATCTATTACTGATGAAGAAATTGTCGAGATGGTACTCTTTCCCGTGGTAAATGAGGCGTGTCGCGTTCTGGATGATGGAGTAGTTGTGCGAGCATCAGATCTTGATGTTGCTTCAGTTCTTGGCATGAGTTTCCCATCTTATCGGTCAGTTTTTCCATGATATTATTCTGTTCTTGGCATGAGTTTCTTTGCCTTTTAATGAAGAACTTTAAACAAGATCATATGCTTATTTGGATCTAAAAATCTCTAATTTGAAGCTTATTGGAGATATGAGATAAACATGCAACGCACAAACAACTATGTAATCAAGTATTCTATGAAAAATTGCACCACAAACGATTCTTCAACAGGATACCATTTAACTAAATCAAAAAAGGAAACATTTGCCTTAAAGAGAAAAGTTTAACTACCAACCAAGGCCACAAGTTTAACTAAATAAGTATAATATTCAGTTGGTTATGCCAATAATATATAACATGTTACTAGGAAAATAAATAATAACTGAGATGTTTGTCTTTTGTTGCAGTGGTGGTATCGTTTTCTGGGCCGACACCATTGGGGCAAATCGTGTATATAAAAGTCTCCAGAAGTGGTCTGAAGTATATGGCAGTTTCTTCAAACCTTCAAAATATTTGGAGGAAAGAGCCACAAGAGGGATCTCATTGGTAAATATTTTTTTAAATCTTAAAAATACGGCATTTTACTTCCGGTTCAGTCAAATAGTTTATGTACGTTTTTAATGATAGTCCTGTTTTCTGCAGAGTGCCCCAGCTTCAATATCTTCGGGAGCAAGGCCACGCTTGTAGCATACTTCTCTCTCTATATATAGCTCAATATGCAGGGTGATAATAATAAAATTTCTAATAATCATTATTTGGAATCAAATATAGCGAAACTATTATGTTTAGTCGCACTTAAGGTTTCTAAATAGAACAAATGGAACCAACCAATAATGAAAAGAATTGCTGGCGTGTTAAATTCTTGAATAAGTCAATTAATGTGTTAAGTTGGGTCCGAAGGGTGCTGACTTTCTATTATCTTTTCAACTCATAGTCGTTAGTTAACAATGTTTAGTATGAATCCATATGATATTTCGGAAAATAACACTTTTCAATTAATGATCGATCTGAAGCATCTCATATCGCCCCGGGCCAATGATAAAGCTAGGTTGCTGCTATTTATTTTATATACCCATTTACACCC
This sequence comes from Penstemon eatonii, assembly GCA_038501285.1. NCBI lineage: Eukaryota > Viridiplantae > Streptophyta > Magnoliopsida > Lamiales > Plantaginaceae > Penstemon > Penstemon eatonii. Next base: position 75,674,955 of record CM076710.1, read on the forward strand.
TATAGAGTTTTTTCCAGGTGGTAAGGGAACTATAGTCCAAGTTTTTGTCTATTGAAGAGACATCCTCAGAATTAAGCTTGACATTAGGATCCATTGGGAGAGAAATGGTTTTGATTCCAAATAATCTGTTTCATCTAATAATTGCAAAGTATACTGTCTTTGATTTAAACAAATACCCTTAGATGTTCTAGCAATCTCAAGACCTAAAAAATATTTAAGACTTCCCATGTCTTTAAATTTAAATTTAGAATGTAAAAAAGTTTTAAACTTGTTAATCTGCTCATTGCAATAAAGTGTCCTCTATTACATGGCACAGAAGATTAGGACACATGCCCTTTAAAAGAATGGCCTTGTTAAAGAATAGTATAGGTTTAGACAATTTACATAATTGTAACAACACTGACCCTTGTTACATTTGCCCTTTGGCAAAACATAAAAGACTTGTTTTTCCTAAATCTACTACTACTTCTAGTACTATTTTTGAATTACTGCACTGTGATATATGGGGACCATTCCATACTTTATGTCAAATAGGTCATAGATATTTTGCTACTTTGATAGATGATTTTTCTAGGTTCACATGGGTTTGTTTCCTAAAAAATAAATCTGATATCATTACTCTTTTACCAAGTTTTTTAGCTATGGTTAAGAATCAATTCAAATGTACAATTAAAACCTTAAAAAGTGACAATGCACCTAAGTTAGTTTTTAAAGACTTATTTCAAAAACATGGAATCATTCATCAATATTCTTGTGTTGAGACACCTCAACAAAATTCCATAGTAGAAAGGAAGCATCAACATTTATTGAATGTTGCACGAGCACTATTTTTTGAATCAAAAGTCCCAATTACCTTATGGTCAGAATGTATATCTACAGCTGTCTTTCTAATAAACAGGACACCTTCCAAAGTCATCAATTTTCAGTCACCATATCAAAAGCTTTTTAACAAAAATGTTGACTACACTAGTTTTAAAACTTTTGGGTGCTTGGCTTTTGCTTCCACATTAAAACAAGGAAGAAATAAATTTGAACCAAGAGCTAGAATATGTGTTTTCATAGGTTATCATTTTGGCATTAAAGGTTATAAATTGTTTGATATTCAAACTCAGGAGATATTCATCTCTAGAGATGTTATTTTTCATGAAGGTGTTTTTCCATTTCATAACATATTATCTAAGACTTCTGATACTAACTTTCTAGATAAGAATGTTTTCCTTCAAATAAATAGCAGCAACCTAGCTTTATCATCTTCAATTATCTTCAACATGATTTTTCTTCGTAATAGTACTTGGCGTTTTTATTTTTATTAACTTAGTAGTAGTCTGAGTCTGAGATTGAGATTGAAAATCGATTCTCTGGTTTTTAATACTTTGTGCTTCATAGGAAAAAGAGTATTTGATTATTGTTATTATGAGCTTTTCCTTGAAAAAGCTTCAATAATTCATGATAAACTTACATTTTTTTAAAAACTGAAATTTTTAAAAATGTTGTAAATAATATATATTGGTGGGTATTCCTATTTAGTATTTATATAGTTTAGGGACTTATCTTGTAATAATTATCCACAATCCCACTTCCCATATATTGTGGGATTTGTAACTTCCATGTAACTACTTGATTATTAATAAGATATCTCCCCTCCCCAAATCAGATCCCCAATTTCTCTATACGTATTGTTTTCTCTGTATTCTTGTTTTTCTCTTTACACTTATTATCACCATTGTTCATCAATCTCACATGAAATCACTAAACCAAATAAATATTTTACAACACGTTATCAGCACGAGTTTGCTCTTTAACTCGATTTCAAGGTTATACAAATATATCACAAAACAAGAGAGAAAAGAGGAAAATACTTTGAGAGGTAGATTTTCGGATTTGCACGCAGCAGGTTCGGTTTATCGATGATTCCGACCCTTTCAACCGTTGGATCGTCTTCAAATTTGAACCGAAGGTTCATCACACAAGGATCTTAATTTTGACCGTTCGGATCGTCATTCCAGTGTCTGAAAATGAAACGACAGCCATCAGAAGTTTATGGAAAAGTTGAAGGAAATAGCCTTAACCTCTCTCTGGTATGATCAAATTAACAAACAACTTTAACCTTATTAATTATATGCTTTAAATCTGAAAAAATTATGAATCTAAAGCATGTTCTAGGGTTTAAGTATAATTATTGTTGCAAAAAAAAGGTTGAAGTTGTTTATCTATTCGGCAAATAAGATGGGTTATGTTACTTCATTCGGTACTCTAATTATGTGATCTAAAACTTATGCTTACCTTTAGATTCATATTTTTGGGTTTTGGAATACATGAATTGCATGCTTTAATAATTATGATTATTCTATTATATCCATGTAATATATGGCTTGAACCGATTCATGTAAACAAAAAGATTTGGTTTGATTTACATATTGTTTGTGATCATAATTTTGGCTTCAACTTTGTCTTTATTAGCACGAATATTATGGTAATGCAAGCACGATGAATTCAGTACATTGATTTTATATACAGTAGCTATATTATGATTTTATTATTGATATGGCTTGAACTATGTGAACATATGTCTTTAAGGCATGCTTCGGGTATGTTTGTTTATATATTGCTATGGAGACTTGGATTCTACTTTATGTGTAAAATTGGTATAATATACATGTTATGGTGGAACTTCTTTTGATTTTAAATCTTGAAATTCAGAATTTACATGGAAATTCTTGTATGATATGATTTTTAGAATTTTCGGAAATATGTTTATACGGAAGTCGTAATTTTCAGAGCATGTTTTTCTAGTCCGATTGACCTGAAACTTTTATTGAAGTATTCTCGTATGATATTGTAACTGTATGAATTTTTTCAGATTTGTTGGATATGTAATTTGTTCTGAAAAAATTGTTTTCTTTGAAAATTAATATGCGATTTTCCGTTTAAGTATTTGGAATTATGTAACTTTCTGCATATGCTTAGAATCGTCTTGAAAACAGCTTTCTAACCATGTGTCCAGATTATTTTTTGGATAAGTAATTAATAAGTTATTTGAGCTTTAAGCCTCTGCAAATTACTTGAATAATCCGGAAATTGTTTAAAAGGTAATATAATCATAATACACAAGCCCACTCTAAAATTTATTTTCATTTTCTTCATGTTTTGTGTTTGATCGTTGAAGAACTTGATGGTGGTAATTATTGTTGTGTTTGGGCCTATCAATTCCGACAAAGAAATCGTGCAAATCAATTATTTTCGGCAAATTTGCGATTTCTTCATAAACCGGGTCAAGAAAATGAACTTCAAGGTCTTTTGGATCAGACCCAAATTTTGAGATTTCCGATCCGATCAAACTGGATCGTGTACGGATCATGGGGATACGGTCATACCCGAACTGGTTGTGATTCGGTTTGGGTGATACGGTTTTGGTATACGACCCGGTTCGGGTTATTTGGTTTTAAACCCGACTCGGTTCTTTGTTCGGATCTTGGTTTAAGTTGGATCGTTTTTTGTTTAACTTGCTCCTAAACTAATATGGTCCTGATTAGGACTGATCATGAAAAAAAAATGTGTATTCTTATTTGATTATATATGTGTACATGTGTGTACATATAGATAGTGTGCCTATATATTCAATTCAACAATTATTGCTTTGGTATCTAAATTGAAATTATGGTTATAATTGCAAGTTAAAATGATAAATTGAAAGACCTTATTTAAAAAAGTTAATTGAGGTTAGTGAAATTGTTATTGATATGTTCACGTGTAGTGTTCTAAGCTCATTAATGAATATTGATTCAAATTTAATATTTCTTACCTTATGACATGATATGAACATATCATTAATACTTCTGGTTATGAATTTTGAAAATTCATTCAAACAATTCATCTTTATATTTGCATTTTATAAATACAAATTTGTGGATTACGTAATTGATTGTTTAATTTAATTGTGAGTCACTAATATGGAATAATGTTTGATCCTATGACTTTTCAGTCCCAAGATTGCAATTTATAATTTAATTTTGGTCGTTTTATTTATTTATCATGATTTATTTCATGGGCATAAGTTTCTAAATTGTATGTTTTATTGGTTTGCTGCTTAATCTTATGCATGTGATGAATGATTATATATGGTTGCATGATAAATAAATGAAAGTGGACTTGGGATTTTGCGATATTGGGACTGGGGTTCCCTTGGATTAAAACCACATAGTTCATTTCGAATTAAGAAATGGAACCAAAGGGGTTCAATTAAATTACTTATGGGAGGCTATATCCCCGTAAGAAACTGAGCATGATAATTGTCGGGGACAATTTGCTAACTAATACCCCAAAAGGTTGATGTTATGGTTCTGATTAGGAAACACTTGGATGAGGTCATTAGGTTGGACTATTCATCAATTCAGGATCATCAAAAGGTTTTATGTAATCTGTATAAACTTTTGGACATTCAGTTGTTGGTTTTTGAGATGTTTTTATTATGGGTGGTCATATTTTGAACCACATTTAAATTTGAACTATGTTTGGTTTATTTTAGACCACATTTTGAGTGGCTTTATTTTAATCCGATTATTAAGGTATTCAGTTGTATTAACTCAATTTACTTTTTCAAGCAAATGTTTAAATTGGAATATATTTGGTTCCTAGGCATGACATGTGGGGAATAATGTCTGGCTAATAGTGCAACTACGCACACTATCCTAAGGGATAGATCATTAATATTAATGCCTAGTAAGACCTCTATGACAACAATATATGACACATATGATTTGATAGATGGCTTTGGAAATGCCCACCTTATGTTGTCAAATGGCATAATTTTAGCCATTAAAGAGGCTATGTTTGCTCCATGTTCAAGGGGAACGTTGTTGAGTTTTAAAGAAATTCGAGTTAATGGTTACCACATTGAAACCACTGAGGAAAAGGGAATATAGTATTTGTGCATTACCTCTAATTTGTACGACCAAAAGCGTACTTGGAAGAAATTAGAGGGACTATCGACTGAGTTATATAGGACCACAATACGAGTGCTCGATGCACACCTTGTCAATGGCTAGAAGCCAAGTGAATCGAGCATGTATTTTCTATGGCATGACCGGCCAGGACAGCCGAGTCAAAAATGTGATGCGCCATATTATTAATACCTCTATCGGGCATCCACTAATAAATAATAAGGATCTAGTACACAGTGATTACTCGTGTGTACCATGTTTTATTAGAAAATTGGATCCTATGCCAGCTTATGCACAAACGAGTAAGGATTCCCTCGTTTTCTTGGAGCGTATCCAATGGGACATATGTGGAATGTCCACGAGAAATGCTTCATATGCTAAACTCCTGACTCAGATTATACGGTTGAAAGCACATGCATTATCCGGATTATCCTACTAAGTCTATTAGACTGGATAATGCCGCGGAGTTTACATCGCGGTCTTTTAACGACTATTGCATGTCCCTGAGTTTGATGTAAAATATATGGTAGCACATGTTAATACGTTTGAGGCCCACTGCGACCCAATCTCTTAATTGGTGTTCGGGTATACATCAAACATTTCCCATATATGCACATTTGGGTGCGCAGTATATGTGCCGATTGATCCGCCACAGCGAACTAAAATGGGACCTCAACATCGATTGTGCATATATACGGGGTTTGTATCGCCATCTTTTATTCGATATTTGAAATCCTTGACAGACGATCTCTTTACCGCACGATTTGCGGACTGTCACTTTGATGAGACTGTCTTCCCGCCGTTAGGGGGAGGAAATAATGTTCACACTAACGTTCAGGATGAACGGCGTGAAGTCGTGTGGAACGACCCCACTGTGTCTCATCACGATCCCCTTATAGCAATCAGAGAATCTGAAGTATGCATAATAATCGAACTTCAGAAAGTAGCCAATAATATGCCAGACTCATTCTCTGAATTGGCTAAAGTGACGAGATCTCGTATACCAGCTGCAAATGTGTATGTAAGGATAAATGTCCAAGTGGGACAAAATATGGGAAAGCTATCAATCCCAACTAACCAGTCGTATCTCCCAACCCATAAGAGAGGGAGATCAATTGGATCAAATGATCTGCATCCCCGAAAGCGGGCGAATGCATAATTGTTAAATTTGGTTATTACCGATAATAATGGGATTCCACCCGATCCATCTCATAAAATAGTTCCGGACTATGGATCTGTCTTGGAGACGACGTCGGGGGACGCCTCGACATCAGTATCCATTACCGAGAATAGGAAAATCTCGGTTGATTATTCATGCATGAATGAGGTGTGACTACGGGATGAAATAATCATCAATGATGTGTTTGCTTCCACAGTAGCTACTGAAATTATATCAAGTGATGATATTGAGCCTCGATCGGTGGACGAGTGCAAACAAAGGGATGATTGGCTGAAATGGGAAAAAACAATCCAGGCTGAGTTTGATTCATTATCGAAAAGAGGAGTGTTTGGACAAATTGCTCCTACACCTCCCGGAGTTCTACCCGTGGGATACAAATGGGTATTTACAAGGAAAATTAATGAGAACAATGAGATTGTGAGATACAAGGCTCGTCTCGTTGCACGAGAATTTTCTCAGCGACCTGGGATTGACTTTGAGGAGACATACTCTCCTGTGATGGACGTTATTACGTTCAGATACTTAGTCAGTTTAGTAGTATCCGAGGAACTGACTATGCAGCTAATTAATGTGGTCAAATCGTATCTTTATGGGGATCTAGATACGGTTATATATATGAAAGTACCGGAGGGACTTATGGTACCTAAGACAAGTAGTTCTAGACCACGGAACACGCTCTCTGTAAGGTTGAGACGTTCACTTTATGGCTTGAAACAATCCGGGATGATGTGGTATAATCGCCTAAGTGAGTACTTGCTTAAAAGGGGATATGTGAACAACAATATTTGTCCTTGCGTGTTCATTAAGAGGACAAGTTCTGGGTTTGTTATTATTGTCGTTTATGTCGATGACATGAACTTGATTAGGAAACCTGAAGAGGTTAGGGAGACAACCCAGCTCCTGACATTCGAATTTGAGATGAAGGATCTCGGAAGGACTAATTTCTGTCTCGGGCTTGAGATAGTACACCGTGCTGATGGGATTTTGGTCCATCAATCGAATTACATCCAAAAGATGTTAAGACGCTTTAATGAGGATAAAGCAAAACCATCAAGCACGCCAATGATAGTCCGATCATTGGATAGGTCGAATGATCAATTTCGTCCCGTGGAGGATGGAAAGGAAGTGTTAGCACCTGATGTGCCATACCTAAGTGCAATAGGTGCATTATTGTACTTAGCTCAATATACTAGACCTGATATCGCGTTTGCGGTAAATCTACTAACTAGATTTAGCTCAGCACCGACACGCCGCCATTGGAATGGCATAAAGGACATATTTCGATACCTTCGTGGTACGACTGACATGGGTTTGTTCTACCCCTATGCGTCACTAAAGAACGCAAAGCTTGTGGGGTATGACGATGCTGGTTATCTATCGGACCCGCACAAAGCTTGTTCCCAGACTGAGTATGTCTTTATAAGTGGGAACACAATTGTGTCTTGGAGGTCTACAAAACAGACTTTAGTTGCCACTTCGTCGAATCATGCCGAGATTTTAGCACTTCACGAGGCAGTGCGTGAATGCACATGTCTTAGCTAGGGTCGTGATTGAGCATGTTCGAGGTTCCTGTGAATTGGCTACCACAGAAGATCCTACGGTTATATTTGAGGATAATGCAGCCTGCATCGAGCAGATGGAAACGGGCTTTATTAAGGGCGACAACACCAAGCACATAGCTCCGAAATTTTTCTTCAATCAGCAACAATAAGAGCTCAAGCAAATAGTGATCCAACAGATCAGAAGTTAGGACAAATGCGCCGACTTATTTACTAGGTCATTATCGAAAATCACTTTTGAGAAACATGTAAAAGCTATTGGCTTTGCGCAGGTTATCTGAGCTTGCTCCATTATAGGTTTAAGTGGAGTTAACTTGAGGGGGAGTGCCATGTAGGTATTCCGTATCCAGAAAATACCCGGGTGCCCTGTTGTACTCTTTTTCCTTCGAGCGGGGTTTATTTTTCCCACAGGGTTTTTGTTACCCGCCAAGGTTTTAATGAGGCAACATTTGTTGGTTGAAAAAATTATGCGTTGTACTCTTTTTCCTAACCGAGATTCTTTTTCCCACTGGGTTTTTATTACTCGGAAGGTTTTAACGAGGCAACACGAAAAGCATAATAATGGCTCAATAGGAATCCCCAAGGGGGAGTGTTGTAAATAATATATATTGGTGGGTATTCCTATTTAGTATTTATATAGTTTAGGGACTTATCTTGTAATAATTATCCACAATCCCACTTCCCATATATTGTGGGATTTGTAACTTCCATGTAACTACTTGATTATTAATAAGATATCTCCCCTCCCCAAATCAGATCCCCAATTTCTCTATACGTATTGTTTTCTCTGTATTCTTGTTTTTCTCTTTACACTTATTATCACCATTGTTCATCAATCTCACATGAAATCACTAAACCAAATAAATATTTTACAACAAAAAAAAAATTATCCTGCATTTTAAGCAATTGCACTTTTGATCATATTATACTTTTCCTATTTTAATTTCAATTTTGAAACGAAAGTGCAAGTAGAATATTATATGCGACCAAAAGTCCTTGAATGAATAATAAGGCGAAACTAAAAGTTCAAATTATTCTAAAAGAATTGAAACGAGATGTGCAATTTTTTAAAGAGCAGGAAAAAACATCCTGAGGGTCTAATATTGTATGATTAAAAATGCAACTTCGCCAATAATTAATCGTTGACCACTAAAAAATGATTATTGCAATTGACAAGTACAACAAATAGTCAAATATACAACTTAGAACTCCAAAGAACACATAAGTCCTTTCACACAGAAAATTTTGATAGTCAGATTTAGAAGTTCTCTTGTAATGCAGTCAAGTTTAAAAAGAAAGAATATCTTTCTTGAAGAATGATGAATCATTATAATCTGGGAATCATGTTACCCTTAGGCTATCTAGCAATTTTGACATTAAATCAATTACACAAATGAATGCATATAAATTTTCTATTAGGCTAAATCAGTTCTAACAATGGCCTCTATGTATAATTGTTGCTGCTTTAGTCGAAGAAAAGCCGAAATCAACAATGGCCTAATGTTACAAAGATGAAGCAGCATAATTTGGGCATATGTCTACTCCTAAACATCATCTTTTTGTAATTGTCTTTCAGTTTTTGTTCCTACATCCCATTTTCAAGATGTTTTGTTGTTGACATTATTGACAGCAGCAGCAGCTGGAGCAACAACCGGAAAAGTCCTCTCTGGAGGAAAAGCAATTTTGGCTACTCCATTGCTTATGAACTGTTGATTACTAGTTTCACTTCTCACGTTTGATGTCCCGTTTCTGTATAGTTCTTTCTCATTACCTGATCCTGTTCGAGCCAACGAAGAATATTTTCTTTCTGTTGAAAGAGAGCAGAATGGTCAGTAGCCCTTAAAGTTAGAAAATATAAATATAATCGTATCTAAAGCTGCGAATATAAAATAGGAGTTCTAAAAATGGAAATCAGTGAGGATGAAACTTTGCCTTTTATTTCTCCTAAAGTGACAAGCTTATTAAGACAATCTCGGAACTTTGTTAAAACAATTCTTTCTTGCTCTTCATAAGCCTCGGTCAGTCCTTGCTCATGAAGCATATGGTACGACACATTTTTGTTATGGGCTGCTAAACCATTAGAGGAAGTGGTTGTAGAGAACATTGTATCTTGTTCATCACACATTAGAGCTAATGTACTGGGAGACATTGGCCTTCCTTTTGATACATCAGCTCCGTCTGCATGCTTCTCAGTTTGAATCCGATCTTGAGTTGAAGCTACTGAGGTTTCTCTAGAATCTTGGGCTCCCTTATCTGTTGCATTTCTTTCCTCTGAAAGCACTACAAATTAGAGATTAGATTCATAAGCTGAAAGCAACATGGAGTTCATTTATTTTTAAGTAATCCAAATGATAGTGCTAACTTCAAAGATTGAAAATATGCTTTGGACATGTCTTACTTATTACTTAAGTAGTGCTTTGTGGGAAGCTAAGTTACATCTGTATCAGAATGCTTTCAACATGTCTTGATGAACAATCACTACTTAAAAGTCAACAACCTAAGTGATCCTCTTTTAAACTGACTCTCTCAGATGATCTTAACAATATAACTTGACATTTTTTCTTTGAAAAATTGCCTAAGCTAATCGATGGGCTGTCTATGGGAAAGGAAACCAATAAAGCGACGTATATAAACACTACGGACAGAGATATTTATATAAGTTAGGTACTAGCGAATTACAAACTCATGTATACCTGCAAGCATCTTGGCAGCTTCTGCGGAGTATACCACAAGCACAGAGCAGAGTTCCTTGAGGTCCTGGGGCTGAATGATGTCATCCAACAGAGACCTTTAAACGCAGTACACTAATTAGTTGTTGAAAGAATAAATAAGAGTGTTTCTTTACAAGAAATATATGTATACCTGTAAGTAAACTTTGAAGGGGCCAAAGCTGACGTATTGCCAGGATGAGCACCAGTTATTGAAGACAACGAAATGTAAGGTAAAGAATCCTTAATTTGGTTAGCCTGTTGACGGAGAAAGTACTTTATAAGATGCACAATAATAAAAGTAAAAGGCAATCAATAATAAAAGAATTGGTCCAGTCAGAGTAAATAGGATTTTACCAAACTAATGATGCATATAAGTTTTAACCTTTCATCCACATTCAAATTACTCAAGTAGTAGATACAATTATTCAGTTATCCAAATTTACATATGTCAAGAGCAATATAAAGCTGAGTATATATTGGCTCAAGCTCATACATCTCTTTGATTGAGCTTCAGTCCAAGTCACACTCTCAATTCAACAAAATCCTATACGCTCAAACTTGGACCATCAGTTCTTCTGAACGCCCAGTTTCTGCAATCTCACATAATTCATATTGCAACCTTTTCTAATTAAACATCCCTAGAAAAATTACATGTCATTCTTCACATTTCATTACATCATACATATAATATATTGTATGACTATCATAATATGTACTCATTCCATCCCTTATATACACAAGATTGAACTAAGTTCTGCTACATGGAATTAATAAACTTTTAATTTACTAGTTTATGTTATCAAGAAATGTGATGAATATCGATCAATGGCCAAAAAAATTCTGTGCAAACTACACATCTCATTTGATTTAAAATGTCAAATATTTTTATCAAAATTTAGATATTATGATCATAGTGTTAGTTCTGATTTGAGAAGGCTAACCTTAACTCAGACTGAACAAGTTACAAAACTTAAGCTCAGATCACACTTTATTTATATTTGCTAAAGCTTAAATTCAGCTAAACCCAATCTAGTTCAGATCCAACTTAAATGCATGGACCAGGGATTGGCTTTCGGCCAGCTCAGCTCTACTCAAAACCAATTGCTATTAACTGGCTGCACGTTGGACACTTTATTGAAGTTAAGAACATAAACGACCTGTTGTGAATGTGCTAGTCTTTGCACACGATCTGTCACTGTTGATCCAAAGAAGATTTGTTGACCTTTCCGTTTCTTGTTGAATGGGGGAGAACCAAAACCAGATGTCCCGATAGCACCTGTGATTGCAGCATTTGCTGCCTGCTGGATAAACACCATGTTGTTTGCATCTCCATGAAAGAGAGACTGCCTCTCTTCACCTCCTTCATAATTTTTGCAGTCCATGCATTTACAATTATCGGAACAGAGAATGTTAGCTTGGAAGCACTCACAGTACTTCTTAAGGCATCCTGATTTCTTGCAGTGGCATCCTTTGTTATGCCGCCCTGAAACTAATGCTTCCTCCTGCATAAATATAAAAAAGATAATCACATTATCATAGGTAACAAAAACAAATGAAGGGGCTGCAAGTTTAGGAAATACTACAATGTATAGAAATGTTGGTTGCATGCACAAAGCACATTGATTCCCAGCTTTTTATGCTTGAAAATGTAATCAGAAAGTGGCATTTAAAATTTTGACAGTACCCTCCTATCTCGAGCTCCATGTGGACTACTAGCAATTTTAGGCCTGAAAGCATTTGGATTGCGCTCCAGGGTAGTCTCAACTGCTTCTCGTCTAGCAGGTTCGTTTTCGACATTGTTATGGCAATTCACACAGTTGCAACCATCACAATAGGTTCCAGATGCAAAACATTCACAATACCTGACCATAAAGTTGTTAGGTTATGCTTTATACTTCATTCTGGTAACCTGATATGTGGTTCAGAAATAAAATCCAGAGAAAGATTTAAAAACATAGTACACCAGAAATGAAATATCTTAAAACATTATCTGACAATATAAATGGTATGAAAGATGAATACATGAGCACAATAATCTAATTTGTCTCAGTTGCACTAATAATACAAAATAAGAAAATAAAGGGCATAACAAATATCTTTAGAGGGACCATAGGATAGTTTTATCCCTTGCCCATACGCCTACTAGGTTTGACATTTTCAATAAATAATACAATTAATTCATCTTTGATACTTGCTTTATGAGTGTTCTTAAACACCCTTGTATTAAAATAGTGTTCTTAAACCAGCATCTTACCATAAAGTTGTCTAGCAACTATTTGCATAAATTATAATACATGAACTGTTACAATTGTTATATTTCTGAATGTTCCTAAGGCATTCAATCTACTAATTAGAATTATGAAAAATAATTTTCCCCTTTTGTGGTAATTTAGGCGTAAAACTTTACTATATACGAAAACTTATGCTCTTTCTTCTGCGTATACATGGTAAGCAAAATGTAGCATGCTTTCAAAAGTATGTCAAGGCTAACCAGGATACAGCCAAAATCTTCCACATTTGGTTGACTAGTAATGAATTCAAGGGTCGACTAAATAGGAAAGAGATGGCTTATCAGTCAAGTGGATAAATTTAAGGGGCGATTAAATCAGAATGTGAATGAAATTTTTCATTTTCCATACAACATAAAGATGAAAAACAGCATATACTTACAACTTCAAACATCGTGAATGTTTGCAATTACAATGCTTTTGCTTCTTTGGAGTAACATCTTTTACTTCATTTACATTTTGTCTTGGCCTCGCTTTTGGAGATTCAGGCTTCCTGGGAAAGGAAACAAATTAATTTTTTTATAATACATCACCAAGGGTATCAATCTGCCAGTATAGTGCTCATCGATAAATCTCGTAAGCAAATACAAATAACAAGTCTGGCAACCGATGCACGGTGGGTCACAGGCTAATACAGGAATAACCATTTAACATATCAGAATATAAGAATGTGACTTAGATGAAAAGTATTCAAGAATCAGACGATCCAACAATAGATTTTATTTTAGCGCAGACTTGAGAGAGCAGCCATATAGTCGTATTTTGAATGAGTTCCGATTAAATGCTCAAACAATATCAGTATATACAAAAGAAAGATCAAAACTTTGTATTACAAGATAAAGGATTAACAATAAAAAAAAAAAAAAAAACTAAAATTTGGATAAATTAGTCATCCATCCTCAGCTCCAAAAACTCAGATCTTTCGCTTAAAGTTCATAAAACATATATACTGAGAGAATTGCAAAAGGGACTGACACAAGAGAAGGTAGGGAAGGATGATTAGGTGGCTCAGCCGACTGTGTAGCCTGTTGCGGCGGCGGCATTTGCTTCACTCTCTGTCGAGAAGGAGGAGGTAACTGTGGCTGCTCCACACAGTGTGAAACGCCACCGTTTATGCCAGTAAAATCGAGCTGCCTCACGAGCTTCCTCGCTGACACATCCACAGCTCCCGTTGAAGAAGCCTCCGATTGTGGCGGCGACTGATTTTTTGGAGGGAAATCTCGTCCCTCTAATTGCCCCATTGAATATAAAAATCCGAGAAATAGAGCAAAACAACAACCAAAAATTAAAAGATTCGATTTCGAAAAAATGACTCGTGGACGAATTTTTCATTAGAAATTTAAGAAAGGAAAAACAATTTCGGAATTGAAGAGTCTATCGTCATCCGCATAAGCTCAGATTAAAAAAAAGAAGTGAATCACAATCGGAAACATGTGGATTTTTATATAGGTACAGAAATTTGAATACATTTACGTCTTTGAACAAGGTATTGTATAATTTGTATTGTATAGGGTGAAGACGGAAATAGAGCCCCCTCCTCCCTCTCTAGCTTAAGCTTTTCAAATTCAATTTTTCTAAGATATTGGACGGCCAGATTAGCATTCTTATCTTATCTATCTTACGGTCTTAACTGGGGGTCCTGATCCAATGGTCGAACGAACTTCATAGAAAATTGGTAGGTGGGTTTGCTGCCGTAGATCTCAGACTCCAGGGAATTTTTTGTTAGTGATATAGTGTGCGTCGAATAATTGTATCCTGTGTGCAAGTCCAACGAAAAGGTAATAAGACACGTCATCTCAAGTTTATTATTATATCATGTGGTTGAGCTTATGGAATTATTCTTCCGGAAAAATAGTGTTTAATTGGATTCTTTTTCGAGAAAATAAAATAAAATAGTAATATTATGGCGCTAAAGAGGTTGCGATGATGCCGTTGACTTCAACTAGACTAGTAATGTAGATGGTGGGTGAGTGGTTTGACTGAACTAGGAACGTGGAAGGAAAATACTTCAATAAAGCACCAAATACACAGAAAAGTAAAGACTACATCACTCACTTCTTCAAGAAGCCGACTTGACTTAAATTTGCACAAGTACCTGTCCTGGACCAATATAATAATATAAGAAAGACGAAATATAAATTCAATTTCCTTGTTCAACAATACAAAAACACAACTCTCATCCATCACCGAGTATATGTAATTCCATAGTGTAGGATGAATCTTCCACCCGAGAGAAGTTTCTTACATTAGTGCTAAAACGAGTCCCGTCCAACAACACCACGCCGTTCATCTCGTCCCTGTCCCCGGTTCATGTATACATCTCTTTGATAGTCTTTAGGTGGTGCTGGTGCAGGTGGTCCACCTCTAACTGGAGATCGGCTCCTTTCCCTAGCCCAGTCACGAGAAGGAGCTACTTCTTGCCCTGGAGGTGGAGACAAACTTCTCCTACCATAACCTCCTCTCCTCTCGTTAAAATGGTTATCCCTTCCGCGATCTCTATGGCCCCAGTCATGGTGCACTGGTCTATCGTACCTGAATCTGTCCCTAGACTCATCTTCAGGAAAATCTTGTCGATTCCCGCGTGGAGGAGGAGGATCAGGGAATCTGCGATTGTGTCTTAGTGGTGGTCCGACAGGTGCTCTGAGACCATCTCTGGGCCAAACGCGAGGTGGGGACCTGTGGTTGCCATTCATGATCCTTCCAGGAGGAGAATGATCGAGTGGAGGATGCCTAGGAGGAAAAGGGGGGTCGCGATAACCCCTCCTTGGGCTCCCAGATGGGGCATAACGGGACCTGTTGCAGTTGTTGCAATGCTCTCGTCTTGCAAAATTCAAGTTTTTACATCTGCAGATGGCAGAAACCATATCACAATTAAAAAACACATGGATTGCAAGCCAAACTACGTTAAAAATGAAAACTGTAGCCAAAATATAAATCACGCCTCAAACACCACAAGATAAAGGGAAAAAAAATAGTTGTGGGACAAACATGACTGGGAAATAAAAAACTTTCAACTTCCAGTAATGATCGGACAGCAGAAAACAAACTCTTAGCAACATGATCAGATTAGAGGGTTTGTATAAATTTTAGTAGATTGTGCAGCTACAGCAAGTGGTGAGCTTGCTTAAGGGAAACCGTACTTATTAGCTTATATGTATTTGACATTGGTGAGCTTTCGGCATATTCTGACAAGTATACCAATGTGCTCCTTAAACAAAAGGGAAGTTGAAGGTGGAATGTAATTACAGCAAAACATTGCTTTAAGGTATATCTAAAAGAAATGGTTCGTATGATTGGAGATAGATCTTAATACGCTACAAAAATATATAATGATATGGAAGTATAGATAAGGGTGAAACACCACATACACATGATATACAGACACATTTTTAAAGAATAAATTATATACAATGATCATACATAATAATACTGTTTCACTTCTTTTTTTTCTTAAATAAATAATAACAATACTCTGTTGACTCGAAGACAATCAGATAGATCAGTAGAAACTGGAAAGTAATCACACAATAAGCAACCCAATCAACAGACCTGCCATGACCTGATATATATATCAATAGAGAGACTAAAAAAGAGAACTTACGAAGGATCTTTGCAGATCCAATCTCCGTCTCTAGGCTGCACATTAGGATTATTTCGAGGCAAACCGTCAACTCTGAGGGGTCCAGGACCATGTGTGAACCGATCATATCCTTTACCACCAAACCTGCCAGCAAACCTGCCCCGACCATACGGTGGTGAGTAATCACGGTGTCTAGCAGGACCTCTCCCTCTACCAAATCCACGACCCCGTGGTGCACCACCAGAGCGTTCAAAACCTGGACTAAAGCGATGACGTTCATCCCTATTGCGAACTGGGGAAACAGAACCTGCACGCATTCTATATCCTGAAAAAAGCCAGTGAAGCCCAAAAGTATAAGCACTCAATTATATATGTAGAAGTCACCAAGAGTAGTGTCCAATTTAAGCCAATTTTGCAACCCCAGATATGCCAAGAACAAATTTCAATTATATCAAGACACAGTACCATTCTTGTAGCATCCCCTTGCCAAGATTACAAAGAAATAAGAGAGTAGTGAAAAGGAGTTTAAAACCCAGTAAATCACTCCCCTTGATATAGCTTCTCAACTAATTGGATGATATTACCAGTAAATAAACTGATGAAAAAGCAAGGGCTACTATACTTATCCACGTGTCAGTAGATAGGAATTCAATATCTTTATGACAAACCGCTTAAGTTTCATGGAATGGGATAGCAGCCATCAACCATTACACGTTAAAAATTAGTTACCCTATGTACCCAGCCAAATAAACCCAATGATCATTATCAAGTTGGCAACCAACCCAGTACTCAGACAATGCACCATGTGGTTTTAGATACACACTTTTTGCACAGTTCCAAATGAGTGCAGAAGTGTCCCTGGAGCTCAGAGATGCTCATATGAAGAGACTACTGACAGTTCCAAAATGATAATCGTTTGAATTGGTGGCACAAAAACAAAACAATACGGGCAGGAGGTCGGATATGCAAAAACAGGCAACCAATTTCCCACCAGATTACTAACGAAATGATCACTACAAACCATCCAATACCTCCCACATCGGCAAAACCACATTACCAAAAAAGTTCAAGAAATTTCCATACACCCATTCTTTAAGACAGCAATTTTGCAATTGGGCTATAATTTAATTTAGATAAGCTGATCCAGGGTCATCCCTTGCCAAAAAAATTGTGATCCCAGGAGCCCCACAGACCCCAAAAACCATTCAAGCATTCAGCTTTGTGTTACTTTGACTGCAAAATTCATCAGACTAGAGCCTTATCAATTAACTGAAATTGGAATAAGACCATTTCTGATGTTACGGGTCCCACTGAAACCAGATGCCCTAAATGTTCAGCCCAATAGCTTTGCAGTGCACTTGCAATCCTCACCCGTCATCACCTTCTGAGTTACCAGTGAACCCAACAACTTTCAGGTGTAATGTTAAATTAACCTTGAAACCACCAACATGGAGCACATCTTCGGATAAACTCTAAACGCTCCACATCAATACTTCCTAAATGAGTATTATTATTTGATGATCAGCAGTTTTCTTGATGACATAACACACCCACACCACTTTCAGTAGAACCATCAGATCGTTTAAAACAAAAAAACCATGACTTGGAAATGATTTGAAGCCTTTAGTTCAGAAATCTTGTAATATTAATCAAAGTAACTTGCCACAAAAATATCTGGTATCTTGAAAACCAAAAGGCAAACAAAATCCAAACAGCACTCAGACCAACATGCCTTCATCAAGACCCAAGTTCTTGCACCAGGCAATGTTCAGAGCTGTAGAAAACAACAGCAAAATTCATTCACCATTCAACAGTCCATAAGTGGCACCGCTTGACATATAACAAAGCCAAAGAGGCTGGACAATAACTGTGAAATAGTGTCCAAACTCAACCCATGAGCAGAAAGCTAGCTTAAGTGTATTTTATTAAATTTGAAAATTGATTGTTAAGGCATGTCTGTCTATTTGAAGAGCTTATTGAAAGAAACTTATATTTCCTCCAAATATATTAGGTACTGCATACATTCACCTACCCCGTCAACAAAGCTTATTCTCCAATAAATTCTATTCATCTTAATGTACAAAAGCAGCAGACATGCTATTTATTTCAGAAACATGTGAAAATGAGGATCAAAATAGAAAATTTCATCATATTTAATAGAATCCAGTAGAATGAAACAACAAAAGAGGGGACGGCGGTGTTTCAAGAAAAAGTATTTCATGAATTGTCATGTGACTCAAACTTTGAACTTGCATACATCAAATCACTGGACTGGAACAATGTCCGCTAAAAGCTCCTAGAAGGACACTGTGTTTCCAATGTAACATTCTTAGTTCCATATTAATCTACTTGAAGTTCCTTCTACATATGTATGTGAAACACCACATAATTGGCAAAAATACCTAAACAGATATCTAAACAAGCTTCTTAACAAGTAGAGAAAAAACAAACCTCGCCTTAGCAATGAAAACCAAAGCAATCTAATCCAGCATCAATAATTACCCATACATTTCAATACTTCAACTCTTTTACATAGCCTCCTTGTCTTCATCTTATGAATGCAAATTAAATAAGAAAGATCACAGAACAGGGTAGCTGAGAAAATGGAGCTCAAATAAAGAATACAAAAGTTTACTCATCTATGTTGTTTAGCCACCCTTTATCTTGCTTGTTACTTCTAAACAAAACAGGTATAGCTTTGCACAAGCAGGATCCCAATTTGCTTATTTTTTGCAGGATCGAAACGAAACAAAATAAACTCAATAACCATTGTCTCTTGAGACAACTGAGCATTTATCATCAATATTTGAATGAAAAAGTTGAATCATTAAATATGACTCAACTTGGAAGACAACAATCTTATGCTGCTAGCCAATGTTCAGGAACCAAACATTGAACTCAAGCTTCTTTTTCTATCAAAGACAAGCTGATGATAATATTGCTAGCCCTTTGTTATTCAAAGATTTAATTTCATTTTGAGCTCGAGCACAAGTTTACCAGCAAAATTAACAGTAACTTGACTTGGGATCAATTTTTACCAGCTCACGATGAATAACCAAGTAGTGAAAAAGGCAACAAGAAAACAGGCAACTATTATGTTTCTTTCAAGTAAGAACAAAATCCCCAATCTACACATAGGGTAATTGCACATCACCATATATACTACTATTAGCGACTTATTAAGCAATTATATTTAGAGCTAGGGCTCGGGTTCTGAAAATTTATATAATTAAGAAATTATTAGGAAAGAAAACGCAACCACAAATGAAAATCATGGTAAGGAGAATACCACGGTCGTCTAGTCGATCTGAACGAAAGTACGGAGGCGGATCACGACGAACTTCGCCAGGTTCATAGTCGCTTCCAGCACCTCCACCACCGCCTCCGCCACCGCTGTCGGTGGGGCGCACGACGAGGCTGCTCAACAGTGGTTGGTGCGGCGTCGCATGGTCCTTGTCTCGCGAACCCATTCCTGTCAGCGTAAATAAAATGGGATTTATGTGAGTAAGAAAGGACAATTATGTTTAGAGGATGGACAGAACAGAACCCTAATAATGGGGTTACGGCATTTTGGGACTGAGTGGAAATAGCAATCTCGGCCCCAGGTTTTGCTCTGGACACGCTAATAATTAGGTCGGGGAAATAATTTCAAATAGTACGGAGTACAATATGTTATGAGAGAAAAGTCAATATTTCAAATCTATTTAAACATATATGTTTGCTTTGCTTGAGTTAGGTACGTTTGACGTAGCGACTTATAAAGATAATTCTACGAGAAATAGTCATATGAAAATAAGTTTTAATAATAACTGATAATTGAAAAATAGATTATAAAAGAATTGCATTTATACAATTATTTTTGTCATAATCAACACTTTAATAACTCATCAAATAAATTGATTTTTTTTCTTTTTTTTACTTTTGAAGTTCTTAAAAGTATTTATGACACGGGAGTCACAATTAAACAAAATTACTTCTAAATTTGAGGGGTCAAACACCTTTAAAATCGGAATCGAGATATAGAAGTACATTGAGACCTCCCACAATAACTATGATATGATTTTAAAATTAATTAATATTCCCTCCGTTTTATTATTTTTACTCAATTAGCTATAATTTTAAGTTAAATTTTTCAACTTTTTAAGTGATTTATTATGTTAAATTATTCATATGTATGGTATATTAAACATTTTAAATATTAATATATATGGTGTCATCTGATACT
Organism: Penstemon eatonii; assembly: GCA_038501285.1. Lineage (NCBI taxonomy): Eukaryota > Viridiplantae > Streptophyta > Magnoliopsida > Lamiales > Plantaginaceae > Penstemon > Penstemon eatonii. Next base: position 75,695,438 of record CM076710.1, read on the forward strand.
ATCATCTTATTAATGAATATATTAATTAAATTATTTTAGATAATTTTTATAAGTTTAATCAAGTTGATCAATCAACTGTCCCAAAGATAAAAAAAAAAAAAGGGACGGGGGAAGTATAATATTGATTTACCTAATTTAAAATTGAACGTAACAAACGTTATAACTTATAATTGTAAATCCAAAGGAAAAAATATCCAGAAGTCCAATTCACCAATATCATAATCACATGAGTCCAAGATTAATTCACTATACAAATTGAAAATTGGCTGATAATTATCACGTTTCTGAAAAGTGGTTTCAAACATAAAATGAGGTTTTAATTTTTTCTGATTTTTATAATGTTGTTTGCTCGAAGTTATTGAATTGAATTAATAGTAACTATAAGTTTTACAAATGAGTAACTTTTTCTTAGAGATTATGAAAATAAAAGAAATAGTGTAACATACATCTTTCTATATGCCAAATTATATTTTTTTAGAGATGAAAGAATTTTTAAGATTATATTATTTTGAAAACTAAGAAATGACAAATTTATTTATGAAAAAAGAAAAAATATTGTTTGTTTGACTTTTCTAAAAAAACTAGAAAAATAGGCACGAAATTTCCACACTTTTCTCGGCCATTCGTATGCATATAAGTATTTGGAGTACGTAGTTGACATTTTGCACCTGAAAAATATAACATTTTGGCACTTTGCACTCTCGAATTGCAATTCTTTGACAATATAGTGGGCATTTTGCAATGCAATTAAGGTGTGCTTAGCCAAAAAATATATAATTCTAGGGTAAAAATTGCTTAAATTTCAATTTCATGATGCAAAGTGCCAAAAGTGCTTAGGGGATCCGAACCACTGAGTTCCAACATAGCATGTAAGATTAATGTAACACCGAGTTCCAACCACCAAGTTCCCTTTGCCCTAACGTACTTCAGTTTGGTAGCTGAATCTCACACCCTCTTTATAGAGTACAATATATGTTATCATTTATTAAAACTTTAACATCCTTACGAATCTGAAAAAATATATATATATAGTAATAGAAGTAGAAGGTTTTGAATAAAGAAGCAAGTCCATTGAATTGAATTTATCGACGGGTGATTGATTTAGTGGAATAGATTAATTCACATAATGTGACAAACCAATATTCAAGTTCCCGCTTGAGAAGATTTGTACGTATCATTGGAGAGGGGAAGGGGGGAAGAGTTGAAAAATATTGAAACATGAACTAATATATTAATAAAATTAAATTCAATTCAATACCTCAAATACAACATCTCCTATTTATGAGTTTATCTTTCTATAAACTATAAAAAGGAAAAAAGAAATCTCTTTCCCTAAATCAATATTTTGAGGAATTGAACAAATGAATGAAAACCAATACGGCTCACTACTTAAAGTGGTAAATTAAATCAATCTAACAAACCACATCTATTTAACAGCATTAATTATTACAAACTGTTGAAGGTGCACAACATTAATAAATGAATACAACAATTAAACGTATACTACGAATCTGTCCATGCCAAAAGAACTGTTTCAGCAACATTTAAGAATTAAGCACTTGCCAAAACTGAGTTAAACAAATAAATCAATCTCCGCATTTACTAAGCAACACAACCACCGCAAACAATACTCCTCCTGCATCATACAAAAACAAAAAAAATGAAACCAAATTAAGAATATAGCTTGAATATCAAATGGTATTATCAAAGAAAAACCGCACAAGCAAAAAAATAACGCTAAATATGAAACCGGGTACTCACGCAATCGAGCAGCCACTACTCATGTGCCTTTTCTTCCTTGGCATTTCCATCCTCCTAGGTGGTTGAAGCACAACCTTAACCGCAGTATCAAAAACAGCTTTTACATTCTGGCAAACAATTCAATAATGATTAGTTAGTATGAAGTAAGGGATAATCAAAAAGAAAAAGAAAAGGCCTCAACCTACCTGTTGAGTCTTTGAGCTACACTCTATATAAGCTGATGCACCAATTTGTTTCCTCAGTTCCTCTCCCTATATCAAAGACATTACTTATAGTTGTTAACAAGACGAACTCATAAGTAAAGGAAAGAAATATATATATATATATATATAGAAGTACGTACTTGGGCAGTAGTAATGATGTTAGATGATCCCATATGAATAAGATCAGGTAGATTATACCCTCTGTCCTCGCGAATATCTATATACGGAGGAAAAACAAGTTAGTAAAAAAAGCCTAATGTCTATGCAGAAAGTGAATTACTAGTTATAAATTGTGTACCTAGCTTTGTTCCAACAAGTACAATTGGAACGTTGGGCGCAAACCGACCAAGTTCAGGCATCCACTGAGAGAAGATCCAAAGATTGTGTACTGTTATGTTACGAATTTCGATTAAAGAACAAGTCTAGAGATTTTACCTTCTTAACAACATTTTCATAGCTGGCTCTACTGATTAAAGAGAAAGCCAATACAAATACGTCTGCACCTCTGTAACTTAGTGGCCTCAATCTGCTGTAATCTTCTTGACCTTTGATTTAAAATAGACAAATCAATACAATTATAGTAGTATATGGAAATTGAAGTAATTAATCAATACAATTATATATCACACACAATTAATTAACAACAAACAAATATGATAATCCTATAAAGTTTACCTGCAGTATCCCACAGTCCTAAGTTCACAATGTTGCCATCTACAGCCACATTAGCACTAAAATTGTCAAACACTGTTGGAACATAATCCTGCCATATTTTTTTTTTTAAAGAAAAAAAAGGTCTTAAAAAGGAATTTATAAAAATCAATATCACAATTATAAAAAGGAAAAACACAGCAAATGAAAATCAAGAATGAGGGACTAACAGTCGGAAACTTGTTGCTTGTGTAGCATATGAGCATACAGGTTTTGCCAACAGCTCCATCTCCAACAGTCACGCATTTTATGAACTTTGAAGCACTCATTTTCATTAGATCTTTTACCGTAAAACCCTTTTGTGCCTTATTTTAAAAGCCCTGAAAATTTTAAATAGGGAAGGAAAGAAATGGTACTTAAATTTTTTATCTGAACTAAGAAAACAGAGTTGGATATAGAAAGAGAGGCCCTTATTGCAAACTTGGGATTTTCAGGAATGACATTAGAAAACAAAGCTAAAGACAATGTTGCGCATTATCGTTATTTATAAGAGTGGAGTTAAGGGTCTTTTTGTCTCACTGTCACTTTGCAATTTGCGTCCCTCTCAATAAATTTCAAATTAACAGAAAAAAATTTCTTTATGAAATGAAGAAAGTTTGAATCTTTGATGGGACCCTGTTCTTGAACGGCTCTAAGCGACTTTAATGCTTAGATTATTTACTTGGATCTGCGGCCCATTATAGTGTTCGATTTCTTTGATACTAACCGTGACGGTGAGGCAAGCCTTACATCCATTTTTAAGTTTTCAATTAGTTTTTCTTTTTCATTTAGAAAATTGTAAATAATAAACTATTTTTCTTGTACACAAACTCGAAATCATTCGGAATATTCATACAATAAATTGTTTCTTTAATTTTGAAATTTATTTTGAGTGCTAACACTAATGTCACCAATTGAAAATTTTAACGCAAATCATAGACCACATCAACCCAATTTTAATACTAACATAATTATATTTTGATTTAATACTTTCCTAAGAATTTTATCAAATCACAAATTATGAATTGCTATTTCAAAAAAGTTTAGGAGTTTGGTTGCTCGCATACAAAGTATTAATAATTTGGGGTAATTGATACAACCGGAAAAATTGTATTTCACCCTATTGTATATATACCAAATCCAAAAAACAAAGATCCTACTTCTAAGACCCACTCAATCATACAAACAAATATATATATATATATATATATATACATTTATTAAGTGATTTGCCATTGTTCTATGAATGTAAACTATCATAATATTGTACTGGTAAATGATAAAGTAGAGGACCAAAACCTGTTTAAGAAAATTCATATATTTTGTCCAAAAACGATTTCATGGATTAGTATAACACTGTTTTAGAATACATATTTTCAGTGTCCAAACCTATTTTTGCATGTTCACAAGTATCATTAACACAGGAGTAATATGATTCTGAGCAAGTAAGCAACACACATTAGTTGTAACCAACATCAAAGTAGCAAACAGTATACATTTTATTACTAGCAAAGGTGAAGCTTAAACAAAAAGGACATAATCAAATTCAAGTGACATAATAAATCACCAATAATATACTCTTAATAGGGCAATGTAGCAATTACAGAGCCTTTAAGATATCTTCAGCACCGGAGACAGTGAACTCCCCACCAGCTTCGACATTAGCAACTTTAACCTTGAGGTTCTCAACCAACAAAGCATACCTCTTAGACCGGATGCCAAGGCCTTTGTCCGTGAGGTCGAGTTCAAGGCCAAGTGCACGAGTATAAGTACCAGACCCATCTGCCAGAAACTTGACGTGCTTGTTGTCCGGGAAAGTCTTAGCCCATGCCTTCATCACAAATGGATCATTTACTGCAAACAAAAAATGATTACACGAATCTCACGCAGTATTTCGAAGAATGAAATGGTACATGGAAAAGTAGAAATATGTAATGCAATGAGTTAAAATGGCTGCATAAAATGACTACAAATGCCAAAGAGAGCTATAATCATATATAGCCTTCCAAGCTCTTTTTATTCTAACAAACCGACAATACTTCACAGAACAGTTATTCATAGATGCTGGAACAGTGAACCACACAGTTTCATTATGTCCGGCTAATAGGCAGAACAATTTAGCAAAAGTAAAATATAATCAAAGATAAACCCTTTTAAAAATCAAACATACTCCATTACAATAATCAATGCAGCCAAATCAATATCTATTTGAAAGTAAATTCCATAAGCATATGTTCAAATTTTATCTCCACCATAGTATGTAAATCAACAAACAGAAAATTCACTTGAAAAATTCACTTGCAACACTGAGCCATCTAGTTCTTCGTAAGTCGAAAACTGAATCAAATATAATCAAAGCAGCACCGTTGTACTAGACAAACACTCAACCAGAACATTTATTAACACATGAAAAATTATCCATGTGAGAGTATTTAACATAATCAACTAATAATCCATTAAATTATATAAAAAAAAACTATAATCTTTCAAAAAAAATAAAACCAACTAATAGGATAGTTGATTTCTGTAACGATAGATCAATCAATATATAAATCCACAGTTAGAAATAAAATATCTCCTTTTACTAAGACTTTTACCCCAATATTACAACAATTTGTTTGAAATTGGGGCAATAAAGTTTCTAATAGGACACTAAAAAGCACTAAAAATCCAAATTTCAGAAAGTAAGAACTTAAAAAATAACTTACCACTAATACACAAGATTTCATCAACACCCTTCGATTTAAGCTCATCCGCCTTCTCAACGAAGCCAGGCACGTGCTTCAAGCTTTATAAACAAACAAAAATGTAAAATTTAGTAGAAAAAAATCAATTTAAAGCGTCGATTGATGAATGACGGAGGGAAATACCTGCAGGTAGGGGTAAAGGCACCGGGAACGGCGAAGAGAACGGCCTTTTTACCGGCGGTAAGGGAGTGAATTGAAACGCTTTGGAGTTGATCATGTTCGTCAAAGAACGCTAGGGTTCCGTCGGGTATAGAGTCACCTACAGCAATCGGAGCCATTGATTCTTCGGCTGTTTCTTATTGTTTTTGTTGCAGGAAAAATGTTGGTGGTTAGTATCGACGAGAGTGACCTATATATTTATATAGAGGAGTTGAAGAACGGATATGAAAAGAGATTTCTGAAGTGGATTTGAGAATCTTTTCAAGTCCGTCCCCACGTTTGGGAGTAATTATTGCACAAATTTGATTTCACCACGGGAAATTCTTACTCAGACCGGGTTTGACCGAACTCAAAGCAACTACATGGCAAGTGTAATACACTTGCTTTGTGATTGGATGTAACTCCTAGGAGAGTGACCAATCACAAAGCAAGTGCAATACACTTGCTTGATGGTTGGATGGGTTTGGCCAAGTCAGGCTTGGACAAGAATTTTCCTCTAACCACACCCACAATATTTACGAATTGTTCGGAGCTATCTTCTATGTAGTCCGGACTTCATCAAATCTGATTTAACCACACCCACAATACTTATGAATTGTTCGAAGCTACCTTCTAGATAGTATATTTTGGACATGTTAATGTTGTTCATTAAAGTCCAGAAGGTACTACCTAGAAGGTAGCTCCGAATAATTCAATATTTACAGCAATTCAGCCAATACTCCCAAGTCCTAAACAAGTTTGAGTTAAATTTTCATGAGTGAAGATTATTAAGGCCCTGTTTGTTTGGCATTTTTCAAAAAAAATTGTGCTTAAAATATATCAAAGAAACATGATTTCTACTATTTGAAATTATTTTTTCATATTTTAATTTTCTCAAATTATATACTCAAAAGTCAAACAAACAACAATTTTCTTATCTCTAAACAAAACTTATACAAACTATATTCTGATTTGATATAAAGTAACATATCTCTTACATAATTTATCTCACATAACAAACATGATTTGACATAAAGTCTTACGCATCTAACACCTTCAATCTAACTATTAAAAAAATAACCTACAATTACTTTATTTCTCAAAACCCAAATAAACAACATTACACAAATTAAAATTATTTCACAAATTTTATTAATCTCCCAAACTACTTTTCCAAACATCATACAGACTGACTAGTGTTTACGAATATATAATTATATATATATGTCAAAATATGGTGATGTGGTGTAATTATGTTAAGTTAATTTAACTTTTGCGTGTTATTGCAACGTACGGATGAAATCTTGAACTTAATTACATTACCATTATTTTTATACATGTGTGTATCACATATTCATGTCACATATGTACAAAAATAATTTTTTATAATTGAGAGAAAAGTTAGGAAAATTGGTCCTTTTAGAACCAACAATAAATGGAATGCCAACATGTCATGGTGGTCTTCTTATTTCTTCGAAATATGAGTATTTAGCCAGGAAAAAAATGTAATTTATACTTGGTCGCCCTGATTTAATAGAAGTATAATTGTATATGAATTGTAACTGTTCATTTTATTAAAAATATTATTCATTCACAAGATAAATATATTGCATTATCATGTAAACTACGAATAATCCAAAATTACCTAATCAGATTTAAAACCATTGACAATTTAAATTCATTAAGCATTCATTGATTTCGGCAAGGCGAATTTTTATTTGGAAATCTTTTAGCCAAAGAAAAGAAAAAAAAAGTCCTGGTTTGGGGAAACAGATAGATTAGTAGGAAACTTTCATTTAAATTTTTGCAGTGTTTTAAGCCGGCCTTCGATTGGTAATTTGGTTACCCTACTATAATTTGATAATTTAGAGCTAGCACCTTGATCCCGTTGGTTGTTAAATGTAAAAATGTTTAAATATCTATGTTATCAAGTAAAAAGATGAAAATATTCTTAAAAAAACAGAAAGTAAAAATAGCGTAAAATGTAAATACAAATAGCTAGACCAACTTCAAAGCCATGAGATAATTTTCTCAAAATCAGAGAAAAACTAATATATTGAAATATAAGAGTACAAAAGTTATTTTCAACCTTTGGATTTAGATGATTTTAAATAGACACAAACCCTAAAATACCAAAATTATAAAAGAGAATAAAATTCTTACTCTAATTTTCTTCTAAGCTAGTAGAATCCTAACAAAAATAATATTTCTAATAAAAGTAATAAACACCCTAACAATTACCAATCATGATCTCAAGTCACAAATCCAATATATCCCGGACTAATATAAATTGTCTCAAAATAATACCCAATTTTCCTACCTAAGAAAAGGGCTAGCGATATTGCCAGAGCAAAGATTGTTGTTGCCAGAGTAATTTTTTTTCATTTCCTAATTTGCCCCTTCTAGTCAAAAGTCATAAAAATCCATACTTTTCAGTTCCTAAAATGCCCCTTATTAATTATTAACAACTCACTCTCTTCTCTCTCCTATTAAAATATCATTAACTACTTTTTATTTTCCCAAGAAATCTTCAAACATAAAAACAATTTAAGTTGAATTTTCATTTTATAGAGTTTAATCTGTTGGGGAGGTCATGAACATAGATTACAAATTTATAATTTCGTTTTAATTAAAGTTTAATTTGAATATTATTACAAAATTAAAAATCTTTATATAGAAACATCACAATAATATATTTTCGATGAAACATAAATATTCATTAAGCAACAGATTAATTTTCACTTTCAAAATATAATTATATTTTTATTATCTAACTTGCTAAATAATTTTTAGGAACAATGTATATAAAATATTTATGTTAATAATAGTGACGTCCCTAGCTAATAATAGTGACGATAAAAATATTATTATATTAATATATGTGAATCATTAATTAATGTTATTAACTAAACACAATGTCCTTTAATATATGACGTCCCTAGCTAATAATAGTGATAATTAATTAACATACATGTTTTTATAGAGTAATTAACATACATCCACTACAACAAAAAACATATCTTGAGACACAGAAAAATGTCCTATAAGGTGCATAATGGGACATTTACAAATTTTGGGACACTTAAAATAAGTGTCGCATAATTTGATGTCGCATCAATACAACACTTTTATGTGTCCCTATATACACAATCTAAGGACATTTATATGTGTCCCGAGGTACTCTTAGGACACGTATAGAAGTGTCTCATAACTATTTTTAGGACAATTATAAATGCCCCAAACCTGTTTCATACCACATTTACAAACATCTCCCAAACCATATTTTTCTAAAATGCCTACACAATTGCCGATATATATTAAATTAATAATTTAAATAACCAATATAAAAAAATACTCATTTATTAAAGAATTTGAATATCTATTAAAAAGTATGAATTTCGTAAAATAGTAGTAGTCGCTTAACGTACATGACAAGTTTTCAAGACAACATTATTACATAAGAAGTTTCCGAAAAAAGTAAAAGCAACAATATAAAATGGCCCGAATCTTCTAGATTAATCTTTGAAACTCCAAACTCCTGCTTCAATCATTCCAATTTGCATCAATTTCCATCTTCTTCCAAAGCTGCATCAATTTTCATCTTCTTCCAAAGCAACCTATTCAAGGTATATAAGTTACTTTCCTCTTTCATAAAATAAAATGCATTAGAAAACTAAGATATCAAGAGACCAAAGAGGAAATACCAAGGAGGAAGGCCAAACAACAGGTGCTCCAATAACATCTCCAATAGTTTGACAATTACCACGAGTGAAAAATAATCTTGCATCTTTTTTCACTTGGAACTGAATTATTACCTCACAAAAGTCATTCTTCAACTCCATACCATTTACACGAACATTGTTTGTCTTAGTTACAATACCAGTTGCTACAATTTCATTTAAATTTCCAACACTTTTCAAAGCAACATAAGATCCAGCCTGCCATGTGCATTTTTCAACAAATTAAGATTAAAAAAAAAAAAACTGGAAAAGCTTGGAATATGCAGCTGAATATGGAATTCCTAAGGCACCTAAACTTGTACACAAGTATATTAACAAGTAGAACATGTTTTTACAATAAATTGAAGTGCTGAAAACATGGTCAACTCTATAACCCATTAAATTCATTAAGAAAAAATCTATTATAACTCATTTATGTGCAAGATCATATTGTCTTTCAAGTAATTATTACCTTCAAGGTAGTTTGAGTTGAAGAAGGTAGAACCTTGGCCTTCTTGGCTGCCCTACATGTGGGTGTGTTGAACTTCTGGAAAAAAAAAATGGAACATAATAAAAATCCATATTCTAATTTGGTGTATGTAACTTGAAAGGACAAAAGAACTAATTCAACTAAATAATTCCTTGAAGTTTAATTAAGAAATTCATCTTCCCAATTCTCCAATCTTTTTACCTTTATTTCCTCTGGACGGGAAGTTGATGCAGACGCTATGTGATTGTCTAAAGGTGCGGGTGGAGCGCTTTGATATTTTGTTTTTCCTCTTTGGAGTGCAACTGGAGCACTTTCAACATCAGGTTGTTCAATAGATCGTGATTTCCCTAGGACAAATGCTGTCAATTCTTCTAGCTTTGCATTCAGGGCATCATATTTCTCCAGTCCTTCCAAATATTTTTTTTTATACTCCATAGACTGCCTAAGAAGTGAAGCACGACTTGGTTTTTCCCCATAAACATCTCCTCGTCTCACTCCCAGTCCGTACAAGCTCAGTTGTACATCCTTATCTTTGCCCATAACCTTGGCAAAGTCGTCATTAAGATCATGAATAATATCACCGCTATTTGAGTTTTGAGGATTTTGCGCGGCAAGCTCTTCCATTTGTGACTATATAATAAAGTAAATAAGGTATAATTTAACGAATCAAGATAATATAAAAAATAAAAGAAATATTGAAATATAAGGTATTTACACTTACAATTGCTTCAAGTAATACTTCATTTGTTCCATTGGGCTTACAAAAACACACTTTAAACAACTCAGCTCTTGTGGGATATCTACCTAGATCTTTTTTCTGCATAAATGCTATTAAACATTTTAATATGATTACTTTCGAAATAAACTCAAAACTACTTTAATTACCAAGAAAACATTACCATTATTTCTCTCACACGTGCAAAACTTTTCTTGCCCATACAATGAAGATACGACAAATGGGCACGACTTTGTTTATTATTTTGACTTTTCTTCTGTAGTAGTTAAAATAACAAAGTCATTTGTAAATTCAACAAAAACAAAACAGAAATGAGGACATAATGATAATGGAACAAAGAGTTATCAATTTCATACCTCTGCCTTATCAGATAACCAATGGTTAACTAATGCCTTATATTGCTCATCATTCACCGTTTCAGGAATTTGTTCTTCAATAGGAACGTGAGGATCAAAATTCAGCTTCTTTAAACAACATTTCCAATTTCTCCATTTTTTGTTAATAGAACACAAGATATATGGCTCTCTTCCAGGAGGAATCTCAAACTTCCCCTACCAAAACAGAAAAAAAAGGCATTATATACTAATTAAATCAGACAACGCATATAAACTTAAATAATTTAAAATAAAATAAACTTATAACCTTGACAAGTCTAAGCATTTCATTCTTGTAAATCTGTGGCATCATTCTCCAATCATTATAGTTAAGTGGGCAATATCTCCCATTCCTTGCAATTGTACCCAAAAAATGAGCTAACATGCTTGTCTTCTCGATATCATTTGGCTGTCCAAGATCATTAAATGTGACAACAATACGATTTCCCGGTTGTCGACCCCATACTTTAGGCATGCAAGTAGCTCTTTTTTTCTCATGACCAACTATAACAACAATAAATCAATCAACTCTTCTAAATGGACACTTGAAAATATATCTATATACAGTACAAATTAACTCACCGGGCTCGGTTATGACATGATTAGGATCAACATGTTCAGTATTTGAAATGGTATTCTCATTGGGTTGCAAAGTAGATGCATCAATTGAATCTGAACTCACATCATGCAAGTAGTTAGGATAGTGTAGAAAGAATTAGAGCGCATAACCTTTTTAGATTTCACTTGCACCATTTTGCAAAATTAAAGGTTGGCTTTGCTCAAAAAGTTTACGTCTCCCACATTTGCTACTTGATCTAGTTTTTAGAGTCATTAGCTGCACATGTTACAAGAAATAGAATTAGAATTGAATTGTAATGTAAATTAATACAAAGTTTAGGTTTTTGAATGACTTTAAGAAACCAACTTAATCATATCATACTATCCAAGAAGAATACAAACAAAGAGAAATAGTTTAACTTAGGAATAAAAGCACCATAGCCCACTTTTTCTCCAACTCCAACAACCTAACAAGCATTTGGCTTATCAAAAGTTCAATAGTGTATGATATTATGCTAAGCAAAAGTCAGGTCTATAAACCTAGTAATACATGATAAGTATAAAACCTATAGAGCAACTCAAAACAGAAGTATCTATAACATCAAATATATGCATAGAGTACGACTTGAATAAATATACTTAATGTCCAAAAATTAATGCAAATACCATCCTAGCAATCTCTGTCAAGTCATAAGTTAAGCAAATCCATTATCACGTACTTCCAAAATTTAAATTCTGACCATTTTGATGCATTACTTTGTTAGTAATACTCTAAAATAATGAGTTTAAGGTGGGTGCAGTAAAGGTGATTACCTTTTTGATATAGCTTTACAAGTAATTTCTGAACTCTTGGATCTTCAACAATGACACTAACAGTTTGCTGAACAGCTTCCTAGAACAATTAAAAAATATCAAATTCGGATGATAAAAATTTTTTGAACAGCTTCAGAATCATAGTACATGATGTAAGGATTTATCAAATTCATGTTTACTAATACAAACAATACTTAGACAGCTCTTACAATGTAAAAGTTTTCTAATATCACATCTTAACAACTTATAGCACATAGCCACTTGTTCTTCAATATTCTCTAATACTTTGTTATCTAAGTGGAGACTAAACTACGAGTATAATAAACCACAATTCAAATCCAAACATATAAACACTAGATACAGTTCAAGTGATTAACCTTCAAAATCACATTAACATGGTAAGAAGTGAACAACGAACTTTAAATCAGCGCAAATAAAATGAGATACACTTCCCTCATCTCCAAAATTTCATCATTAGAAAACGAGCCAGAATGCACGAAACCAATACTTCAATCATGATCATGCTAAAATTATGTTCACTTGTTAGTTTATGCTTTAATTATACTTTACTTACTCTCTCTGACTCAATTTATGTCATTGTCTTATATTTTCTCGAATTCATATTTTAATTGAACATACATTGCTTAATAAAAGCTTACTAATTAACTGGTTTATAAGCAGAAAATCACCTCGTAACTACCTACAATATCTCCAGAAATACATAATACCACTTCAACTCAAATACATGGTTTAGTTACCACATATATGCACAATTCTGGCTGAGTTAAATAAACACTCTTAAAAGCAATGATCCTTCTGTTGTCACTGAATGGAATCATAGGTAAGATGATTCAAAACTGACCTCACATTAATCACATTAAACAATTCAAAATTTTGTATCATGAGTGATGCATAGATACAAGTTAACATAATTATTCAATTGACATGATCTAAGTATTTGCACAGGTTACTATTACCTCGACTAAATTCTCCAAACACAGGGCCAGACGAACCAAAAGTTCAAATTATAATTTATAGTATTTGCAATAGTAAAATTCAAAGGCCTTGGTGCCAAGTCTTTCAAGATAATAAATCAGACATAGATGCTGAAGTAATCTGAAGAAAATGAAGAAAAAAAATAGTACGGAATTTTCACCAAAATAGATCCTATAATCAAATATTTTTACAATTAACCGAATAAAACAGAGCAAGGGAAACAGTGAGAGAGAGCGAGAGCGAGAGCGAGAGAAAGAGAAGGAGAATGAATGAAAACACATACTAACCTGCTTGGAGATAGAATCGTCTAAATAGGTCAGCTGAAATTGTTGAGAGAATCATTGATCTGAAATTGATGAGAGAATCCGAATTGTCGAGCTCAATTGTTGAGAGAACCTGAAATTATTGAGGGAATCATGCTTAGGACGCTTCAATTCAATAGAAAAACCTAGGTTATTCAAAACAAATCGAATAAATCACAATTTTACATTGTAATGGAAAGAAATCGAAAATTAGAGATATAGGGTTGATAGACGATCGAAGATGCAGAGATTAGAGAACAAATGGATTTTTTTTTTGGATTAATTAAGGCCGATCAAAATGGAAGAAAGGGGGATATTAGATGCTGGAGAAATAGAAAGAAGAAAAAAAACGGGTGAAAATATTTACTGTATGTGAATTAAAATAAAATTTGTAAAATATCATCTGGTTTCTCTTTTTCTCTTTTAAACTTGGGACAAATAATAGCAAATGTCCCATGCTCAATGTTATGAGACATTAAAAAAAAATGTCCCATTGAAAGTGTCGTGTAATCTGCTTTTTGTTGTAGTGATCTATCACTAATAATTAATTATCATATATTTATCAAGAATAATTATTAGGTGACAAAATTTATTGCTATATCTTTGTCAAAACCATTTTTAATTACGACAAAATTTAAGGTTATGTTTAGTACAATAACTTTTTTTGAAAGAAAAAAAAATTGCTTAGCACATTAGTCTTTTTATTTTTTATTTTTTTTTAAGTTAAACTCTTAACGTAATTAACCTAATATTTAAGAAACAATTAAAAGATGTTTATACGAATTCCCTTTTTTTTTTAAGAAGTAAGGTATTTATGGAAATATGAATTTTTTTAATACTATTAACTATTTCTTATAGATATATAATACATCTTACATAAATATTTTATATAAATTGTTCCTAAAAATTATTTAGCAAGTTAGATAATAAAAATATAATTATATTGTGAAAGTGAAAATTAATCTGTTGCTTAATGAATATTTATGTTTCTTTGAAAATATATTATTGTGATGTTTCTATATAAAGTTTTTTAATTTTTTAATAATATTCAAATTAAACTTTAATTAAAATGAAATTATAAATTTGTAATATATGTTCATGACCTCCCCAACAGTTAAAACTCTATAAAATGAAAATTAACTTAAATTGTTATCATGTTTGAAGATTTATTGGGAAAAGAAAAAGTAGTTAATGATATTTTAATAGGAGAGAAAAGAGAATGAGTTGTGGGTATTTTAGGAGCTGAAAATTATGGATTTTTATGACTTTTGACTAGAAGGGGCAAATTAGGAAATGGAAAAAAATTGCTCTGGCAGCAACAATCCTTGCTCTGGCAATATCGCTAGCCTAAGAAAAGATGAAAATATATCGTGACAATAAACCGTTGATAAATAGGTATAAAATTATTACATCACAACTACTATATTCGTATTTAGATTTTACATGCAAAACAACTAGGGAATTTATAATATTAGCACCACATTGTTTATTTAACGAAAATGCAATACCTCTATGGGTACCTAAACTTCTACTGGTGAACCAAATAATTTGAGTTCAACTCCAACAAACTACGGGGATTAGAAGATTATTGATTTGTTTAATTATTAAAATGTATAGAAATTTTGATAATAACAATAGAAAGATTGATCTAGTGAAAAAAGGTAGTCCTCGTAATGTATCGAGCTCAAGCAGTTCAAATCTTTACTAATTTTTACTGCAAAAATTTTTCACTTAATGTGTCTGACACGTTAAAAAAATTAATGAAACCAAGTTTAAAACCTGAATACTGAGGAAAAAGAGAAAAAAAAATCATAATATAATACAATTAATCCAACTACTAGATAACGATGTATATCAGTCAACTCCTAAATTTACAAGTTTTTATCATATTCAAAGTCATTTGATGAATTGACCTCACGACCAGTAATTTTTCACTCGACTTATATACTGAAATCCATTTGTCACAGCAATAGATTTTTTCACTTTTTTTTTCTTTTTTCTTTTGAGGTGAAGCATCCTTTCAAATACGTAATGACCCCGGCTTTCTTAAAACTAGTCAAGTCAATCTTAGAATTGTTCATCATGGTCATAAGGTAATAATGGACAACCAAAAAAATGCATTAAATATAAAGGTCAAAGTATAGGCTTCCATTAGGCAATTGGAAAATGCATGGTCCTGCTTGCTATAACATCTCTATAAAATTATTTTGCGTATTAAATACGTTTTAGAGTAGCATAAATATCAATAAGACAATACTATTTTCTCAATTATAGTAAAAGTAGGGATAAAAACGAAATGTTTATTGCATAAAATATTCTTTTATTACAAAATATTTAAAACCACAGAGTATAGAAACACTTTCCAAACCTTATATAGTCAAGAATGTCCCCTCGTTAAGGACATTTTTCTCTTTCAACAATGCAAATAGTTGAAGTACTTTCACTTTCACTACCTGCATGTCGATAAATGAGACTATGCTATGCCAACTCTACAGCATCGCAAAATGCAAGAGAAAACATTAACACAAAATGAGATGAGAAGATTTACAAAAAGAAAATATAACAAGTCCCAAATATCATAAACTATTTATGTATATTAGGCCGAAAATCACAAAAGAAAAAATATGTTCACTATGCAGAAAAGTACACGGGAGTGGAAGAGTCTTTAGAATTGGTCATATCAACCATTGCAGCTTCTCCACTAACAACCCCCCTTGTTTTTTCTTCTTCATCTCCAATACCCTCATCCCAAACTTTCTCTTGTTCACAACATTTGTAACCTCGACTACATAAAACAAAGTAAAACAAGTTCACCACACTCAAACAAGTGAGAATCCAGTAATAGTAATCATAATGTCCCTTGTTCAAGTTACTCGATACCCAACTCTCTTTTCCACCCCTTTTCGAAACAGAATCCACAATATTCACTATAAGACTTCCACACAAGTTTGCAATGGCCATACCCAAGGCGAAAAGAGCCACCGCAATGCTAGCCATGCTTTTGGGAAACTGAGAATAGTAAAGCTCGATTTGGCCAATGGCGTTGAACGCCTCAGCCAGTCCAGCAAGGCAATGCTGAGGTATTAGCCACATGGCCGACATATTCACCTGCATCGGTTCAAATTTCGTTTCCTTAGTATGTTTCAGTCAAACTTTTGAAAAATCTTTCACAGCACACCAAAATTATGGTTAGCGACACTATGTTAGTGGCATTATAAAATAACTGTCACAAAATTAATATAACTATATATTTGAAAATTATTTTTAGCGGCAATATGTTTTAGTGGATTACAAAAAATGACACAAATTAGTTAATATACTTTTAGAAATATATTTAAATGCTAGTATTTTTTTCCATTAATGTGGTACTTTATATTACTTATTTCAAATTATGATAATGACATTTAACATTTAGCTATAATGCTACAAATAAGTAATGTTATTATATATAAGTGTCACTAATAAAATGACGCTTTATAGCTATGTGACTAAATATTCAATGTCACTACTGTAATTAGAAGTAATATTATAAACTATCAAATTTTAATATAGAAATGCCACTAAAGAGTGTGATTGATGCGCGGTTGCATTTTTTGTTAATTATAACTACATAATTTTTTGTGACACTACGCGCATTTTTTGTTAATTATAACTACATAACTTTTTGTGACACTTTTGTAGAAGTGTCGTAAAAATTGACGACATTAAAAACGATTTTCATCGTAACGTTGGAGACTTTTAAAATAAAATTAATGAATAGAAACTACTATTGGGGTTGACCCGAAAACAAATAAATTTCAATATTTTCAATGAGAACATATGTCAATATTGATTCATGTTCACCTGTGCTTTGGGATTATCTGTCAATCCCTCATGTAGAGCTCTGGCCCGACGGGTCCTTTCAACCAATGCAGCTGTTGTAGTGGCAAGACAAGAAATGAAAAGCCCGATTCCTATCCGGGTTTTGACCGGTATCCCTCGGAGGTTTGTAGGGTGTTTGGAGAGGCGAGGGACGATGACTCTATCATAAACGGCTACCCAAATGGTTAGAGTAAGGATTCCGAATAGGCTGAACGAGGCGGGTGGGATTTTGAAGTTGGAAAAGAGGCCTCTGTTTAAGGTGTTGGCTTGGAGAACTGGGAAAGTATGTTGGCTTATGGTTACTCCAATCATGATTCCGGTGGACCACATTGGAATGAGTTTTATTAGTGATTTTAATACTTCTACTTGCAAGACACTGCAAAGGGTCCATGGATTTGAAGATGAACCGTCTCGGTTTAGGTCCTTTTCCGAGTTTCTTATGATGCAAGCTTTATTCAAGAACCTATGAAATCAATGCCAACAATCATGAATTTTATACCATGATTATTTTCCAGTCTGCATATAAAATTTGAAGTACATATATAGTCCCACTTTAATAATCTTGTGTCACTTATTAAAAGTGTTATGAATCGTTAATTTCACATATTTATTTGTTTTAAATTATAATTCAAATTAAATTATGTAAAGAAATTTAAGATGCATGTAAGAGGAAAAAAATACTGCAGGGCTTTGGACCGAACCAAACCAGACACACTTAACAAAAGAATTGAATTAGTATGTTAAATTCGAACAGATTGATGTACAATACACAATGTATTGATTGATTAACCTAGTTTGGCACATCTCATTGTTTGTTCTTGAACGATCACATCAATGTGTGAAACGAAAGCAAAAGGAAACATATTTATTATAAAATGACACTTAGAAAGACTTTTTGTGCATAAATACATCGCTGTATTTGATTTATTTTTGTATAGAAATGAGTCAAATTATACATCAGATATTATACAATGAATGACGCGTTTATCTAGACAAGTCCTATACAATCCAAATAATAAATAGTTAATTAAACATGATAACGGTTTTAATAATATTCGTTCGCTTACCTCAGTTCATCTGTTGGAGCGACAAGTTTGGAACCTTTCTCGTAATGAAAACGTTGTCGATCTGGTTCGATACCAATGTTCCTGTTCTTCCAAGAAGCCACTAAAACCTGAACCATACCAGTTAGCAAACTCTTGTTTGGTTTCACCTTAACGTAAAGTTTAGAACCCAAAAAGAACATAATTGCAGATACAAACATAAGGCCAACAGGAACTCCAAAACCAATAATCCATCCATACTCAGTTTGAATGTAAACAACAACGGTGACTGCAATTATGAGTGATATTCCCAAAGATGCATAGTACCAATTGAAAAAGCTCTGTAAAATCCTCTGGTTTTTCGGATTTGTTGGGTTGTCGAATTGGTCTGCACCAAATGCAATGGAACATGGCCTAATGCCACCTGTACCAATGGACATAAGCGCGAATGCTGTGAAAAGAAGCGCGATTTGGCTTGGTTTGGGCTCCAAACAATTGCTTGAATGTCGAGCACATGATGGTGATCTTGATTCTTGAATTATTGATGTTAACCACAATAAAACCAGCCCCTATTGTTCAAGAAATAAAATTATGTCAGTAGAAATAGAGATAAGTTCAAGACACCTCCATGTGAAATGTTTATTGCATGAAATCTCCCGTTCTAATCCGTACAAATTAGGCCTTGTAGTTAGGTAATTATTAATATTTCGTGCAGGCTTTGCATAACACATGGAAGAAGTGTCTTGCATTTCCCCTGACAATAATGCTATATGACCTATCTTGTCAGGATACTATGAGAAAAACATTAATCTTACCATAAGTGAAATAGTTGTTGAGACAGAAATAACGAGAAATCGACCAAAGTATGAATCGGAAAGAAAAGCTCCCAAGATAGGCATGAAGTTGGAAATGGCTCCCCAAATGAACAAGGTGCTTGCACCACTTGCAACTCCAAAATGATACACAGTTGTGAGGTACAATATCATGTTTGGTTGAAGCCCGTAGCTAGCGATCTTCTCAAATGCTTCATTTGCTGCATTAATAAAATGAAACTAATTAAAATTTCAAAAGTGATTGTATCAAACTTTTTAACTTGAGTATATGAAGATGAAGATTTTGCCTATGACAAAAGGCATGGTCTTGAGGCCTCCTTTACACCTCACGGGCTGGTCTGAATTCTCCATCTTCTTGGATGCAGAACTAAGAAAAAATGGTTTTGGAGATGTATATACTTTCTTGACTCAGTTGTGAACCGGAGGAAACTAGAGTAATATCTGGAGTACAACTAAGTTTTTGTTTGGTCAATTTGGATTTATCAAGTCCAGAACGGCCTTGTCTTTACTCTTTAACTTGACCGTGAATTCTAGCTCAAGTCCAACTTTGTCACATCCAATCAATCGAGATACGGTATTCACATTGCATATGCTTTCACTGTCAAGACTCCCATATTCATGAGTAGATCGATTTTTGTTAAAAACAAAACAGAAGCTGTAAACTGGAATATTGAGTGCTGATTAACAATTAGTAGTACAAATGTTCAATGAAATAGGAGGCTTATTGTTATTTGCAACCATAATAAAAATCTTTAGAAAAGAGACATTAAGTTAGCATATTGTAAGTATATACTTAGCTTTTGATTGTCATTGTGATTTAATACAAGGTAATTATACTTAGCTTTTGATTGTCATTATGATTTAATAGAAGTTAATTATACTTATTCAATACAAGGTAATATGTGTCCCATGAGAAGAGAGACATTAAGTTAGCATATTGTAATTATACTTAGCTTTTGATTGTCATTATGATTTAATATATACAAGGTAATTATACTTAGCTTTTGATTGTCATTATGATTTAATAAAAGGTAATTATACTTAGCTTTTGAATGCCATTATGATTCAATACAAGGTAATATGTGTTCCATGATAAAGATACATGTAAATTTTATTTCAATTTGTTTTATCACTTTATCTCTATAGATTTTGACTTTTTATTTCATTTTTTCTGATATGCATAGCTTCAACTCCATTTTGGAAGTTCTTGAGAGTTTTTGCAATCATTTTGTGAACTTAGAACTACAGAACCAATCATAAATATAGAATAAAAAATAAGCGCGTTACACATTTTGATTTTAAATAGCAAAACAAAAGCTTATTACTACTTACAATATGGAATCTGTATGAAATACTACAATGAACTTATTATTATAAATTGATTAGTTATATATACATTTTTTTTATAGAAAAAATAGCTCTAGCATGCATATGCTTATTCCAATGAATTCTTGAGTTTCCAATTTTACAAGTCTCCTTTAGCTCAGTCCCCAAATCTGCAAGAAAGGCAAAAACAATAATGTAGAAGAGTTCAATATTTCATATCAATTTTCGTTATCTTTATTCGTGTGATTCTTTCTACTAAATTCCATAAATCAATGAATTTCTAAAATGTACCTGAATTTTGCCATCAGATGTACCAATGACTAACACATCTTCATTAGTATCAAGAGCCATGCAAAGAATCTTGCCTGTAGAATTAATTTGGAGTGTTTCTACTCTATTATATTTCTTTCTGCACCAGACTTCAATCAAACCTCCTTTACAACCTAAATATACTAGCTCCGAGCTTACAACCATTGTCCGTATTTCCAAAGTTGACGGCAGTGATCCAACCATGGCATAGTTTGTAGTGCTCCATATCTAACACGAACAATTTCATCCTTAATTCTTATGATTCTAGTTATTGAGAAACAATGTTGAGGAAGTTAATTATCGGTACCTTTACGTTAGCCCCATCTAATGAAGGGGCTGCTGCATATATTAGTCCATCATGAACTTGAAGTGCGTAAATAGGATATGCTTTTGCAAGCAATTTCTTGGAGCCATTCTGTATGTTTCCGAGTGTTCCTGTTACCAAATCGATTTCCTGCAAGAAAATCAAAACTTTACCGTATATCTACTTTACGAGTATTCGTATAGAACAAATGAGTCGTATTCTAGTACGTACCTGAATGCTATTATCTTGACACCCACAATATAGTTTTCCTTGTACAAGAGCCAGACATTTAACATACTTGTTTTGATTCAGTAATTTGGAAGAGGATCCACTCCACGAGTGTACCTAAAACAAAAGAATCATCAGAAATTCGCCTTAAAGAAAAGGTTAAAGAAGACGGTATATAATAAGTTTTTACCTTGGTGCCGGCTCCTTGAGGAATGTAGCAAGCCAAGTTATTAGAAACTACCAAGGCGTTAACGTGATCCTTCATCTCATAAACTTGTTCGCAATAAATTCCTTCCTCGGTTAAGGACCAGATCTGCAAATAATTTTGTGAAATCTTATATATGAAACTTAAATTTTAACTCTTAAGGAGCTGATGGAAGCGGAAAAGAATAGCGTACCCTTATAGTCCTATCAAGTGATCCACTGCAAAGTTTCTCTGATGAATGTAGAATCGCCAAGCTAGTAACTGGTTTCGTGTGTTCTCGTATTTCTTGTACAAGATGTAGCTCGGAAACTCCACTACGCCACACCTTTATAGTACCATCGGAATGGCCAGAAAAAACTTTGGCTTTGAAGCAAGTTATTGCGAGGACTTCTCCGTTTATGCTGCAATCTTCTTGACTTATTTCCTTATGGTTCCAAATATCCTGCAAAGCTTACAAATATTAATGCGTATACCTCTTTGTGGAAAAAGGGAAAAAAAAAACACTTACGGCACTATTATCGTGCTCTTCAGAGAAAACTTTTAGCATCTGAAATGCAAGTGCAGAGGATTTCTTAAGCTCCCTCAGGCCTTTAAGTATATCCTTCATGTGTGGTGTTAAATCATGCAATCCTTCTGAAATTTAGAGTACAAGTATTGTTTGAGAACCACATTTAAGAAACCTTTAGAAGCAAGGTGTTTATATAAATTGGCAAAAAGCCGACCAGGATCACGAATGAAAGTGTTGAGTGCAAGCATGGAGAGGGCTCGATCGTCGGTGTTCTTTTCAGATTGAAAAATGATCACGAAATGCTCGAGTAAACATACACGTGCTGCTCCTCGTATCCCGGTGTCTGGAAGAATCGACAGCATGTATACGAGCCAAGTGGAAACCATAAAGCATATGGAATGTAATTCCTCGTCTTTACTTTTTAGTCCTTCGGCTAAAGCCTCAAATAGTAAGCCAAATTCATGGCTAACAAGAACAAAAGCCACTTTTTTCTCCCACTCTTCAGAAGCCTTCTCTTCTTCCTAAATTGTTAGCAAAAATCAACAAAAGTCAAGTTCTTAGTAATTTGTATCTTATGGAGTAAAAAAGATTGATACAAAAGAAGCTAACCATAGTATCTTGAGCATCAGCAGATATGTTTTGGCGACGCTGATCCTTCCGCATAAAGGCTTTGTAATTACGGTCTAGCCCTGCACGTTTAAGTAGAATCGCTCTGGCCAAGGATTTTCCTGAAAATGAGAACCTTCCTTGTAGGGACAGAATAGTCTCAGCAGCCGAAATCTGAGCGACTGGAAACTCCGAATTTCTCAGACATGATATAAGTGTATCTATTGCCTCTTCTCTGTATATACTCATCTTTCTTGGTTCATCCTATGAAATTTTATCAATAGTTAAACTATTAGTACTCGTACATATTAAATGTCCACTAACTCATCTAAAATTTTAAGCCTTTATAGAGGAGAGACATTTAATATTTATACTTAACACACCCCCCTCACGTGTAGGCAGTATGCATTTTACCAAAGCCTAACACGTGGGATTTCAGGACCTCTTTTGGACCCTGATTCTGGTAAAAGATTAAGCTGTTAGAGATTTGAGACAATTCCTATTTATACTTAACAATACACATGACCTCATAACACACGCACGCGCGAGATAAGGAGAGAGAGACGTACAAGAAGATCGAGTTGAAGAAGTAGGCCAGCCACGATCGGAGACTGATCGTGGAGGGAATTTTTTAGATATATAAGAAGCGTATGCATTGTACTAAAATTACCCTCATCCTTCAAGAAATGCAAGATTTGTTCATTTAAATTCCTCCTACAGAATTTCGACATAATAAGTAAGATTTGTTTAAAACTATGTACAAGTTACTAAAACTAAAAAGGATAATTAAGCTTAAATACCTGTTCAATTTAACTAGTTCCGAAAAAAAGTGAACTATCTCGAACTGTTCTCCATCGTTTACTTCAACAAAGCTCTCCAAAACAAGAGCTAATTCAGCTTTATCCGCAACTATATTCCTACACTTACCATCCTCCAAAATACATCTCAACAAAATACTCACAGCAGCAATCCTTTCGTTGACCTGCTTAGCCTTTAAACTAGCTACAATTTTATCAATTGTTTTCGTTGAGACAATGCTTCTCACGATTACTAATAAACTTTCCTCGCTAGAATTCCGAAGAATATCTCCTAGAAGAATCAATGCCGCGGTTTTTGGATTTATACACATTAGGGGAAAATCGTCATCTTCTCTATTACTAAGCATTACCAAAAGATAATCCAAAATGTCCAGTTCTACGAGACTAACTACCGTAGGCCTTAAGAGATAAACTAGCACCACCGCTTCCAATAAGCCTTTCTTGAAAAGCTCTATAACGCACTCTACATCCGAGTCAACTCTGGTCAACATTTGAATTACGTTTTCGTCTCTTGATGCAAGCTCACTTAGTAGCAAAACAGTCGATTTCAAAACTTGTGTATCCACGGAATTGAACAGTATCTCTACAAACCCATTAATCACAGGAGGTTTGGAGAGCAATGATTGCATTTCAAAATCGATATTAGCTTGGTTCCAAAACCGTTCGATTTTGAGGACTGCCATTTCAGCCTCTTTTAAAATTTCTGAAGTACAAAGGTTAGTGATCGAAACTCTTAGTTCGCTCATGGTTCCATCGATCGTAGCTTGGCTTATGACGCTATTAGGCGAAACTGAAAGAATTCTTTCTGGCTTCAACTTAGGTGAACTTGGATTTTTTTCTTGCCAACTTGCAATGAGTCGTTTAAGCACGTAATTTGTTTTAGGAAGATGAGTACTAATCAGATTCTGTCGAGTAATGGGGCAACTCAAATTTCCTCTGTCAATCCATTCTTGTATCGCTCGTCTTTCATATGTTTGACCTGTCTCGAGAGTTACAGGATCATTGAATATATGTGTAGTTATGGGGCATACAAAATCCTTAGGGGGCGTAAGCGATTTATTTACGTCTTCCATTGAAGAATCGGGAGACCTGATATAGTAAGAAGGTGAGAAAATAAGGTATTAAAATCAATAAAAGCATTCAAAATCACCTACATGTAGCTTAATTCATCAGCCGAAAAAGGTTGCTTTTGTTTAAAGTCAAACAATGCCAATGTTTTTATCTTTTCCTACAAGACAATCAAGTAAATGAAAGAATTAGCTTTGGTATGTCAGATCACGAGGAATTATATGTGATTTGTTGTTAACATCGATTACCTCTTGTTCGGCTTCAGAATCCGAGGAAGAATACTCACTCAAGTTGTCATAAATATTGTGTGTCGACGTTTCTGAATATTTCGAGGATCTTTGATTTGTGAGGAATTTTGGAGATACTCTTTCAGGAAAGAATGATGGAAACTTGGATAGGCTTTTGGACTTGTTGCTGATGAATTCAACTGTTCCATCTCCTTCAGTCCATATTGGCTGCACCAAGTTTACTATTAAGTTTAATTTTGCAAATAAAAATTCAACTTTTAAATTGTTGAAGCATAGAAAAAGGTAGTTTAAAAATAATTGATGTGAAGTTGAAAAGTTGTATAAAACATTGGGCAGTTTTCGACAACTAAGAGCTTCATATTTAGGAAGACTTGTTCTTTTCTTGATAGAGTCAAAGAACTATTTTCAATAAGTCAAGAAGATATAAACAACATATATAGATTATACTATAGTAAGGTATTTCTGTATATCAATAAATTTATAGACCCATAAATTAAGTATCAAAAGAAAAATACAAGTAGTCCAACAAATTAGACGTCATTTCTAATAGTCCCAAAACTTATAAAAAGAAGAAGAAGAAGAAGAAGAAGAAGAAGAAGAAGAAGAAGACAATAATAGCTAAAATGCAGCTTCTTATTTCATGTAAATGAATTTAAGATCAATTTAAATTGAATTAAAAAATAAGTGAAATAAACAAGAGAAGGTAATAAAACATTACATTATACCGTCTATTCATCGACCCGAATTCCTGAGTTTTGATCTTCACTTCATCACTAAAACCAACCTTATCATGATCATGATCTCCTTCACTCGGTTTTCTCAGTAGTATTAATGGAGGAACAATCAAATCCTCTGCATCATTATTCTGCAGAACTTCTTTAAAATACTCGACAAGTATCCTACAATTAAAATCAAGCAAATCCTCATGATCCCTCTCCAAATCCTTAAGTCCTATAGCTTGATCACCACTCATCTTCGACAAAAGTGTTGTAGTAGAAACAATCGATCGTTCATCATCGCTATTATAGCCATAACTCAACGATAAAGAAGACAAAATCTTCGATCTTTCCTCGTTGTACCAATCGAGAAGCGGATTAAAATGAATGAGAAACAACTCTTGGAACAAAAATGGTGCAATTTCTAGCCTAGCTAGAGGAGGGTCTATGTAGAATACGACGAGGAGGTTAAGTGAAGCATCGAATGTGCGGTTGCAAAGAGAGTAAACTAAGGATAGAAGAAATGAAGAGAAGGAGTTGTTTGAGTTGGAGAGAAGGAGCTTTTCCGCTAGACTGAGGGATGAGGAACGAATGGAGGGGATGGTGGTGGAGATTGCGTTTTCGATTGTTTGTGAGGCGAAGTTTAGTGGTTTCGTGAGTTTGGAAGGAAGTGTTTGGAGGAAGGTGGAGAAGAGGTGGTGGCGGAGTTCGGGTTGAGATAATGTTTCCGAGAGGAAGGCTGTTGTGTGGTGGAGGATTTGGGATGACGTGGAGGCGGTGGCGGACATGGTGGTGGTGGTGGTTGGAGAGAGTGTGAGCTAGCTTTTTCTTTTTCTTTTTGTTTGGAGTATAGGGAGGAGGAGTTTGAGATTTGGAGATGTGAATTGGTAAGGGCAAGGGGTAGAACGTCTTTTTTTTTTTTTTTTGTATTGGCGCCAAATTATGTATAGGACGGCCTACTCAATTAACGATTTTGCCTCCACATTGGTAGTAATAATATCTTGGTTAAGATAACTCAATTAATAATAATGTATAAGTGTTAAGTAGTTTACATATTTGGTTTGGTCACTTAATTTGAAGCATGAAGCAAATGTATTAATAAATGGCATTGTACAATCAAACAGGTTATTTTGAAAACTTCGAGTAAGGTTGGTGCAATCTTTGCCGCCCGGAGCCGGCCGGCCTTCCTTTCTGTTATTATTAATTATAATTAATGAATAAAATAGTGAAAAGAAGTGGACATTCTTTGTTCCTCCTTTCCATAAATTGATTTAGTCATGTGCAACTGCAAACAAGTCTATCATTTCTCATTGTCAACTCGATCTTAATTTATATATTTTTAAAACAAATACTCTAAGTATTATACTTATATTATTAGAAGAAAAGCGATTAACACAATACACATGCATTTGATGTATATATATTTATGATTTAATGAATTGATCAGTAAATTTTGGCTGTGTGTATTATAAAAAGCACCAACTAACGTAACTACGCATATTTCTATATTCTATATCTATATTCTATATACAAATAAAAGTACGAGTTCATAAAGTAGAGTTTCTTGAATTTTTTGTGAAGATTAATATATCCCTACTTAAAAGATAATTAAATTAATTAAAAGAAAAAAAATAGGAAAAAGAAGTCTACTCCAATATGAACACTTCAATATAAAACTAAATGAAGAGGTAAAATTAAACATGAAGTCTTATTATAATATTTATTTCCTACATAAACTCATAAACTCCTAAAATTTAAAATTATCTCTTACATCAAATTTTATAATTTATTTATAATCTAAGTACGTAATTTTTGTTTGGCTAAAGAAGTCAAATATAAACAATATCCAAAAGTATCAAGACATGCATAGCCGCGAATAAGCAAGACATGAAGAACAGGTGGATTCGATAAATACAAGTGAAATAGATGAAATATTTGGTGAAAACGATAAAATTTTTGGTGCAGTCGGTGATACTCAAATTTTCATGGAGCTCTTTTCATGGAAAGCGGTTGAAATCGATAAAAGTCGGTTAAAACATGCGAAAATGATATAAAAAATTTTGGGTCAAATTGGTGAACGCTGATAAAGTTGGTGAAAAACGAGTGAAACATGTAAAAAGACGTCTGTGAAATTGATAAATATATATGCATTGGAATAACTTTGGATGAAATTCATGAAAACCGCATAAGATCGATGAAATTAGTAAAAAAACGGATGACATCGTTTAAAATGGGTGAGATCAGTGAATCGGGGAACATAAGTAAAATCGATGAAAACATTTTAAATCAATTAAATATGATATGAAATTGGTGAAAAAACATGTAGATCAGTGAAAAAACTTGTGAGTGAAAACGAATAAAATCTATAAAAATAAAATAGTTTAACAAAAAAAAAAGGAATAAAAGAAATCTACGAAAAATGAAAAAAAATAATGAAAGTTGGTTAAACCGATAAAATAAATGATAAATCTAAGAAAAATATATTAAATCGATGAAAAGTTAACGAAATCAGTAAAAAGACGGGTTAAGCCCCTGAAAAAATGGATTAAACTTATGAATTAAATATGTGCTCGAATTTTCATGGAAAATAGGGTAAATCGGTTAATTAAAATTGGTGAAACAATAAAAGTCGGCTAAATCATATGAAAATGATAAAAATATGGATGAACACTGGTAAAGTTGGTGAAAAACGAATAAAACCGGCGAAAATGCTCATGTAAAATTGATAAATGCATATGGAATTGAATACCTTTGGATGAATTTCGTGAAAATCGGACAAGATCGGTGAAATTAGTGAAAAACAGATTAAATTATTGAAAATGGGTGAAATCATTGAATCAGGAAAAAAGGTAAAGTCGGTGAAAACATGTGAATTCAATGAGATATGAGGTGAAATTGGTGAAAAAATGTAAATCAATGAAAAAACATGTGAATTATGTGAAAACGAGTGAGATCTTTAAAAATAAAAAAAATAGTTTAACTAGCAAAAACTAGGTTAAACCAATAGAAAATGCAAGGTTTACACCAGAAAAACATAAGAAATCGAAGAAAAATGGAAAAATAATGAAAATAGGTAAATCGATAAAAGAATGGATAAACCGATGAAAATATATTTTAAATCGATGCAAAATGAATGAAATCGGTGAAAAGACGTGTTAAACCCGTGAAAAGAATGAACTAAATAATTTTGTTATGATCATATTTAAAAAAAAAGAATTACAAGATCTTATGAACAAATTAATCATCAAATTATATTTGATTATAATTTAAAGTCATCATTTTTTTATGGATTAATAATTTTGATAATAAATAAATTGAATGTTAGTCATTAATTTATATTATTTTTTGTGATATGACAAAGTTAATTTTGTTATAATTTATAAAATTTACTTAAGAAATTAACTAGACACGTACAACGTACGTGCACTTTTCTAGTATTTCTAAATGTCTTTAATATAATAATTCCTCATTAAGTATATATATTTTAATTTTCCGAAATTTCAATAATAGTCAAACTACATTTCTTCAATTTTTTGGATTATTGAGCTACACATGTTCTATAAATTTATTTGAGTATGTCAATAGCACAATACATAAGTTGAAACATCATTTGAAGTCAAATTTTGTCGTGTGTTCAAATCGTGATGAATGTGTACATGATGATCACAATAAATCATGGTGAATATTTCTATTCACAACTTCTAAATATAGTAGTTGCAGAGCATGTCATAACGGAAAAAATATTCACGATGAGTCACGATGAATATTCGACAATAGCTTTTGACTACTATGTTATAATCGGTTGTGGATATATACCGGGAAAATTCTTCCTCAGGTTCGATAGCACGAAAAAATAACTAAATGATAAATGCAATTTTTCCGTGAAAAAATTCAATTTCTATGTAATTAAAGTTGAACTTATTTATTTATGGCAAATGTATGCACTTTGGGCTGTTGAGAAGTCTTTATTGGATTGGGCTAGCTGCCCCAGAATATATTTCCAAAATTCAAATTAAACAGAATTTCGAATCCAGTAATGGATTGGGCTAAACTGGAAACCCAATATATGTACTAACTAACTAGTAACTAGTTTCATTTCATAGTCTACGCTGATTGATTTATTAATCTTTTTTCAATTTTATGATGTTTTTTTGTATACGCACGCATAATTTATGACATACATAAAATAACAGGAATCTCTGCTCTGGTTCAACTACCGATAATAATTATTAATGGGTATAAATTATTATTATTAACTAAAAAAGCTCACCAATTTCTCATACTGAAGAGATTACTCATGATCATATACATACATGACTTGACGAAAAAAAGATTAATTTACTGAAAATAATATAAGTTAAGTTGTAATTAACAAACATTTAGAACAAAATGGATAGCATCATAAGCAGTCAGGCTATGATATCATATTTCAGCAGACTGACTGCTAATGATGTTAATGTCATTTCATATATAAATTAGTTGTTGCATTTTAATTATCTGCATATATAATATTTAAATATGATATTAATACTAGCTAATTAATTAAAAATAATTTCCGGGAGCCCAATAATCAGCTCCATTAATGTCACTCCCAACATGAAGCGTGCACGAAATCGGAACAAGGCACAATCCTCTACTCCTTAAATCCGCCTGCACCTTCTTTGGTACTTCCACTTCATCATCACATGATTCCTGCTGCTCAGATGTTAACCCTTTCCTCTTTATGCATTTCTTATTCAGTAGCTACACAAATTAAATAATAATTAATTAAAAATATGCATTACTATATATATAGGAGTATTTTTTTTTTTTTTAATTTGTCCATTTATGTTAATATATGAGCTAGGCAGGGTATGTAATGGATCCAATGAAAAGCATAATTAATTAATTAGTACTACCTGCCCAGGGTCCTCTGGAAATAGAGAATTCCGCTTCCCTTGAACCTATAATTAAAAAAGAATAATAATAATAATAATTTAGCATATTTCTAAGTATAGTAGTATTATTATTCACTTGCACATGTCACCTGTACTCTTCTCTCAGATACCCACATGTACAAACTGCACACGAAAAGATGATGTAATATATATAGTGGGAAAATTATTTTTTTGATACGATCGGATAGACCTATTTGTAATTTATGAAAATGCAAATTTGGTACCATATGATAGATTTTCATTGCTATTTTGGTACCAAACCCAAATTTTTCCTAAAGTTAATAATAATTTAACCCCTATGAAATATATAATGTTCAATTTATCGCCTCGTAGTTTAAAAAAGAGTATTTTAGCCTCTGAAATTTTGTAAAAATTTCACGTCGCCTCCTTGATATTTTTATAGGCGACACTTTATCCACTTTTATTATGATAATGTGACATTTTACCCCTTGTATTATGATAAATGTGGCAATTTATCTCCCTATGTTATAAAATAGTTTACATGCCTACTCTCAATTTCGGCAAGTGAGTTACAATCTCCGGTTGAAGGGGATAAATTGCTTCATTAAAAAATTTACAGGGGGTAAACTGATTTTTTTCCAAATTATAGAGGGGTAAATTGAATATTATGCATTTTAAAGGGGGTAAATTGCCATTAACTTTGTAGAAAAATTGGATTTTATATCAAAATTGCAATGAAAACCTATTCTATGAAACCAAATTTATATTTTCGTATACAATGGTACCAAAAGTGCAAGTTAGTCTATCAGGTACCAAAAAAACAAATTTTCCTATATATACTCCTTCATTCCATATGATATTTTTCCTCTAAATTTTTGGTTACAATTAAAAAAGAAAAAAAAATGAAACTTATATTTAGATATTTTTACATATAAATGTATTGATTACTTTATGTGAGAAGATAGTTAAAGAAGAAACAATTCTACTTGAGGAAAATAATGTCGACATCATAAAAAGAAAATAAATAAGAGCACTAAAAGATTTGGAAGAGAGAGAGAGTATATGGACTTGTTTGGATGTATTTTGGTGAAGAAATTATTTTGAGAATTCTCATGAAACTTGTTGAGAACAATTGTAAAATGACTTAGATGTAGTTTTAATTGTTTCTGTAAAGCTCATTGAGAATCCAAAAGAAGCACATAGAAAGAATGATGAACGAAAATGCATTGAAATTAATTAGGCGTATATATAAATAAATTAGTTGTAGTCTTACAGGATGTTGATGGGCCAAGTTTCTTGATCCACTGCCCAAGTACGGTACGCTAAGGGCCTGCATTATTCGAGAGAAATAGTTTATTTTTTTTATTTTTTTATATGGAGGAGTATTTTGAAACAATTAAGCATGCACTGAAATCTAAGCAACAGTTTAAAGTCATCCGATCCATATCTGATCCAGCTGAGTTTGCAAAAAAAATTAGGTTAAGAGGATAGAAACATCACCTCAATTTGACTCTGAAGGAATCTAATGTACCCAATTGCTTCTAACAACACAGAAGCTGTGTCAGTCTGCATCAAAAAAATAAAATTAAATTGATGTTTAAATAATACTAACTAGCTAATACTCTAAACCAAACCCTAAACCTGGATATTACGAATTTCTTTCCTAATTACTTATAATTATTTGCATTGGATTTTGATTAATGACCAATTACCTTGCCAAATGGGGAAACTAGCTGGTGAAGTGCAGTAACCCTGTCTCCCAATTTTTCTTTCCTCACCTGTTTTCAAAGTTTAATTACAAGCCTCAACTTAATTAAGATAGTTTCGTTGTAATTAATTACAAATGATTGATTAAACGGAGATAGATTGTGATATATATATATGAATATGATCTCTTTCTTGTGTGTGGACTAGATTAGATATATAGGAGATAGCTAGCTAGCTAGCAAAAGAATATATAAGCATGTAAGAAAAAAACGACAATCAAGAAAGAACAACAATTACATTCCAAAAATAAAAAGAAAAGAAACAAAAGCAAGCTACAAGTATGAAACAAAGAAAGAAATAATGACGAGTCAGTGATCAATTGACTTCAATCAATTAAGTCCACCTAAATAAACATAGCCTCACTCAATTATAACCTAGAAAACTAAGCTACCTAGCTAAAATGTGAAAGATTGTCATGAAAACTATAATTATATACGAATCAATTAGTCTATATCCAATTTATGTGAGACTTTAATTTAATTAAGAGTATATACATACCTTGAATGTTGAGTGGGCTGAAGTAGGTTGAATCCTGGCCTTCTTGGTTGCCCCACCAGTGGCCGTGCTGTTGCACTTTGCATAAAGTAAAAGTTCTTAGAATGATTCATCTTTTATTTTACTGGTTAATTAATTTTTAATAAATGCTAAAAAAGCCAATCAAGAATATTACAAGAGTTCAATAAGCAAATTAATTGATCATTTTATGGGTTATTAACTTTTATGTGTGTTATATGTATTATATATTTCATGTATGTATGTATATATATATACCTCATTAGATGAATTAGGATCTGGCCTTTGGCGAATAAGTTTTGCAGATGATGATTTGTGAGAAAAATCCAACATGTTAGTGCTCAAAGTAGTGACACATGATTTTGGAGAAGAAGCAGATATCATCTCATGAGACCAATTAGAACTTGTGGGTAATTTCGGCCCCCGGAATTGGAGATTTCCCGTAGGATCCTCATAATCGTAAGAATTTTCTTGTTTTATCACATCAGCCCCACAACCCTGCTGCTGATGATGATTCAGAAATTGCTCCTCCCAATTCTCCAACTTCCTTGCGTGCAGCATATCACTAGTCTTATCTTCTTCACCAACCAACCCTCCTCTGCACAATCAAATCAAAAATAAACAACAAATATTGCATGAATTAATGTATGGAAGCTTATTGTCACGGACTTAACTTTGTCATGATCTGGCACACATATTAATTAAATTTCATAGGCGTGACACTATATATACACATGCATAATTAAAATGGATCTAGCTAGCTAGCTAGGAGATAAGATATGAAAATATACAGGAGTAGCTGACTCCAAGATTCGGGAAGATCTTGGCTATCCTCCCAAGAAGAAGAGGAGCCAATTAGCGGCGGATGAGGGAAGTACTGATGATGTGGCGGCAAAGAGTGGTGGGGAGGAGGCTTTGTGTTGTTGATGCTCCACCAGTTGGGGCTGCCGGCAGCGACCATCTGTTGCACCGGTGAGCTATGCGCCACACCTAATTGATTCATGCCTTTCAATTAACACTCACAAAAATTAAAGAGATCGATATCTAATTAATTATGGCTCTTCTTTCACTTTCTCACTTGACTTTTTATTTTGTCTTTCACTTTCACTTTACTTTTCTTTCTTGGAAGGAAGATGGCTTTGTAGAAACTTTTTAAGGGTCTCTACTACACTTGATTGAGTAGGAGAATTAAAGAAGGGAAAGAGAGATGTGAATTATGTATCATGAGGGACCCTTTTGTCTTTTTGTCCTCTTTTTTTTTTCCTTTTTTCTTTTCTTTTATGTTGTTTCCTATTTTTCGCTTTTCTTCTCTTGCTTTTGCTTTTATCACCAAAATGGGGAAAAGGTGGAACCATATATATATTCTTAAATTTAATTAATAGAAAAAATTAGAGTGAAAAATTGATGAGGCCTAAACGTATTAATTTTTGACGGGACTTTATGCAATGATATTAATTCTACCTTATGCTTATAAAATTACAATAGAGCTAATTGTCAATAAAAGAAGGAATGCAAAGAAAATGTATTGATGTATATATTACTATATTAGTTATAAGCATTATACACATAATTATTGATATATATGATCTAATTAATTATTGTTTCAGTTTACAATTTAGAGAGAAAAAAGTACGCACTATATATATATATATATATATATATATATATATATATAACAGGTAAAATTAATTTTTTAAACAATAACAAGATAACTAATCTAAATAATCAATATTGTCCATTACAAAACCGCTAATAAATTAAGCTAGGTAATTCGGAAATAAAAAGAGAAACAATAAGCGTTATTTTAGATTTTAGCTAATGCATGAGCCAACCAAATTATTCTTCCATAATACATGTAAGCATTTGAAGTCATCTAAACTTCTAACCATATATGCTTCAAAGATTGGTCCGGGAGTCGGTGAATATGTACTTCCCGCAATCACTAACTAACTGCAATCCTCTTCAATAGTATACATCATGAGCAACCAAATTATTCTTTCAGGAATAGATGTAAGCATTTTAGTTAATTATTTGGATTGGATTTATAAATTTAAGCATAACAAACTATAATGCAGCATATAATAAAGTAAAGAAGAAGATTTACAATTGAACAAAATTAATTTGTAGAGAAGTTAATAGTGTTTTTTTTTTTTTTTTTTTTTTTTTTTTTTTTTAGAACAAGACAAGTTAATTGTTTAATGATGAAGAAAAATTATGTGCTATGGATTTTTTCTATTTTTATTTTATACGTCAAAAAAATTGTATTTGACTTTTGAATTGAGAACCAATAAAAATTAGTTAATGCAATTAACAATATATATATATATATATATATATATATATATATATATATATATCAAAAGGAATAAAACCAAAAAGAAAAAAAACTTGGCGGGCCAAAGCTCTAGACTCGACTTAGTTGAAACTTTTGATTAGTGTCTATCTTTTAGGTGAACGGATAAGTCATAAGCCTAATAATACTTAATTTACTTCAATATAAATAGACTAAGTTTGAACCAAATTGAAAGATCCGAAAATTCAACGTAATTAGACTCGACTTAATTTACTTTTGATTATTAGTGTCTATCTGCTGACCTTAATCAATTCAACTGTGGCTAAAGAGTATTTTGGTACTTTAGAATTAATTAATAACTTCTCCAAATTTACGCATTTGTAGTTTTGTACTACGATAAACTAATTAGAGTTTGTCCATATATATTGTGTTGTTTTATACTTAAGACAAAATATAACATAATTTATATTTAGAATAATTAAACATTCAACTAATGTTGATAAGATTCAGTACTATAGCCAGACATAGAAGTGCACTAAGATTATTATTAACTAGAATCTAACACTATTTTGTTAAATATAATCCATGTTGTGAAAGTTATTACCATTTCAGTTAATCATAATTACTAAATATTTATTTATATAGTCGTATGATGAGGTAGTAAATTATAAACCACATTACATGCTAAAATTAATTATGCTGAATCTTATCTAATCGAGTATCTTGATTCTTGACAATAACTTTGTACATGGTACAAGCTTTAAGCCACACCGACCGGCCATACTAGATTAACGTGCATGGTAAAAAAAAATGATGTAAATAATATATATATATATAAAAGTACGAGTTCATCAAATAAAATATTGTGATCTTGATAAAGTATTTTTCATAATATACTTCTTGAATTATGTTGTATAATATCACTAACACAACAAACCTATTAAGAGAGCTTATAATTGGCTTTAAAAAAAAAGACAAAACACATAAACGGTTAAAAAGGTGAAATTCGACTAAAAATGTATGGTAAAAAATGGAAAAATAGAGGAACAACGAGTTAAACAAAAATGGTGCAATTGATATAACAACGAGGTAGACCGACAAAAAAAAGATAAATCCGGTAAAAAAATAAATAATATCAGCTAAATTTGGGATAACAACAAAAGTAATCAAATCGGTAAAAGAACAAGAACAAATAATTAGTTAAAATCTTGGATCAAATCGGAAATAATTGATGAATAAATTAACAAATGGGATAAAATCAACTAAAATTGGATTAGGAGAAAATAGGTGAATTTATTAAAAAAATGGGATAAAATTGACTAAGATTGGGTTAAACCAGAGAGAATGAGTTAATTGATTATCAAATGAGATAAACCACAAAAAATGGGTGAAATTGGTGAAAGAATGGGTTAAAATAACAAAAAAAAATGTGGTAAACTCAGGGAAAAATCAGGTGAAATAGATATTTCTTCGGAAAGTTTTATGGTAAAATCAATGGAAAAATGAGTTAAACACAATTTTATTTACCAAAAGAAAATAAGTGAATTGATTAATAAATTGGATAAACCTCGAAAGAGGATGAACTAGATGAATGAATGAGTTAAAATAAAAATTAAAAAAAGTAAGTTGAATGTAAAAGCGGATGAAATCAGTGAAAAACATGTTAAAATAACAAAAAAAATAGTAAATTAAATGTAAAAGCGGGTGAAATAAGTGAAAAAACATATTTACTCGACAAAATTGAGAAAAATGATAAGATGTTACGTACGTTGTTCAACTAACGTAACTAATTAGTTAATTACGTGCAACTCACGTGCACATATATATATCCTTGTCAAATTTCTCCTAATAGAAGAAGGTTGCAAAATGTTCAATCCTTGTATCATTGGTCACCTATAGACATTTTCACACTCATCAATTTAACTAGATATCTAAAAATAAAACACAAAACAATGTACCCACACAACATCTTCACAAATCAATAAGTGTGGCTGCGTACAAATTTTCAAGTAGTCAAAATCTAGGACTCCTCAATATTCCTAAACCTTCAGGGAATGATCACAAGTACCAAGGATTTTTGTCTCATATCACCAATTTCTCTAAGTAAATACAAATCAAGAAAATTAAATTGTATCTTTAACCCCGGCCCAAAATCACTTAAGTCTGAATCTCATAGGATTTGGGTTTTATCATATCCAATTAACTTCCAAATACAAGGAATATTACATGGAATTGAATATAACAAGAAGAATGTTTCAACATTAAATTAGTATTATTTTGTAGTATATAGTTCAATGAACTAAAACTGTCATGCTACAAATATATTACTATTAATTAAATAGTGTATTTATTTATGGAAATTGGTGAGAGAGTATATTAAGGAATGGGATGTCTGGTCCGTACTGCTAAAATCTTTGTCGGGGGGCTTCTTGTCTTTTCTTTATATTCCTTCATCAATTTTTTTATGGTTCCACCTTTCTTGTCCTCATTTGATTCCATAACCAAGAAAACTTAAACCTATCCCATTTGTCCTCATTCATTTCTCATATTCCCTACGCTTTTAATATAAGTAACTTTTAATTAATATATTGGCAGTAACAACACCTACCTTGTTATGTTATATGGTAAACCAATTAAGGAAAAAATATAGTACTATAATTCATAGTAATACTATTGGCCTGAAACTATTGGATTACATTGGGTTATTACGTAATTGATTTGAGCCTAATTAAAATTAAAATTGAAATTAAGTCCATTTTAAAGAGAAGAATAAAGTCTTCATCCCACATGGTGAGAATTGAAGAGGTTTAGCTATTAATAAAGCTAAAATTTGGTGTAGGGATTGGATCTATTGGGAGTATCAAGTTCTATAAGGGAAGATGACCTGGTGACTATGAATATTTT
Source organism: Penstemon eatonii (assembly GCA_038501285.1). NCBI lineage: Eukaryota > Viridiplantae > Streptophyta > Magnoliopsida > Lamiales > Plantaginaceae > Penstemon > Penstemon eatonii. Next base: position 75,733,413 of record CM076710.1, read on the forward strand.
GTTCGACTGGCCGTCTCGAGCTCAACTTCTTGTTTGAGTTTTAAAATAAATTATTTTTTTGGAGAATTTTTTTATTAAATCTAATAGCCTAATAATAAATTTACAACAGTAGGATTCGAAACAATTGGAAAGGGTCCGTGTGTCGATCCATTTGCCCAAACCAGTGCGTGTTCGTTTGTTTCAATTTTTGAATCGAACGAGTGGCACCTGTTCAGTTCAGACTAAATCAGTTATACTAATTAAACCCGAACATATATATATGTCCCTCCAGAAAAATAATTTTGTTACTATAAATAGGAGTAGAATTATTTTTTCTCATTAATTTGGGGAAGGATGAAATATTGATTAATAGAAGATTGCTCTGGAATTAGTAAAATTCTATGTTGTGTCTATATCAATATTTATAATTTTAGTCCTAAATAAATTTTTGTATTGATCAATTGTAACTTCACAAGTAGGACAAGCTTTTTTGCAAGTGTTTATAATTTTTGGGTATTGTAAATGTGTACATCAGCTTGTGAATTGCAATGAAGTTTGATCAAATTATAATTTTTTTATTAATAATAATAAAAAAATAATAATCTCACTTGTCAGAAATTATAAGAGCCCTTCCTATAATTAGCGGATGTTACTTCTTTTCTTATTAGAAAAAGCGGATGTTACTTCAACTGAAAAGTGAGTGAGATGTCGTATTCATGAATTAAAGTTTTGTTTTCGATATATGTTTCGATCAACTGAATTTTTGAATCTTATTAAAAAAATTATGAAATTTTTTACTCAATGAAGAAAACTAGAAAGTTTCAAGGCATTAGTGAAAATACACCTTATTTCGTTTCCATTGATCGATTCAAAAACAAAAATTTTCAACTGAAAATATGAAAATTTTGATCCATGGTCAAATTTGCCACGTGCCTGAAAATAAAAGATTACAATAACACCCCCAAGATTTTGACAAATTACCAAAAATCCTTTTAGGTATAAAAAATTACACTAACACCCCATCAATTTTATCTAACCGTATAAATCTTACATTTAACAATTGATGTTGCTTTTTGTTTGTTTGTTTGTTTATTACATGCATGTTGCAAATGATGTCAAGTCCAAGACACATGAGCTTCATATGGAAGAGTTTCGATGAAGTTTGAGCGAAACTTAGATGAAATACAAGTTATCCCTTGATACCACCTATATTTTCTTTAAAAAAAGTCATTTTTTTATGTATTTTATAAAAGATATTGATTTGACACACATTATTTATTTCTTTTTCTTCTAAGCATCTACATCAAATTCAATCCAAATGATGTTTCAATATTTTGATACCACAAATCAAACATTTAAACTCAATTCATTGAGGTTTTAAAAATTTCACTGAAACCATTTTTTTAAAACCAAAATCAAGCGAAATCGAGTCAAACCTCTTTCTTTTAGGGCCTTGTAGTCTAGCCAGGTCCGACAAACGAGAAGATAAGGCCCTACCCGAATCCAGATCTAATGGTCCCCAAAAGAATAAAGACACAATCCTGGTTCCTTGGTTAGGACTTAGTCGGCGGGACCGAAATGCTAAGATGATTTTCTTCCCTTCTTGTTTTTTGCATTTCTTTTGAGAATTTTATTTATACTTATATCTAATGCTAATTTAAATTTAAATTTATTACCTACTAAATTCAAACCCGCTAACCATTGATCAAAATTTTCACCGTTTTCGTGTTTAAATTAATAGAAACAAAAATATTATCAATAATTTTCGAATTTTTTTTAATATTTAGCAGATCGAAACATACACTCAAAACCAAATTTTGATTTGTGCCGCAAACCAGTTACTTTTATACTTTATCCCAAATTAGTTAGTTAAGGATTTTTTTGTTATTTGACATTAAACTCTATTTTTCAAAAATACCTCGAACTTCAATAACCGTGTTAGTTTATATAATTTTCTTTTGTACTCTAAAAATAACAAACTTAATTTAGCATGTATGAAAATAATTTATAGACTAACAACCTATAATACTACACACAAATTATAAATTATTGTATTAAACATGAGATATTAATTAATTTTTAAGTTTTAAATTTCATGAATATTGAACAAGCTCAAATATATTAAACTAACGAAAGAGCATTTTCATTGAAAATTAAAATTATTTTATTAATAATATACTTATTGGGGGTTATATTAGTACACACTACACAGTTTTGCAACAAATCTTATGGTTATTTACAACTCAGTCCACGTACTATACAAAACATTACGAAGACGAGTATATAAGCTCAAGGTATACTTTTTTAAATTAAAAATGATGACTCGTCAATTTCTGTCAAGGTTTAATGTTGTAAAGGTAAAATTGTAAGGTTACATAAAACGGAGGGGCGTTCTTGTAGTATTTTATACCCGGGGATTTGGGAAAACCTTAGGAGGTGTTGTTGTAATTTACCCTATATATTTTTAATTTCTTAGGCCACTTTTCTCTAAGAATTTGCAAATACATTTAACTTTTTGAATGTGAAGTTGATAGTTCTGCTTATTATAATTTAAATTGAATTTTAAAACTTGAAACGGAAGTCAAGTTCAAGGTTAGAAGTTGTTAAAAGTATAAGGTAAACACTATTAATGGTTCTTTTTATCATTAATTTTTTTAAGAGTAGTCTCTTTTGTGTTTTTTTTTTCACGTTAGTCCTCACTATGAATTATGTATTTCACTTTAATCATTTTCAAGTGGGCCAAAGTGAATTAAATTAAATTTCAAATAATTTTATGAGGAACTAAATTGATACAAATAATTTTATGAGGGACTAAAGTGTAATACTATAAGTAAAAGACCCCTTGTAAATGGCCAAAGTAAAAACGGGGACTAATGTAAAAAAACACAAAATTAATTACTCTGTAAAAAGTTAACGAGAAGGAGGACCATCAGTGAAGTTCATCATATTAAAATTTAATTCAAAAAATAAAAAATAAAATAAAATAAAAGAAAATTTGTTAAAAAGTCCACCCTCTCCTCAAAAAAAAAAAAAAAAAAAAAAAAAAAAAAGGGTTAATAAATGACAAGGTTAAACCTATATTTATTTTTTTATTTTTTTAGTTGTTATTGTTGTTTGAGGGCTTTAACCAAAACCCATATCTTCGTTCGAGTGTCACTTAAACTGTCCCCAAATTGAAGATGAAGCTGAAGCAGCTAGAGGGTCTTCTAGGGTCTCTCCAACAATTCGAAAACCCAAAGGTATTTAATCTGTCCTCGAATCCATACCTTTATATAAATATTTCGTGATTATAATGATTATTATATATTGAAGAATCATTTGATAATGCAAACAGATCGAATTAGAACAATACCCAACTGGAGCCCATATTGCTTCTCGGTTGCTATATATCGTAAATTTTCTATACCCTCTTTCTTTTTCGAATACTTTCTTGGATACCCTTCTCCTCATAAGCTAATTTTTTTTATGTACTTACTGGAATAATATATACGTATATGTTATCATTTGTATTCGTGGACATAAATTTAGGCAGAAAATTCTTATGGGGATGTGAGTGGCAAAGTGGTGGCTGATTTTGGTTGTGGATGTGGTACATTAGGAATTGCTGCTGCTCTATTGGGTGCAGAGTAAGTAAAACAGTTTCTCTTCACTCTGCTTTGTTTATTCATCTTGTTTAATCCGATCGAATTCGTTAAATATTATTTTGTATTGGGGTTGTTTTGTTTGAGCAGGCATGTTATTGGGCTTGATGTTGATGCCGAGTCGATTGAAATTGCGACCTCGAACGCGGAGGAGCTTGAGGTATTTAATTTCTTTATATTCTGGTGGTAGTATGGGTTATACTGTTAATGCTATTGATTTTTGTTTCTTACTTTGTGAAGATAAGACAACTAGAATGAATTCATTTGGGTGGATAATACTTCTGACATGGATCAAAATTTCCATTTGTTTTCAGCGGAAACGTCAATTTTTGTTTAATTTTTTGGGGTCAGTTGAAAGGAATATATAGATTAGTTTATACTTCAATATGTTTCTTTAATTTTCAGTTTTTTCAAATGTTACCAGAAAACTTCTAAAAAATGACTGAAATATACCAAGAAACCAAAATTTAATACAATCTTCTGATTGTCCTTGTATTTTAGTTTAATATTTCTTTGAAAAGGTATTACTTAGTAATCAACATTTATAGTACCTTGGTGTTGTAATGAATAAGAAATTAAGTTTAATATGATTTGTTTTTCTGTTCCTGATCTATTGCACTTGCAGATAGACGTGGATTTCGTTCAATGTGATATAAGGCAATTAAGATGGCAAGGTAAAATACAAAACGTTTTAATTATTATCTTGTTGAAATTTGATTCAATTGAATGCATTGGGGATATTGAATGATTTTCTTAAGTTACTAAATGGCAAATATTGTCGCAGTTCCATTAGAAATAATAATAATAATAATAGCCCTTCGGTCTCAGTTGTAATTGTATACCTGGATGAGATATGTTTAAAAATGTTAACCATGCTCGACTCTTGCATAGACCGCATTGTTGATACTGTTGTAATGAATCCTCCATTTGGAACGAGGAAGAAAGGAGCTGACATGGAGTTTCTATCTTTAGCTTTGAAGGTACTAATTGAGAAGTACATACATCATTTTTACGATTCCTCAGTCTGCTATTTTTGTTCTTGATGCGGAAATTATAAATATGCAGGTTGCTTCTCAAGCAGTGTATTCCTTGCACAAGACCACAACAAGAGATGTAAGTCAGCATTTCTTTTCGAGATTTGACTAACTCAAATTATAAAGATTGAGGCCTGCAATTCCTTCTGAAATTTAGTTTCAATCAGTTGACTAGTATTCGGTTAACGAAGTTTTTCTTAACTTACCTTGATTAATTGGTGACGTCAGCATGTGAAACGAACAGCTTTGCGAGAATATAATGCTAGCAGTGCTGAGGTTCTATGCGAGGTACATCATCTTGACTTAAATCTTTTCTCTATTTACTTCTAATTTTCCTGTTGCTGTACAAAGCCCAATCATAGTTTCTTATAAAACCTCCTCCTACAAAATGAATCAAATGATTGTTTATCTTTACATAGTATTATGGATTGACTGTGCCAAAAGTGCTAGGATATGAAATTTCCATGACGAAGAATTATCTCTTATTTGTAGCTTCGATTTGATGTACCACAAATGTACAAATTTCACAAGAAAAAGGAAGTTGATGTGGCTGTGGACCTGTGGCGGTTTGTTCCAAAAACACATTGAGGAAAGCGTTTTAGAGCATTGCTGTTGTACTTATATTAGGCACTGTTTTTGCAGCCTCACAAATATATTTAATTGCTAAATTATTGGTTGGTTGCTCTTGTACTAGCATAATTATATTCCAGTCATTGGATGGTTTTTAACCAGGATTTGACCCAGAATCGAATCTGATTCAGAAAGATGTGAATCAAGATATCCATTAGATTTCATTTGATCTAATTAGAATATCAATATTCAAAGTATACTTTCTTTTCTGGTTTCCCACTAAACCAATAGCATGTTATGGTTCTTTTTTTCTACATGTAAATAGTACTACTATTGTGATTTTTTTTTTCTTTCATAAATATAAATAAATGAATGCTCATTTTTATGAATCTGAATAATAAAATTTAACCAGACTTCATATTAGATTTGAATATAACATTCGATAATTGAATCCAAATCTAAGCAGATCTAGTCCAATCAGACCCGTAGACAGCATTGGGTTTGGGTGTTTCTAGTCTTAGGATAAATATAGTGTGTATATTTTTCTTTCGTGTTATCCAATTGTGCTCCACATTCATCTTATAAACACATATACCCAATTACATTTCAACATTTGACTTAGGAACTCAACTTCTTCATACTATGTCATTGGATATGGAACCAAAAATTATATTGCAAACAAGGAAACTCTACAAAATTTGTTTTATTTTGACAAGACATTTCGCCTTAAATCTCTCAAATGTCATGACATCTAAAGCAACTTACAATCAAAAAACTGTATGTTGGAAAAAACAATATCGAGTAATACTCCAGTCTTTTACCTCTACCCTAGCCCCCAAACTAAAATGTAGACTTAGAATGGCCTTACTCGAACTATTCTCAAGCTTCGTTTTCCACGTTTGCGGTCTCACCAAGAGTAAACCGAACAAACCTCCTGACTTTAATGTTCTCTCCAAGACCAGCAACAGTTTGCTTTACCAAGTCTTTCACAAACAAACTATCATCCTTAATAAAAGGCTGTTCTAGAAGAGCAAGCTCTCCAAGCCTCTTTGCGATTCTCCCCTCAACAATCTTCTCTCTTATATTCTCAGGCTTCGACTTCAAATCTTCTCTCTGCATCTCCAATTGCTTCTCTCGGTTAACAATGCTTTCTGGGATATCTTCAATCGATACATACTGCACTTGCGGACAAGCCACAACTTGCATAGCTAGATCATCAACCAATTGTTTGAAGTTTTCATTTCTACCCACAAAGTCAGTTTCACAATTAACTTCAATTAGAACTCCAATACGAGAATCGTGGATATAGGACCCGATTCTGCCTTCAGCAGCAAGTCGACTGGATTTTTTGTCAGCGGCTGAAAGACCCTTCTTTCTGAGATACTCCTGTGCTTTCTCAAGGTCTCCTCCAGTTTCTGAAAGTGCTTTCTTGCAGTCCATCATTCCAGCTCCAGTTTCCTCTCTCAATTGTTTAACCAATGCTGCAGAAACTGTTGGTTTTGGAGGCCTACATTATGGAATTAAACATATCAACTCATGGCCAAAATAGAAGTCACATACATAATAGGAACATTAGAATAAAAAGAAGACAATAGGAAATGAACTCGTTAAATAGCAGCTATAGAGTAATGTAGAAATACTAAACAGGGTCATTAAGGCAAAATTTCTTTTTCAGCCCTCTAAAGTGGCTGCATTTAAAAAATGGCTCTTTATTGTGGTACCTAGACAATCCATGTTCTTTTTCGTGTCAGTCATTAATTTCAGTCCTTTTTTGGAAAATTTTAATTATCGCCGAAATCATCAATTTATGTCCTATCTGATAAGAAAATATTATTTTCGCCAAAAATATTATGCGTCGAGTGACACTTAGAAGTTGGGGATTTCAAATTCTGACCCCAAATTTTGCGAATTCAAGTCAAGTGATGGTCTATAATTTCAATTTTTGATGAAAAACGGTTAAAGTTCCCCTAGAAATCGAAGATACCTATTTTTTCTTTATAAAGAAATAAACAAGTCAAATTCATAATCACATTTGGCTCAAATTTTCTCTATACATCCAAAATTGTCATCCTCTTCTACGGAATGTATTATCCTCACTCAATTCAAATTCCACCATCTAATGAAACTAATATATGTATTGCTAAATTATATAGTATATTAGTTTATAAATAAAAATAGGTATCGTCGATTTTTGGGGGAACTTTAACCGTTTTTCATAAAAAAGTGAAGTTATAGACCCATCATGTGACTAGGACTAGCAAAATTTAGAGTCAGAATATGAAATTCTCAATTTTTAAGTGTAACTCAACATATGATATTTTTGCGAAAATTAAATTTTCAGGTAAAATAGGACATCAATTGATGATTTTCACCAAAAGAATAAATTTTTCGGTCAAACAAGATATAAATTGATGATTTCCGACGATAATTAAGGATTGAAATTGATGACCGTGACACAATAAATGACACGTTTTGTCAAGGTACCACAATAAAAGGCCAATTTTTTAACACATCCACTTTAGAGGGCCAAAAATAAAATTTCGCCCGCTCAGACCCCCAAGATAAACCCTAATTACCAAAAAAACCCTATTTCTTCGGAAATTACAAAGACACCCCCTTGCAGGGAAGGTTCTTGTAATTTCCGAAACAACAAAGGCATCGAGTGTAATTAGTGTTTACTTGAGGGGTAGCGAACGTAAATTAACCTATAAATTATGCCACGATGAATAAGTTAATATAATTTTTGGACTTGTTCATTAACAGTGTCTAAGTGTCTAAAATCGAAAGCATACATTAGTGGCAAATCAATAAAATGAGGGAACCTTCACCATATATTTGTTGTTGGTCTATATTATGATAATCATAAGGTTGGGACTGTGATAGTGCCTAAAAGTTACATGTAATCACTTGTATATGGGTCGGTTTGTTTTTCTCTTTTTCAACACTACCAACTATGAGACAAATGTTCATAGGTTGGTACCTAACAATTTCTTTATTGATAGATTTATCTCAAAAGTAATCGACGAGCAAACAAATCGTGTACTTACTTCTCTACGGTTTCAGTAGCAGCAGGCTCTGGTTCTACCGATGTCGGAGTTGGTTTAGCCGCAGTTTGAGCAGCAACCTCTGCAGCAAAATCTTGGCTTTTCTTTTCCAAACCTTCTCCTAGGTTGTATCTGACAAATCTCTTGACTTTTATGTTCTCCCCAATAGTTGAAATGGTTTGTTTAACCCAGTCTTTAACCACTACCTTATCATCCTTAATAAACGGCTGCTCCAATAAGGCAAGATCCTCCAGCCTCTTCCTTATACGCCCTTCAACAATCTTGGATCTAATCTGCTCTGGCTTTGACAATAGATCTTCTTTCTGCATTTCCAACTCTTTTTCCTTATCAACGTATTCTTTTGGAACATCTTCAGTAGTAAGGTATTGAATTTGAGGGCATGCAGCCACTTGCATGGCTAAGTCCTCGACTAATTCTTTGAAAATGTCACCTCGAGCAACAAAATCTGTCTCGCAATTGACCTCTACTAGGACACCGATTCTGCTATCATGGATGTATGAACCAACTCTTCCTTCGGCTGTGGCCCTACTGGCTTTCTTATCTGCACTTGCTAAGCCTTTCTTTCGGAGGTATTCTTGAGCTTTAACAATGTCTCCTCCGGTTTCTGATAGAGCTTTCTTGCAATCCATCATTCCTGCTCCTGTTTCATCACGTAATTGCTTCACGAGAGCTGGTGCTATAGCAGCTGCAATCAAGCAATACTTAATCTTAGTACGGCAGGAATTTTTTAGAAGGGACTGGCATTTCTAGTCACACAAGACTGGATCTTTAGTCCAATATTTTATAAAATTGCACTTTTGGTCCCAATGAATTTAAAAATATTTTGCTCTGTTGGTCCTTTGGCCTCCTTTCCATCCAATTTGAGATCAAAACTGCAAAACTGAAACTGTCCTACGGGACCAAAAGTGCAAAAAGATACTGTCATATGGAACCAAAAGCACAAAAATGGTTGAAAAGGGGGCAACAAGACCAAAAGTGCAAATATTTAAAAAACTGGGGATCAATAGTGATAAGCGCGGGACTAAAAGTGCTGATGATCTAATACTGTTGAACTAACAAAGCAATTTGGCGTAAACATTGGTTTCAGTAAAAAATAAACATGCGTGCGTTTTTTATTTCCTTCATTTTTAATACTATGAACACAAATAAAAAGAATGGTTCAAGGAAAGACAATTCAATATTAGATAAACTTTTCCTTTTTGACATTTTGATTTGAAAAAAAATTCCTCAGCAATGTTTCAAATGATTTCACTTTAGTTTCATTTGATATCAAAATTTCAGCTAGTTCCTGTTCTTTTGTCAATGATACTTCCACCTCCCATAGTTTTGCCTAGAAAGTCATAACCTGTTCAACCAGATCTAGCGTAGTACATATGCACTTTCATCAATTTATCCACACTAAAGTCATTATGACCAGGATCCAATGGGATTTCTTATCTTAGGAAATAGAAATATTGATGAGGCTGTTTGGCGGACTTGGTGTATTGCTTTACATTTACATGTTAAAAGAAATTTCAGTTCAAATTTACACACAATATCTATTGAATCACAATGATATTAATGGTATGCATGAAATAAGGAGATAATACCTTTGGTTGAGGTTTCTTTTGAAGAAGCATCAGTAATTTGTTCAGCTGGAGTTGATACATTTTCCTTTGGCTGAGAGTCAGCAGAAGTTTGTGTTTCAACTTCATTCACGGCTATACCATTTCCCGGATTATCACTAACCTGAGTTTCTGCATAAAAATGATGATTATATTTTGTCAGAGATAAAACTTTTAGTTCATTTTGATAATTTTCAAATAAACATTCTGTCGGACACTAAGAATATCATCATTTTTACCAACAGGTGATTGGTCTAGTGGAAGGGACTAGTCACTACAAAGTAGCAAACCTAAGTTCGAATCCCTGTTAGGAGAGGTCCCCACTTAATGTGCCCGACGCGCCTCGAAAGGGATTAAACCCTTGGTAAACCAAAAAAAAAGAATATCATCATTTTTTCATTGTTTGAATCACGTGAATCATAATCCGTGGTTTTGTTCACGTATTTGAAGTGTCGCAGATTTTTGTTATGAGAAAGGGAAATTTATTCCACCAAGTTGAAAGTACAAGAGGCGGGATATGGCCCAACCTCTATACAAGAAATAAATGAGAAACAGAACTCGCTAACGATCACTAGAGTCATAGGCTACGCTAAAAGAGAAACCGAACAAGGGGTTAATCTGTCAAAATAACAAATGTTGCAGGTGATATTGAATCTGTCACAAGCAAGGATCGATTTGGGGTTTCTTTGAATAGAAATACCTGGAGCAAGGGGTTTAATCACAAACCTGTGGATGTGGTCTCAAGATCCAAAGAATCAATTTTCGCATTTGAGCTTTCAATACTGCCATTTTCATCAGGGTTAGGTGCATCAGTTTCTTCTTCACCTTGTGTGGCCACAGGGTCAGTGCTATCTGCTTTTTCACTTTGATCTTCATCTTTTGCTATTACATCTTCAACTGTCTTCTCCTTAACCTCTTCAGCAACTGTCTCCTGTGAAAGCCTGCCATTTTCATCAGGGTTAGGTGCATCAGTTTCTTCTTCACCTTGGGTGGCCACAGGGTCAGTGCTATCCGCTTTTTCACTTTGATCTTCATCTTTTGCTATTACATCTTCAACTGTCTTCTCCTTAACCTCTTCAGCAACTGTCTCCTCTGTAGCTTCTACCACTATCTCTGACGAAATATCAGCTTCTTCAATTGGAGAAGGCTCATCATCGCTCGGTATAACAGTGCTGGCCTCTACTTCTTTACTACTGTCAATCTCAACATCATTACTTTGAGAATTCTCGGGAAGTGTGACTACATCCTCTTCCTTATCTGGAATTTCAGACGAAGTCTCATCTATCACAGTGACCTCTCCAACAGTATCCTTTGCATCTTCCTCGACTTTTTCAACAAGTTGATTCTCATTTTCCCTTTCATCCAAAAAGGCAGATATGTCTTTATTACTACGGAAAGCTAGCACGAAGGGGTTTGTTGCAGTATGTAACACACCCTGGGTAAGCTTAGCATCCAACTCCCCACCAGCTTCTTCCTTTTTCATTGTTAACGTTACCTGTCCTCTAGTGATTCTCAGTACCCGGACATTAACTTCTTGACCAATTTCCATTGAAGAACCGCCCATCATATTTACAAACCCCTCATCAGCTTCTTCTGACGTAGGCAAGAATCCTTCCTCGCCTTCAGGAAGCGAAATAAAAGCACCAGCTCTAATTATACTTTTGACAGTTCCTGCAAGATCTTGCCCCTTAACAAACTTTGAGTTTTTTGTATCCTCTTTCTTCTGATTATAATTTTGACCTGTTTTTCGGGGAGGTCTAGATTTCTCACCACCACTTGGAGCTTCATTCAGGCGCATGGTTAAAGATATACGCCCTGTCTCCATGTTTGCTTCTACTAATTTTACGGTCACTTCTTGTCCAATAGTAACTACGCTAGACACATCCTTAACAAAGCTATCACTCAACTGAGAAACATGAACAAGCCCATCCGTAAAAGCTCCAAAATCAACAAAAGCACCAAATGGCTGGATGGACCTGACTTTTCCAGTAAAAGTTGCTCCAGGAATAAGTTCTTCATTCTTCACAGGAGGAAAGTCACTTTTTCTAACAGATCTTGGAGGTTTAGTTCGATTTGTATTGACATCAGTTTTGGGAGCCGATGCTTCAGTAGTTTCTGCAGCATCTGTCACAGTAACTGAAGCTTCAGCTTCTGCTTCCTCCACAGCAACATCAGTCCCAGTGGCAGATGTTATATGAGTTCTTAGCTTGGGTTTTAAGCTGCATCCTATCCGGAACTGGGGAAACAATCGAACAGATGTTGATAAGGGTAATATATATTTTTGGGCTGGTAATGGTAGTTTGTTAAGCTTTTTTGGGAAGCTGCATCTTGATAAAATGTTGCTCTTCTTTGATATGAGAGCAACTTCTGGGGTAAATGAAATATTATTGATCGAACTCGGGATTGCAGGAGCCATGTTGAGGAGTAGATAACAAAATCACCAACTACGATACTTCACACATCAATTTGACTGCCTGAGGAAAGTATGATAAAGAACATTAATGCCCAATTCATTTGACAAAATAGGGGAAATGCAAGATACTCCCGTGTGTTATCTGAAACCTGCAAGAAACTACCCTATGAAATGTTTCTTGCACAAAATCCCCGGTACTATTTAAAATTCAGCACAAAATCCCCATTTGTTCAACATAGGTTGTTTTGGGTCTGCAAATTTCAAGAATTAGTTCACGTGAAGTTGTAAGGACAAACATGAAGTATTTAGAAAATGATTTATTGAAATATGCTGATCCGAAACGTCTTATTTGTACAGATGGGGGGTTTCGGTGCTGTATTTTTAATAGTACAAGGGAATTCTACGCAATAAACATTAGGGTAGTTTCCTATAGGTTTCACATAACACGGGGAGTATCTTGCATTTATCCAGACAAAATGACTTAGATGATAATCAAACTTTTAAACCAACAAACAGCTTAAATCAAGCACGAATAATAAGTTTAACTGCATAATATATATATATCAGTTACACTGGTGCAAAATCCCTAAAGAACCATTATAAGTGATGAGGTGCTTATTCTGATGAATATTGCTGTATCTAAAGTATTTGTGTTTTGGTTTCAACAAAATTCCATTGATTAACAGCAGAAAGCATACTCAATACCAATTTAAGCATATGTATATCCGAATTCCAGCCACTTGACACAATTTATTACAACCACCACAGTCCAGAAATAAAAAGAACCAAAATATACAGAATATTTAAAAGAACCCACTATCAATAACATGTAAGAAGATAATATTGAAATGAACCCATGAGCAGTACCTCAATTGAAGCTGAAAAATCAAACCTTGAGGTTAACAAATAAATGTATCAAAACGTTAATTATGATAATTTAGTTAAAGAGAAAGGTTTTTCACTTCCTCATCAGTATATTTTGCCTCCAGTTTTGATTGATATGGGTTATGAAGAAATATAGAGAGGGAAATGAAAGGTGAGGGTTTAAATCCTTATCTCATGTTATCAATATCATCCATCGCTTCTCTTATAAAATAAATAAATAAATACAGTTATTACAGCGGTGCGGCGGAATCTTTTTTTTTTTTCTTTTAATTTTTGTGGCAAGCAAGTTAAGTGGTTAATATATCTTTTTTTCTTTTTCCATTTGCAAATTGCAATTATTTGGAAATTATTTGACCTAATTTGATATGTAACATAATCAAATTTATAGTTAGTATTTATAAATTACGATTCAGATTGGTGCTTACAAAAAAACGTATATAAATTGGCATACACGTAAATTTTGGGCATTGATTGGATTTGGCCTTTTGGGTACATCACTAACCAATACTAATATGCCATATTATAAAAATTTAGACAATTAAAATATTTGAAGGCCCACTAGCTTGGGCCTTGGCCTGTCAAAAGGTGGACTTTTACCCAGCCCTGACCCGATACTTCTGAGCGTGTAATGGGCGGGTATTAGGGTGGGGCCATTTCAGTCTTCCTCTCGTGTCCATTTTATTTAATCAAGAGACTTGTTTATCTTTCTTCAAATAGATCATAAGAGAGGTTCGATTTAATTAATTCTAATTTATTACATGATTAATTGTTCTTCTAATTGAAGTTTAGCTCGGTGCAATAACTTTTACAATATCATTTCAACACATTTTCTTTTACCAAATTTATTGTTATGTCCTAAAAGGTTGGATTTTTTCTTAGTACCGATTGTACTAAGAAAATAGTTTTGCAATCTCAAAAATAAATTAATCGCCATTATGGTAATTAAAGATTTTAACCATTATACTCCATTTGTCTTACGTTATTTGTTGTTTTACATGTTTCTACACATATTAAGGTATCTAATAAATAGTATTAATTTAAGGAAATAAATAAATTTATTTACCTAAAATATCTTTGTTATTTATTTAACTCAATATTAATTATTTACACGTTATTCAAGTTTTACACTCTTTCTCTTAAGGGCAAAATGAAAAAATTGTAATTAATGTTGTATTGAAATCCTAAAGCGATAAATAATTTGAGACAAAAAAATTTCTCTAAAATGATAATTAATTTGAAACAGAGGAAATATATAGTATGCAAAATCAATGATTATACGTATGATATGCCCAAAGAACCAGTGCAAAATAGAAAATGCGTTGGTGTCCATGTACACGGAGTTGATAGAGTATGTCAAGGTAAAATTGATACCCCTATAAATTTTGCCGATGGTTCTTGTCGGTTAGGCGTCGCGACTAGATCAAATTCGGGAGAGTGTTCATGTATTGATTGGTCATCTCATTGCCTTCAACAATCGTTCATGTATTGATTGGTCATCTCATTGCCTTCAACAATCGATTTGAGATAAAGCTAAAGCGACTTTAATGGCCGATCGAATTTACCTTTGCTCAACGTTGGAACAAAGTTGTATTGGAAGGAGATTTTGGTGTTGTTATAGCAAATCTGTGTTTTTTAGTCCTTTTAAGTGACATATAATGAGGAATAGAAATTGCGTGACACACGAGGTGGCTAAACTATTGAATAATTAAGAAATCTTATGCTTTGAATGAATTAATTGTAATGATTCAAGATATTGTATTTTCTAAGACAATTCATATATGAATGCCATTTTTACTGGATATAAAATAAAATATTACTGTCTTATATAAGATATAGAATCTCTTACTAAATAACAAAATTTGGTGCCGGGCAGAATAGTGATTATTCTGCAGGCGAGTTTTCATCATAAATCTATAAATTGAAAATGAAAATGCATAAAAATGAACCCAAAATGGTTAACAACCCGAGAGAAAAAAATCTCTTCAATTTTTTTAATATCAATAATCAACTATCTCCAAATTGTCCACAAGCCGAACATTTATAGCTAAAATAAAATAACAACTGAAAATAGATAAACTTCTAAAGGAAACAAGATAATTACTAAAACTTCAATGAAATTGAAATAACTAAAAGAAAAATATCTAATAGACTTCTTAGTAAACAAAATAACTTAAATTAGTAGATTAATCTACAAGATTTGATCTTCGATAGTCTCCTAATATACTCCTACATCAAAATTAAAGTAAGATGATTTTCCTTCTGTATTCCCCAAAAAAAAAAAAATTGATTTTCTTTTTGTGCTGCGTGCATTACATAACATTTTGCAAAAATATAGTATCTGATTACATAGATTTCCAACAATATCATCTAGCTGCCACAAGAGCTTGAACAACATATATACTTAAAATAATTAAATATTTTGCCCATCCGTCGCATTCTGAAAAAGTAAATTAACAAGAACTCGGAAACTTCCTCAAACATTTTCTACTCCAGAACTTCTACGTACAACTTGCCACATGATCAAATTTAAAAGAATTTTTTTAACAATCCAAACATATATAGTACTTAATTTGACTTGTTTTATTTACCAATACAACTTTTGAGACAATCGTAAATTGCATTTAATGTGAAATTATATTCAATCCACATTTTTTCGAAAAGGAAAGGAAAATTTGTCTCTATTACAAAGTATTTTCTAGTTTATAACAAATCTACACGATTTTTTTGCAAGTTTAATCTTAATTATTTAAGTACAATTGAAAACCATGTTGGTCAAACATTCATATGAGCCTTTTTTTTTTCTTTCTAATTCCTCTTGAACAATTGATCAATCGATATCTTTAAATCATATTATAGATGCTATATTAATTATCTTTCCATATAATAATCATCCGAACTTCACTATATTATTTGTACATATAATTTCCATATAGATATATAGTAGATTATAAGTGGATCGAGTTGTCAATCAAGTTCAACAATATAATTCAAAACCCATATCCAAGATAGATCTTCAAGGCAATTGGCGCGCATGACGTTGTTGATGTTGTCGGGTTTTTTTTCTTTCCTTTTTATCTCCTTTCTTTCTTTGAAATAGGAGCTAGACAATGGGAAAACAAATAAACTTGCTCACTTCTTAGTCCAAGTGGGAACCCATTTTAGGTTTTTTTGGCAAGTTATTCCATGATATGTCTAATGGACAATTTCCTTTCATATGAACTGAAAATAGGCATATTATCCACCTTGTGAAGTATAACAATAATGGAGATTAGAACTGTCAATCGAGCACTGCGAGCCGAGTTATAAATGACTCAAACTCAAATGTTGTCAGACTTCATAACTATAAGCTCAAAATTGGCTCGGAAATTTTCTAATTTTTTTAGCTCAAGCTCGGCTCATGTATTTTTTCGAGTTTCGGGTTCATATCGGGCTTATACCGAGTTTGCTAATGCTAACAAATTTTACTCCACAAATTACACATTACTGAAATACATATGAATAAGCTACTATCACTCATCACTTGTAAAGAGGCAAAAATTCATTTTTGGCACCATAGAACTAGGCGTTTTTCAATTTTGGTACCATGGTGTCAATTTTGGTACCAATTCTGACTGTCGTTTTCAATTTTGTCACTTCCGTCAGTTGACCGTTAAGTCAACTGACGAAAGTACCAAAATTGAAAAGACTAGTCAATATTGGTGCCAAAATTGACACAATGGTAACAAAATTAAAAAAGGCTAGATTTATGGTGCCAAAAATGAATTATCATTCATAAAGGTTTAATGAACGATTAAAGGGAATCAACAAATAATCGCTTCTAACTCTTCAAAATGAGAAGAAGTAATGCATCTAAGCAACGTCTCCGTTATTGGAATAATAAGGAGAAGAAGAGAGAGAAGAAAATGAGAAGATGGCAACTTACAATTGAAAGAAGGATACAACTGAAAAGCGGAAGTTCAAATCAGAAGATAATTGTATATTCTTATTCTGCCAAATGATTTTCATCTTTGAGTGAAGACCAAACTGAAGATTTAGAAGACATTTTTAGTTGAATATTTTGTCATCATAAAAAAAAAGGAAAATTATTGGATGAAGTTGAGTCAATGTAATAAGGAATGGTTTTGATGATAATATGTGTAGCAAAAAAAAATATTATTATTATTGTGTACCCAAATATTTTTTATAGTATAATTTTTTTACTATTTTGTTATTATTATTCTTATTCTTATTATTATTAAAATGGGAATGACATAAATTGTTGATTGGAAGTAATTGGTGAGGGGAATTGGCAAAAAATCATTTTTGACACAATAGAATTAGGGATTTTTCAATTTTGCTACAATTGTGTCAATGTTGGCATCAATTCTGACTTACCTACGGAAGTGCCAAAATTGAAAACAACATTCAGAATTGGTACCAAAATTGACACCATGGTACCAAAATTGAAAAACGCTTAGTTCTATGGTACCAAGAATGAATTTTTGCCCTTGTAAAAACAACAAAAGTAAAAAACTAGGTATTTAGTATAATAATACATCGAGTGATGTCATATCCAGAAAACACTAGCTTCGTGAATGACATTAAAGTTCTGAAATTATTTAGAATCTTAAGTAAATAGAAAATGTCCTTTGATAAGTGATAAAATCATATTAGTTAAAAAAAAAATCAGCTGCCCAGTTTTATTTTATTTTGGTTTAAGAATATGATGATCAGCCCAGAATTTTGAATCTTCGTTTGCTCCATATGAACAATTATTAGAGTTTACAAGTCCTGAGGCTCCGATTTATTAGATTTTTTGTGTTAAATTTTCCTTTTATTTCCTTTGTGTTATGTGAGTTTACACTAAATTTTTCTAAAGTTATCTTGTTTCAAAATAAAATTAGTAATTAGTAATTAGTAATTATAAATTTATACAAATAATTATTATGTTTAACATAATTTTACATTTGGGCTTTATTCGGGTTGACCCTTATTAGTCTCAAACTCGGCTTATTGATCGGTTTAATAGAATGACTCAAACTCGATCTGACTCACAATTATTCAGGTTCGAGTCAATTTAGTTGAGTCAAACCATAGGGCTTCGGGTAGGCCCGACTCAATTGACAGTCCTAATGGGAGATGTTACACATGCGCTCTATAATGTGTCTGAGACTTAATTTTGATGCTAAAAATGATCAATTTAACCCTACATTGACAACATATTCCCTTCAATTTACACAATGTGATATGCATAATGAACAATTTACTCCACTAGGATATTGCCCATTGTGAACCTTGCCCACTTATAAAAATGTAGAAATCAAGAAGGTGACAATGCGCATCTTTTACCAAAAAAAAAAAAGGATATCCTCCATATTTATTTTTATGGGTGTAAACTGCCTTTTAAAAAAAACACATTGCTTAATTTGCTATTAACTCCATTTTAGGGTTATGGACTTCAAATTAAAAAAAAAAAAAAAAAGGATATCCTAAAGTTTTTGTAGCAACAATAGTATCTTTACATGTGGGTCTAGACTTCAATTGTAGTTCAATTTGTAATTTATTAGTGGTACAATAATTATTTTTTGATCCCCTCCAGGTTAGTTAGGAAGAGAATCTTTGCATGGATTCACATGAATATTTTATCTCCTTTTGTTACAACCCAAATGATTAAAAATCCTTAAGGCTATCATATTTACTTAATCATGCACACTAAAGGATATTCAGACTCTTGGCATTGAATTCCAATGATATAATTACACCAAAAAATCCTCTATACCAATTTTTAATAATTCAAATCGATCTTAAAGCAAATCAATTAATCCAAAAGATCTTTTTCATGTCATAGCATATTGGGTTTTGGCAAAGGTAGCTTATCACTTGATGGAATATATATATATATATATATATATATATATATATATATATATATATATATATATATATATATATATATATATATATATATATAGCACATTTTTTTAACTTATATAATAAAAATATAGCACATCTTTTAAAGATTTTAAATTTTTAAAAATTATTTTATAAGATTCGAATTTGGATCATTACTTTGGAAGTAATAGTTTATTCCACTATTGTACTTATCAAACTTTAATGTTGGTTGAGACTTGGGCATGAGTAGTATAATATGTACTTTATTAAGAAAATTATTAATACAAATTATACAAGAATCTCATCATATATTATTTTGATTTGATGTCTAATAATATGATTGACTTGGAAGTTGAAGTGCCTTGATTAAGCTACGCATACGTACATATTCCCATACTATACTATATATGTATAATTAAATATTTAAATTCTAGTTTAGACCTGTTTAAAATCAAGTTAATAATAGAACAAATACAATATTTATATTTAGCTAAATGATCAATTGATATCAATTATTAACAATGTGCATATACATATCAAGGAAATTCAAGCATATATATAGTACTATTATTCTTTTTGGTACGTAATTAAACAAGAGATATTCTGCGAAAATTCAACACCACCTGCAATTAGGACTAAGTTTATGTGCATAGAATTTTTTGTGGCTTGAATGAGTTCAATCAAATCGAATATAAACATATATGTTGTACTCCAATTCACTATGAACTTATTTTTTTTCTATTTATATATCTATTCTATTTATATATCTATATAGGCAACATTATCTAGAGACCGGGAATTAGTTTTCTAGGCGATCTTCAAAAAAATAAAAAAAATAAATAGTTTTCTAGTCGTACCCCAAAACCCGGCACTTTAACATGTGCCCAAAATCTATAATAGATATTCTCTCAAGCTATATGTGGAATTTAGTAGAGATAATTAATCCAAGGTAACAAACATAATCCCGTGTTTCCTTCTCCACCTTTGTTCTCTTTATAATTAAATTATTATCTGATTGCTTAGAATTAAAAGCAAAACCTCGGTCTTATAAAAAAAGTTAAGTTATAAATATCTTCATATTGTCATATTGTACTTTTATGCATATGCTTTTAATTTATAGTTTATTTATACCTTACTGATACATAGTACAATTATTAATTTCATATTCATTACTCTTATAATTTGAAGAAAAATCTTAATTAAAATGGCGTGCTGCAGAAGTTCCATCTAAAATTAAATAGAGAACATTTTGTTCTTAGTGTTTTTTACATGAAGATGATTTCAGTCGGATCGAACCCAAATTCATATGACAAGTGTAAGATGTGTGTTATCTGTTGTAGTCACCCCGATCATGATGTGTGCTGAGACTAAGGGTCTATTTGGATGTGTTTTGGCTCGGTTTTGCGGATCTCGGTTTAAAAAAAATTTGGTTTGGGTGGTTTCGATGAAACCTTTGAGACTTCATTTGGATGAGTTTTGGCTTTAGGGTTTTGTGGTTTGAATAAGTTGAAACCCCACTTGGATTGGGTTTAGATGTTGGGGTTTAGGGGAAAAAGTAGGTGATAGGTGTTAAATCAATGTCTTTTTTAGTGAAATTTGGGGGAAAAAGTAGGTGGTAGGTGTCAAATCAATGTTGTATAGGTTTGAAGAGTTTGAGTGTTAGTTTTTAAATAGGTTTTTGATGGTTTTATGGGTTTGGCGAAAACTCATTTGGATGGGTTTTGGCTCGGTCTCGCGAGGCCCGCGAGACCGAGCCAAAACCCATCCACACACACCCTAAATGTCTCACATGGATTGTAAATCAATAACAAGTTCACCTTATAAAGTTTAATTTGGACAATCATCAACTCTTGAGCTAGCTTTCGAGATGAGTTAGGCCCAAACTATGTAATGTGGACTTAGCCTCGGGTTCATGTGGACCACCTATTTCCTTAATGGGCTCCTCCTTGTTTGCATGATAAGATTATTTTTCACCCATACACTACGCCCATGTGACAAAGATTTAGGTTGTCATTATTCGTCTATTTAACAAACGTATGGGTTTTCATTATTCGTGTGTTGGGTTTTTACTCCCATGCCGCAAATCCACAAGGTTGGGCTTCACATTAGTGTCACGTGATGGACTTGTTGCACCACGCATTCAACCCACCCACACGTGAATGTGGATTATTGAGACTAAATGTCCCATATGAATTGGAAAATCAATAATAAGTTTACTTTATAAGGTATTGAGCAATTCTCAACTCTTCAGCTAACTTTTAAGATGACTTAGACCCAATCAATTTAATGTAAATTTAGTCCAATCCATATCGTAAAAATACGACTGTAACAAAACCAATTCGAAAATGCGACTTTAACAAAACCAATTTATCTTCCATCAACCAAACCAATTTGTCTTCCATCAACCAATATTTTATCTTTTTACCTGATCCATCTTCAGACAATCCAAATTCGGCTCAAGCCGTCAGTTGCATCCCTACAATAATGCAAGAGTAATTAGAATTTAAAAAAAAAAATATAAATGAAAACTTTTTATTAAGTATAGGGATTGTGAGATACAACCTAAATTCTTGGTATTGTATTTAATTTGGGCATGAATAACGTAGGTGATGTCAACATCACAATGTAGTTGCTCAATACATTCCACATGGGACTAAATGATAAACAATATGCAAATATAGCATCTTTCATTGATTTATTAAAGATCATAAAATCACGAGAGTTGTTAATGTTAATTTCTTATAGTTTTGTTATTCAGGGAAGACACTTTAAATAATCCGCAATAATGCTTTGCGTGTGATGAGCGATGACTACAATTTTTTACTACTATTTCAGAAATTAAGTAAAAACTAGAATAAATTAAACTTCAATTTGTTTATGTATCATTAGTAAAAGCTAAAATTGTTTGTCATTAATTAATTATATAGGAGGATAAATTACGAATACCCCTTAGTAAGGCCTAATTACAAAAAAAAAAAAAAATCTCACATATTGGGTATTACGAAAAGGTTTTTATCTTACAATTAACATCTTATTCCTGAAATGTTTCAATTTGCCTCTACGGGGTTATTTGTAATGTATTAATATCTTAATAAAAAATTATAGTTGCCCATATCTAAGTTTAAAATTAAAAATATTAAAATAATCTTATTAGTACATAGTATTAATAACTTATTTTTTTATAAAATAATTTTTTTTTCTAAATATAAGAAATTTATTTACACATTTAACTTTGTGGTACATAAGATTAAAATAAAAGTCAGCCAAGTGGTTAAAAATGAGGTTCCATGACCGGGAGGTCAGTTCCATGACCGGGAGCCATGAGTTCAACTTCCAGAAATGTGAGTATTTTTTTTTGTTATACTAGCCTTTCTCTAGTTTAATACTAGTAATTAGTTCACTTTGATATCATAGTAATAGTTTCGATTCGATATAATGTTTAATGTAACAATGTATTCACCATCTAAAAAAAAATCATTTAGTGCATGACAATTTTTTTTTTTTAAATCACTAGATTTCTACTTAGTGTGTGTTTGCAACCTCTACTCCAAACTGATTCTGAGTTTTTCTCTCCTCGAAAATCGTGATTAGGTGTTTGTAAAATTAACTTTTGCTTAAGTTTTTCTTAATATAAGCTGTGTAGACCACATAAGCTAGAAGCATGGCTTGAGCAACTTCTCCAGTTGGATGGCACATTTGTAATTAGTGAAAAGCTGATTTATAAAGTTTGAGACAAATTTGTCCTCATAAATTATTCAATATTCTGAAATAGCCCTGGCCAATTTATAACATAATAAAACGTCTTCTTTCTCATTTTTCTTTTTAGTGTACAACAATAACTTTTTAATTGTAATTAACAACTTTTCTTGTTAATCTTGGGGTTTTTTGCACTTTGCACCCCCGAAACATGGGAAATAGACACTTTGCACCCTCAAAACTTAGATTTAGCACTTTGCACCCTCGAAATATGAAAAATGCAGCACTTTGCACCCTCTTTTATTTTCAAGCAAAAATTCAAGGGCAAAATAGGTAATTCAATAGTATTGGCACTTTACACTCTCAAAACTTGAGAATTTCGCACTTTGTACCTCCAAAATAAAATTAGCACTTAACACCCTCTAATTAAGAACAAATCAGCAACTTCCACCCCCGAAATAAAATAAATGGGCATTTTGCACCCCAACACAAAATTAACACTTAATACCCTCAAATTTAAAAAACTCAAACCCCTCGTTTTTTTCGTCAAAGTTGACTATCGGAGTGAAAAAAATCTAAGGCAAGATAGGTAATTCATTTTTTTCCTTAAATTTTGCAAAATACAATTATAAATACTCGAATACTCATTTATCTCTTTATCTTTCTTTTCAACAATATAACCATAAATAACTAAATAAAGTACAAGTAAACTTCTCGAAGACCTATTGTCTACTTCAAAATATCAAAGACCCATAAATAATTACCTATTTTGCTTAAAATTTTTTTTCACCTTAATGGTCAACTTTGTCCGAAAAAACAAGGCGTTTGAGTTTTTTTTTTTAAATTTGAGGGTGTTAAGTGTTAATTTTGTGTTTTGGGGTGCAAAGTGTCCATTTATTGTGTTTTGGGGTGCAAGTTGTTGATTTGTTCTTAATTAGGGAGTGTGAAGTGCTAATTTTATTTTGGGGGTGCAAAGTGCCAAAGATTTATAATAGAATTACCTATTTTCCCCTTGAGTTTTTGCTTGAAAATAAAAGAGGGTGCAAAGTGCTGCATTTTTCATATTTCGATGGTGCAAAGTGCTAAATCTAAGTTTTGAGGGTGCAAAGTGCCTATTTCTCATGTTTCGAGGGTGCAAAGTGCAAAAAACCCTTAATCTTGAGGTGTGCTAGAAACACATAGCCCAATAATCAAAATAATAGTTTAATAACAGCTATATAATAATCTAGATATATTTTAAATATCGAATCTTCAATACATATAAGATTTTAAACTAAGGGAAAAGTTGTTATGTTAATGAGGGTAAATAAGACATTTCATAGAAAATCATAAAAATAAGTTGAACACATATCTTATGTCTCAAACACTACTCAAAGTGCTTTAAGTCTCATTTATAGTGACTTTGTAAATACTCCCAACTTATTTTTATAAGTGATTTCTTGAACTTAACTCACAATCTCCAGTTTTAGCTTTTTAAATAGAAATTGCAAACACACCCTTAATTCATTTGTTTGATATCGCTAGTGTTAAATCTATAAATTATTATTACATTCGAATCTATTCAACAATATATCAATAATAATATATCAATATTACATCAAGAATCAATCCAATAAAGTCAAATTATAAATAATGCGTACTAACAATACCACTAATAATAAAATTAGAGAAAAATTCCATACAAGAGGAATTGAATCCCTTCAACCTTATCACTAAGTTAACAAATACAATTAGACATGCAATTGATTGTTATGCTCACTTGACCTTTTTACTACTAATACTGCAATATTATTTTAAATCACATCATTAAAAAATTAATTCATGACACACTTTCAAGAATTATCCCTCCATCTAAGTTTATAAGAAAAATAAAATAAAGAGCGTATGGTTCAAAACATTTTTTAGTAATACATCGTTATATTAATTACTATATATATAAGAAAAATAAAATAAAGAGCGTATGATTTAATTTTTTTTAGTGAAATGGTAATACATCGTTACATTAATTACTATATTTAAAAAAATAAAAATAAAGAGCATATGGTTAATTTAAAACATTTTTTTTAGTGAAATGGTAATACATTGTTAAATTAATTACTATATCCAGTAAATTTATTTGACTATTAACAAAGTACAAAGGTAAATGAACTACCAAGATTATTCACAGTAGTGATATCCAAAATCAAAATCTTTAGGATCTCAACTAGATCATTTTTGTGCGTTTGGAATTATTTATTCACAATTACTCTTTGACACCCACAAAACAACTCATAAAATAATGTGGGACCCACAAATCATGCGTGGAACTTGGAACAGCTAGCTCGATTAGATTTGGTGCATGTGAACCCACTTTTTTTAATAATGTTAATTCTTTGAATTAATGCTGTTTATGTTCTGGGGAAAAAAAATAAGAACAAGAAGTAAAATATATATATGGGAGCTAATTAAGAAATATATCCTGTACAGATTACAGATTGCATGTCATTACTACATGGTGTATATATATATACATGTAGTATTCATAAATTTGTTCTGATCTATAATGTTTCAAAGCAAATCTTTCCACGGCAATTGATATCCATGTTTATTAGGCCAAGAGATCTTTTTACCCTTGGGGCAATCCCAATATATTTCCTGCAGGATTTCTGGCAAATCCAAATATCTTAAATATGTGGGATCTAATATTATATTTTTCCTTATTTATAAGATATTTCCAAAATATATTCAAAAATGGTATTGACATTAATTTAAAGGGTGTAATTTAAACTGGATATCCACATTGATATGATAAATTTTATTGACTAATTTTGTATTGCAGAAATCCTTCAATACTTTTCAATTTTGGGAATTATATAGATAAAAATAAAAATAGAATTAATAGCAATTTAATGTGATATTTGAAATAGATAATTAATTTATCTATTTAAAAAATAAAAAACTTAAAACACCTCACTTGATATTGCAATAAAAAAAAGGAAATTCACCGCCTCACTTCACATTTTGAAACAGGGATCTTTTGTGTTTTAACTAAAATATCATTATATAATATTATATTAAAAAATAACTTATTCGCTCTCCACTCCACCTATATTTGTGGATTCATAATATGCAATGCAAAGGAAAAAAAAAAAAGGTGGATTGCCCTTTAAACATATTTGAGGAAGGGTATTACCAAAAAAAATATGAAGATAAATAATTTAGGTGAAAATTATCTTTTCATCATAAAAATAGAGTTCGCAATTACATTTTTACGCGCGTGAATAACTCCACATGCAAAGTACTATATTTTTTAAGGAGGTATATTGCTAAAATTCCAAAGAAAAATGGAAGAATTAGAGGCGCGTGGGTTAGGTTAGAAATCTTCAGAAGAAATTAATATTAAATATTACATATTTTTTAATGAGTTAAAATCCGAAGACAATCACTTTCAAGTGGTCCTTAATTACTATTTTAAATGAATGATCAATGACCAAAGGCAAGACTATAATAGCAAGGGATTTCATGGAAGTTGTCAAAACGAGCTAGGACAGTACTAATTTAATTTAATTAAATTAAATTATTAACTAATTAAAAAATATGAATCAAATAAAATCTACACACAATCTGATTTCCAGCGATGCAATTATTAGTGTGACAGCTTAAAAGGGCAGTAGAAGATCTCTTTGATTCCTTCCATGATCCATTCATTTTAATTTCATCCAAAAAAAGAAAAACACGCACCAACACACAGTATATAGTACTAGGATCGGAGCTATACTTCTCAGAATTATTAATAGGGAATTTATATTTAATTAAAGAAAAATGGGGAGCAATTATTTTGGCCATGATGCAAAACAAAGAAATGAAAGATCAGGTGGCACAGGATTATCATCTTCATCATCTTCATCACAGTCTTCTTCATCAAGAAAGGGTAAAAAGGGTAATTCAGATAAGCCTAAACAACCGCAAAGAGGACTTGGGGTTGCTCAACTTGAAAAGATTAGGTTGCATAGCCAATTGGGCTCCAATAACTATCTCCCTTCTCTTCATAACCCTTATGTACCTAATCTTATTACCCAGGTACCTACCTAGCTACTTTTATTATTTTGTTTTTCTCGGAAAAAAAATTGTAAATGATCGATCAACCGCATATATCTTTGTTTTCATAATCAAAGTTTCAAAAAAATTTAATTTATGATCGATTAGTATTGGCTTTTGGTGACTGAAATTGTAGGAGGATATGAGGTTGCAAACGGCCTATTCTTCGTTGCCTTCATCTTTCCCATATTCTTCGTCTACATCTCCTACTAATTATGGCTTTCAGGGACCCCAAGGTGTTGTGGTATGAGACTTAGGTTTATTTTTAATATTCTAATCTGAGATGAAATTAATTGGGTTCTCCTTGATATATATGATCACGTTTAAATTATAGAGCTTCGAATAATTTTTGTTAATAAACTGAACAATTGAAGTGCTATTCGTATAGATAAATTGAGATGTAGTCATGGCTTAATTTTGTGGTCCTTGTTATGTTTAACATTAAATCATGACTGTCTCATTTTCATTTATAATATTGAGACTAATTCATATCATTGAAAAGATTCATTACTTATATATAGTATATATCATGAGCCTGAAACCCTAGCTTGAAATGAAAATTTGGACTTGTATCCCATATTCAAACATGATTATACCTGATTTCTCTTTTTTAATTTTTCTCTTTTTTCTTCATATGTGAAGTAGTTGTTTAGCAAACTGTAATTTACTTGCACATATGCATGCATTCACATCAAATCAACCTAGGACCATGAAACATGGCTTTTATTAGAAACTTTGCAATTAATTATATGAGAAATTTATTGGTTATTTTAGTAATACTTAGTGATCAAATAATTCAAGGATGTCCTACACAGATGAATGAAGAAACAATTCCGTACGTGTGTATTGTCTTTATAAAACAGATTCATGTACTACCTAAAACGAAAATATATAATTTTTCTAAAGATTGCTATGTAATCTAGTCATTTGAAATAAGTCAATCTCCTAGCTGAGAGATCTTTACTTGTAGGTTCTTGATTTTGTGTGCCTTATTACTAAATTGTGTGTCCATGCCATTACACTCTATGTCTCTAACTTGCAACAGTTATTCTTCGAAACATGGCCTTGTTTCAGATTGGCTTGCAGGATTTGGATAGAGCAAATACAAGATATGGAGATTCCCATCCTACAAATGTAGCAAGGTTTGTATATGAGAAGATTCTTGTCTTATTAATTCTTCTTTTGGTTTTTCAAGGGTATATTCATTCAGGCCTTAGACCTGACTTAATCACTTTTGAGACGTATCTGATATATTATATGGGTACCTCTTCCAGTGGGGATTGTAGATTCAAACCCAGATTTGACACTTTGTGGGGCTAGTCTCTTTTACTAGACCAATCACCCGTTGGTGATTCTTGTTTCTTGTAGCCACCTTTCAATTAACAATTTCAATAATTCTTACGCGTACTGCAATTGCTTAAGTTCTGACCAAACTTATTTCTTGGCTTGAATCAGATGGCATCCGGACAATGCAGGCTTTGGAAGTCAACATTTCGAGGAGCCAAACATGACAAGATCCTTCTTAGAACCCGAAGTTGAGGTAACGATTTCATAAATAAGCATTACTGAAACTGATTAACGTAAGTGCAATTAACTTTATAGTTGTTATAATTAAAATTTAAAACCTTTGATTTGTGCAGGGATCACTGAGTAAGAAGAACAAGAAAGATTCGTTGGGGTCGAGTAGTCAGAATTCTGAATCTAGTAGCACACAAGATATAGATTTGGAGCTCAGACTTTCACTTTGAATTAAACCTTAATCATAATCTTAAGCATGGGGCTTAGATAATAAGTATGTGAATTTCCAGCTTAATTATACTTGTTAGTTGATCATATATTGCTCATTAAAAGTGGTCAAATTATTTAGCAAATCTGCACAAGTTTAAGAAAGAAAGAAAGGTTATGAGGAAGCTAGCTTGTGTAATTAGTAGCTGTTTAATTTGGAAATATTGGGACTGTGATTAAAGTTACATGACCTAGATGATGCAATGAATGTTAATAACTTTTATGTAGCTTATGTTAATATTAGTTTATAATTTTGTTCAACTAGCTGTGAATGTATCTATGGATGTAACCAAAAAAAAAAAATGTATGGATGGATGGATGGATGATTGATTCTAAGCTAACTATTATAACTAAACTTGTCCACAAAAGTAAATTAATAAAAATGAATTCTTTGAAAAGAGCAAATATTGTCATTGTATTGTTACAATTGAAGGATCTAATGGATTAATTATTGAAGTAGGCAAAATATGTTAGATAAATTTAAGGGAGTAAACTTTATGTTATATTAGTCTTAGGGGGTAAAATAATGTTTTCTATCTATATAGTTAATTCTTGAGAGAATTGCATTTTTGTTACACATTTGGTACACCTTTTTAACAAAGTTCGACACATTTGGTACAACTGTTAAATAAATTGCAAAATCACCGTTAATTCTGTTAGTTCGACACATTTGGTACACCTCTTTTACAAAATTGGCATGCGCACGGCACATGGCTGCCCAAAAAAAAAAATTGAAACTTGATAAACTTTTTTATTATATTTTATTCTTCTTCCAATATTAAACTATAAATGACATTATAGTTTATTATATTTTACATGTCATATAAATAATAAATACATATTTTTTAATAATTTTTATAAATATGATAAATTAAAGTATCTTGTTTATTATATTTTATTCTTCTTGCAATATTAAACTATAAATGACATTATATAGTTTATTATATTTTACATGTCATATAAATAATAAATACACATTATAATTTTTATAAATAATAAACTATAAAAATAATAAACTATTTTTATAAATAATTTTTAAAAATTAAAACTTGATAAACTTTTTTATTATATTTTATTCTTCTTCCAATATTAAACTATAAATGATATTATATAGTTTATTATATTTTACATGTCATATAAATAATAAAGACATATTTTCTGATAATTTTTATAAATAATAAACTATAAAAATAATAAACTATTTTTATAAATAATTTTTTAAAAATTGAAACTTGATAAACTTGTTTATTATATTTTATTCTGCTTCCAATATTAAACTATAAATGACATTATATAGTTTATTATATTTTACATGTCATATAAATAATAAATACATATTTTTTTTATCATTATATAAATATGATATGATAAATATAATAAATACATATGATAATTTTTATAAAAGTTTATCAAGTTTAATTTTTTTTTGGGCAGCCATGTGACGCGCACATGTCAATTTTGTAAAAGAGGTATACCAAATGTGTCGAACTAACGGAATTAACGGTGATTTTGCAATTTATTTAACGGTTGTACCAAATGTGTCGAACTTTGTTAAAGAGGTGTACCAAATGTGTTAGACACATAAAGCTGTGTACCAAAAGTAGGAATTGGCCTATAGCTGTGTACAAAAAATGCAATTCTCTCGTTAATTCTTTGAGAACTTTTGCTTTGACCACCATTCGTAAGCAATAATAAAAAATAAAAAAGTCTTAAAAAATAAAAATATTTCATACCCTATTTCAAACCCACATCCGCAGATTCTATTCCAATCCTATTTATAATTTTCATTTTATTAAATATTGCATGACGTATATATTTATCTATGTAATATATTACGAAATGTTTGAGCCAAAAAAGAATTTTATCATCAATTAGATCAACTTTAATTAATTTTATATAAGTAATTCAAAAGAATTGCATGAGATGCATATGGGTTGGCCCGCAGTGGGCTTAATGGCCCAAATCCACAACTTCTAAATTTGGTCACTTTCCACATTCAATTTATTCACAAGGGGCTAGAGTTTTTTTTTTTTTTTTTTTTTTTTAATAATTTCACAAAGGACTAGTTTGATAGGAAAGAAGACATTGTAAGACATATATTACAGCGTCTGATCAGTTATGATAATTTATCCATATGATATATTCATTATATTTAATTTATCTTTTTATAATTTAAAAAATAATATACTTACCCCTTTGTAATTTTATAAAAGTTTTACACCATATCCTTACATTTTATACTTGACACTTTATCCTCCTATGTTATGATAAGCGTGATAATTTATTACCCATGCACATGTATTATGATAAATATAATAATTAATTTATCCTCATATGTTACAAAGATATTTTACACGTACTACTGAAAGCAATTATGATTCTAGCATGTAATTTTATCTTTGCATGTGAGAATCGTGATTTCGTTGTTATTGGAATATGGATGCATATTGTTTTGATCTTATATTTTTGGGTCGAAAAGAGACTTTTGGGAAGAGGTGCCACGTAATTAAGTTTAATATATATATATATATATATATATAAATACTCCAAGATTTAGTTTTATGTTAATTATTGCGCAAGATCGAGGATGCAGTTAAAATAATTATTTCCAATTAATGTTTTGCTGTGTCTAAGATTTAATTGAATGGCTGCAAACTTGTTAGTGTTGGCTTGGTGAGAATTAAGCTGGGTGCTTTGGAATACTAGTGAAAAGACACGGTAATCATATATATATATATATATATATATATATTTCTTTTTAAGAATAATAATTTAATGAAACCTACATGATTAGAGTTAGAGTGACAATCTCTTGCAAATTTTATTCTGTTTAATCTTATCCCGAAGATAATTCTGAAAGCATTTTCTGAGGCCATGACATAGAAGAATATATAAATATATATGCGGCTGTCTGCATGTCTTTTCAGGGGAAATGGAGAAAAATCATGTAATGTTTTAAGATACATATATATATATATATATGTTCAAATAATTGTATTAGTTGACATATATATAACGTAACAGACTATAAATTTATAATGTAGAATATTATTTATATATATATTCAGTTAATTATACTCTATTTGTTCAACATCGATCTTTCTTCTTTTTAAACTTTGGGAATTTAACAATTTTATAATATACAGTCGTGAAATTTGTTTGTTAATTTCTTTACATTTTCTGTTTATAAGTGACGATCAATTAATTTATTTTGTGTGACATTATATTATAGCTTTAATAAAGAAAATTTCATTTAACGAAATCCCTTATATATATACATGCACTAAAATGTGATATAATAATTAATAGCTAGGATTGCGAAAGCACTTGTGAATATGAATGAAATAAGGCGTTAAAAATGCACATATATATACTACTATAATTAAGGTCTGTAAGAGAGATGAACTTAATTAAGGCCAAACAAATGGGTGATTGTTATGTTCTCGATCAATAATATAGACCGTAGGATGAAATAAGTAACATCAGAATTTACACTTATACCCCTGACCATTGCTAATATAAAAAGCAAGGCATGCATGCTATGAAAAGAAGTAGCATGCACGTAGAATAAAAACAAGGCTCCCCATTGAAGAAATTCTAATTTCTTCAATGGCCAACTTGTTGAAATCTCTTGTTCTTCTCTCCCTCCTCTTTGGCTTCGCCACCGCCAGGCTCTCCACCGTCAATCGCTACGGTACCTACAAAGGTGGTGGCTCCCCACCCATAAAGGATGAACAAGACCCTCCGAAGTCCAAAAACCAAAGACGACCTCCTCCGGCTCCAAAAGTCGAACAAGAAACACCAACACTAGAAACCGGTTTCCTAGGATCGTGGAAGATCCATTCCGAAAATGCTGGAGTTTCAGCCATGCACATTCAATTGATGCCCAACAACAATAAAGCTGTTTGGTACGATTCCACGAACAATGGTTTATCTGAAATCGAGTCCAATCCTCGTATTTGCACAAAAACAATAGGTGGTCACCCCAATGGTCCACAGGAGGATTGCACTGCTCATGCAATTGAATATGACATAGAGACCGCTGAAATAAGAACTCTTAAGGTTTGTTATATATACATCTTTTATATATCCAACATCTTTTATCACATATGTACGTGTCATATCTTGTTCCTGATGATCCGCGTACGTACTTTACTTAGATAGATTAATGTAAAATAATGAATATTAGAGCGACTTTATTAATTTCTACCCATTGATCCATTTCAATTTCTTGATCATCAGATGACACAAAATCCATGGTGCTCATCCGGAGGCCTATCACCAAATGGAGCCCTCGTCTCTACCGGAGGTGTTTTCGCAGGTTTCAAAAGTGTGAGAATATTGCATCCATGCGAAAACTGCGATTTCCAGGAAAAGCAAAATGCACTTCATTCCAATAGATGGTATGCAACACAACACCCATTGGAGAATGGTAGCTTAGTTGTGCTAGGCGGAAGTCACTCTCTAAATTACGAAATCATCGCTGCGGAATCGCTTGATTTCAAGCCCAAATTGTTCTCATTGCCGTTCCTAGATGAAACTGATGAAGCCCCCGGAGAGAACAATTTGTACCCATTTGTAAATCTCCTTCCCGATGGCAATCTTTTCGTGTTTGCAAATGATAAGTCCATAGTTCTCGACCCCTACACTGGAAAAGAAGTTCATCGCTTCCCCAATTTGCCAGGAGGCGTTCGCAACTATCCTCCATCCGCTATGTCGGCCCTCCTCCCCATCGACCTCACCATGGACAATGAAGACACGGTGAACGTTGAGGTGCTTATTTGCGGAGGCAACACCCATGAATCATACTACTACTCGGATAGGAAGAGACCAAGAGAATTCTTACCGGCTTTACACGATTGTGGGAGGTTGAGCCTCACCAGGAGAGAAGAGCCATGGGACATAGAGGACATGCCATCGCCTCGAGTGATGGGCGATTTGCTTGTGCTTCCCACAGGAGACATGCTCATGATCAACGGCGCCAAGGCAGGTACTTCCGCATGGAACGCTGCCGATATACCTAACCTCACTCCGGTACTCTACAGTCCCAATAAGAAAAGAGGACAGCGATTCAAGGTGCTAACCGCGTCCACCATTCCCCGAATGTACCACTCTGTTTCTGCCGTTCTTCCCGACGGCCAAATCTTGGTGGCGGGGAGCAACACCAATGAGTGGTACATGCAAGAAAAGCCAAAAGATTTAGACAAGGAATTTAAATTTCCTACTGAATTACGAGTGGAGAAATTCTCGCCTCCGTACCTGGCTCCAGAGCTACAGGATAACCGCCTGGAGATTCTAAAAGAAGAGTCGGACAGCATGTGGAATTACGGAGGCGTATTCCAGCTACAAGTAAGATCCAGTGGGGCAAGTGATATTGATACGCTCGATATCAAGGTCACCATGTACTCGCCGCCCTTTACCACACATGGTTACTCCATGAACCAGAGATTGTTGATTCTGAAGGTGAAGAGAATCACCAGCCACGGTAAGATCTCGGTGTTTGCACCGCCCTCGGGAAGGCTTGCTCCTCCTGGTTACTACCTTGTGTTTGTCGTTCACCGTGAGGTTCCAAGCCGTGGAATGTGGGTGAATATCCAATAGAAAACAGATGAATGTGTCATTTTTATACTAGTGTTTTTCAAAGGAAAAAAAGTGTATGTTCTTCTATCATCATAATTAATGTAATAGGTATTTATATATATATATACATATATATATAAATACTAAATTTTGGATAGTTTTACTAGCATTTTAATTTGGTCATAAACAAAGTAAGGTTTCATTATTATATAACGGATTAATTATAAAATTAAAGTGCCATGCCTATTTTCAAGTATTCATATCAAATATCATGCTCCTCTCTTTTGTAGCTATGGTTTTCTATCAATTATCAAGCATGTATGTAAGATTTTTGAGTTAAATCTTGCAAATGCTTCACGAAATCCCAAATAAGATAAAAATATTTTCTCTATTGAGAAAGTTTATTTAAAATTGCCTAATGATGGTTATATGCAGCATTGAACTGATCTGCATTTCAAACTTGTTCTCTATTTTATTTTGGACTTATGAACTTTGAATTGCATTATTACTATTGCTTTCATTTTCAGTTTCTTTAGGTAAAGCTGATTGAACCTAAGGCTGATTGAACTTTAGCTGAGTAAATATAAATTTTGTGGTATTATCTCTCTCTTAGTTAGAATTACTACTTCAGTATGAAAGAAATGTTAGTGATTAAAGGAAAATTACTCAGTCAGTTTAGAGTGATCAAATCTGTGAAATTAAGCTGGCAAAAATGTGTCTAAAAATTTATGAAACCGAAATTAAAGCAATTGGTAGCGATTAAAGGCTATGTTTAGAGTACTAAAAGAATTTGATAAAGAAGATAACTATTAAGGACGAAACTGAATTAACTAATTTAATTTTCTTCTCAAAAAAGAAAAAAGAAAAATTGAACTAGTTTAATTTTACCTTGTAGAAAACTTAGGTGAGTTTGGCCTAGCGATTCGAAAAGCAATTATAGGAGAATTGATTTTACTAAAATTGATTTTGGTAATAATTGATTATAATAAAAATTAATTATAGAATAATTGCTTTTGTATAATAGCTTTTGCAAAAGTAACACTTTAGCAGCTTCAAAAATAAGTTGATTTTTTGCTTCTCGAGATCCCAAAAGCGATTATGATCTTGGGGGCCAAACACCATGAAAATCATGATTGAGCAAAAGCAATTTTTATAATCTGGGCCAAACAATACAAAAATCACAATAGACATTTAAAAGTGATTTTATGAGGTTCAACCGCTAGGCCAAACTCACCCTAGTTTGGTCCTTCAAATATAGTGAGTAAAATGTCATGGAAAATATTTGGGTCTTTTGCATTTTGTACCCCCGGAAACATGGGAAATAGACGCTTTGCACTTTCAAAATTTAGATTTAGCACTTTGCACTCTCGAAATATAAAAAATACAGCACTTCGCACCCTCTTTTATTTTCAAGCAAAAACTCAAGGGCAAAATAGGCAACGCTATAGTAAATCTATGGCACTTTGCTGCTCCCCCCCCCCCAAAAAAAAATTAGCACTTAACACTCCCTAATTAAGAACAAATTAACAACTTGCACCCCCGAAACACAATAAATAAACACTTTGCACCCCAAAATACAAAATTAACACTTAACAACCTCAAATTAAAAAAAAAAAAAACTCAAACTCCTAATTTTTTGGGGCAAAATTGACTATTAATGTGAGTTTTTTTAAGGCAAAATATGTAATTATTTATGGGTCTTTGATATGTTGAAGTAGACAATGAGTCTTCAAGAAGTTTACTTGTACTTTATTTAGTTATTTATGGTTATATTATTGAAAAGAAAGATGGAGAGAAATAAGAGTATTCAAGTATTTATAATTACATTTTGCAAAATTTAAGTAAAAAAATGAATTTTTTATTTTGCATTAGATTTTTTTCACTCCGATAGTCAACTTTGACAAAAAAAAATGAGGGATTTGAATTTTTTAAATTTGAGGGTGTTAAGTAGTAATTTTGTGTTTTGGGGTGCAAAGTGCCCATTTATTGTGTTTCGGGGGTGAAAGTTGTTGATTTGTTCTTAAATAGAGGGCGTTAAGGGCTAATTTTATTTGCGGGTACAAAATGCGCAATTCTTAAGTTTTGAGGGTGCAAAGTGCCAACACTATTGAATTACCTATTTTACCCTTGAATTTTTGCTTGAAAATAACAAGGGTGCAAAGTGCTACAGTTTTCATATTTCGAGTAGGGGTGGCGAGGGTTAGGTATTTCGGGTATTGGGTATTTTGGGTTCGGTACCCGACTTGGCGGGTAGTGAATTTTCACACCCGAAACCCGACCCGATTTGGCGGGTACCCGAAATTTTTGGGTATTTCGGGTACCCGAAATTTCACACTTTTTTTTTAACAATTTTTTTTAACATATATGTACGTAAAATTGTAAATAAATGAATTCAAACATTAATTGTACACAATAACTTCAAAACAAAACAATACAAATGTCTCAAGCCTTCAAGATTCAAGTATTCAATAAATTACAATCAAATCAACAAGTCTCAAAGCATCAAAATATTAAATATCACAATCGCACGAAAGTTACAACTTACAATAGACACAAAATTACAAATCACATTCAATAATATTTAACATTTTAACTCATCATTCGGATCTTCACCAATCATATCCAACTAAATTACTCAAGGATCAAGCATCGACGAATCCACATCCAACTCGATGAAATCTACAAGAAAAATAATGACATAACTCATAAAATCAAACATCAAAGTCAAAATATGAAGATCATTATTTAAGACTTTAAGTAATAATTTAAGAATAAAAGTATGTCTCAAATAAATTTTTATTACCTTACTCAAAGCATTCTCTATGAATCATTATTGGGCCAATTTTTTTTTAAATACCCAAACGGGTACCCGAAATACCCGTTTGGGTGTGAAACTAATACCTAATACCCGAAAATATATTTCGGGTTCGGGTACCCGAACCCGAATGTTAAAGTACCCTTTTTTTGTCCCAACGAAAAATACCCAAACGGGTCGGGACGGGTCCCAAAAAGCCCGACCCAAACGCCCACCCCTAATTTCGAGGGTGCAAAGTGCTAAATCATATTTTGGGGGTGCAAAGTGCTTATTTTCCATATTTCGGGGGTGTAAAGTGCAAATAATCCAAAATATTTCTTTTAAATCAAATGATAAAAGAGAGAATTGCAGTTTTCATACTAAACTTTAGTCTATTCTATATATTTGGTACTATATTTTCTGAAAATACACATTTAATACTATGTTTTTATCCTCCCGACACATTTATTTTTCTGTATGGATGAAACCGCCATAGCTCCTTCATTACAAGGCCACATTTCGTCTTATTTATATGACTGAAAACTCTTGACGATATATTTCTGACGGCACAAGTTTCAATTCATGAAACGCAATATACATTTAACAAAGAAATAACAAATTAAATCATATCTCGTAATCTATAAGGAATCATGCCAAAATAATTTACCGGTATGATATAGGGCACATAAGTGTGCTATTTTGGTGACTTAGTAGTTTTCCTTAGGGGTGGGCGTTGGGTTCGGGTAACCCAAACCCGACCCGTCCCGTTTTTAAAATACCCAAACGGGACGAGTATTTTTTGAGTTTGGGTACCCGAACTTGAATACCCGTATTTTATTACGAAAATACGGGACGGGTTTGGGATTGGTCTCTCCAATCCCGAATACCCGAACCCGCCTATATAATATTATTAATTATATAATTTATACACTTTACTAGTTTATTTGTATAACATTATCTTATAAATGAACTTTTTTAATTTTACCCTAATATTACTTTTAAATCTTACATTAGTTTAGTAATTAATATTAAGTCAATCCTAAAAAGTTAAAAACTCTCAATCTCTCATAATCCCTTGTAAGTTGTACGTCTTATCATTAGCTCGTTATTTGATTTTACTTTTAGTTCATATGTGGATATAGAAATAATCGTTATGATGACTTTATGATATGTTTTATGTATTAATGAATTAAAAAGTGATACAATTTAGCAAAAGGAAAATGACGAAATATAATTACGTAATATTGTATTATTTTGTTAGATGGATGAAGAATTAATGAATAAAAATATTATGGGACCCGTAATCCCGTCCCGTCCCGACCCGCAATAATTCGGGTACCCGAATTATTACGGGGCGGATTTGGGATGAAAAATGTCAATCCCGAAATTTAGTATACCCATATCTCTAACCCCAAACCCGCCCCCTGCCCACCCCTAGTTTTCCTACCCAAAAATTGACGGTAAAAGGAAATGTGTCCCCGGGGGAGAGGGGCTGAAATCATGGTATTACACATGTTTTTTCTAAGAGCATGTTATCAAATGTATAAAGTAGGTGAAAGAATTTCTGAATATGTTTTTTATGATTTTATGGGTTTGGCGAAAACTCATTTGAAATAATTTTGACTCGGTCTAACGAAACCCGCGATATTGGATCAAAACCCATCCAAACACAGCCTAAATACTTAAATCCTTCCATCAGTCCCAGGACAATTCACTAACTCTTATAAATGTAAAGAGAATTATTTTTTATTTTTCTATGAATAAATGTAACGAGAATCTAATTTTGTTGAAGCTTCATTGTACTGTCATTAATTATCTTAGGATAAAAAATTACCTCCATATAATTTTATTGCCCAATCAATATTGTTTAGTAGAATTCACTCTTTCTCAATCAATTTGCTATCGATCTCTGTGTCATATAGGTACCATATTTATGATATCGCTGTTAATTAATTTTGTTAATTCTAGTATATTACTATTAGTATCCCTCGAGGGTCGAGCCCATAATATAGAAAGGAAAGCCCCATTAAATTTTAGAAGCAAAACTTCCATACCCAATCAAATCTAGATTTACGTAATTACTACTCCCTCCTTTTTTTATCTGTCATTCTGGAAAATTGCACATAAATTTAAAAATATCATAAATAATTAAAATTTAAAATAACAATTTTAAAATATTCTTTTAATCAAATAATTATAACATTAATGGCAAGTATTAGTAAGAATGATAAAATTGGTATTAATTTTACATTGAAATCCTAAAATCACAAATAAAAGTTAACAAATTTATTTTTTCCAAAACCAGAAATAAAAGAAATGGAGTGAGTACTTTGAATTGCATTAAAACTTCTACAATTCGTGATGCCTTAACGAAACTAAGTCAACTTGTTGTCGACAATTTTGTACAAAAATTAAGTAATTTGCACTTGGCACTAAAAAAATATGTTTTTTGACAATTCATACTTCGAAATTGAAAATTTGATACATTACACCCTCGAATTGAATGCACCCTTTTTTGAGGTACAAAAAACTCATTATTGTGTCAAAGAATATACAATATGATAGTGCAAAGTGCAAGAAGCTATCAATTTCAAAAATACATAAAAGAGTGTCAAAATTGGTGTACTTAGGTGCAAACTATCAATTACTCTCCAAAAAGCTTCGCCACAATTGAATTGGACAATTAAATACAGATCTAAGTAGCATATCATGATTTTTGAATAGGCCAAACATTGAGCAAAATACATCCAAAGGGATCTTAATTTTTGGTCCTCGTGCTATTTATTTGACAATTAATTTCTAATCATGTAAATTAGGTCCGCACGTCTTCCTAGTATGAATCTTGATATGAATCACACTCCCGAGGCCAAAGGCAATCAATTAGTCTCATGCACGTATATATGATAAATTATCCATAAAAATTAGTAGTAACATATTCTATATGATTCGAAATAATCACAAGATAATTAAGTGTTTATTTATACAATTATTGATGAGAATGCTAATCATTTACTACTTAGTATATTATTCGATTGGACCGAATCGGGTCTGACACGTTAGCTAAGGTCATAATATATCATTGGAATATGAACTTTATATTAAACTCAGACATAGTCAACATAAGATTCTGAGAGCATAATTATCATACAACACTCTAGTAATTATCGATTTGGAACAGGTGTTATTTGCAGGCCAAGAATTATATATTAAGGAGTATAACAGTAAGAGCATTCCATTTCAATATTAGGCATACTAATTAGTAAAGGATATAATTTGTCTGAGTTTATTTTCTTTCAGCTGGAAATGGCAAACTTTCATTTAGTATACCTGGTATTAGTGTTCATCTCTGTAATGGCATCGGGTTCGAGTTTTGTCGAGGGAAACTTTGCTAGGAGCATGTACTCTCTCTGGGGTGCTGAACATTCTGCATTTCTGGGCAACGACGATGTTGAACTAGTCCTGGATCAGTATTCGGGTACGTAAAAATCAATCCATCTACTAGTACATAAACATGTATGTAATGCAGATTGCAGTTATGATTTTATATCTCTTGATTTATGGAAATTTTCTTATTGGATTTGAACCATTTTACATATAGACAATCATAAGTATTTTACTTGTTTTGGAATCCTTATCAGAAAAAAGATTTCTTATTCTTGGCCTGGTGGGTTTTTCAGGTTCGGGGATTCAATCCAAGGAAACATTTCTATTTGGAAGCGTTGAAATGCTAATCAAACTTGTACCTGGAAACTCAGCAGGAACAGTCACAGCATACTATGTGAGTCCAAACTATAGGCTTTGTTTGTTTGGATTTTCGAAAATTTTCAGGGTTATCCAGAATACCAAAACAAATGCACATCAATTTTTGAAATTTTGTAAATTCATCATTTTTTCATATTTCAATCCTTATAGTTCAAACATCAATCATTTTAAACATAAATCAAACAAATTTAATTCTGGAAAAAATATCATCGTTAATATCTACTATACCTTATTAGTCAAACTTTTCAAAAACTAATCCAAACATATTACATGTACACTTTGCTATTATATGAAAAAACCTCTCATTTTTTAAAATGCTCTATGAAAAGCTAACCATATGAGCCCATAGATTTTCCTCTTCCAGTATCCTCTTCGTAAAGCTTCATCCTAATAAATTCCGGAAATTCATGCCTCGTTATATTTGTATTTGGCAGCTATATTCAACGGGTGACAAGCATGACGAAATTGACTTTGAGTTTCTAGGCAACATATCAGGACAACCATATGTGATCCACACAAACATATTTACTCGAGGAGAAGGAGGCAGAGAACAACAGTTCTATCCGTGGTTCGACCCAACCGCCGATTACCACAACTACACCATACACTGGAACCCATCTGAAGTTGTGTAAGTTCAAAAAGAATTCACACAATACACGTATACGTTTTAGAATCATTGATTTATTTGTATCTTGAACTCGTTCATATTTCGTTTTCAGGTGGTATGTTGACGGTATTCCAATAAGAGTTTACAAGAACTACGAGAGCGAAGGAATTCCTTACCCCAAACAGCAACCGATGAGGGTGTATACGAGCATATGGAATGCTGATAGCTGGGCAACTAGAAATGGCCTTGACAAGATTGACTGGACAAAAGCCCCTTTCGTTGCCAAACTACGACGTTTTAGGGCAAGGGCTTGCAGTTATCATGGGTCACTTAGTATTAGCCAATGTGGTGCACCTTCACCTGGGAATTGGTGGAACTCTCCTGTATATAGCAAACTGAGTAATGCTAAACAGGAGGAAATAAATTGGGTAAGGGATAACTACATGATTTATGACTACTGCAAGAATATCACACGGTACAACGGATACTTGCCGGGTGAATGTTCAATGGCACAATACTGATGATCATATCAAAATCTCAAGCAGATATTTCTTTGTATGATCATTTCTATTTGATTTATTCTTTTACAAGAACAATGATATTCTAATCTTGTATCCCATATTTCAAAGTAGCTAGTGTTCTAGTGTTGTATATTGTTTGTAGCAGTATCTTAGCCGAAATAACTCACAATAGCACAATCAAACTTACATACGGTAAACAAATCTTATACAATCAGGCAAAACATCTTCGATATTTAGATTTCGTGTGATACTCCAAAGTATACAGATAAAAGAAGTTTATTTCAATGTTCGTGTGAAGAAAGTTTGAGATTTATGTAGTAAGTAACAAGTCAAACAACCATATCTAATTCCACCTCTAGTTCAATAAATTGCTGGAATTCATCTCATACTGAAAGGATTTGAAATCTGTAATTCAAGGCGAGGTATAACAATTCTGTCAACTCACTAACAATCATTTGAGAAATGTAGATCACCCAGTCAATAGAAGGCAATGTACACACGCAAATTCACAATATATTAGATGATTTGTAGCTTTCAAACTCTGTTCATTTCGAAATTTTGACAGGGACATTTCATCAATCACATTACATTCAAGAAAAATCCAAAAGGTTTCTAATCTAATAATCAAGACTGACATTAATATAACCAAAGATATGATTAACTGGTAAAACAAATTACATAAAGAAGTACGACAATTACCAAACAGCGAGCTGTTTCCTCTCCATGATTCATACAAAAGAGGCAGAGCTAAAGCAATGGGAGGGAGTTACTTAAGGGTAAGTTTCTCTGTTACGTTTTCAGGGACAAACGTAAGAAGTTGTGTAATGATTTTTCTCTCACATCGACT
Organism: Penstemon eatonii; assembly: GCA_038501285.1. Lineage (NCBI taxonomy): Eukaryota > Viridiplantae > Streptophyta > Magnoliopsida > Lamiales > Plantaginaceae > Penstemon > Penstemon eatonii. Next base: position 75,776,144 of record CM076710.1, read on the forward strand.
GTATATATCATGAATTAAGGAGGACAACCTTCTCATTCTTCTGAATCGGCTAATACATTAATGTGAGTTATGTGAATTGAACTCAGACCTAATTATATTTCAACAATATTGTAATTTGGGCTATCAATGGGAATATTCAATCAGATTATGCTCGATTGACGGCATTAATGGGAATATTCAACAATATTCATTTAATCAGGTTTGAAAAATAATCTCGATTGACAGTTTTGAGTTAGTTAATTAGGCGTAAGATAGTGTAAGACTTTATGTTACATAAGTTAGTTATATATAATTAATTTATTGGTGTATATATTAAATGTAATTGTCAATCGAAAATTAATATGAATATTTCAAGCACAAATTCATCAAATTATATAAACACAAACAAAGCATTTAAAGGGGGAAGGGGGAAGTGAAAGAACCCAATAATTGTTCAGTCCATGAGGTAGCACAATAACCATTCTCGTGAAGAATCTTGGTAACAGGTTGTAAATCAGTCTCTAAGATTGAGAGAAAAAATTGTTTGGTCCGTGAGAGGACAAAAGAAAGATGAAAGAAGAAAGAAGAAAGAAAAGAGGAGAGAAGACAGCCGCAAAAAAAAGAAGAAAGAAGAAAAGAAGAAAGAAAAAAAAAACTACTGTCTACAGAGGAGAGAGAAATAGGGGAGTAGGGTATTTTCAGAACTTGGTCAAAATGGGTTGCAACCCATAGTTTCATAAACTTATTCCCCCAAAAATTTATTGTAGTCTTCAATTTCGGAAATATGATAGGCAGTTTGTCTCGCATTTCGAAAAGACGAATTTTTTTTCCGAAACGCGAGACAAACAGGCCCTGACATTTTTGTGTTGGATAGGGTTGGGCTGCTCAAATAAGGGCCCAGTAAGATTGAAATTTGAATGCAAGAAGTAAGAACTAATGAGCTTACAAATTGATAATTAATTAAATTATTAAGTACCCCGACTGCAATTTGGCAATGTATATACCCAAAATAAAAAGGTTAACGATGTAAACCTCTTCTAATATTCGTCCTTTTACTAAACGAAAATTACATAAACTTCTTCTTTACCTTTAGTCTCTTCCAGTTTTAAAGATTGTGTTATTATATGACTATATCACACTAGTTACCATTACTTTTTGTTACCTCATAACCAGGGCGGACCTAGACCAATTATGCAGGGGCCGAAGAATTTATTTTAATACCAAACTCGATATTTTTTCAGTATTTTGTTAAAATGATTAAATAAAAAAATTGAATTAAGATAAACTAACATTATAATTTTGTCGAGCTAAAGGTAAAAAATATAATAGCAAATATTTTGAAGAATATGAATTCTTAAACATTCAATAGTACAATCCAATTTGACCAAAAAAATTGAATGCACCCTTAAAATAAAAAGGTAAAGTTGTATTTGAAGCTTGTGTAACTGAAAAAGTAGTATGATTAATTTTGATTTATCGTATACTATATATTTATATAGTGTTGAATAATTGTGCATAACCAAAATTATACTACTTATTTATTATTAGATAATTAATATCGTGTCAATAATAATTTAAATTTATTTGACCATATAATTTCTCAAAGATATTGATAGTATACCATAATCATCTAGAGAAAAAAACCTATACCATGAAGCTAATGTTGATTAATGGAAAGTTAAAAAGATATTGGAAGAAAATTGGTCTAAAATATTGATAAATAAAGTTTACAGGCAGCTGATAAAAAATAACAAACAACATTTTCCTCAGGATTTTAACACGGGACTTCATGCCGTGAAAGAAATGATATACGACTATGCCAATTCAAGAGGTCCACCCCTGCTGATAACGACTATAGTTTTATTTTATAATCAAGTCTCTCTCAATTCAAGACTAGACCATGCACAATACCTTTTTCACCTGCATTATTAAAAAATATAGTACTATAATAACAATGAAAGAAAACCTAATGTAATAGAGCCGAGTTATTTTCTTCACATCTCTCCTCTACCCTATTCTCATCCCTTGAAACTTAACTCTTCTTGCAAGAACATTACTAAAGTTTAAATAGGGCTCAGTGATCTTTTCATCATCATATCAAAAGAAAAATAGGAAAAAAAAAAAAAAAGATTTCACCATAGTGTATCCATAATAAACTTTAGACCGAAACACCTAAAGATAAAATTATTTTTCCTTTACTTTTCTTTGACAATACTATCCTATGATAAATTTGATATAATCACCTATGTAATAATAAGGACATATATGGTGTCAGGTTATTTTACATTTGTATCATTCTAGGTTACAAAATTCATTATAACTTTACTACACAAGAAACTTTACATTAAATTATTTTATAGTAGTATATTAATGTTTTCTCGCTCACAGTTACAAAACACTGAATTTTTTTTTTTTTTTTGATAACCCAGGTGTCCAAGTTTACACTAGACTAATCCTGGACCCTCAGAATTCTTGCCCTAGAACCCTGAAAGATGTAAATCGCAGGATGTGTCTCCACCAAGCCTCGGGATCCCACCATACTGTTGTACACTCTGCGCACAAAGGGGCCTTCACCACAAATGACCCTTAGATAGGCCCATGAAAATGCTTCCATCCAAGTTCCAAATGAATTTATTTTCTTGCAATTACAAAGTCATGCACCAGAATATTTTTGGGAAGATAACTTTGATATGCTAAATAGGTATATATGCCATATATATATATATATATCATGTGAATAGCAAATGATAGATCATAGATGAACATGCAGCTAGACAATTTACACTATTGGAGAAGAAAGAGTGTTCTCAAAAAAAAAAAAAAATTGGAGAAGAAAGAGACGCGAACACTGGAAACATGTTAGAAAATGGAAGATTCTTACCTGGACCTGGTTAACTCCTGGACCATGTGGTCCAGGATTTTTCTTTTTTTCTATTTTTTTTATTTTCTCTTCTTCTTTTCTTTTTCCTATTCTTTATTAATAATTAAAATTGTCTTATACAATTAAAAAAATAATGACATATTTTGTGTTGTAAATTTATAATATGATGTTTGTTTCTATCAAAATTATTATTTGCATTTTCGACACATTATTTCTTCTTTAAAAATATTTAATGTTTAAATTAATTCTATAAAAAAATATCAATCTTAATTATTTAATAAATTATAGCACAAAATGACACAATGAATTTGCAAATTCACATCTTTGGAAATAAATAAAAATATAGCTACAACACATTGAAAGATTACGAAAAATACATATTATATATAAAAAAACTACCACTACAAGAAAAATAAAATTTAGTGACAAAATATTAAGTAACATTGTTGAAATTGTCAGCTTTTTGCATATATTTAGTGACAAATATGTTAATTTTGTCACAATAACAATAGTGACTAGTACAATAGTGATAAAATAATATTTTTAAATTGTCACTAATGGCTATTTGTGACAATTGTATGAAACTTAAGTTATCATTATTGACAATTAGTGACACCCTTTTAGAGACACACTTGTAATTCATTTTTCTTGTAGTGTGTCTCTAAAATAGTGTCACTAGTTGTCAATAATGATACATATTATATATAAAAAAATACCACTACAAGAAAAATAAAATTTAGTGACAAAATATTAAGTAACATTGTTGAAATTGTCAGCTTTTTGCATATATTTAGTGACAAATATGTTAATTTTGTCACAATAACAATAGTGACTAGTACAATAGTGATAAAATAATATTTTTAAATTGTCACTAATGGCTATTTGTGACAATTGTATGAAACTTAAGTTATCATTATTGACAATTAGTGACACCCTTTTAGAGACACACTTGTAATTCATTTTTCTTGTAGTGTGTCTCTAAAATAGTGTCACTAGTTGTCAATAATGATACATATTATATATAAAAAAACTACCACTACAAGAAAAATAAAATTTAGTGACAAAATATTAAGTAACATTGTTGAAATTGTCAGCTTTTTGCATATATTTAGTGACAAATATGTTAATTTTGTCACAATAACAATAGTGACTAGTACAATAGTGATAAAATAATATTTTTAAATTTTCACTAATGGCTATTTGTGACAATTGTATGAAACTTAAGTTATCATTATTGACAATTAGTGACACCCTTTTAGAGACACACTTGTAATTCATTTTTCTTGTAGTGTGTCTCTAAAATAGTGTCACTAGTTGTCAATAATGATAACTTAAGTTTCATACACTTGTCACAAATAGCCATTAGTGACAATTTAAAAATATATTTTATCACTATATTAATTTTAATAGAAAGAAATATCATATTATAAATTTACAACACAAAATATGTCATTATTTTTTTAGTTGTATAAGATAATTTTAATTATTAATAAAGAATAGGAAAAAGAAAAGAAGAAAAGAAAAGAAAAATAGAAAAAAAGAAAAATCCTGGACCACATGGTCAACTCCTGGACCAGGTCCAGGTAAGAATCTTCCTTAGAAAATAATACATGATTGGACCGCATGCAGTCTAATCGATCTAATCAATGTGTCCTACTTAATTAATTTCTTATAGTCTAGTATATCTTGTCATATAGAGTATTGTGAGATGGTGGGTGCAAATTTTCAAACTAATTAATTATTTTTTCCTAGTAGTTAATGCCAAATTCAAGAACTTATCCAATAAATGATGTCAGCTCATTCTTATCTAGAAATTAAGTTCAGAATCGAATTGGTTATCAGCTAATCATCATATTTTCACATATACGATTTCAATCTCCATTCTAAATTGTGATGACCCCAAAAGAAATAAGGAATTTCACAGAGTGAAATTAGAACGAGATGAGATAAGAAAATTGAAAAAGATAAAGATGGGGGAATTCAGATATATTTCATCGCATAAATGAATGAATTACACTGGTTTCCTAATTGCATATAGAAAATTTGAGGTAAGTGTGATTAAGATTTTGTCAAATTCACCCACTATTTTGTAGACTAAAACAGGTGTCCTTATTTTTTGAGGAAACTTCAACCGCTTTTCCTCAAATATTGAACTATTGGAGTCCATTACATGACTTGTGTGTCTAAATTTTGGAGTCAAAATTTGAAATGCTTAGTTTTTACTTTTTAGCTAATGAATTAAATTTTTTTGCTTGAATCTGTCTAGTGACACAATAAATAACATAAATTGACATGATGCCACATAAAATTATCAATAAATGAAATATTTTCAAGTTTTGATGGACGATCCCCCCCACCTACACACATGCACGTGAAATTTAAGTTAAGTAAATTATCTATTTTCGTATCACATGAAGTTAAGTTGTCAAAAATCTTTGTTTAGTTGTCCCATCAAAATTGATGAAAAACCATTTTAAACTAAATTAAACAAGATTTCTCCAACACTTCCTAATGATAATAATTTTCCCTCCCTTTAACAATTAGTCACCTAATGGTAAATTTCTTACAAGTCATCTATATAACGACATATGGTGTCAAGTTATTTTACATTTGTATTTATTTTCAAATGGTTGAGAGCTAAAGAAATCTCAGAATCTTTTTCTTACAGTTACACAAATACGCACTTGAATTTTTTCTTGCAATTAGACATAAACGCACCAGAATTTTTGTAGAAACAAAAATTTGATGGGATAAAATTAAATAATATATATATATATATATATATATATATATCATTTCAGTTAATAGCAAACGAGAGATGAACTGACAATTGCAGAATATTGAAATTAAACATGTTAGAAAATACTAACATTATTGGACCACGTCTAATGTGTCCTACTTAATTAATAAATTATCTCTTTTAATATGGTGTGAATCATGTGGTAATGGATTACCCCCAAAAAAAAATGTCATGTGGTAAGGATTGTGATGTGGGTGCAAAATTTCAACTACTATGTGGTAAGGATTGTGATATGCTAGTAGTACTTGCAGAAAGCAATTAAAAATTGTGTAAATTTTGAAATCAAAATATCAAATACTCAATTTCTAAGTGTCACGTATTTGGTACATAATTTTTTATCCATTACCCCAAAAAAATTATTACCCATTGCTCCAAAGTCGCTGGACGTCTCTAATAGCTTGTTTTGTTGTCAGGAAAGTGAGGGAAAATTGTAGGAAAAGAAAAATGAAAGGAAAGGAAAGGAAAAGGAAAAAAAAGTTATTTTCCTCTATATGTTTGGTTGTGAGGAAAATTATTTTTTTTGCAATTGTTTGGTTCTTAAGAAAATTTAGGAACATAATATTTTTGTTTGATTATAAATTGTGTTTTCTTTGTTGATAAAATATTGTATGAATAATCACGTTTTCATTATATTAACTTTATTATAATTAATTTGACGTTATTCTATATTTTTTAGTCACCGAATTTATATCAATCTACAAAGTTAACAAGGGGTTATTACCAATTTTTAAAGTTAATAGGGGGTTATTGATAATTTTTTGTGTAAAAAGAGTGCTTTTGCGCCATTTTGTGGGAATATAATTGTTATATGACATAAAGGATATTTTTTTGCTAATAATAAATAAGCACGAAGGGGTTTTCGATAAGAAAAAAATCACAAATGGAGGATTTTGATAGTTAGACAAAGTATAAGGGGTGTTTTGTAATTTACTATAAAATTTTCCAAAGATTTTCCCAGGATTTCCCCATCAAATTGGTGAGGAAATATTTTCTTTACAAAATTTTCCGGGTGGAAATTTGAAGGAAAATAATAACTTCCTTTCCTGCTATCCAAACAACGCGGATCAGGGGGCTAAACTTATAAAAAAAAAGGAAAATAATCTATCAAACAGTTAAACTTAGAGTTTATATTATTCACGAGAAAATATATGAGGCAATACAAAAATGGGGAGATGGAGTTTGACAAAAATAAACCCCACGATATATTTTAATTACATATGATACCCCATTATAGTCCCAAAAGAATCCAAAATGTCTACATATTTACTTTGATAATTGACCACAACGGTTTTTCATCTTTTGAAAAGGGTCCATGATAGCATCGTTTGAAATACTACTAAATATGTCTCTCTCTATAAAGACAACTAAACTATCATTTAGCCACTGATCGCCCAATCGGTTACGAAGTCGATTCTTTACTGTCTTTATAGCCGAAAAAGCCCTCTCTCCACTGATGCAGTTGCAACGGGTAGGATAAGCGCCAATGTCACAAGTTTGTAAACCATCGAGAATGCGACAAGTCTTTTAGTTGCAACCATCCTCTTAATTAGCAAGATCAACAATCCCTTTCAATCCAGAAAAATCATCACTTGATCAAACATCCCTAATATAATTTTCAAGTTGATTGGGAAGGGCCGAGAGCTCAAGAAAAGAGAAGTCATTTGGATAAAGTTCTGCAAGATGAGAACAAGTTTTCCTTTGTTAAAAGCTTCAAAGTGATTGGATGGGTTTAACCATGCAACTCAAATAAGCAACTCCGTGTTTACTTCATTGAAATGGTTGTTCAACTCTTGCAATTGTCTATCTATCACCGAATTGAATCTCTCAACTTTGTAATGATGTCTGATAGTCACTTGTTCAATCCTCCCATATGGAACATAGACATTACTCATTGGAGGAATTTCAATTTCTTGCTTATAACAAAAAGAAGTAACTTATATTTGGACTGAAAATTTCATATTGGACAATTTATTGAATTTTTTTTTTAAAAAAAAAATCAGGGCCCCCCTGCCCCTATGTCCGTCCGCCTCTGCAAACAACAAGTGAAAAAAAAATTGACTTTCCTTCACTTTCCCGACAACCAAATAATACACAAGAATTTTTTAGTTATCCCATCACAATCAATATATAATATTAAACCATCTTAACTAAAAATTAACAAGAAAAATTATAGACCGCACACATAATTTTCATAATGATTGAAGATCTGATCGAATAATTAATTAATTAGTTAGTACAATTACCACCTAGCTTCTTGGTAATTTTAGTTAAATCAAATTAAACTAATCAAGTACTCATGGTCATTTGCATCGTCTATATAAGGAAAAGGTGCACAATATAATTAAATTAAGCACCTATATATCCTTTAATTTGAATTGTAAAGAGAATTTGTAGAGATCGAGATGGGATTAAGAGGGAAGTTGGTTGCTGCAGTTGAGTTCAAGGCAGGAGGAGACTTGTACCATGAACTCCTAAGGTACAAGCCAGACCAATTTGCCGTCATTACCCCTGAAAACGTGCAGGGCTGTGATTTGCATGAGGGTGAATATGGGAAAGTAGGTTCTATCATCAATTGGAGGTACACCCACGGTGAGTACATGCATGATAACCACACACACACACACACACATATATATATATATATATATATATATATATCGATTTAATTATGTGTCACTATCTATATATTTGAATTGATGACACTACTTAATTAATTGTAGTAATTAATTTGTGAATTAAATTAAGCACAGATGGGAAAGCCAAGACTGGAAAGGAATTGATCCAAGCCATAGACGAAAAGAATAAGATGATCGTGTTTAAGTTGTTGGAAGGAGATTTAATGGAAGAATATAAAGAATTTGTTATAACATTTCATGTTGAAACAAAAGGTGGAATTGATTTGGTCACATGGACTTTCGAGTATGAGTCTCTCAATGATGATGGTGAACATCCAATTTCATTGCTGGCTTACTTCATTGCCATTACTAAAGATATCGAAAATCATCACGCATCAGGCAATAATTGAATCAAATTGAATCAGGCAATATATATATATATATATATATATATATATATATATATATATATATAGCTTTTGTTCAATGTACTTTATATTATGAATCTATGATAATAATTGTACGTATGAATAATATATAAGTAATTATTCATACATATGTGCCTGAATAATTTGTGAGATTGCTCGAGTTTGGTTATATAAAGCTGTACGTACGGCAGATGTATGTATTAATTTTTGTGAAATTAATTGAATTATATATCTTACTACTTTTTATTTCTATAATGTGTTTTAGTTTTAGTTATTTCTTAATTTTTTTCCTTTCTGTGGTGTTGTATGTTTTTGAATTGAAATAGCTTTAATTGAATGCACTGGACAAAACTGAAGAAACCAACTTACTGGTTTCATTACTGAATTTATATTTTCATGGATTCGTCATCAAATACATATATGCATGAAATCAATTACATTATACGTGATGTAGAATTCAAGTCATACCATATTTTTCGTTTATGTGAGAAATAATTTTCAAAATTTACATAATAGAGAATATGAATTTAATTAACTATTAATTCTTCATTTTTTTTAATTAATAATACCATGGTCGAACCATCAAAAAAGAAAAAAGAAAAAAAAGTGGGTCGGGTCATCGGGTGCGGGTTTGGTCCCGACCCTTGAAAGTCCTGATTCAATCTAAATCTTTGATGATCAACCAATGTTATATATATATATATATAGCAAAACAGGTGCTCTAAGACATAGATTTGAAGAAAATAACAGATTGCCAATACGATGCTCGAAGGAGATTTAATGGAGTTACACAAGAACATGCTCATGGATAACTATTCACGTGGAAACAAAACGAGGCGTCGACTTTGCTACCTGGACAATTCAAATGAATGGATCTGAAATTCCAATGATTTGAAATCCATTTATTTGAAATCTCTTGTTTGGATAAAAAATTTTTACAAAGAATTTCAATCCATTAATTTGAAATTCATTGTTTGGTATATATCACTTGTGGTACTTGAAATTCTCAATTATACCTTATAATTGTTCTATGTTTTAATTCTTGCTCCTTATTTGTTGTTGATATCGGGATAAAATCGCATAAAATTGATTTGGGGGCAAAATTATAATTTTTGAAAATTGAGGGACCAAAAGTGCAAATTCATATTTCAGAAAATATGGGGCTGAATTGAAAATCTTAATTTTCTGAAAATTCTGGACTGAATTGGAACTCTGCGTTTTTCGAAAATCTAGGGTCAAATGACAAATTCTACAAATTAAAGGACCACAAATACAAATATAGATTTTTAAAAGTTAAAATCTTCTGAGAATTATGAACTGAATTGCAATTCTGATTGTGTTATTATATGACTATATCACACTAGCGATCATTATTTTCTGTTACCTCATAACGAGAGTAGTTTTTTTTTATAATCAAGTCTCTCTCAATTTATTTTTTTCTTTTTTTTTCTAGATGGGTCTCTCTCAAATCTAGACTAGACCATATTACCTTTTCCACCCGCGATATTAAAAAATATAGTATAATATAACAATGAAAGAAAGCCTAATGTAATAGAGCCGAGTTATTTTCTTCACCTCTCTCCTCTACCCTATTTTCATCCCTTCAAACTTTAACTCTTCTTGCAAGAACATAACTAAAGTTTAAATAGGGCAAAGTTCTTTTCATCATCATATCAAAAGAAAAAAGCAAAAAGGATTTCACCAGTGTATCCATAATAAACTTTAGACTGAACCACCTAATGATAACATTAATTTCCCTTTATTTTTCTTTGACAATACTATCCTATGATAAATTTGATACAATCACCTATGTAATAATAAGGACATATATGGTGTCGGGTTATTTTACATTTGTATCATTCTGGGTTACAAATCCATTTTAAATTTACCAGACAAGAAGCTTTACATTAATTATTTTATTTTACATTTGTATCATTCTGGGTTACAGGAATGAAGTCTTGGGGGGCCGAATTTCACTACTGTTATTTTTCTTATAGAGCTCATTTGGATGAGCGGATTTGGGCTGGGTGGATTTAAAATCCCCTCCCAAATCCATTGGGTTGTTTGGATGAAAAATAAAATCAGGTCATTTGAAATCCTGGATTTTAATTGAGTATATTTCAGCCCAATTGCAGTGGATTTGAAAATCCTCCCTACACATCGTCATTTCAAATTCATCCAACCCAGTCTTTCTCTCTCTTTGCCCAATTCAGTCGACTTCCTCATCTCTGAAGCAAAATCGACATCGCCATTTTTCCTCTTTCACTCGACCTCATCTCTCTCTCTCTCTCTCTCGTATTTTTCTCTCTCTAAACCACACGAACACAATTTCTTCCTTTTTAACCTAAATTTTTGTTTCTACTTTTTTTCTTTCATGATTTTCAACAAAAATCAAAAGCTAACCTAATTTTTGGTTTGATGGGTTAAAATTAAATAATATATATATAAATATATATATATATATATATATATATATATATATATATATATATCATTTCAGTGAATAGCAAACGAGAGATGAACAGACAATTGCAGAATATTGAAATTAAACATGTTAGAAAATACTAACATTATTGGACCACATCTAATGTGTCCTACTTAATTAATAGATTATCCCTTTTAATATGGTGTGAATCATGTGGTAATGGATTACCCCAAAAAGAAGGTCATGTGATAAGGATTGTGATGTGGGTGCAAAATTTCAACTACTATGTGGTAACTGGTAAGGATTGTGATATGCTAGTAGCCTAGTAGTATTTGCAGAAAGCAGAAAATGTGTAAATTTTGAAATCAAAATATCAAATATTCAATTTCTAAGTGTCACGTGCTTGGTACATACTTCCTTCATTTTTTTTTATTTGTCGTTTTGGAGGATTGCACAAGAATTAAAAAATGTCATAAAATAGTCACTTTTTTGGAAAATTCTTGTCCAAGCCTGACTTGGCCAAACTCATCCAACCACCAAGCAAGTGTGATTGGTCACTCTCTTGGGAGTTACATCCAATCTCAAAGCAAGTGTATTGCACTTGCTTTTTAGTTACTTTGGGTTTGGCCAAACCCGATTTGGGTAAGAATTTTCCCATTTTTTTTAATCAAAAAATCAAAAATACCCTTTTAATCAAATAATCTTAACATTAATGACTAGTATAAGTAATAAGGGTAAAATTGGTAAAACAATATTAATTTTACATTGAAATCCTAAAGCGACAAATAAAAGTAAACAATAAAATTTTGCCAAAGCGACAAATAAAAAAAACGGAGGGAGTAATTTTCTTTGGCAAAAATTAAAATTTCTGATCAAATCGAACATAAATTGACGCCAGTTTTGTATAACTGAAATTTTGTCAACTCTTGAAGGTGGGAGTAATGTTTGATATAATTTTCTGTATTTAAAAATCTTTCTCAGTCCTGAAAATAATTATCCATTACCCTAAAGAAAATATTATCCATTGCTCCAAAAGTCGCCGGACGTCTCCAACTAATATGTAATATCGAACCATTTTAAACTAAAAAATTAAAAAGAAACATTATAGGCCGCACACATAATTTTCACAAAGATTGAAGATCTGAATAATTAATTAATTAATTAATCAGTACAATTATCACCTAGCTACTTCGTAGTATTTTATTTCCATTAATTAATTTTAGTTATATCAAATTAAACTAATTAAGTACTCATGGTCATATATTTGCATCGTCTATATAAGGAAGGTGCACAATATAATTAAATTAAGCACCTATATATCCTTTAATTTCAATTGTAAAGAGAATTTGTAGAGATCGGGATGGGATTAAGTGGGAAGTTGGTTGCTGCAGTTGAGTTCAAGGCAGGAGGAGACTTGTTCCATGAACTCTTAGGGTACAAGCCAGACCAATTTGCCGTCATTACCCCTGAAAAAGTGCAGGGTTGTGATTTGCATGAGGGCGAATATGGGAAAGTAGGTTCTATCATCAATTGGAAGTACACCCACGGTGAGTACATGCATGATAACCACATATATATATATCGATTTAATTATGTGTCACTATATATATATATATATATATGAATTGATGAAACTACTTAATTAATTGTAGTAATTAATTTGTGAATTAAATTAAGCACAGATGGGAAAGCCAAGACTGGAAAGGAATTGATCCAAGCCATAGACGAAAAGAATAAGATGATCGTGTTTAAGTTGTTGGAAGGAGATTTAATGGAAGAATATAAAGAATTTGTTATAACATTTCATGTTGAAACAAAAGGTGGAATTGATTTGGTCACATGGACTTTCGAGTATGAGTCTCTCAATGATGATGGTGAACATCCAATTTCATTGCTGGCTTACTTCATTGCCATTACTAAAGATATCGAAAATCATCACGCATCAGGCAATAATTGAATCAAATTATATATGTATATATATAGCTTTTGTTCAATGTACTATTATGAATCTATGATAATAAATTGTACGTATGAATAATATATAAGTAATTATTCATGCATATGTGCCTGAATAATTAATGAGATTGCTCGAGTTTGGTTATATAAAGCTGTACGGCAGATGTATGTATTAATTATGTGAAATTAATTTGAACTATATATCTTACTACTTTTTATTTCTATAATGTGTTTTAGTTTTAGTTATTTCTTAATTTTCTTCCTTTCTGTGGTGTTGTATGTTTTTGAATTGAAATAGTTTTAGTTGAATGCACTGGACAAAACTGAAGAAACCAACTTACTGGTTTCATTACTGAATTTATATTTTCATGGATTCGTCATCAAATACATATATGCATGAATTCAATTACATCATACGTGATGTAGAATTCAAGTCATACCATATTTTCGTTTATGTGAGAAATAAATTTCAAAATTCACAATAATAGAGAATATGAATTTAATTGACAATTAAGTCTTCATTTTTTATTAATAATACCATGTTCGACAGTGGCGGAGCTAGGAACAATTATTTGGGTTGGGGGGGGGGGGTAATTTTTTTTTAATCAAATACTTTCTTAATATTTTGATACAATGACAAAAAATAAGATAAAGCACACAAAAACTGAAAATAGAAAATATAAATATTTTCAAGAATAAGAATCATTTAAATTGTAATCGACAATCTTTATTGAATATAAATAGTTATTATCGAATCCGTCTTAAAAGAGTCAACATTTTCATTTGAAAATATATAATATATAAGTATGTAATCGATAAATAAAAAAAACCCATTTTTAATTAGGTTATGAGATCTACTTCAACATAAAATATTTGTTCCCTAAATATTCTTGAAAAACTAAATGAAATAATTTGTTAAGAAAAGAATATAATGAGATATTTTAATCTATATTAATTAGCTTTACCAAGAGAATTAAGAAAAATTCTGGACTGAATTGAAAATATGGGGTCAAATGGCAATTTTTGAAAATTAAGGTACCAAAAATGCAAATATGGATTTTTGAAAATTAAAATCTTCTGAAAATTATGAACTGAATTGCAATTCTGGAGTTTTGAAAATATGGGGTCAAATTGCAATTTCTAAAAATTAAGGGACCAAAAGTGGAAATTTGGATTTCTTAAAATTAGGGGCACAATTGCAAATTTTAATTTTCCGAAAATTATGGACTGAATTGCAATTCCTGGTTTTTCCAAAATCTGTAATTAAATTGGAATTTTTTAGAATTGAGGTACCAAAATTGTAAATTCGAATTTATGAAAATCTAAGGTTGAATTGAAATTTTTAAAATTTTATATAAATCCTGAATTGAATTGAAAGTCTGGGCTTTTCAAATATTTGGGGTCAAATTGTAATTTTCAAAAATTGAGGGACCAAAAGTGCAAATTAAAATTTCTGAAAATCAGAGTCCGAATTGAAAATATTAAAATTCTGGACTGAATTGCAAGTCTGGATTCTTTGAAAATTTAGGGTAAAAATTGAGGGACCAAAAGTGCAATTCGAATTTTCTGAAAATAGGAGCCAAATTGCAAATATTATTTTTTTGAAAATTCTAGATTGAATTGCAGTTCAAGTTTTTAAAAATTTGAGATCAAATTGCAATTTTAAAAGTATATAAACTTGGAGTTTCCTTTTAAGTGGATTTCAAATGACTAGTTTTAGGAGGAATTTCAAATCATCTTAAAATTAGGTTGAAATTCATTGAATTAAAATCCAGAATTTCAAATGAATGAATTTAATTTTTTTTATCCAAATAGCCTAATGAATATGACAAGGGATTTCAAATCCATCTATCCAAATGGACCCTAAAAGTTGCTCGGTGCAGAAAATCCTCATCATATTTCACTCCTAAACTTCATCGAATTCACTAAAGATGTTGAGACTCACATTTTCGGATGAGGACCGACTGGAGAAAAGTTACCTAAATAAAAGCATCCATAGCGTGTGCCAGATTAATGAATATTGTGTGCCTTGTTTATATATAAAAGGGCTTGGTGACCTTAATATTAACTTTGAGAATATTGTTTGTTCTTTTGACTTATTGTAATTTCGTGAGTGTGCTATATGTAATTCAAATATATTAATTGTACTCTAATTTCATGGCTACTAAGCTATTATAGATTGTTTCAGTTCGAAGTTTTCAAGATCCCAACTTCCCAAGAAATGGCTAACAAACTCAAGAACGTTACCGTTTTCTCCAGATTTTTTTGTTATGACGATAGGCTACGCAAGTGTTTGTACCGAATCAGAATCAAGTAAAATATCATTACAAATCAATGTGAAGGTCTGTAGATGCAAGTAGACAAGTGATTGTTAGTTAACCTTGACTTCAGTTGCAGACTTCTACAGAACACATGAACCAGGGAGTAGTACCACTTCAATGTTTGTTCTTTAGTAAAAGGATAAATTACATTCTATTGCATCAGAACATCAATTGGTCATACTAATAACAAGTAATATTCGTTATGAAACTAGAGAAATACTCACGCGACTCAAACTCACTTTAGTATGGGAGCCAATGCCATTACCTTTCATCTGTTCTCTTAGACAAAAAATCTTCCACTTATGCAGAACTACATTACATATACTTACTATTGCATTACTTATAGCATCTTTGTTCATAGACAAAGGAGATCCATAATTGTCTTTCATTCCAAGGCATCTTCACATGTCTCAATCCCAAAAATTGATATTCAATAAGAAAATGATCATTTCCAGAAAGCCAAGATAGGTCTATCAAATCCAGATTTGGTGCCAGACAAACTGGATGTTAAGTTATCTACCTTTCGAAATCCAATCTGCCATTAGAATGACTCATTCAATACTTAAAAGATACTTGTTTTCCTATCTAATTTCAGAAGGCATAAAAATCAAGCATTACCTTGTCTAAAAGTACATCCTGAAAATCTTCTGGAGGTATTTCAATATTCTTGTAATTAGCGGCGGTAATCTGCAAAATAATTTAGCCTCTCAACAATCACTGAAAATGATGCATCCCAACAAATTTAAATGCCCAGTAGCAATTTCTGATTTATTTCATAACCTAGAAGGGGGAAAGAGAAGATACCTCAGACACACGACGGTTATTATAATACGAGCTCCATGGTTGGGGTTCCAAAATGAAAACGCCACCCTGCCACGAGGTTAAATTAGTTCTCATATAATTATTTAGAAAATACACGAATAGAAAGTGACGAACAATGTCAAAAAAACTAAAAATACCGGTTGAAGAAGTGTCCAGACCCTCCAAAATAAAGTAACTAATCCCTCGTCACCCCAGTTCAAATGTATCCATTTTGACACGCTTAAACTGAATAGTAAGTACACAATAAAATTAGAGGACATTGTATTGAAAAGTTGATGTAAACCAAGAACAGATATTGCAAGTAGCTCCTTCAAATATCTAACTATTATAAAGAAAAGAAATTATTACCAAAGTATTGCATGGTAATGTGTATTTGATGGTGTACGCCAACCCTGAACAAAGTTTCCTTTCTGAAAAGAGACTATTTTGAGCAGATCTTTTGTTTCTTCAGGAGGAGAATCATATTCCTCTGTCACTTTACCTAATGAATGATTTGTGTGGTTCTCCAAGCTATTGCTTAATTTTGCATCAGCTGATCCCTGGGTCGTCTTTGAAGTTGTTTTTTGGGTACTCGTTTTCATGACTTTCCTGAGAGTCCAATGTGCGTCCTCAATTCTTGCTGGAATAAGATGAACAATTATCAACAAGAATACTTAATTTTTCTTTCAGGAATGTGGCTCAATGAAGCTCTAGAGTTTATTTATAGGTTAACAAGTTGCAAATTTTCCTGAAAATTTCATCAAGAAGTCTAATGTTAACATTTAGACTGGTACTCTGCTTAATGGGTTCGTAAGCAAAACTTCAATAGCTACCATCCTCGTACATTTGACATCTTTCAAAATCTAAATATAGATTAGGTTAAAGACAACTCAGAAACAACTTACCTCCATCAATGTCAACTCCAAGAATGCTACGACAACCAAACTTCTTGGCTGTAGAAGAGAAAGAAGATAAGATATGTGAACTTCCTAGACGCCCAATGTAAACAAAATCTAGTATGTAGCATGTAATTAAATAAATAAAAATTAAACCACCGAAAATTATAGCCAAGCTCTGAATAAAAATGGACATCAAGGAATTTTTATAGTTTTATAAGAATGATTTACCAATGGAAATTGTGATCAATCCACTATTGCAGCCAATGTCAAGGCAATCCTTGCCCTCAAACCATTCCCTCTTCATCACCTTAAGTCTAGGATCTTCGTCCAAGTCCTGACCAACCTGATAAAATAAAAGACGAAAAATCTCCAAATTCAGTCTAATGATCATTCACACATAAAGAACAGTTTTGAATGTAATCCTTCTACATATCACAAGTCAAAAACATTTTCATTTACAAGAAACACTTGTTTCAAATTCCTGCATTTTCATGATAAAATGTTTTAATAAATTCTTAAGCACAAATACAATCAAATACTCCATTGAGCTAAAAGAGAGCAACATCTTACAATACACCGTAAGTAAAGGACAATAATCTATAATATGTATCAGTACAACAAAAACTAAAAATACAAAAAAGATTACGTTTTTATTATCTTGGAATAGATAAACTGAAAATTGTATGAACATATCGATCAGTATGAAACAGAAAGGAAAAGGAATTACTCTATATCCGTAGTAATTTCTGTAATTTCCAAAAACAGCAACTTCTTTTCGATTCTTTTTCTTGGAAGGTTGCTGTTCATTAGTAGTACACTCTTTAACGTCGTCCTTTCTCTTACCCTTGTTGTTACTTTCATTATTTCTGTTTTCTTCAACCATTCTCACCAAGAATTTAGAAAATATAGAGGTCAAGAAGTTTAAAGGTTTTCTTCAACCATTCTCAAGAATTTTAGAAGAAAATATAGAGGTCAAGAAGTTTAAAGGTGATTAGGGTTTAGGGATTTTTTTTTTGTTGTTAAAAGGGAAGGTTTAGGGATTTGAAGCGAAGAGGCAATGTTATTAAAATCGGACCGGACCGCCCGGTCCGACCGGTTGGACCGCGAAATGAATGTTGGTCGGCGGTTTGGGACCGGTTCAACCCGGTTTTGAAAATATTTTTTTTTTAATTTTTTTTAATGTAAAAAATTCTTGTGAAAGTTGGGATTTGAACACCTAATATTTAGAGTGAAACATAATTTCCTTATCATTTGGGCTACATCATTCTTGTTGAACTTTTAATACAAATTAAAATTTATAAATTATAAAAAATTGTAGCCAAATTTATTTATAAATTAGATAATTAACTCTAATAAATTCTAATATGTTATTCTATAAAATATTTATTTTCAATATTATTTTAAGGATAAAGAGTCAAATCGATATAATATGCAAGTTTGACTTTGAATATTAGACTTTTATACATAACTATATTTTAAAATTTATGAATTTCTTAATTTGTTGTATTTTTAACTTACACTTTTAAATTTTTATAAAGAAATATAATCATTTATATGAGCATACAAATTAGTACCATATTACCGTTATGATATAAGTTAGATAAATATTATATGATTTAATTTTAGTATAATATAACAAATTTTATATTTTTAATCAATTGTAGGATAATATATAAATTTTACGCAGATTACATATACTTTAAAATTAAATATATTTATTATATTATTATGACGTCATCCGGTCCAATCAGTGGTCCGATCGGTTCGACCAGTAAATTCAGTAA
Organism: Penstemon eatonii; assembly: GCA_038501285.1. Classification (NCBI taxonomy): domain Eukaryota; kingdom Viridiplantae; phylum Streptophyta; class Magnoliopsida; order Lamiales; family Plantaginaceae; genus Penstemon; species Penstemon eatonii. The sequence continues at coordinate 75,795,033 of CM076710.1, forward strand.
TCAGTCGGCTCACCGGTTCACTGTCCGATCCGGTTCTGAGAACATTGCGAAGGGGTTGAGGATTTTAGCGTAGATATAAATTCAATGTAACACGGCGGAGGAAATTATGTATTACAATAAAATCAGGTATTTCAATGTTTTAACTATTTAAGGTGTGAATTACTATAGTATATATAAATAAAATAAAATGAACATATGAATACATGAATACATGAATTAAGGAAAACCATATAAGGTATTTTGTTTATTATATTTAAAGCAAATGCAAAACAACGCGAGCACATAAAAATCTATCTATTTTTTGTTGAAAAGAATTCAATATTATTTTTATCGAAAAAAGTTAAATTTATATATGTGTACGGATTTATATACTATTAGAATTTACAAAATTCTTCGCGAAAGTAATACAATTTACAACATAAATAGAGCAAATGAGTTGTGATTCTTTTTTATTAAAGTAGCAAGCTTGTCTTAGAACAAAAACGAAGAAAGCTATCAATAGCAATCTGATAAAGTTATTATCAATGAATTCCAAAGCAGTTGAGTTCTCAATCAATATATGCGACTCATTCTCGTAAAGACGGTAACACACGACACGGGAGCCTTCATACCGTAGGAGCATGATGAGTGATACATATGAAGAGTGCTGCTGAGAATCCACGTCGTGATTAAAAGAAAGCTTCTTTGATTCTCTTTGACAATCAATATCAAATCGAGATTTCTCTTTAGAGTCATGATGTTTCTAAGTGTTTGTCATTCATGCATGGCAAATGAAGATCGATATCCCGTAGCTATAGATTTCCTTGCTTTCATCCCTTGTGACGAAGTAGACTGCTAAATTGTGTATATATAGAACGATAGAGGATTTCCTATCTTAGAAAAGAAGAGTCACGCTCATAAAAGTGTCCATTCAAAGATACTTCATCTGGAACCAGGCCTTACGTACCAAATCAACCATCCACCTTTCTTTACCTATGCCTTTGCGTATGATGTTTTTTCACGATCACCACCCCCTTTTGGTTAGTTATCTTTATTAATTATTAAAAGGATCTGCATGAATCTAAATACTTAAGAAAATAATCCACACAGATGTAATCTTGTAAGAATATGTCAAAGGACAAAGATTATTTTTCATAAAGGTACAAGATATATAGCCAAATACTATTCAATATGGTTCTCAACATTTGCATAGCCAAAAATGCAAGGAGACACTCCCATATAAAAGGTACATAAATCATGCGAAATCTGAAACCATCTTTATTGGAGAAATATAGTTTCCCAACTACAGAAAATGGGTAAATTTGACATGAAATATTATACAAAGAAAATAAAATACTATAAAACATGCTGATTCACTTATGTGGATGCTTTTAGAAGTTGGCTTTAATGACACTGCTCAATAATAACTTCCTACATCTTTTTACATTTTAATCTACAAAACACAATTTGTTACTATGTTTGAACCCCGAGGCATGGTGAATTCTCGCATTTCTTTCTTCTTTGTGATCGAGGTGTGTTTTCTTGGCGGGTTGACATCCCATTTCTGCACAAAGAGCTCACTCACTCCAGTTCCTTGAGAAAATCAATGTTATCAACAAACACCTGCAACATTAGATCATTATAAATATTTAATATTAATATATGATAACATGTTACAGCTATTGTAAAAGAATCAGTCTCCTCACAAGCAAAAGTTAAGGTTGTTCAAATAACTTAAATGTAACAAATTTAGAAAACTAGATATTTTTCTACGGTTGATAAAAAAGAAATACCGTCTTCCAACCATCAGGATCGAGGCATGCAGTAATCTTTGTGCTAATACCAGGTAGAGGTCCAGGTTCTCTGGTAACTTTCCCACCACAGAGTTTAACTGCTTCAGCGGTTCTATAAACATCATCTGTCCCTATTGCTATCTGCAAGATATAAATAGTAGGTCAAAATATTCAAACTTTGATTGTCAGTTTATGATGATATTAGGGTGGCAGAAAATCAAGAACACTGGGCAGGGAAGAGATCGAACCTGAGCATAAGCATTGCCTTTGTCATATTCAGTGACACCATAATTGTATGTCAATTCCATCACTGCATTTCTATCTTCAGGACCATAGCCCAGCATTGCTATTGTATACTGTAAGATAACCAAACCTTTTCTTTATGAAATCTCAATGTGAAATCAGCATACGTCAGATTATAACCTCAATATGCAGCCATTAGTTAATTTCAGCAGTTAGTTACTAGATAAAATTTGGAATGCATCCAAACTTTGTAGCCTAAAAGAAATATTTTAAGGTCAAGTCTCTTTGGCGGTTCCTTAACTACACATTTGGTCACACTTTAGGCCCTCGTCTCTAAAATGCATCATTTTCATATATCTTTGAAAACTGTCTCAAAGTGGTCCTCGATCATGTAAATATTCCGTCAACTTCTTAGGGAATAAAACTAAAAAGATATAACATTCTATAAGGCAATCAATTTTTTGCTAAAAATAAAAGGCCAAATCAAACCAATTTTGTCCTTAAAGCTTTTCTAGTATTTATTGTCTATTTTAGTATTCGCTTTAATGATTTAACCTTTGCGTTATGTTATTATAGTCTAGAACTTGTGACACTTTTTTACTGGTTGATCAGGATGTGAATTTTCACTTTAAATATAGAAAAAATATGGTATAAAATAGCTCTTTGTTTCTACAAAAATATAATTGCCTTGTGGATTTGGTAGATATTGACGGAATGTCTAAATGAGATCCACTTTGAGATGTTTTCAACAAATGAGGGATGGAAATGTTCCATTGAGATCTAACTGGGACAAAATATATAGCTGAGGGTGAGGGACCAATAAAGAGATTTTGCCAGCTTTCAGATGACATTATAACCTATGATAAAATTATAAATCTTTGTTCTCGAACTCCAGAACACCCCTCATTCCATCCTCAACACCCTCATGATGGGACTCGAGAATATTTCACATTGAGGCAAATAAGAAGTCTCTTGCTATTCAACAAAATAAAAAACCTGACAAGATCCAGAAGGAATGAAGAAAACAGTCTTCAAGAGAACAGAAAAAAAAACTCAAAAATTCTCAAACTACTACTTAAAGTCTACTATTTCCAACACGCACTGAGTGCCACACACATATAAAAGTTACTTATTGAGTCACAATTTTTCCATTACCTCAATGTAAACAAGAAATTTAAGTTTACCTTATAGTCAGGATTGTCTCGCTTGCGAAGAAGCTCCATGCCATAAGCCTACAAACGACACTCACTTTAAAAGTTACCCAAAGAACAGAGTCAACAAAAACTATGATGCAACGCAGCAAAGATCTCATTCAAACTACAAAAGCAATTCCTTTTCATCAATTCAAACTCACCTTCTCGTAGAATTCAATAGAGCGATCAAGATCTCCCACTCGAAGCATTACTTGACATAAAGGCTCAGGTGTTGGACCTCTCTCCAGAAGTTCAAATTTATAACCATCAGGATCTTCTATAAACGCAATCACGGTTTTGCCACCTTTGACAGGTCCAGGTTCCCGTGTAACTACACCTCCTTTAGCTTTTACGAGATCTACAGTCTTAGCTACCTATGCATTCACATCAATACGCAGACCATTAAGTTAATACTAAAGATGGAAAATAAGTATAGAGGCATGTGTCATGTGTAAATGCATTATGCACGTGTTTTCTTGCAAGCGTGCATATGAAGGGAGCGAAAGGGTGGTTAGAGAAAGAGAGATAGAGATTATCGTAGTTCCATGGGAAATATAGTTGAAAACTGAACAATGAATTCAGCATCTTTCCAAAGAACAAGAATTTAGCGATGCCACAATGTCTACAAGGGCCTGAATCTTAATTAGTGAAAGGAAAATCTTTGCATAAATTCGCAGAAACTTACATCCTCCACTGCAATTCCAAAATGGCCAAAACCAGCTCCGATGTCATATTTGTCGACCCCATAATCTGACAAGGTTGGTCAACAGATAAAAATACATTAGGAAAATGTGTCAACTTGGGCTGTAGTAGATACTAGATAGCAATTCTGTAATGCAAAGAGGCACGCAAAGCATCTTTTCGAGCAATTCAGATATCAAGAGAAGAGTAGTTAAGAAACAAGGTCAATTGCTTACTATAAGTGAGCTCAATCACAAAATGAGAATCTTCTGGGCCATATCCAAGGAAGGCATTTGTATATCTTTCCTCCGGTATGTCACGCTTCCTGAGCAGTTTCATCCCTAAACACTCGGTGTAAAATCTGCAGCCACAATTTGATTGTACCAAAGTTATCATCCCAATAAGGTAGAATCTAAAATTCAATGCCAAAATCTTATATAAATGACATACTTTATTGTCCTGTCCAAATCTCCAACACGATAAACAACATGGAGCATTCTTCTCTTGTCATTTTTAACCCACTCTAAAACATTTTCTTGTGATGTAGTTGTACTTCCTTGTGCAGCATTTCCTGCAGCACTAACTGATATCCTAACATTCTCTCCTTTAAAGAACTTGGAAGTTCTAAGCCCAAATGTCTGCAACTGTGGCACCGCTGGATAACATTAAGATCATCAAGGCAAGCAACATTAAGTTGAACCACCAATATCAGAAAATAAATTCATGAGTTGCTAAGCTCAATTCTTGATGATCATTATTAACTTTTATTATATAAAAAGGCACAGATTTTACGCTGTGATGTTACATTGAAAAGATATAATAATGCATGTAGAAGATGGTTATTCTTTTCACAATACCTCCATTTCATGTATGTTATGAAATCCTCTCCCTCTAAACATACCAACATCCTAAAACCTCCTCTTGAACTCTGATTGACAATCAAGCTCAACTAGAATACACATTTCAATTCTGGAACACGTATATATAAATAAAAGAAAATCTCTTTTGCTTGCTTCATTGTACCACGTTTAACCAGAAAAATGGTAAATTAAAATTTTGATGAAAACGTCTTACACGAGACGAACTATGTATAAACTTGAAAAGTGAAATTTCTGTTAGTAATTGATCAAACTAACACAAATTAACTGCTACTTTAATCCATACTAAAGGTAGCCGAATTAAAATAAAAATTGCAGACCAAATTTGAATATTAGGAATTAAAACATTCTCTCAATCTCACACACACACACACACACACACACACAGAGAGAGAGAAACATACCACTTGATAGATGAAAAGAGGCGAGTCTACGATGAAAAATGGGGGAAGAGAGAGAAGAGCTCCCCGAAAATCTCAGAGACGAGAGTGAGGGTTTTATTGATGAAGCCATCGGAATTATCCTCACCATTTTTTCTTTTTCCTCTAAAATAATACACCTATGAATTTTTGAAATATAAGTCTTGTTTTGTATGAATGAATGTATAAAACACGCAGTGCCACACGCTCAGAAACACGCAGAATAATGTTTTCTTTGGGGAAAATTCTTGTCTAAGTTAAAACTCGGGCTGGGCAAGAATAAGGTATTATAATTTAGCTGTTTTTTAGCAGTTGAGCAGTTTAGGTATAAAATATACTTTACTTCGTACTATTATTATTCTGGTAGAATTTGCCAGCTTAATGTTTACAGATTTTCCAAAAAGGTTCTATGGGCTTTGATTTTATCAGGCTTTCAGGCTTGTTAGCCCATTCATCTTTATTCCTGGCGTTGAGCCAATCTTTTTAGGCCCACTTCCCTCCTTTTTTTTTCTTCTTGTAATTAATTAATGATTGTAAGTGTGTCTTGGCTGACCTAAACTGGAACAAACTACATTTACCTATCTTCTATTTTTTCTCATCTATACAACATTTCAACGAGATAGTGTTTTTTCTAACTCTTTTAAAATGGAATTTATTCTATACATATTGATATAACCCCTCAATCTCAACAATCAAACTTTAATTCATAATTTATTAATAGTTCATTTATTGTAATCATTGTTCATGTTGAGTTTTAAAGGTTTTTACAAAAATTCTCAAATCACTTTTTAAAATCAAATTAAAATAAAACTCAAACGAAAAAAATAAATTAAAATAATTCATAATATCTTGAAATCTCAACTTTGTCATTAGGCATGACCTTCCCTACAAAAGATTTATGTTTGACATATAACGAAATAGATAATAAGACACAAATAAATTCAAATCTTATCCTAAGCACAGAGAAAACCAAATTGAAAATTATTGTTGACTCAAGACAACTAAAATGAATTAAAATTAATAGATAAACATATCTATACTTAGATTTAGAGTTGGCAAATATAATTAAATTTAAGATGCCAGATATTGTTGATGTGATCATCAAACATTAAAATAACAAACAGGTACATGGATTGTTGGCTATAGATGTTCCTACCACGGACTTTTATAGATTATTTGAGGAGGCTTCTGATGTATCCAACTTTGACTTTTCAATGCATCAATTCAAAGAACACACAAATCTTATATTACATTACAGACTTTAAAAGCAAAACATTTTAATAAATTAGGCCCAAAAATGTAGTATTTTTAATATATGAAACCTGAAGGTTCAGTATTAAGATTAAAAGTGCAATTTTCCTTAGGTCACATATGAGTTTTTAGCAAAGTAACATATAGTGGTTTTCTATTATTATAAATAATATATAGGGTGAAGTAACAATACAACACATATAATTACAATTAATTTATGTCTTGATAATTTTTGGCCAAAGTCAGAATTTAGCTAGGCATATTACTACAAATTTTCATTATAGTACTACAAAATTTCAGATTTAGATATTCTCAACAAAAAGATTACTAAAATCGTCCAAATGGGAAGAGATAAGAACATGTCATTAATTAAGAAACTAAACTTGAACATCTGGATTATAAGAAAAACTAAGGAAAGAGACATATATATGAAGATATATGTAACAAATAAAATTTCAAGTTTAAAAATATATATTAAACGAGAAATAATTGTACAAATAAAATTTTATTGATTTAAAGTAGTGGTTACAATCTCTATGATTCCTCTGATTCTAATCATCTAAGCGATAATCTTGAAAAGGATTGATTTGATCTTCTCCAAAATAAATTTGGCACTTGAATAACGTTAATCCAAAGCAATTGTGCTTAATGTTGGATCAAACGTGAAATATTGAATCTCCTTGATGAATAACGTTAATCCAAAGCAATTGTGCTTAATGTTGGATCAAACGTGAAATATTGAATCTCCTTGACGAACGTCTCGAACTTCGTCTTGGATATTCTGGATTTTTGGGGGATTTGATCTTTATTTGAATTTTCTGAATTTCCAATAACGTTAATCTAAGAGTTAAGTATATTAATCTTAGATTAAACGTTGGATTTTTCTTCACTTCTTGAAGAACGCCTTTGAATATTGGAAAGAACGCCTTGATTTGAAGAACGCCTTGATATTTTGGAAGAACGCCTTGATATTTTGGAAGAACGCCTTGAGAGAGTTTGCTTCTTTTCTCCTTGTACTTTTTTTTTGCTTTTTGAATTGTGTTTTTGAGTTGTGATTTTCTTCTTGAAGATGACCCCTATTTATAGGTGGGTTTTGAGAAATATTGTAATATTCTCCATATGACGTGGCGCAATTTGATTGGTTCTTCACACCTTGTATGACAAGAAATATATCTTGTTTCATTTTCTTCCCCTTTAAAAAGATATGACATGCCAATATTGCATTGTGAAGAAAATATTGCCTTGCTTAATAATTTCCTACACAAACTTGCCTTGTGTATGAAGATTTTAATTTATTTGCAAGAAATCTTGTATTCAATTAATCATTAGGATATAAAATTAATTAATTAATTAATTATTATTTTAGGAATTAAATTTGATATAATCCCAAAATAAATTAATTAATAATTAATATGTCTTGTACTCAAATTTGGCAATAAAATTTAACTGCCTACAAATGCCCCCTCGAGACTTATTTACGAAAATGCATTTGTTTTTGAGTAGATAAGTCTCGACCTTTCTTCACGCCTTCATCAAATTTGAAGCCAACATTATTTTTTTCTTTTTAAGAAATTTGACTGGGCTCAAAATTGTTTCAAGCTGCCTACGTATCCCAAAAAGGAATCAAGTCATAACGTAGTTCAAAACATCAAATTTGATTTGATGGATGTTCACATTTATATTCATATGAACGAAGAGTAACATACATTTTAGGCTCGTGTGTCAAGGAGCATTTTGAATTTGAGATTTGATAGACCCTTTTGACTCGTGTCCAGGAGAAGTTGATTTAAAATTTGTAGACATCTTTGTCTCGCCTACTTAAGACTGTCATTTGAACTTTGTAGACATTTTATTCTCATGTCTAGGAGAACTTGATTTGGGTTTTGTAGACTTTTTTCGTCTCGTCTACTGGATGCTTTGATTTGAAATTTGCAGACATTTTCTTCTCTTGTCTGGGAGAACTTGATTTGAGTTTTGTAGACTTTTTTTCATCTCGTCTACTGGAGGCTTTGATTTGAAATTTGTGAACAATTTATACTCATATTAAGGAGTGATGGATTTGATTTGTGTAAACAGTTTATCCTCATGTTAAGGAGTAATGAATTTGACTTGTAAACAGTTTATACTCGTATTAAGGAGTAATGAATTTGATTTGTGTAAACAGTTTATCCTCGTGTTAAGGAGTGATAGATTTTATTTGTGTAAACAGTTTATCCTCATGTTAAGGAGTAATGAATTTGACTTGTAAACAGTTTATACTCGTATTAAGGAGTAATGAATTTGATTTGTGTAAACAGTTTATCCTCGTGTTAAGGAGTGATAGATTTTATTTGTAAACAGTTTATCCTCATGTTAAGGAGTAATTAATTTGATTTGTAAACAGTTTATACTCATGTTAAGGAGATTTCAACTTGAAGATTTGTAGACAGTTTTAACTCGTGTCAAGGAGTTTTCAACTTGAAGATTTTTTAGACAGTTTTAACTCGTATCAAGGAGTTGTTTTGAAAGTTTTTACTCTTATCAACGAGTGAATAATTTGCAAACAGTTTATACTCGTGTTAAGGAGATTTCAACTTGAAGATTTGTAGACAGTTTTAACTCGTATCAGGGAGCTTTGAAGAGATCTAATTTTAAAAGATCTCAGATAGTTTTAGCTCGTATCTAGGAGCGTTGAAGAGATCTAATTTTAAAAGATCCCAGATAGTTTTAGCTCGTACCTAGGAGCGTTGCTATATTTTCAGATGGATTCTTCATTTGGAGACTCATCAAAAGATGTGCCCCCTTCATTGGCAGTGGAATCGTCTTGAATTTTGTTAGGAGAATGCACATGCGGCTCATCAGTTTGACTTCTAAACATGCTCAATTCCATATTATAGGCTCGAGTGGCTAACTCTTCAAAAGTTTTTGGCTTTATTCCTTGTAGAATGTATCGAAGACCCCATTGCATTCCTTGGATACACATCTCAATGGATGAAGCTTCAGACAGTCGATCTTTGCAATTGAGACTTAAATTTCTCCAGCGGTTTATATAGTCGATGACAGACTCCTCCTTCCATTGGCGAGTGTTAATGAGTTCGACCATTCGCACAGTCCTTCGGGTGCTATAAAAGCGATTGAGAAATTCTTGCTCCAGTTGGTCCCATCCATCAATGGAATTTGCCCCCAAGTCAGTATACCAGTCAAATGCATTGTCCTTCAATGAACATACAAATTGCTTGACAAGTTGATCTCCATGTGTCCCAGCATCATTGCACGTCTCGACGAAATGCGCCACATGTTGCTTTGGATTGCCTTTGCCATCAAATTGTTGAAACTTTGGGGGTTGGTATCCAATTGGCATAATTAAGTTGTCAATTCTTTGAGTGTAAGGTTTGGTGTATGTGAGGGAAGACTTTGAGCTCCCATTCAACTTGCTTTTGATGGCCTCCAAAATGAACTCCTTCAGTTGGCTAGCTTGGATCATACAATCAGACGAGATTTGAATCTTTTTAGATAAAGATTTTTCTTTTGCATTTGATTGTTGCTTTATGGACGTCTCGCCATCATCAAACTCATTGATCAGCTTTTCCATTAGGTGGTTCACCTCGGCATGACCTCATTTGTTCAATATTTGCTTTGCTGATGTATCACCTTCTTCAAGCTCCTCGAGTTCTTTCTCATCCGCGTTGACGGCCTCAACATTGGCCCAATTGATCAACAGCTCATCGAGCTTAGCATCTCGCTGTTGGAATTGCATTGTGAGCTCCTCCATCGCCTTTGTTAACATCAGAAGTTGTTCCTCCATGGTTGGATTGTTTGTCGTCATAATTGGCGCCACTTAATGAAGAAAAGAGATGAGAGGTAGAAATTGTCCCACTGGGCGTGCCAAAAATTTGTAACAAATAAAATTTCAAGTTTAAAAATATATATTAAACGAGAAATAATTGTACAAATAAAATTTTATTGATTTAAAGTAGTGGTTACAATCTCTATGATTCCTCTGATTCTAATCATCTAAGCGATAATCTTGAAAAGGATTGATTTGATCTTCTCCAAAATAAATTTGGCACTTGAATAACGTTAATCCAAAGCAATTGTGCTTAATGTTGGATCAAACGTGAAATATTGAATCTCCTTGATGAATAACGTTAATCCAAAGCAATTGTGCTTAATGTTGGATCAAACGTGAAATATTGAATCTCCTTGACGAACGTCTCGAACTTCGTCTTGGATATTCTGGATTTTTGGGGGATTTGATCTTTATTTGAATTTTCTGAATTTCCAATAACGTTAATCTAAGAGTTAAGTATATTAATCTTAGATTAAACGTTGGATTTTTCTTCACTTCTTGAAGAACGCCTTTGAATATTGGAAAGAACGCCTTGATTTGAAGAACGCCTTGATATTTTGGAAGAACGCCTTGATATTTTGGAAGAACGCCTTGAGAGAGTTTGCTTCTTTTCTCCTTGTACTTTTTTTTTGCTTTTTGAATTGTGTTTTTGAGTTGTGATTTTCTTCTTGAAGATGACCCCTATTTATAGGTGGGTTTTGAGAAATATTGTAATATTCTCCATATGACGTGGCGCAATTTGATTGGTTCTTCACACCTTGTATGACAAGAAATATATCTTGTTTCATTTTCTTCCCCTTTAAAAAGATATGACATGCCAATATTGCATTGTGAAGAAAATATTGCCTTGCTTAATAATTTCCTACACAAACTTGCCTTGTGTATGAAGATTTTAATTTATTTGCAAGAAATCTTGTATTCAATTAATCATTAGGATATAAAATTAATTAATTAATTAATTATTATTTTAGGAATTAAATTTGATATAATCCCAAAATAAATTAATTAATAATTAATATGTCTTGTACTCAAATTTGGCAATAAAATTTAACTGCCTACAATATATACTCATTAAAAGCTGCCATACAAAAAGATCCAACCAACCATATACTTATTTTTCATACCTCTCTTCATACAAGATAACTATTTACTATAATTTCACAATCATATATATGTTAAATCTCAATATGAATCAATCAAGCATGACACCATTAATTCTTCTTCACTTAATCTTTTTCTTCTTCATCAATGGCAAAGCACAAAGTCTTTCAGATAATACAGAAGGGAATCTAATACCTAATTCACAAGATTCAGTCAACAACTTTCAACCAAGTTTAGCAGTTATAATAGGTATGCTTTCCATGATATTTTCCTTAACATTTATCCTTCTCCTCTATGCCAAATTTTGCCACCACGCGTCCTCCATTCACAACATGAGCCACCAAACTCTAGACGGGATTGTTCAATCAACATCTCTAGTCTCGGGTGTCGATAAAACAGTAATCGAATCCCTCCCTTTTTTCCGATTTTCACACCTCAAAGGCTCGAGAGATGGACTAGAATGTGCAGTGTGCTTGGCAAAATTCGAAGATATTGAGATACTTAGGCTACTACCCAAGTGCAAACACGCGTTTCATATTGATTGTATTGACCTTTGGCTAGAAAAACATTCAACATGTCCTCTTTGTAGGCAAAAGGTTAGTTCAAATGACCTATCTCAGTTGCCATACTCGAATAGTTTGAGATTTTTATGGGATGAATCGGAAACATCAAGTCTCGAGCTTTATGTTCACAGAGAGGAAAATCGGCATGGATCATCGAGATTTAGCATTGGCAGCAGCTTTAGGAGAACTGATGACAAAGCTAAAAAGGAAGCGGAATTGCCTATACATCAGAACATGGATTGTGATGATATTAATCATGAGATACTTGATAAATTCAACCACAAAATTGTTGTTTCAGATGTCGTGTTTAAGAATCGATGGAGCAACGTAAGTTCTTCCGATCTTATGTTTCTTAATTCAGAGATGCTTAAAGATAAATCAATGGAAATAAGTAGAGATAATGATCAAGTGATGACTATAAAGGAGGAGATGAATAGAAAAGGAGTGTTTGAAAGCAAATGTCGAGGCCATCCGACAACCTCGGATTTAGAAAGGAATCATGGGACGGAATCAAAAGTTTTGAACCCGAAAGATAAGAGATCTATGTCTGAAATAATAGTTCATCCAAGATACATGAAGAATGGAGATTCATTTTTGGTAGAAAATAATGTGGAAGAGGAAAGAAAGAGAAGGCTTTGGCTACCAATAGCAAGAAAAACAGTTCAGTGGTTTGTTGATAGGGAAATAAGGCCTCCACAGACCACAGTCTCAAGGCTTAGACCAGAAGACTTTAAATGTATAATCATTTAAGGTTAAATCCTCCTTATCATTAACTTTTTACAGAGTTTTCCCTCTTGTGTTTTATTCATTCGCTATGGTAGTGTTACACTTATGTCCCCTCAAAACCTATATTGCAGGTTACGTGACATCGAATTCGTCGTGCTCAGACTGAAAAGGACCAAAATTAAACAAATAACTTTTAGTAGGGACTAACGTAAAAACTTAAAAGGGATAACTCTGTAAAAAGTTAATGATAAGGAGGACCATTACTTGTGTTTACCTATCATTTAATTAATACATGTTCATTCTTTAGCTCTAAATGGTGAATTAGCAAACCTTTTTCTTTTAATTACAGCTTCATTTGTTTACTATGTTGTGCTTTTATGGTTTTGGTATCAGAGATACAAAGAGAATAATTTTGGAGTTTTGTACATGATAAACTATATTTCGTATCACCCACGTGACATTCAATTATATATATACCGATGACATCTAATAAAAGTCGAACGAATAAAATTCCATCAAAGCAACTCATCGAAGTGACTCAACCATGAGCATAAGCGGCTTCGACAAGGAAGTATCCCCGGGAGGGCCAATCGACAGTATCATCTTTATATGGTTAATCTAACGGCCCCACGTTCAAGCCCATCGACAACGATAAGGCGACAATTAATGAAGAGAAGCCACGCGAACTCAACTACGTACTCAGCTGTTGTTTGGCTACCTGCATACTTTATCTTCTAGATAGAGGAATATTGTATTCAATTCCATTCTAAATTTGAATTGCTGGTCAACCATCGATCAAACTCCATTCTGGTGAACCTTATGGGCTTATCCACGGAATTTCCGTGACTACCTCAGTGGCTACCCACTGAGGTAGCCACCATCAGCCATATTAGGAGGGTTTTAGGGACACTTTTTATGCAAAAGTGTCCCTAAAAGTGATCTAACATGATAGATGGTGGTAGCCACGAATATTCCCTTATCCACCCAAAAAAGGATATATACCTTCCTTTCTGCAAGATTCAACTACCTCATTAATCAAAACACACCTTCTTTTAGTGAAATTTGACGTATTTTTCAGTACTTTTTACTATTTTCTCGTTCAACGTCTGAACGAGTGGATTCAAGTCAAACAATATGTTGTACAAATTATATTTAATTTTTTAATTGAAGCTGTTATTGTTTTTTCGACTTGATTTGATTTTCAAACGAAATTTGATCAAATTAAACATGAGTGCAACTCAAGTAATTAGATTAGATAAACTTATATTTTGTCATTTTTTAATTAAATCAAACTTGAACTGAAGTCCAAAAATTATGAAACGACAAAATATTTCAAATTTGTCATTACATTTTTACGTAAGATAGAATGAAACTCACAGAAATTAATTAATAGTCAATTTTAAATTGAGTATCAAATATTTTGGTTTTATTTTTGCTATACAAAACACACCCATTCACCCCGTAAACAGAGTACCTAGATAATTTCTTTTGACAATGACTTAATATTCGAGTCAACTTTAATATCTTCAACATAAAACAAGATTCTGTACTAAAATAGATAGTCCTAATTTAGTTAATGTGATGGGAAATACCACCTAACTCATTTCTTGAAAATTAATTAGGGAAAATCGCACTTTGCCCCCCGTCCTTTAGACCTTTTTGCACTTTCTCACCTATCCTTTCAAAATTCGCAGTTACCCACCCCACCTTTTTAAGTAGTTGCAGATTCCCCCCTGAAGCAACTTGAGGTGGTATTTCTGCCCAGATTTTGTCATGTGCCGGTCACATGCAACTTTTCAAAGGGTAAAATCGTCTTTTCAATCGCACATTTATTAACTTATCTCCTCCAATTTTTTCTACCCTGTTATCTCCTCCAATTTTTGTTTGAGTTTGATTTGATTATTAAAATAATATAGCTCAAACGAGGCTTCATGGAGTCGAACATGAATTGAGTTTGAGTATCTTGATATATTTACATATTTTTTTTTGTCACTTTTGTAATTTATCGTCGAGGTCGAACCAGATTTAAAAAATTATCGAACAAAAAATAATTTGAAATGTATAACGGAATGAGCTCAAACAATCTCGAGTTGAATAATGAGTAATTTGGTTTGATTTTGATCCCCAAAATGCTGTTTATTTTCCTCATATGTAAACTAACTGGGTAGAAAAAATTGGAGGAGATAAGTTAATAAATGTGCGATTGAAAAGATGATTTTACCCGTTGGAAAGTTGCATGTGACCGGCACATGACAAAATCTGGGCAGAAATACCTCCTCCAATTGCTTTAGGGGGGAATCTGCAACTACTTAAAAAGGTGGGGTGGATAACTGCGAAGTTTGAAAGGATAGGCGGGAAAGTGCAAAAAGGTCTAAAGGACGGGAGGCAAAGTGCGATTTTCCCAATTAATTAAACTACGAGAATAATACATCGTGATCTATTTAGTCAACAAAACCCTCCGCATCGCATCATGATAAAAAAAAATGTTCACGTCACGCCTGTACAATACATATACAAGCAAAGAAATAACTTTCCATCCTAATTTTTTACTCCTTTTGTACATTTGAGTCAATTTGATTAAATTTTAAAAAATTATAATAGATAATTTTCAACAATAATATGATAATATTATGTAACACCAGGTATATTAATACTTTTAAAATGCTATGAATGCAAATAATTTACTTGTAAATCATATAATATATTAAAAAGTTAGACTCTGCATTGTAGGTAATGGAGTAAAAATTTTGTAACATATGAAATACTATATTTGTAAGCTGAGAGTAAATAAGAAGCCAATTCAATGGCGTAAGACATGATTTTAAATAAATTTTGTTGAAGGGTTGAAATAAATGGTGGAATTGTGACTTAATAAGCAACTATTGCTTGTTGGCAAAAAAGGTTTTAGATGTGCGCAGAGTGTACAGCAGTATGGTAGGATCCCGAGGCTTGGTGGAGGCACATCCTGCGATTTACATCTTTCAGGGTTTCTGATGGTCCATGATTAGTCTAATGTAAGCTTGGACACTTGGGTTATCAAAAAAAAAAAAAAAAAGGTTTCAGAAACTTTCGGATTGGCAAAAGTCATGGAAGTAATATTAGGGCAATTAAGTCCTGTAACTAAAATTACATGCAATTAAGTTCTAACATAATATTCATCTTAAGATTAAGTTTCAATGTAAATTTGAGATTAAATGTAACTATTTTTGAGAAAAATATTGAGCTTAATTGCAATTCCTTTGCGATCTTTCTGAGAATATTTTTTGTTTTTTTTTCCTGAGAAAATAAATAAAAATATTTTGTTGTTGGAATTTGTTTCTTTTGTCATGTATGAGAGCCTTGTTGCAATTTTGGGCAATATGGTGTGATAAGATGTCTTATATTCAGGCATTCGTTTTATCAGTCTAGTTTTCTAGTTTTCAATGTTATGTTGGTATATGTTGGTGCTATTTAAATACCTTCTAATATTACCGTAAGTCTAAATTAATTTTAAGGTAGTGTACGTCATGTCTGGGTTAATATTTCGTGTGAAATAGGTAGGTGATTTGACGGATACGGTGGAAAAAACCACGATTTGGACCAAAATAGGATTAAATTGCCAGATTAACTTAGTTACAAGGCTTAATTGCCAAAATATCTTAGTTAAAAGACATTTTTGCCAGTCTGAAAAGTTACAGGACTTTTTTGCTAGCAAACAAAAGTTACGGGGACCAATTTAGCAATTTTTCTAATAGTCAGCAAGAGGGGTTAATTTTCGACGTCAGCAAGGGACTGGTGAGTTGGGGGACACCTTGATAATTCGGGCCAAAATAGGACTATATTGCTAAAATATATTAGTTACATGACTTTTTTGTCAATAACAATAGTTAAGGGACCAATTTTACAATTTTTCCTATAAAATATGTTTTAATAAATTAGTCCCATAAATGCAGTATTATAAAATATGAAACCAAAAGTATTGAAGGTTCAGAGTCCTATAAGATTAAAAGTGCAATTTTTCCTAGGTCATATATGAGGTTTTAGGCTTTTAGCCAAGTAACATATTACATATAGCGGTTTTCTATAATTATTAAAAATATATAGGGGGAGTAATGACAATACAACACATATAGTTACAATTAATATATGTCTTCATAATTTTTGGCAGTACTGAACTTAGTGATGCTACCAGGTCAGAATTTAGCTAGGCATATTACTAGAGATTTTCTATATATTACTACAATCAGATTAGATATTCTCAACAAAAAAAAAAATACTAAAATTGCCCAAATGGGAGGAGACAAGAACATGTCATTAATTAAAAAACTAAGGAAACAGACAAATATATCAAGATATATACTCATTGAAAGACGGTGTCAAACTCCCCTCATAGTATACCATTACCATATATATATATATGTAGATTTTATACAAGATAACTATTTACTCAATATGAATCAATCAAGCATGACACCGTTATTTCTCCTCCACTTAATCTTCTTTTTCTTCTTCTTCTTCATCAATGGCAAAGCACAAAGTCCTTCAGACAATACAGAAGAGAATCAAATACCTAATTCACAAGATTCAGTATATTATTACCCAATTTTACCATATGTAATAGGTTTGCTTACCTTGATATTTTCCTTTTTTTTAACCCTCTTCCTCTGCTCATACGTGAACTCCTTTCTCGACACGGACGACCAAACTCATGACGGGATTGTTCGATCAACATCTCGTGTCTCGATAGTCGATAAAACAGTAATCGAATCCCTCCCTTTTTTCCAATTTTCATGCCTCAAAGGCTCGAGAGACGGACTAGAATGCGCTGTGTATGGCAAAATTCAAAGATATTGAGATACTTAGGCTTCTACCCAAGTGCAAACACATGTTTCATCTCCACTGTATTGACCTTTGGCTAGAAAAACATTCAACGTGTCCTCTTTGTAGGCAAAAAGTTAGTTCAAATGACCTATCTCAGTTGTCATACTCGAATAGTTTGAGATTTTTATGGGATGAATCGGAAACATCAAGTCACGAGCTTTATGTTCACAAAGAGGAAAATCGGCATGGATCTTCGAGATTTAGCATTGGCAGCAGCTCTAGGAAAATTGATGACAAAGCTAAAAAGGAATTGCCTATACAGCAGAACATGGATTGTGATGATATTAATCATGAACCCCTTGATAAATTCAACCACAATATTGTTGTTTCGGATGTGGTGTTCAAGAATCGATGGAGCGACGTAAGTTCTTCTGATCTTATGTTTCTTAATTCAGAGATGCTTAAAGATAAAATAATGGAAATAAGTAGAGATAATGATCAAGTGATGACTATAAAGGAGGATATGAATAGAAAAGGAGTGTTTGAAAGCAAATGTCGAGGCCATCCGACAACCTCGGATTTAGAAAGGAATCATGGGACGGAATCAAAAGTTTTGAACCTGAAAGACAAGAGATCTATGTCTGAAATAATAGTTCATCCAAGGTACATGAAGAATGGAGATTCATTTGTGGTAGAAAATAATGTGGAAGAGGAAAGAAAGAGAAGGCTTTGGCTACCAATAGCAAGAAAAACAGTTCAGTGGTTTGCTGATAGGGAAATAAGGCCTCCACAGTCTCATGGCTTAGACCAGAAGACTTTAAATGTATAATCATTTAAGGTTAAACAACACTAAAGGTCATCTTATCATTAATCTCTTAAGTTTTATTAATTCGCTACGATAGTGTTACACTTATGTCTCCATAAAACCTATATATATTGCAGGCAGTGGCGTAGCCAGACAATTATTTCACCGGGGTCACAATGAGTTGATTGAAAAAAAATGTTCTTGTTTACAATAGAAATGTATAGAGTCAATGAGGTCGTAGTCCGTCGGTAAGGTATTAAGACTAAGAAGTCCTGAGTTCAATTTCTTCTAATATAGGTTTTCTTCTAGATTAATACTTGTTCTATAATAGTTATTTTTCTTTGTAATTTGGTTGTTCTTGAATAAAAAAAATTATACTTTAACATAAATATATATGTAAATTTTGACCCGTAAAAATCGTTTCACTATTTAAATATTCTAAGCAATATCAAATGCATAATCCTTGTGTATATAGTTATCTAATGATCTTTGATATTGTTAAACATTTCATACAAACAAATAAATTATGATAATAATTTTGTTCAATTAGAAAAGTAATGTGATAAAAACACATTAATTAAATATTTTCTACTTGAATAAAAATTAATGAATATCGCTTGTTAAATTAGACCCTTTACGATAGAATTTTTATGATTAATTAGTGGGGTCCATTTAACAATAAACTTAAACTATCCTAGTATTATATCAATTTTTAATAAAACAAATCTAACAATTAAACTTGATAGCACTAAAATTTCAGGGGTCCATGCACCCCCCTAGTATGTCTGTAGCTCCGCCGGTGATTGCAGGTCACGTGACATCGGATTCATCGTACTCAGACTGAAAAGGGCCAAAGTTAAAACAGATAACTTTTAGAAGGGACTAACGTAAAAATTTAAGAGGGACGACTCTGTAAACAGTTAATAATAAAAAGAACAATTAGTTGTGTTTATCCATTATATAATTAGTACATGTACATTTATTAGCTCTAAATGATGAATTATCACACCTTTTTCTTATCATTAATCTCTTAAGTTTTATTAATTCGCTACGATAATGTTACACTTATGTCCTCATAAAACCTATATTGCATGTCACGTGACATCGGATTCATCGTACTCAGACTGAAAAGGGCAAAAGTTAAACAGATAACTTTTAGAAAGGACTAACGTAAAAACTTAAGAGCGACGACTCTGTAAACAGTTAATGATAAAGAGAACTATTAGTTGTGTTTATCCATTATTTAATCAGTACATGTACATTTATTAGCTCTAAATGCTGAATTATCACACCTTTTTATTTTAATTACAACTTCATTTGTTTACGATGCTGTGATTTTATGTTTCTGGCGTTGGAGATACAAAGAAAATACTTTTGGAGTTTTGTACATGATAAACTATATTCCGTATCACCCACGTCATGACCAATAATATATATATATAGACCGACGACATCTCAAAAATGTCAAATGAATAAAGGCTCAACCATGCATGCGCATAAGCGGCTTCAACATGGAAGCGTATTCGGGAGGGCCAATCGACCGTATCATCTTTATATGTTTAATCTAGCGGTCCCACATTCGCGCCTATCAAGAACGATAAGGCGATAACTAATGAAGAGAAGCCACGTGAACTCAACTACGTACTCAACTGATGTTCGACTACCTACGTATTTTATCTTCTAGATAGAGGACCATAGAATTCGACGTCCCAGAAGATCTTCGTTTAGTGCAAGTTTGATTCCATTCTAAATTTGAAGAGTTGGTCGGCCATCGATCCGACTCCATTCTGGTGAGCCTTATGGGCTTATCCACCCGAAAAAAGGATATGTAACTTCATCAAGATCAAAGTTCCAAAATTAGAATCTTTCAGCAAGATTCAACTACCTCACTAATCAAAACACACCTTCTTTGAGCATGAAATTTGACATATTTTTCATAACCTTTTACTATTTTCTCGTTCAGGGGCTGAACGAGTGGATTCAAGTCGAACAATATTATGTTCAATTTACATTTAATTTTCTAATGGAGGCTATTATTTTGTTTTTGACTTGATTTGATTTGTAGACGAACTCTTGATCATATTAAACATAAGTGGAACTTGAGTAATTAGATTAAATAAACTTATATTTTGTCATTTATTAATTTAATCAAACTTGAACTGAAGTCCAAAAACTACGAAACGACAAAATCTTTCAAATTTGTTATTACATTTCTATTTAAGATTGAACGAAACTCAGAAAATTAATTAATAATCAATTTTTGAATTGAGAATCAAATAATTTGATTTTAATTTTGCTATTCACACCCATTCACCCGTAAACAGAGTAAGTAGTTAATTTCTTCCTCTATCGTGATGAACTTCGTTTGTGCATCAAATTGTATTGTCTTCCCTAAGCTTACAAGTTATAAATAATTTCAATACCATATTTGAGGATTAATCGAGTCACTTACTAGGAATAGGCAGCATTGAAGAGTGCATATTTGAGGATCCCAGCTGAAGAAATCTTCTCAACCAAACCTGAAAATTTCAACAATATGATCATTTATATTTATTATTTTCATTTGCACTCATGTGTACTATACACAGACCTGAGTAAATCCTGTCTAAAACGCGAGGAACTGCAGATATTACACTTGGTTTTAACTCTTTAATGTCGTCAAGCAGTCGCTTAATATCCTAAAAAATCAATAATAATAATAATAATAAACATAAGGTGACTGATTATAAAGATAGATAAGCAATTCTAATCTAATGTCATATACTGTATGAGCTTACTTTCTGCCAAAATCCAATTGAAGCACCTTTGGAGATGAATAGTTCTTCCATGACTCGATCAAATATGTGTGCCAAAGGGAGGTAAGAGAAATATACATCTGCCTCACTAAACTGTATATATCCAAAATTAAAGATTTGAATTTAATTGTGAAATACAAATCAAGAAACAATTAAAGTGAAAGGAATTAACCTCTTCATTCATGCTTTCTAGTTGTTGATTTACACCAGATATAATTGAAAGAATGCTTTCATGTGAAATCATTACTCCTTTTGGATTGCCTAGGCCTGTTGTTAATTCCACTTGTGTACATTATAGTGCAAATATCGGTCTTCTTTTTAGTTGGAAGCTCATATTTCTTGTTTATTCCCTGAAGCAAATTACTATTAATTAATATGACTGAGACTGAGACTGAGACTGACTATTAAGTAATTAAAAGGTACTCAGTCAGTCAGTCAGTCAGTCTTTAATTTTGGGGCTGTTCTCATTTCCTCAGCAGCTTACCAGTTCCAAAAACTCATTCCATGAATACATATTTACTCCTAATTTTGCAGATACTGCCTCCTTTTGTTCCATAGTCACCTTTCCAAAGCTTACAATAGCTGTAAATTAAATAGTGTGTTTAATTAATTAATTTAAAAAGTTTTTTTCTTTTTTATTTACTTACTAAAGAAAGAAATAAACTAAACACAGCTTAATTACTTTTCAAGTACTCTTCACTACTGCAGGGAAATGATTTTAACACCTGCAATATTAATAATTAAGCAGCCAAACTGCAATATATATATATATATGTATATTAATTAATTAATAATGATAATTAAATTGAAGAAAGAATGATAAACCTCAGAAATTTTAGTTTCCTCTACAAAAGCAATAGAAATCTGTGCATGGCTTATAATATATTGAACCGCACCAGCACCTAATTAAAACAAAAAAAATTTAGTTTCCTCTTCGATCGATGTGTTGGAAAGAAATCCTCCGTAAAATAAAATCACTTACCGAGAGTGTCATATAATGGTACACAGAAAAGACCATGAGCATTCCAGGCCTGCAAACATGCAAACAGATAATGAAAATCATATATATAATATATATGTATATATATATATATATATATATATATACAGAGCAAGTATAAGTATAAGTATATTAATTGAAAGAAATCAGATGATGAAAAGTTAGTTAGTTACCTGCATAGTTATAACCCAATTTGAGCAATTTGCTCCAAGGATCCCACATCTGCCACCCTGCTTGCAAAATGCAAATCTTTTTATTATAACAAACAAATCTATCTAATAAGTAATAAATATATTAATGCATGCATGCAAATCTTTTTAAAGCTACTTGTGCAACTCCGCGAGAGCGAATGGAGGCTCCGACTTGTAAAACAGTATCATGTACTTCTTTGTAAGTTAACCACACATATGGACCAGCCTGCAAGAATATATTTATATATATTATAATTCAATAGTAAACGGGCACGGAGAAACAACCAGTAGAAATTAAACGAAAGAATATATATATATATATATATATGTATGTATATATATATGTATGTATACGTACCTTCCCCTTTACTATTTTACGCTCACCGAGCATTCGATTATTGGGGTATTTCTTCACAGAATGGCTGCATATTTAGTAATAAACAGAGGAAAGATATATATAGATTAACTAACACCACCAATGAAAAATTTTAAAAACTCAAAGTTGTTTGTAGTTTTATTTCTTCTTCTTCTTCTTCTTCTTTGTAAGAGAACTTACTTGAAAATATCCCAACAGCTATCAAACCCCTGAGGCAGTGGCCTAAATCCATCTTTGACAAGCACATTTCTGTAAACTGGCCCAATTGATGGCTTCCCATTTTCCCCTGCTCTTGCTTTCTCAACCTCCACAATATACTTCTTTGTCTCACCTGTCATTCTCTCTCTCTCTCTCTAATAGATAGTACGTGTCTAATTAATTAAGCTAGCATTCAAATTGCTAGCTATCTTATAGGAAAGAAGTAGTGTACATGTATGTTAGATATTGTGATCAAAATTATTGGTGACCAAATATGTAATGTTTCTGCTCTTTTGAAGCCAACCACCTCATTGACTCAAGAGTTGTCCTCTGGATGAATAAAGATTAACTTGTTGTCTTTTGCATGGACCGGTAGAGTAGATTAGAGTATTGTACGCGGAAGAAAATCATTATTTTATCTATTTCTTTCTATTCAATTTAGGAGGATTCTATTATATTCAAGAGTTAGGTTAATATTTGATCAACTCTTTTTACGGGTAGCATCACATGTCACATCAAGAGTTATTTTCTTTAAAAGCATACCCAAGTTACAAGATCAATTTTGAGTTTATATATTCAAAACCCAAATAAAATAATTTTATGACCATCAAGAGTGCAATTTTATTATGTACAATACCATAAGAGTTGCAGGTTCAGTCCTACTGCCATACATTAATACCACAAGTGCTCGTGCATTAAATAGTAAAAGGAAAGACACGCTTGGAAATAAACATTCAGCCTTTTGCATTTGATCATTCAGGATGACCCCAACTATCTGTAATTTTTATGTACACTTTGTGCTATGACTAGCACCTAAAAAAACAAAAATCAAGACTGTAACTTTGTATCTGTAGGTCGTTTACTGTACAGTGAGCCTGCGGCACCAGACACTTGAGCTTGAGATGAAGCTGTTGCAGTAAGAGGCTGGAAATTTGTGTTTCCAACAAACCAGTAGAGAGCCCATTTCAGATTGCAGAGAGTGTATTTCAGAGCTTTGGTCCAATTCTCTTGTTTATTGAAGCTCTGCGTTATCGAGTAGTTTTCCACTTTGTCATTCTCAATCCTAAAACAATACATGCAAAACAGAAACAATCTTCAAAATCCTTTCTTTCGCTATGGATTACGTCAAATGTTTAATCTGAATCACAAGAATTTGTCCCATAACTGGACAGCAAAACCCTGTGAAATAATATCATATCATCTCCTGGCTATAGAAAACAATGGTAAATTACATTTTGCCCCTTCAACTATTGCTATTGCATGCTCAGTCCCTTAAACTATCTGCATCGTTTTGCCCCTTCTACCATCTATTTTCATCCCTAATTATGACTAATTCTCTAATTTCAACCATAGGGTGGTGAAATTAAGAGCTTGAATGATCAGTATCACATCAATCTAGACAATAGCACTTAACAACTTTGTCATGCATAATTACCTATTATGACCGATCAATGTCTCATTTAAATTATTGTACTATCTCAGATCTCCCCACAGTTCATTTCATATATCCAACTCACAACTTGAATTAGTCGAACAAACTTATCTTGTTACCCCTTATCCATTGGCATATGTTGGAGGGGCAACGTGATGCACTCGATGGTTTTGGAAGGGTAAATCATCCAATGACGATAGTTGAAGTGGGTAAAATGAAATTTAGCCCAAAAAATGACAAGCACTTGGACAAAATTCAAGAATGGTATGCATTCACGAAAGTACAGATGGTTTGATTATAGAGAAACTTCAGCTATCAAATAAAAAACAGAAACATCGATATATCAAGCAAATACCATCTACGGTACAGATAGTAACTTACTTGTATGGAAGCTTGAAACATTTCTCAGGAGGAATGTTGTTTTCTTTATCTTTCAAATTTGCAAACTCTGCAAAGTCCTTTAGGCAGGTTAAGAAAAATGTCATTGCTTTGTCGTAACGAGTACTCCAGAATACATTCACAGGACCGAAGCTGGGAAACACAGAATATGAACAAAAAGAAATGCTTTAATGCAAGAAATGGGATTGAAGTCATGTTCAATTCGTTAAATAACAATGAAGCAGCTAGGATTGAAGTCATGTTCAATTCGTTAAATAATTCATAACATTGTATTCAACTCACAGCTCATATGTATTATTGCTGCTGTCCATTATGCGAGGATAACTCCCCATAGGAAGAATTTTAATACGATACCTAGAACCACAAAATGAAGGAATGCCAATTCAAAGAATACATTGTATATAAGGTAAAATTGCATTTTCAGTCATACAGGACCTCAACAATTTTGGTCTTAATTTTTTAAAATATTTTCCATCTCCCCCTTTCCACCCATTGACTAAAAGTACAAAACTGGGACAGTCCTATAGGATTAAAAGTGCCAAACATACTATTTCATGTAACTAAAAGTGCAAAACTTGGATGGAAAAGGGGTGATTAGATCAAAAGTGCGGGGACCAGATGTGCTAGGGTGCCATCCATGTAAAAGTGCAATTTTTCCCATTATAAAGCATTTACTTTTACAAAGGATACTGAAACTTTGGCCGGAAATACTGAGCCATTGTATGAAGAAGCAGGCAAGCTTGCCCCCATGCAGCATTTATCTCATCCCACTCAACCTAAAACACACACAGAAAGCATATGTTGCTATTAACCGTGGCTTTCAGAGATGAGAAACAACATAGCTACAAACAAATTCTTCATCAATTAATCTAATACCTGAACTTTGGGAAGTCTTCCAAGGCGGAAGTTATTAATGGTTCCAAACTCTCCATCATACCAAATAGGGAAGGCATCATTTAGCACGTTAGTGCGTTTCAACAACTCTAAATGAGCTTGTGAGACTTCAATCTTGGCCAAAATTGCGTCCCTCTCTTCCTGTGACCATTTATTTTTAGTTAAATGACTTCACAATAAAAATAATTAAAAATAAAAGACAAACATAGGAGGGCAAAATTGAAATTTTAGTTCCAAAGACTGGACCCTCAGCACTGTACCTCACAAAATTGCATTTTTGGTCCAATAGACTAGTCTTTGTTTGGTACTTTTGGTCCAAGTCCAAAAGTGCTGAGGGTTCAGTCATGTTGAACTAGAAAAGCAAGGAGCAAGAATTGGTGTTTCTTCGGTGTCATTATCAGTTGATATTTATGTAGCATTGATGACATAATTTCATAAAGCTACAAGTATAATGAGTTCTGACGTACATACAATTAAAATACCCCTTTCACCAAATCTTCTTTTCCTCTGACTGAAAGTATTTCGGAGATGTGAAAAATGAGAAGTCTAAGATGAAAGCAAATGAAACAAACCTGATGTGAGATCAACTGAAACTGAAAGTTATTAAACTCCTGCCAATATCTAGAGAAAAAGAGAAAAATTAAAACCGAAACATGAGTACACAGTCAAATGAATTCAATTGTTGAAGATATACAAATTTTGATCCTAAAAGTATCATATTTACTACCAGAACACTTCATCAGAAGCAACACACACAAGATGCAGTTAATTGGGATTACCGTTCTTCCAACTCTTTAAAGCGGCCAGACTTTAGCTCTAGTTCCTTTAGTTCGGAGGTTACTTCTGCACATTGTTTCTCTGTCTCTGCAATTGCTGCTTCAAGTTTTCGTTCTTCTTCTTCTATCTTATATAACATTTAAACATAATAAAAGTCAATCCTTTAATTCTGAAGATTTGAGCATAGATTTGCATGTAAAGTGGGCATTAAGTTTGATGATAGAATATCTAGAAATAATACATTCATAAGTGATAGATCAGAAAATAAAAAATCAGCTGAACAATTAACTAATTGGCAATCTGAAGAGAAAACGATACCAACGAATACAACACCCTCTACCAAATTTTAAAAGAAAACTCATTAAGGAGTCAGCCAAGATCATGTTTCCATCGCTTACACCATAAGGAAAAAAAAATCGTTTCTGTGAACCGAAGCAAAGATGACAAATTATCGTAAGATTATAGTCCAGTTTGAAAGCTAACTCTTTGATGATCTAGTACATTAATTAAATTCTAAAAATATTCAAACATGAAATTTTCAAATGAAATTCTAATCAAGCACCTTCAGTTTCTCCTTGAGAAACTCAGCCTCAGTAAGAACAGGTTTGGCTTCCCCTTCCAAACGTTGAAGACATGCTTCATACGCTTTGATGTCCCTATTCACATCTTCAACCTCCTTATCAAGTTTATCAGACAAAACTCGCATGCACTCAAGACACAAAGGCTGCTCAACCTACAGAAAACAGGGACAGAAGAAAAGGACCCTTAAGGTATGATTTATAGCATGGCTCATGCAAAAATAATCTGATCCAGATTTTACTTGTTGACATCACTGAATCAAATACAACTTAGATCAAACGTTGATGTTTACTTTGGCAATAAACATAAATTATATACATTACTATATGTACCTGTGTTTGTGTTGTGGCAATATCAAATGCACGATTTAAGACTGTTATGGTGGAGTGGAAGCCTGAATTGTGAGGTTGCGTAGAAGTGTTGGAGGGTCCTCCTTCAGGTGAAGGCAAATTGGTCCCACATCCATCAGCACCAGGCTCACATTTATACACAGAAGCAGCTGGTGGAGGTAATACAACAAATGACTCGTCTATTGCCTTACCGGACTGGCTAGCATCAGTCTGCATGGCTCCACTTCGAGGACGAGGAGCCACACCCGGTGTCTGGTTCCTCTGCTTTGGCAACACCACAAAAGAATTGTCCATCCGTGTTGAATGAATTGAGGATCCTTGCATACCTGAACATTAAATTACAAAGTAATCCATACATAATCTACAATTTACCATTTTACCCTTCACGTTTCTGAAATCTGAACATATTCACGTTCCATCCCTTTAAGGTATCTAATGCATAGGCAAGCTTTCATAATCAACAATTTGAAGTTATCATGTAAAACAAACAAGAGAAAGGATGCATTAATGATTAACACTTTGCTAATATTGAGCATCTGTGTAATCATATGGACCACAGTACAACATAGCTCAATAGTTGATCAAGCAAAACAGATCCCTCCGCCCTGTATTTAGAAGTTCAAAATATGAAAACAAAAGCTAAATAGTCTTAAAATTTATCACCTCTAAAATCAAGGGGAAATTCAATTCCAGACCTAAATGTAAATCAAGTTCACTTGACATGGGATTGGTATTCACTCCATGGAGTCATAAGAATGCAAATACTAGCCTGTTTCAAAAGCTTCTGAAAAGTGATTTTAGCTTTCAGATTCTAAAAAACGATTTACTTATTTGTTTTTAACTTCTGCAAAAAAAAAAAAAAAAAAAAAAAAAAAACCTGAAATAGCCGAAAAGCCAAGGAAAGAGTTGCCTCTGGCTTCTGCGACTAGATACTTTTTTAAAAGAGAAAGTAATTGCAAGCAAACCCTACATATAACATGTGAATGGTTGGGTGTCAGGGCCGGCCTGATATATTACGGGGCCCTAGGCGATATTTAATATCGGGGCCCTCTTTTACAAATTAACTTATACTTTTCAGATTCAATTGTAATATATTTTTATGACATTTCATTCTTAAACTTTCTCTTGACAAAAACAATATATATATATATATATATATATATATATATATATATATATATTCAAGTATCATGAATTTAGTTATATAACAAATGCACACACATATAAATTGTTATGTATTATATAAATTAATGCAGCATAAGAAAATTCAACCTTTTACATTAAACTCCATAGACATCTTATATCATATACACAACACAAGCCTTTTTTTTTTTTTTTCTCGAGGTCTGAATCCGTACGGTTGAAAATTTCAAAATAACTTGGCTGAGCTTGCATATTCATTCATCATTGAATAGTTTTCTTTAGTTCAAATCCAAGCATTCTTGACAAGTTAAGTTTATCAATATGCTTATTTTTACTTTTAAATTAATGGCTACAATATATAGAACATGGCTTAAGAAGTTAGTATTCAGTAAGATAAAAGAAAGATAACATTTATTGAATTCAAATACTTTGAACTTTTTTCTTTTAGGTAAATAGATTGAATTGAATATGGAAGTATAATATTTCTGCTCACACTACTATCTTAGGTAGGGCTGTACAAATGGTAGAACCGAACCGTACCAAATTTCGTTATACCGGCTGTTTCGGTATATTTTGAAATCTCGTACCATTTGCCAAACATAAAATTTCGGTTTGATTCAGTAAATTACCTATTCAGTACGGTTCAATTTGATTCAGTACAAAAAAACCGAAAAATTATTGAATTAAAAATAATTTGTCTTGAATAAATATGTAAATAATAATATGCTTCCTACCACTCTAACCACTAACCATCCAATGAAGTTGAATAGAAATTATAAAGAATACATCAGAGACCCCCAGCCTCAGTCCCCTCTCAAAAATTACTTTAGCATCATTCAAGTTTTGGGTTCTAGATGCAATTAGAACCCAATCTATTAAGAGAAAATCAGAAAAAGAATAAAACTGGGCATTTAGAATTTGGACTGTTCCTCTGTAAATTACAAACCTGGGCCGAGAGAGAGATGGTGGAGGCGCGATGGGGGTAGGTGATGCGGCGGCGCGGTGGGATTTAGAATTGAAGGAGAAGAAGATTTGGGTTTTGCTCTAGGCCAGTCCGCAGAAGAAGTGCGAAAGTGAAGCTTGGATTGGAAATCTGGAACGCTGTCTTTACCCTTTAAGAATTGGGATTAAAAAAAGCCAAAATTGTAAAAATGTCTCAAACTAATATTTTGGATTTTCATACTAAATTATTCAACTTGACAAATTTCAACTCATAATTTAATATTTTTTTGAAATATCGTCTCACTTTTAAATATGTGACGAAAATTGCGCATTTGCCATTAAATTATCACATGGCTGTTTACGTGTCATGACGTGATAAATTTTAACTTGAATAATTTATAATAATGTAGAATTAGTCCCAAATAAATTACAAGATTGAACCGTCATTTTTATTAAATTAGAAATTTAATATTTGGACTAAATTTATACAAAATGGTAAATTTTGGGACGAAATTCGGCGAGTTGATATAGTTTGGGACGAAAAATCAAAATTAGTAATTACTTTGGGACGATATTTCAAACAATTATTAAACTGCGGTACAAAATTCAGTGAGGTAATATAGTTTGGGACGAAAATCCAAAATCAATAATTAGTTTGGGATGTTTTCTGCAATTTTTCCTTAAAAAAAAAAGGTATACCGATTCGATTAGGTTCGGTAAGGTAAATCTACTGACAAAATCAAAAAAATTGAATTTTTTAATGGTTCGTTAATGAATCTCATTCCGTATATTGAATCAAGATTTCAATTTGGTATATGGTTAGGTTTACCGGATCGTGCACACCACTAATATTAAGGGTTTGTTATCGTCGCAATCAATATAATTGAACCATACCAGTTTTTGGTATTTAGTTTGATGCGGTAGTTTCAATATTTGTATAGTACGTAAAATTGAACTATTCATTTCGATTATCAAACGGTTCAATCCGCTACAAAAAAAATAAGACTTGTATGTAGTTTGAGTATTCTTAAAGTTGTAGCTCATTGAATTTAAGTTACATCAAATTCTAATTTATTAATGCAAAACAACAATATTATAATATTTTTTTTTTTAAATAATGAGACACAATGTAACAAAATCACTTGTACTATCAATCAGCATATTCTCCCTCCATTTTTATATTTGCTTTGGAGGATTGAAGATGGATTTTAAGAATTTCAATAAATAAACACTTTCTTAAATAAAAGTCCCAAAACACCCCTTTAATCAAATAATCATAGCATCAATAAGAAGGGTGAAATTGATTTAAAAATTAATTCTAGTTTTAAATTCTAAATCGATAAATAAAAAAATCGGATGAAGTAATCTTCATCATTTGACCAATAATATGAAATAATCATTTCAACATAAATTAGATCAACGGAGCTTAGATAACAAATACAAAGAGAATTTCAATAGAATGTGTAATGTTAATTGAAAAGTTAATTTGATAGGTTAAATCTATTTTAATGGCGCGCTAAGATAATTGTCTAACGAATCTTAACCAATAAATGACGCATTGATGTTATTATAATATGATGCATGTAAAGGGGCAGACGTAGCAAAAATATATAGTCGTCCACAAAAATATCTAGGACATTCTTTTGTATATACATGGTTCTAGATTACGAAGTAAAACGTCCTAGACAAGTATATATGAAACAAGCCTCTAAAGAATCACTTTTAGCCACTAGATCAAATTGATTTTCACCGTCTCTTTAAGAATGTGATTATATAAATAGGGCAAGACCTTATTTTAAAATTTTCATTCTTACATTATTTGACAAAAACAAAAAGATTAACATCTACATTACCAAAAAAAAAAATTGAGGCCCCTCAATAGTCGAGGCCCTAGGCGATGGCCTAAATTGCCTAGCTATAGAGCCGGCCCTGTTGGGTGTGGCCAAATCAGGTATGTACTGGAAAATTCCAAAATCAAGCGAGGATTAACTACACAGAACAAATAAAAAGGAAAAGGTAGCAAGACTAACTAAATGCACTAGTTAAAACAATTAACATGCTCCAAAAACACATAGCAAACTATGCAATTTTCACATGTCGGTAAATAAAGTTGAACTCTTTGTCAATCTAATGATCGATTACAGAAAAATATAAATTAGGTTCCGACTTCCGTAGCTCAATTCAAGTAATGAAAAAAGAAGATATTAAAAAGAAAAAAGAGAAATCCATACCGGAGGCGAGGAATTTATCGGCGTAAGAATCGACGCCGACGATGCATAGGTTCTGGCGGCAGTTCTGGCACAGGAATCGCAGAAGGTTCGGGTCTGCTGGTAGGATCTGACCCTTATCCACGATATTGGTTCCGCTTCCATTTTTCTTCATTGATTGGATGAGTGGATTCTTCAGCCTCTAGTCCCACTGTTGATTTGTTGATACTAATGGGTGATGAAATTGTTTTTCCTCTCCTAGTGAAGTAAACTGGAAGAAATTTTTATTCCTCAGGTCCTAGTTATTTTACATGATTCTATTCTCATTCTACTTATATAAAATGCAAAAAATTCCCTTGTATATTCTTAATTGGTTAAAAATCCCCATTAATATTTATATTAGCAAAGAAACCCTTTATTAATATTTTATTTGCAAAAAGCTCCTTATTATCACTATATTAGTTCATTTTGCACTCATTAAAAAATTAAAAGTGGACCACAAGAGGGTTAATTTCCCATTTTTTTAAGTTTACATGGTGGTTATTGATAATTTTTTTTAAATTGTGTTTTCACCTTATATTCTACACAAATCCAACATAAATGGATATATTTGTCCTAACCCCTACAAATCATGAAGAATATTTATAGTTAGAGTAAGTAAAACACAATGTAACCTTAGATAAGGATAATTGTATTTTGCTATTGTTAACGTATGATTTTTTTTTTAGTAAAATTAATACAATAGCTACTTTTGAATTGTACTCTTATATAAATATTTTCAGGTTTCAAGGATATTAAAGTCCTAGCTTTGACGTAATCGATTTTGACCGATTTTGACACTCATCAAACATATTATATAAGAATATTTTCCGGCGGGAATTTAAACATGAGTAATTTTATGATATAATGCTTTCAATATATATTGCTCAGAATTCAGGTCATAATTGAGAACTAATTAAATGAAGTAGTTATGGAATATGAAGATTTAGGGGGATTCTAGGGTGCCGCTACATTAGGTGCCGCTAATACCATATTAATGTGGATCACATTGTACGGTATAAGGATCATATTGTATGGTAGAAGGAGTATAATTTATACCATATGTAGAATTTGACATACATTGCGTGGTAATACCACCTAATTTGGAATAAATATTACATGATGTGGGGGTCATACTAAATATATGGGGTTAATACTATGTAATGTGATCATGTACCATAGAATGTGATACACATTGTGAAGATTCTGTACTAAAATAGAAAGTCCTAAGTAAATGTGATGGGAAATACCACCAAACTAATTTCATGAAAATTAAATATATACGACAACATTGTGATCTATTTAGTCAAAAAAATCCTCCGCATTGCATCATATGATCATGTCATCATGATAAAAGAAATATTATATTCATGTCACACGTGTACATGTACAAGCAAAGAAGTAACTTTATGCTCCCTTCATCCTAATTTTTAACTCCTTTGAATTCAACTCTATGATGCACGGATACTTCAAAAAATTATAAAATGTCGTGTCGGATTTTTTTCGGATACGATACTCCTCGGATACTCGTGGGATACGTATTCAACCCTTCACGTGGCACATTGGTAAATATAATTATAAAGAAAAGTTGGACACACGTATCGGATACTTATTTAGACGTATCCAACACATTTTATATTCTAAATTTTGCTAATTCACCACAATTGGTTAGAACAATCAACAATATAAGGCGTCAAACCACACTTTGTATTATAAACAAGTGCAATACATGATAGTTTTTCTATAACGGAACATATTTTATCTAACATAATAAAACAATGAACATTATATATAATTAATAGTATTGAATTACTAAATAATATTTTTTTTCGAAATTATGCAATTTAGTACTTATGAAACTTAAGTTAACTTATTGCAATATATATAAATATAAACATATTTATTATTTTACTTATTTATATATGCATAATTATAATAAATTTATATTTTTTATATTCGTATCCATGCCGTATCGTTTCCAGTAGATTTTTTAAAATTTGTGTCGCCGTATCCGTGTCGTGTCGTACTCGTATCGACGTATCCGTATCCGTGCAACATAGATTCAACTTGGTTAAATTTAAAAAAAAAAAATTAACTTATTTATTTAGCAATAAAGTAATAATATATATTACACCGTGTATCTATATCTATCTATCTATTCTATATACATATAAAAGTACGAGTTTGTCTAAGGAATTTTTTTTTTTTTTTTTTGGTGAAGACTAATATTTCCTTATTTAAATTATATTGTGATGTTTAATTTTATGGCAAAAAGGTAAAAGAAAAAAAATCCTAAAAGTATAATTAGACAAAAAGTCTATCCTACATCAACCTTATAATTATCTTTTAAAGTTTTACAACTCATTAAAACATTAATGATAACAAAAAAATAAATTATTTTATATTTCTTCAAAAATTTCTTTAAAAAGTTATTACTAATTAAGGAACCTCAAAAATATTAAAGAGACCGAAAAAAAAATTATGTCACATTCATATTACATGAATAAAAAAAAAGTACTATTTAGTTAACTAAAAAATGTATAATTGGCTTAAGCAAAAAAAAAAAGTAAACTCAGTGTAAAAGCGGGTGCAATCAATAATACATTAGACAATTCTTTATGAAATTATCAATTATTAAAGAACCTGGAAAAATCACATTTGTGCTATATAAATATAATAAAGTATTGCTTAGTTAACTGAAAAACTTATAATTATATTAAGTTAAAAAAAAATTAAAACATATAAATGGTTGAAAGTGGTGCTAACGGGTAAAATTCGATTAAAAAATATATGATAAAAATGAAAAAATGAGTTAGATCGAATAAAAAAGAATTAAGCAACAACAAAATGATACAAATCGATTTAACAATGAAGAAAACCGATAATATATTTAATGAAGAAAAATAGTCGAGAAAATAGGATAAATCAGCAAAAGAATAAGTAAATCGACTAAAATTTGGTTAAACCGGAGAAAATGAGTGAATTGATTAAAGAATGTAATAAATCACAAAAATCGGTGAAATTGGTGAAAGAACGGATTAAAATAACACAAACTGGTTTAGATAGATATATCAAGGTCAAAGAAGAAAAGAATTGATATTATTCATTAGCTCAAATGGTTGTTTGAGAATAATATATAGTTATGTAAACATGTAGTTTTATATTAGAAAGACTTAGTAATTATAGTTCATTTTTTATTTTCAATGGTTGGTTTTAGATATTTATGATAACAACTTTAAATTTTTTGGAACAACATAGTAATAATTAAAACGATTAATCAAAGAAATGATGTGGTATGTCATTTAAACCATAGTATGACTAAAAATGATGATATGATTCAACTAACATAAGAAATTAGTTAATCACATACAAAGCACGTACACTTTTCTAATTTGATTAAAAGAAATTAGTTAATCACGTGCAAAGCACGTGCACTTTTCTAATTTAATCAAAAAAAATTAGTTAATCACGTGCAGAGCTCGTACACTTTTCTAGTATACTTAAAAGGTTTAAAACAAGGTTATCAAACCGTGTATCTTATCGCATATTGTTTTCCATTCGTATCGAATCATATCGAGATACGTATCGTGTATCGTAAGATACACGATACTTTGTTAAAAATATTATAAAATATATTCCCTACAATAAAAAAAAAAAAAATTATAAGACATAAACTTAACATTTTAAAATCAAACAAATCATTTCAAAATAAAACCAAGTTCCAAGTTTCAACTTTGAGACCATAAAAAAAAAATCAAACAATAGAATTCACAAAATAAAACCAAAATAAATATACTAAACATTATCTCCCACAATAGCAGCAGCAGTTGTTTGGTTACTGCTCAAATAGAGTGGTGGTAATTAATCTCTTCCTTTTGCTCTGCCTAACTGTGGAATCAATGTAAGTATGACACGACCCTGCTGAATTTGGAAACAAACGGCTTGTATAGTTTAGGGCTTTAGGCTCGGTTCTCTTTTCTGCTTTTTTTTTTTAAAAAAAAGTGGGCTGGACCCGGTTCGGTCGGGTCAGTACCGATCCGACCCAGTTTCGGTGCAAACAGGTCAAAAACAAGTATCGCACGGTTTTGGACTCGCGATACGTGCGATACCGAATCGTATCGTTCCAATACAAACCGATACATTAGAAAATCGATACACTAACCGAGTCGGATCGTTTTAGGTCTGTATCGTATCGTATCGCGATACGTGCGATACTAACTACACTGGGTTAAAATACTATGAGTATAAATAATATACTTGGTAAGTTATTTAAAAAATTAAAAGGTTAAGACTTTTCATTCCAGCTAATTGAGTGAAAATACCGTTTGGCATGAAGACAACCCATCTGAATAGAAATAGATAAGAGTCATACAGACGTGATGTCACATAACTTTCATGGCCAAGCATTATTCCCATTTCCCAGACTAACTTAGGTATAAGATAAATATATATCTATATATAGATAGGATAAGACCACATTTTTTTTTCTTTTTTTTTTTTCTGTCTTATTATTTATCTTATATTGATTTGTGCTGTGTGAGGGACCATTAGTTGACAACCAACGATCTCAAACTCCCCTCAAACTCAGAAAATTAATGGCTTAATTTTACTTTGCACCCTCAAATTGTATAGTTTGATAATTTGCATGTTGGGTTAATTTTTGGCCAAAAACATAAGTGAAAAGTCAAACACATATTGCACTCCCACAATTCTCTTCAAAAAAAAATAGTTCATTTTCCATCGTTCTCAACAACATATTTCTCTATAAATTATCAACTATTGACAATCAAATGAAAATAAATAAATAATAATTTCACCTCATTCAATCAATTTTTACATAACACCATTTTCAGCTCTTTTCTCCCTATCTCGGTCAATCCCTCTCCTTTCCTTTTTGTGGGCATTCTTCAGTGATATTATGTGACAAATAACTAAGTAATAGCTTTTCTTCGTCTTTTTTTCTTTTTCTTTTTCTAAGCAGACTTTTTTATTACAATGGCCGTGGAATCGGTATGTGAATTAGTGAACTCTGAGAAAAATAATGGAGAATAATTGGTTGAATTATTCTGACAATATATATTTTACTCTTAATTGCATTTGAATTTTACATCTTTTACATAGAGAGATGACTATATCTTGAAGGATAATGTGTTGAATTTTCATGGGATTGACCAAAATAACCCTATCTCCACATGTAATTTGGCAGGAATAAAATCTAGAGTGCAATAGTGCATGTTATTTTGAGGGTGTAAATTAATTTTTTGACGATGTAAAGTGCCAAATTAAAACATTTTGAGGTTGCAAAAGTATGATTAAGTCAAAAATTAGTTTCCGATTATATATTAAATTATAAATAAAGTAGCCGGTTACGTGCTTAGTATATTACTAATTTGTTTTAGCTATGAATTTGAAATTTATTTATAAATAAATTTTCTTGATTACAAAAATAATTTACTTTCAGTCTTTAGATGTCACATGAGATAAAGTGCAATCTAATTTTGCCATGAATCATAATTTCATTTTTATTGTATGTTTCATATATAACAGTTAAATATTAAAAAAAATTAAAAGCATTAAAAAATATTGTAAAGAATTAAAAATAAAAGAGTTTCAAGTCCAACACAACAAATTCGGAACACCTTACTTCCACTTTCTTTTATTAAAAAAATCAGATTTCTTTTATATTCGAGGATTATATTGGAGTATTAATTAAGAAGAAAATTCAAACTTAACAAACTGGTTTGGCTATTGGGCTGGACCCAAGAGAACTTTGCTACATTTGGGTTGCACTTTTTCTTTTTCTCTATTGCACGAACTAACTGTAGCAATTTGGGAAATGAAGAGTGTATAAGTATTATTACCTACCACGGTACTACCTAGGTCTCGATCGGAGGTTTAAAATGAGATTTAAATGAGATATTGCTCTGTCACTAGCTAATTTGATCTGGCATTAACATTAACCAATTTAATAATTCGAAATTTCATGAATACGAGAAAAATAGTCAAAGCTGCAGTTCCATCACTCCTCAGGTCTTAATGCTTGTTTTGCAGTTTGCAATCAGAAACTAATTAGTTCAGTTCATCCTCTCCGGGCCGAGGGAATTGTTAAAATGCCCTTACAGCTTTGTTAAATAGGATAAATGCCATTAAAAAAATTAAAATTGTAAGAATGCCATCGGTTTAATTAGGATACATAATTAACTTAATTAAATCTCCTTAATTAAACAACAATCTAAACAAATACCCCAATACTTCCAAAAATTAAAATCAAACCCCAAATCAAACTTTCAGAACAAATTTTTCTTCCCGTCCACAAAACCCTATCAAATTTCTCTCCCAAAATTTTAAATTTTCACACACATTCCCTCAAATCAAAGAGAGAAAGGAAGAACAAGAACATATAAGGTTAGTATTTGCAATTTGATTTAATTTTGAAGTGATTTTTTGGGTGTTTTACGGGCAAAAAGCGAAAAAAAAAATTACTGATACATTTCGCATATAAATCTCACCGCGGTGAGTTTATATACTCACCGCGGTGAGTTTATATACTCACCGCGGTGAGTTTATATACTCACCGCGGTGAGACATACCCTCACCGCGGTGTGTGTATGTCTCACCGCGGTGAGATTTGTTGCCCCTATACACTCCAGTCTCCGGATACTGGGACCAAGCTCCAGTCTCCAGTCTCCGGAGACTGGAGACTCCAGTCTCCAGTCTCCAGTCTTCAATTGGAGTCTCCGGAGACTAGAGTTTGGTCTTCAATGTGTCCATTCATACTGGCGACTGGAGTTTGGTATGACAAACGTCAAAAATAAAAATAATATATATTTGGTTAAATTTTAATTGCTTTTTGTATTAAGATAATTTGTGAGTTAATTTTAGTTATTTACTTGTAGGAATGGACAAAATTATACTTTATATTTGGTATGGTGGTGAATTTAAACCCGATGCGCATGGAAAATTGGAATATCGTGATTATAGTAAATTTGGTCATAGTAAATGTGTGGAAACATTCTTGGTGGATAGGACAATTTCGTTTGGGGAACTAGTTGACAAAATATGCAAAAAGTTTCATTTAGATCGGCATGTGAATAATGTTGAGATATATCGCCAATGTGGTGCGGCAGCTGGGTACAAGGTAGTGATTATATCAGATGAATCTCACTGGGAGATCACAAAGTACCATGTCCGAAATTTGGATGAATATAATTTGTACGTGATTTGGGATCCGAGAATAGAAGAAACTCTAATGATAGAAGCTCCAAGTATAGAAGAAACTCCAAGGATAGAAGAAACTCCGATGAGAGAGACGACTGTGAGGAAACTTATAGTTCGGGCTAAAAGAAGAAATATATATGACCGAGCTAGTTTCAATCGTAACTTTGATGGATGTGTGATGGAAGGATCAAGTCCATGTGATGATACTAATAATGCAATTGAAACGATCATTGGCTCAAATCCAACATTATCTCCAGTTCAGGAAGATGAACATAGCCCCTGGACGCTCGATCCTAATCGTCGCACTCCTGAACTTATTCCTTGTGCCATAGAATACAATGACAATGAAGGTGGTGATGCAAGTGGTGATGCAGGTTATGATATAGGTGATGCAGGTTATGATATAGGTGATGATGAACGTGGTGATATAGGTCCTGATGTAGGTGGTGATGCAGGTTATGATATAGGTGGTGATGAATGTGGTGATATAGGTCCTGATGTAGGTGGTGATGAATGTGGAGATAGAGGTCCTGATGTAGGTGGTGATGAACATGGTTATGATCATCATCCAAATTATGACGAGCCACCTAGTGTTTATGGTCAAGCGCCAGAATTTTACGAACCATCTAGTCATGGATCAAATTCCAATGAGGGGAGGAATGATGGATCGGGTTGGACAATTGGCCAGCAGTTTAAGAACAAAGAAGATTTTGATGAAAAAATTGGCAAACTTGCTAGAGATAACCATTTTCATTTAAAGGTGGAAAAGTCTGACCCGAAAAGGAAGATAGTCCGGTGTTTGACAGATAATTGTCCATGGCGACTATATGCGAAGAAGGATAAGTATGGTGTTGAATTTATTATTGCGTCATATTATAATATTCACACTTGTGGACTAATGGACAGAGGTGCCAATCATAGACAAGTATCGGCTAGATACATTGGTAACCGGACGAAGGGACTATTCTTGAATTCCACGAATCCTCCAAAACCTGAAGCACTGATAAATTTCATGCGTGAGGAAGAAGGTCTTTGCATTAACTACGATAAAGCTTATAGGGGGAAAAATTTTGCTCAAGATTTTGTTAGGGGTACTTTCGAAGAAAATTTTTCCAAGCTTCCCTCCTATGCTTACATGATTGAGCAAATGAATCCTGGCACGGTAACTCGCATCCATACAGACTCAGAAAATAAATTTAAATATTTCTTCATGGCTTTAGGAGCGGTTATTAGAGGATTTCGTCACGTAAGAGATATCATTGTAATTGATGCAACATTTATGGAAAATAAATATAAAGGAACAGTTCTAATTGCAAGTGCGCCGGACGGTGACCGTCGTTGTTACCCGATTGCATGGGGGGTAGCTGATGCCGAGAACAAAGCGAGTTGTATTTGGTTCCTTGAGCAGTTGAGAAATATCATACCAGACAGTGAAGATCTCGTTATTGTTTCGGATAGGGGCACAGCGATTATACCCGCGGTTGAGACTGTTTACCCTTTAGCGGACCATGGCTTTTGTTATTGGCACCTCAAGGAAAACTTGGAAAGAAATTATCCTAATGCGGGTGTAACCGGATATTTTTATAAAGCTGCTACCGCTTACAATAAGTTTGAGTTCGAAAAATACTTTGGTTACTTGAAAGCTAAGAAGCCAGAAATTGCAGATTGGCTAGAGAAATTGCAGTTTTCTAAATGGGCAAGGGCCCACTTTCGGGTCAACAGATATGAGGTCATAACGTCTAACAACGTCGAGGTCCTTAATAGTGTAATCAAAGAGCCAAAAAGTCATCCTATATGTTCTCTGCTCAATTTTATTATTGATATGATGGGAAGGTGGTTTCAAGTGCGCCGTAAGGAGGCTTTCGACTGTGGTGATTTATTTATCCATTCGAAGGAGGAAGAGCTACGCAAGCGATTTGATATGGCAGGCAGGTGGTCTAAATGTCCATTGGGGTGTTCAATTTGGAAAGTGGAATCTACTGAATGGTCTGGAATTGTGGATTTAGATCAAAGAAAGTGTTCTTGCGGCGTCTTTCAAATTGATCAAGTACCGTGCGTGCATGCAGTTGCAGCTGCAATGGGCGAGAGGCCAAGAGATGCTGGCTCGTATGTGTACAATCTTACTTCCCATTACTTCAAAACCAACTCCATGCGTCAAGCTTATTTTGAACTCATACAACCCGTTCCATCTGAGGACCAATGGACCATTCGTGAGGATGTCAAGGCGAGAGTAGTGTTACCTCCAGAGAAGAAACGAACTCCTGGAAGGCCGAGATCGTCACGTTATGTTTCTCGGCTTGAAAATTTGAGGAAAAAATACAAGTGCTCGATATGTCATGCTACCGGTCACAACATTGCTAAATGTTCTCAACGTTTTCAAAATTCGAGTAATAATGAAAGTCAATCTTAGTGCTCGATTTGTCATGCTACCGATCACATATTTATTGTAATAATTGAATTTGAGTGAACAACAGTTATTAACATATATTTGTTCTCCTATATTTATTTATTGTATAATAATATGTATTTATTTATTGTATAATAATATGTATTGAAAAAATATATACACAAAATTTCCAAGAGTCCAATTGAATTGGACTCTCTGCCTAAAACTCACCGCGGTGAGTTTAATACACCGCGGTGAAATTTAAACTCACCGCGGTGAGCATTAAACTCACCGCGGTGAGTTTTAGGCAGAGAGTTCAATTGAACTCTCTGCCTAAAACTCACCGCGGTGAGTTTAATGCTCACCGCGGTGAGTAATCCAGACTGGAGACTGGAGTTTGATCCAGTCTCCAGTCTCCACGCTTGGAGACTGGAATTTGATCCAGTCTCCAAACTCCAGTCTCCAACTTAGTACATATTGATCGATTTTTTAAAATTTCGACAATTTATGAACCGAAATGAGAAGTAACACTTACGGTAACATTATATCTTACGTAAAGCACAACTTAGTACAGATTGATCGATTTTATAAGATTTGAACCGAAATGAGAAGTAACACTTACGTAATATAACAACTTAGTAAATTTTGATCACATATTGATCGATTTTCCAGTCTCCAAGTCTCCAAACTCCAGTCTCCAGTCTCCAAGTGTAGTCTCCAAGCATGGAGACTGGA
This sequence comes from Penstemon eatonii, assembly GCA_038501285.1. Classification (NCBI taxonomy): domain Eukaryota; kingdom Viridiplantae; phylum Streptophyta; class Magnoliopsida; order Lamiales; family Plantaginaceae; genus Penstemon; species Penstemon eatonii. The sequence continues at coordinate 75,836,955 of CM076710.1, forward strand.
GTTTGATCCAGTCTCCAGTCTCCAGTCTCCAGACTCCAACTTAGTACATATTGATCGATTTTATAAGATTTCGACAATTTATGAACCGAAAGGAGAAGTAACACTTACGGTAACATTATATCTTACGTTATATAACAACTTAGTACATATTGATCGATTTTATAAGATTTCGACAATTTATGAACCGAAAGGAGAAGTAACACTTACGGTAACATTATATCTTACGTAAAGCACAACTTAGTACAGATTGATCGATTTTATAAGATTTGAACCGAAATGAGAAGTAACACTTACGTAATATAACAACTTAGTAAATTTTGATCACATATTGATCGATTTTCCAGTCTCCAAGTCTCCAAACTCCAGTCTCCAGTCTCCAAGTGTAGTCTCCAAGCATGGAGACTGGAGTTTGATCCAGTCTCCAGTCTCCAGTCTCCAGACTCCAACTTAGTACATATTGATCGATTTTATAAGATTTCGACAATTTATGAACCGAAAGGAGAAGTAACACTTACGGTAACATTATATAACAACTTAGTACATATTGATCGATTTTATAAGATTTCGACAATTTATGAACCGAAAGGAGAAGTAACACTTACGGTAACATTATATCTTACGTAAAGCACAACTTAGTACAGATTGATCGATTTTATAAGATTTGAACCGAAAGGAGAAGTAACACTTACGTAATATAACAACTTAGTACATTTTGATCACAAATTTACCCTAACCCTAAACTAACCCTAATTTACCCTAACCCTAAACTAACCCTTATTTAACCCTAACCCTAAACTAACCCTAATCTAACCCTAACCCTAATCCTAAACTAACCCTAATCTTACGTAAATCACAATTTCGTACATATTGATCGATTTTTTGATATTTGTACAATTTTTGGTTAGATTTGTCAATTTTCTAGAAATTGCAATTTGACCCCCATATTTTCAAAAAATAGTTAAATTGACCCAATATTTATAGAAATTGCAACTTAACCCCAAAAATATGTTATTTTTGATATTTGTATAATTTTTGGTTAGATTTGTCAATTTTCTAGAAATTGCAATTTGACCCCCATATTTTCAAAAAATAGTTAAATTGACCCAATATTTATAGAAATTGCAACTTAACCCCAAAAATATGTTATTTTTGATATTTGTATAATTTTTGGTTAGATTTGTCAATTTTCTAGAAATTGCAATTTGACCCCCATATTTTCAAAAAATAGTTAAATTGACCCAATATTTATAGAAATTGCAACTTAACCCCAAAAATATGTTATTTTTGATATTTGTACAATTTTTGGTTAGATTTGTCATTTTTGTAGAAATTGCAATTTAACCCCTACACCTTACACCAACCTCACCGCGGTGAGGTGTAACCTCACCGCGGTGAGATTTAGGCAGAGAGTTTCATAACTCTCTGCCTAAATCTCACCGCGGTGAGAATAAACCTCACCGCGGTGAGGTATTAATCTCACCGCGGTGAGATGTAAACTCACCGCGGTGAGTTTTAGGCAGAGAGTAATTGAACTCTCTGCCTAAAACTCACCGCGGTGAGTTTACACCTCACCGCGGTGAGGGCTGCCCATCTATAAATAGATGGGCAGCACACTCACGCACACACTCTCACACATTCCAGCACACTCACGCCAAATTTCCTCACAAACACTCACGCAATCAAATTTCCTCCCAAATTCTTCATAAAATCCACCAATTCTTCTTTCAATTGTCCCTCCTAACTCACTAAAATACTCACCTACACACCCATTCAAATTTTCAAGTCAAAATTCTCACACAATTCTTCTCTCAAACATTGCACACAAGGTGTTTGTAAAATTGCTTGTGAGAAAAATTCTTCTTTATTTTGTGCAATTGATTGTGGTTTTCCAAGTATATTCAAAATATGGCGAGAATGAGGGGCAAAGGAACGCAGGGTGGATCTTCTAGGGGTGATGATAGCTCGAGTACACCGAAAAAAAGGAGTCGAAAAGATAAAGGAAAAAAAGTCATCGAGGTGGACTTTGATAGCTCCAAATTTGTATCCCCAAAAGCTTCGAGTCAATACACTGAAGACTTGAAGATGAGATTCATTCATGAGAGATTTCTCACGTACGAAAAAGAAGCGTACCCGGTATTGTATGATAGAATCGAGGAAAGAGGTTGGAGTCATTTTCTTGCTAGGCCAAAACGTGATCAATTTTTCGGCGATGTTGTACGCGAGTTCTACGCCAATGCTTGGTGTGAAAAGGCCGATAGTGTCGCTTGGGTTAGGGGAATCGAGGTACCCTTTGACCCGGAGACAATCAATGCCTACTATCAAATTCAGTGGCCCGCAAATCAATGGGATGATTCTATTCATGAAGATTTACGAGAAATGAAGGATTACATTACTATCGAGGGCACAAGTCTAGTGGGTCAAATTCCTCAAAACCGGTTAACACAAGAGGCCAAAGCTTGGTCATTGATTATGTGTTCTCACATCGCTCCAACCACGTACAATACAATGTACGGTAATGATCGTATCCGTCTGCTTTTTAAACTCACTGCCGGAAGAAAATTTAACCTTGGGAAAGTTATTCACGAGTGGCTTATGAAGACCATTACCCGATCAACACCGAACTTGAAGAGTTTCATCTTCCCTTACCTCATTAATGGGTTGTGTTTGAATGCCGGAGTCGAAATCACGGATGCTCGCGATTCAATCAAGTTGGCCAACCCGATCAACACTAATTCAATTTGCATGACTTTGAATTTGAATTATGTGAGTGAAAGAACCGGCCATACTTATACTTATTCGGAGAACCCTCAAGCCGAGCAAGTTCAAGTCCCACAACGGGGAAGGGTTCCCCGTGGACAACAGTTGATATTCAACGAGGTGGCAACCCTTCAAAGAACAATGAATGACAACTTCAATACCTTGGCGGAGTACATGTCAAACGCATTGGGTACCCTCGCTGATCGGCAGGACTATTTCTTTCGGAATGTAGGCACAAATCCTCCCACCCTTCCTCCGCGTCCCATCTTTCACCTGCCCACGCACAATGTCGATGAAATGCATATTGATGAGGAGCAGGATGAGGATAGGAACCAGTAATTGTTATTTTTACTTTTTTTGCATTGGACAATATTATTTTCATTTTGGTAAATTGTGTTGGTAAATTGTGTTGATGAATTGCGTGATGAATTGTGTTAATTGAATTGTGTTGATGACTTGCGTTGATGAATTCCAGGCCAAATGAATGGTGTTGATGAATTGTTTTGATGAATTGTTTTGATGAATTGTGTTGATGAATTGTTTTGATGAATTGTGTTGATGAATTGTTTTGATGAATTGTGTTGATGAATTGTTTTGATGAATTGTGTTGATGATATTGCATTTTGACCCCGTATTTTTAAAAAAATCACACTAATAAAAATAAACCATACAATAATAATCAAATATTATATGAATACATTAAATATTACAAAAATTATTTTGAAGACCTCGTCTTCCTATCATTAGGGGCAAAGGGAGTTCTTAGATGTTTACTAGGCCGGATAGTCCTTTTTTCTCTTTCTGTTACATTCACATCATGCGTATTTTTCGACCTTCTCCTTACACTCGGGCCCACTTGATCATGCGTTTGATCATGATCGAAATTCTCTTCCGCAGTATTAACCTGAAAAACGCGTATATTAAGAATTCATATCAAACATCACATATTAACTTATTCAATCATTTATTTAAAAAGAATTAAAACAATCTACCTCATTAACGGGTTCTTCGTTTTCCCCTTCTTCTTCTTCTTCCTCTTCCTCTTCCACTTCCTCTTCCTCTTCCTCTTCCGCTTCCTCTTCCTCACTTTCCCCTTGCCCATTCCCCTCATCCTCGTTCTCCTCCATATCAATCTCTTGCCCATTCCCCTCCTCGTTCTCCTCCATATCAATCCCTCTGTTTTGGAGGCCCTTCAACATCAAACTTTCAAGGCGAGCCATGGTTACACTAAGTTGCTGCTTCGTCTCCGAGATTTGTCCAAGGAACCTACGCTCCATCTCCACGCGTTCCTGTCGAAGCCTATGCTCCATCTGGACTTGATCATGTCGAAGCCTCTGCTCCATCTGGTGTAACTCTGTCAACCAGTCTCCAGGTATTTCTTGATTACTTTGACGCGGTTGAGATTGGGAAGTGGAGGCATCATGGTCTCTTCTTGGTAGACGTTGGCGTTTCGAGCCGACAACTCGGCGTACATGTGCGTCTTCATAGTGGGGTGGCCGGTTAACGCCGTCGGGATGTTCCTCTTCGTCCCGAATAATACAGTAATTATCGCCTAAAGAGAGGGTTAGGCGACAATATGTTGAAAATCGCCTATCGGAACTAATATCATCAACCCACAGTCTTGTAACCGTATAATAATCAGCCTGAGACTCCACTTCATCCGGCATTAGTCGCGGGATCACAATCTAAAATAATTAACAACACACAAATTATTTATTTAAAATATATACAAATATGTTCATGACATTATAAAAAAAATGAGTAATAATAAATATTAACATACCTTAACTTTACCAAGGAATTTGTCAATATTATCACAATTTGGAAAATTGGTGCTCCCAACCGTCCAACGTAACATTCTCGGATACGGATACGATTGAGTATTTTGAGCCATTTGACTTGAACAATTGGCCACTTCGGGCAAGCCTTCAATGCTTTCCAACATCCAAAACTACACAAAAATGGCCTAAATTTAAGAAAAAAATAAAATAAATAAAAACATATTCAAATCGAAAATTGAGTTGACAAAATACCAGTATAAGAAAAGGGCATCCATACGCATGCCATCTACGTTCAGTCTCTTGTTTCATCTGAGGAGCAGAGCCAAATCTCCCCAGTATATTACCTACCGTAGCTTCCCAAATTTCATTACCCCATCCATACCTTTCGCATATGTCCAGGTCATCACATACCTGTAATATAAGACAAATTTATATGGATAATTAGTTCTAAAAGTTGAAGCAAAATCAATATAAAAAATAACATTTGAATTTACTTACACTGAAAATTAAATCATCAACATCTTTATCACGTGTAGGCATCAACACCGCTGATATAACCCATACAAATAACAATTTCAGAATATCATCGTCGCGGTCATTCACAATCAATAATCTCCTTATTTCATCTACAACTTCCTCGACAGTTACCTTATCCGTCCCCCATCTTCCAAACCTTCTGTCTTTCAGGGTTGCACCTTCCGCAATATGTTGCGCATCCTCACAATTCTGTTCACAAAAGCGCAACCCCGACACAAGACTAAACTCCTCCGCCCCAAACCGTATTGGCTTTCCATTGATCAAAAACCAATACTCATATTTACTTTTTTTTGATCTTTCTCTCCGTTTACAAAGTCTAATCATCAAGTTATGTAACACGGCCCCCTTAAATTTCCCTTCCCCACTAAGCAACAAAAAATTCCCAATTTGGGGGTAGTTTTCCAACATCTCGATATGATGAGGTCGCATCAATTTTCGAATTGAATTAATTTCCGACCACATAGTATGTTGCGTGATTTTTCCTTGTACTACCACTTTATTATAGTGAAATGGAGGTAATCGTGGAAGGGTGTGCGTCGGTATTATGCCATATCCCTACAAAACAAATATGTCATTAAAACATAAATTTTGAATCAATTTCATTTTTAAATTCGATCACACAAGTTAACTGGAGTCTCCAGTTCAGTCTCCATAACTGGAGACTGGAGACTGTAGTCAGTCTCCAGTCTCCAGATACTGGAGACGTAGTAAAGCTCACCGCGGTGAGTTTGATGCTCACCGCGGTGAGTTTGATGCTCACCGCGGTGAGCTTTAAAACTCACCGCGGTGAGCTTTAAGTTTCACCGCGGTGAGATTGGCTCACCGCGGTGTACCATGAAGACTGGGTTTCAGCCCTAACCTTGCGAAAAATTAAATTTTATCTTATAATTGAAAAAAAAATAAAACTTACCGTGTATGGGTGTGGTGCTTCAACTTCTAGGCTCATTTGGTCCCCTTCATTGTCATTGTTACTTCCCCTTGCCATTTTTAGTGAGAATTTATGAAAAAATTGAAGTTGGGGGAGAGCTGAGTTCGCGATCTGTGTTGTGAGAGAGAGAAGAATGATTTTTTTTTTTTTTTTTTTTGAAATATGTTAAGTAGTGTAAAAATCAATAATAATAAAAGAATAGAGGGTGTATTTTGCAATTTGTATAAGTTCTAATCGCCTTTTTAACAAAAATTATTGATTAAGAAAAAGAAAAAAAAAAAGAAAAAAAGACGGTGGCATTTTTCTAATTTCACTATTTGGTGATGGCATTTAGCCCAATTTCCCTCTCCGGGCCCACTTATTATGCAAACATGGTATCTTTTTCTAAACTTTATTTTGCTTTCCGAATTATTGGTTGTGTGCTTATGCTTTTATTTTCTTTAGAAGTATATAATGTTCTTGCTGCATTTGCTGAGATGGTTACAAGTACATAGGCCTTGTTTGGATGTGTTTTCGCCCCGCTTCATTTTTTAGTGTTAGAATCATTTAAATGATGAGTTAAGTTTGAAAATATAGGTTGTGGTTCATATTCATTTTGGATGTTGGAGTGTTTGGGGAGAAATCATAGTGTTTTTTAATTATATGAATTTAGATGATTTTATTTTAAGTTGAAAAAATTGTGAGGTTGTGTCGGTAGAAACAGTTACAAATGATGTTTGGCCCAGTAAAAGATACTCTAATGTTCTTCTTTCAGCTCAATTTTCCCCAATTATTTTTGAATTGAATATACTTTTTTTTTAAGTGTTAAACATCTGTATATGCTTTTATCTGAATTATGTTAACTGAACATGGGAATATAGTTTGTGTCTCACTGGCTAAGCCCTCTTTTTGTTCTTTCAAAGGCTTCGTCATGTCCATGTAGCGCGATTACTGGCGATTGTTGGCATTATAAGTATTGCTCTAGCTCTCCTCCACTTATTCGGACATCCATATCGGAACTACTCCTCAATTCTATCACATGTCGATGTGGGATTGGTTTCTCAAGTCTATGCAAACAACTCTAAGTCGTCCATTTCATACGTCAATAACGATCACAATTACAGTGGAGAGAAATTTGAAATTGATGAGGGAAATTTGTACCATGTATCCACATCTGAGAGACCGAGCCTTGTAAACACTAATAAAAGTTCATTTCTCTCAAGCAATAGCTCTTCGATGGCTAGTAACCGACCTGCATTGAGAAAGAGGGGACCAAAAGCTGTGTCAATTACCATGATGAATTCAATGTTACAAAAAACTTCTGCTGAGATGAAGTCAAAGGTATATGATTGAACTTTCAGCAACAGCTTCAGGGACTTGTTTATGCACATTTGGTCATTAACCTCTTCATAAAATTTGTTTAGAGGCAAAGGTTGTCTTCTCAACGTGACCAGGAACTAATAAAATGCTCCGATAGAAAGGAGTGTTTCAGAAGCACATTCATCCTTGTTCCGGAATTATTCTATGTTCAAAAGGTTGGCCAGTTAACTCTGCTTATGCAAATTTACTATTGTAATTGTACTCTTTCCAACTCATATTTGCTTATTTATGGCAGGAGCTATGAACTGATGGAAAGTACGCTGAAAGTGTATGTCTACCGCGAAGGTGAAAAACCAAATTTTCACCTTCCACAGTTGAGAGGAATTTATGCATCTGAAGGATGGTTCATGAAATCAATGGAGAAAAATAAACAGTTTGTTGTGAAGAATCCCAAAAAGGCTCATTTGTTTTATTTACCATTTAGCTCCCTAAGGCTAAGAAAGTATCTCAACTGGTCGAGTTTCATTAGTCAAAAAATGGAAAATCATCTGAAGAATTACATCGACATAATTGCCACTAAATATCGTTTCTGGAACAAAAGTGGAGGATCGGATCATTTTCTTGTTGCTTGTCATGATTGGGTATGTATGATTTTTCATACTTCAACTCTAATGCATATATTTAAACATAGTGCTATATAAGAAAAACAGAATTTAAATTTTGACAGGCTCCCCGTGTAACTAGGAACATATTCGGAAATTGCCTAAGAGTCCTTTGCAACTCCAATATTGCACGAGGCTTCAAGATAGGAAAGGATGTTTCTTTTCCGGTGACATATATCTCCTCTGCAAATAATCCTTTAAAGAATCTTGGAGGAAACCCTCCTTCAAAAAGGCCTATTCTAGCTTTTTTTGCTGGGGGGATGCACGGTTATGTTCGTCCAATACTTCTCCAATATTGGCAGAACAAAAATTCCGACATGAAAATTATGGGGCCTATGTCTCGTGATGATGAAGGCAAAGAAAAATACAGAGAGTATATGAAAAGCAGCAAGTATTGCATATGTGCAAAAGGGTATGAAGTTCACACGCCAAGAGTAGTGGAATCCATACACTTTGAATGTGTGCCAGTAATTATATCGGATAATTATGTGCCTCCGTTTTTTGAAGTTTTGAATTGGGAAGAGTTTGCTTTGTTTATATCAGAGGATGATATTCCTAATTTGAGAGACATACTTTTATCTGTACCGGAAGATCGATACATTATGATGCAGCGTAGGGTTAGAATAGTGCAGAGGTATTTCCTTTGGCATAAGGTTCCTGTCAAGTATGACTTGTTTCATATGATTCTTCATTCAGTTTGGTTCAATAGAGTTTTCCACTTTTGAGTTTTTTTTTTTTTTTTTTTTGTGAGGTTTGTAAATGAAATTATTTGGTGCTTGGGAAACTTATACATGACTAAATGCAAGAGATACTGTTTGTGATATAATTGCAATTGATTTTGTGCTTGAAGACTAATAGTTTTTGACTACCTAACTTTTGTTCAATTGCATTTATCCCTTCATTTTATAAATTGTTGCAGTTTACCACCTTTGGCTTCTTGACGGCGAAAATTGCTGCATGACAAATGATAGTACTTAACAGCCAGTCACGTTGGAATAATTTGCACTTACAGTCTAACATTTCAATTGTGTTATACTTTCAATCCATAATATTTCAGGTCATTGTTTCACAATTTGCAGATTAATGCATTAAAGTTTCTTACCTCTAACATGTAGCTAGAAAAGAAAAAATCTAACAACATTAAACAACATATTTCATAATAAAATGCATATTCCATTACAACAATTCTAACTAAACTTTTTCTCTTGTTTTTTCAGTTAACTCATGAGCATTCTCCTCCAAACCACAGTACCTTTTCCAAAACCAATGATTCTTCCACAGCAAATGTATCTCCTCAATCGGAACCTGCTTCGTCTCGGGCAAAAGGAAGAAAATAAAGCAACTCATAACAAAAATCAATCCAGCAAACAATAAGAAGATCCCATACTTCAAATGACATAAAGCCGCGAGAAAACACTGAGCAATCAAAGCCGTAAATATCATATTAACACACACCACAATACTCTGTCCAGCAGATCTCGTCTCCAACGGAAAAAGCTCACTCGGTACCAACCAACCCAACGGGCCCCACGACCTCCCATAAACCAACACAAATACACAAATCACAACAACAAGAAATATACCTATCCCTTTAGGTAGCATTTTACCTTCTCCGAATTTCAAAGCCAAAGTGACAGCAATAGCAACCGAGCATAATATCATCTCGCAACCAGCTTCTAGAAAGAACGCTCGTCTCCCAAACTTATCCACAAATGCCATCGATATTAGTGTCGCTAAAACTAAAGCTGCACTAGTAATGGTCGAAGAATATAAACTCGCTCCGGAGCCAAAACCGAGGCTTTGGAATATAACTGGGGCATAAAACAGAATCGAGTTCATCCCGGTTAACTGTTGAAATGCTGGAATACCTAAACCTCCAATAACCAATTGGGGTCGATTTTTTCGTTTTAAGAGATTCCTAAATGGATCTTTTATGGCTTTAGCTGCATTACTTGCGTCTATAAGATCGGCAAACTCTGCATCGACTTTTGGAGTGCCTCTAATTTTTTCTAAAACCCGTCTTCCTTCTTCTAGTCTTCCTTGTTCGACTAGACTGTTTGGAGTTTCGGGGAGAAAAATGCCGCCGATGAACATGAGAGTAGCTGGAACTGCAGCTAAACCCAGAGATAATCTCCAACCCCATGGATGGATTCTTTCGACTCCGTAGTTTACGAAGTTAGCTATTAGTATACCTAAACAAGTTGTCAGTTGAAAGAGTTGGTTTACGGCTCCTCTGATTTTCGCTGGTGCCATTTCTGAAAGATATAGAGGGACTGCCTGCATTAGTTCAAAAAATATGGTAAGATAGATCAAAGGATATATGTTTTTTCGAAGGGTAAATTTCATTTTGCCCCCTTCTGCTGTCGCAACTTTACCCCTCCAACTATCAGTTGCATCACTTTATCCCTTCCAACTATTATACACAAATAGCCCATTTGCCAATGAAAAAAGGGTATGCAAGAACAAAATGTTGATGACTTTGTTTAGTTGTGGAGTTGGAAATGTGAAATTAATTTTGATGTTTCAGAGTACTTGGTATTTTGACCCCAAAAAAATATCATTTTGACATTTTGCACCTTGAAATTAAAATTTTGGCATATTACACCATTAAATTGCATATTCTTTCACGAAATGCACCCTACTGGTGTATTGTCAAGAATATGCACTTCAATGGTGCAAAGGTGTCGAACTTTTATTTGAGAGTGCAAAGTATCAAAATTGTGAATTCCCAGGGTGCAAGATGTCAATTACTCGATGTTTCAAGATATGGATTTAAATACATTCATGATTACCATAACTATAGGTAATTATGCATGCCCGAACTCATTAAAAACGCCATAAATCTTTAAAATGTTATTGTGGTAATCTTATAAAGTCCAAGTTGAAATAGTATTCCTTAAATTCATTATCAATGCATTAACTTCATTACTAATGTAGAAAATCGTCTTTCCTCGATTAAGCTAAGAAGATCACCCCTTAATAGCAAAGAAAATTAACGGCAAATAAGCCATATGCGTGCACAACTTAATAGTTGAAGGGGACAAATTGAAATTTACCCTTTCTTGCAAAATCTAAGTCGAAAATAGTTTCTTACTTGGTTACCAAATCCAATGCCTACACCAAGAAGAATTCGACCAAGGATCAACATTGCGATATTTTGTGCAGATGCATTGAGGACAGCTCCTGCGAAGAAACTAATCGAGCCACAAATGATACTGGCCTTACGGCCTTTATTTCTTGTTACGTAGGAAGCTCCAAACGTGGAAACGAGGGCTGCAATGTAGAGGGAGGATGTAAAGAGGGTGAGGATTTGATTGTCATATTTACAGTAATCTGTTTCATTGAGATGTTCTTGTTTTCTTCTGTAGACGCCCGGGAAGAATTCCTTTAGGAAGTCATCCATGGAAGTCACCCCTCCTGTGATTAGTAAAGATATCATCTTGTTATAACTTAAAATTTGGCGTGTAAAATTAAACTTTTTGAAACAGAATTCCCATCTGGAAACTTATAGCTAGGACTATTAATGAAATTGCAGGGAAAATTACACATCATTATTAGTATTCTTGTGCCAAGGGGTATCTATTTGTTCATCCTACATGTCTCATCATCTCTATTTTCTGCTTCCAAGTAATATTTGAGACCATCTTATGCATTTTGTTAAAAAATATACCTAGTGAAATGAAAAAAAAAATCCTATATTTTCGCTAATTGACAAAAGCAACCCTGTATTAAACAGTCAAAGCTATGAACCTCCCACTTAAGCCGCGGAGTGCTTTGTAAGAACAAATATTGTTCACAATTTTAAGGGGAAGTGACAATTATATTATACTCCAATTATTACCACTCCCCGTGTTATAAAACTTAACTAATTGAGAATAATCCTAATCTTCACTAAAAAATGCACGGTGAGCCAATAAAAACTGAACATATAGGAATTTTTTCCTAATATATTAAAAACAATTTTTTTAGCCAATTAGAAAAAGCATAAGGGTGTTTTTTGCATTTTACTAAAATCAAACAAACTTTAACCTACTATGAGATAGCAAAACTGATCTTCTTTAAAATTGATGATACTAGTAGAGAGCATAAGAACTTAGAACAATCATTGGCAATATCCGGATAAAATCGAAATAATTTATACAGAAGTAACAACACTTCAGAATATATATAAAAAAACATTTCAAAATTAAATTGAAAAGTGACCTGAAACACCAAGATCATAGCCAAACAAAGAACCACCCACTGAGCCGACAATGCAAGCAAATATGAAATAACTCGTGATCCTATACTCATAAAGATGAGCTCTGGCTCCATCCTTTTGGTCCAGAAAACCTCCACCAGCCATTTTTTTCAATGCATCAATTCAAAGAACACACAAATCTTATATATTACATTACAGACTTTAAAAGCAAAACATTTTAATAAATTAGGCCCAAAAATGGAGTATTTTTAAAATATGAAACCTGAAGGTTCAGTATTAAGATTAAAAGTGCAATTTTCCCTAGGTCACATATGAGTTTTTAGCAAAGTAACATATAGTGGTTTTCTATTATTATAAATAATATATAGGGTGAAATAACAATACAACACATATAATTACAATTAATTTATGTCTTGATAATTTGTGGCAGTACTGAACTTGGTGATGCTACCAAGTCAAAATTTAGCTAGGCATATTACTACAAATTTTCAATAGAGTACTACAAAATTTCAGATTTAGATATTCTCAACAAAAGATTACTAAAATTGTCCAAATGAAAAGAGACACGAACATGTCATTAATTAAGAAACTAATCTTGGACACCTAGGTTATAAAAAAAAAAACTAAGAAAAGAGACAAATATTTGAAGATTTATATATACTCATTAAAAGCTGCCATACAAAAAGATCCAACCAACCATATATTTAGTTTTCATACCCCTTTTTCACACAAGATAACTATTTACTATAATTTCACAATCATATATATGTTAAATCTCAATATGAATCAATCAAGCTTGACACCATTAATTCTTCTCCACTTAATCTTTTTCTTCTTCATCAATGGCAAAGCACAAAGTCTTTCAGATAATACAGAAGGGAATCTAATACCTAATTCACAAGATTCAGTCAACAATTTTCAACCAAGTTTAGCAGTTATAATAGGTATGCTTTCCATGATATTTTCCTTAACATTTATGCTTCTCCTCTATGCCAAATTTTGCCACCACGCGTCCTCCGTTCACAACACGAGCCACCAAACTCAAGACGGGATTGTTCGATCAACGTCTCTAGTCTCGGGTGTCGATAAAACAGTAATCGAATCCCTCCCTTTTTTCCGATTTTCATGCCTCAAAGGCTCGAGAGATGGACTAGAATGTGCTGTGTGTTTGGCAAAATTCGGAGATATTGAGATACTCAGGCTACTACCCAAGTGCAAACACGCGTTTCATATCGCTTGTATTGACCTTTGGCTAGAAAAACATTCAACTTGTCCTCTTTGTAGGCAAAAGGTTAGTTCAAATGGCCTATCTCAGTTGCCATACTCGAATAGTTTGAGATTTTTATGGGATGAATCGAAAACATCAAGTCTCGAGATCTATGTTCACAGAGAGGAAAATCGGCATGGCTCTTCGAGATTTAGCATTGGCAGCAGCTTTAGGAAAACTGATGACAAAGCTAAAAAGGAAGAGGAATTGCCTATACAGCAGAACATGGATTGTGATGATATTAATCATGAGATACTTGATAAATTCAACCACAAAATTGTTGTTTCAGATGTCGTGTTTAAGAATCGATGGAGCAACGTAAGTTCTTCCGATCTTATGTTTCTTAATTCAGAGATGCTTAAAGATAAAATATATAAAAAAAATTCTAATAGTCAGCAAGAGGGGTTAATTTTCCACGTCAGCAAGGGACAGATGAGTTGGCGGACACCTTGGTAATTCGGGCCAAAATAGGACTATATTGCTAAAATATATTAGTTACATGACTTTTTCGTTAGACCGAAAAGTTACATGACTTTTTTGCCAATAATTAAGGGACCAATTTTACAATTTTTCCGATAAAATATGTTTTAATTAATTAGTCCCAAAAATGCAGTATTAGAAAATATGAAACCAAAAGTATTGAAGGTTGAGAGTCCTATAAGATTACTACAATCCTAGTGTTTTATTAGGATTTGTTACATATTACTACAATCTGAAACATGTAAGACTCCTTGCCAAATACTAAGGATTATATTGCACAAGTCTACAATTGTAATATTAATGCACTTTTAGAAATCGAATTTGACAGCATTAAAGGTTCAAAATAATGACCTGAACTGGTACTCGAGACTTGTACATCACTATCATCAACAACACTGAATCACAACAAAGATAAGAAAGAATATAGACATTATTAGAACACGAAAAAAGGTCTCAATATCAATGTAAAGATTTGATACTCCATATTTTTAATAGAAATCAGTCAAAAGAAGTTACCTTATATATATATTGACACTGGATTTTACAATTTTTCCGAAAAAAATATGTTTTAATAAATTAGTCCGAAAATGCAGTATTAGAAAATATGAAACCAAAATTATTGAAGGTTCAGAGTCCTATAAGATTAAAAGTGCAATTTTTCCTAGGTCATATATGAGGTTTTAGGCTTTTAGCCAAGTAACATATAGTGGTTTTCTATAATTAATAATATATAGGGGTAAGTAATGACAATACAACACATATAGTTACAATTAATATATGTCTTCATAATTTTTGGCAGTACTGAACGTAGTGATGCTATCAGGTCAGAATTTAGCTAAGCATATTACTACAGATTTTCTATATATATATTACTACAATCAGATTTAGATATTCTCAACAAAGAGAATACTAAAATTGGCCCAATGGGAGGAGACAAGAACATGTCATTAATTAAAAAACTAAGGAAACAGAAAAATATATCAAGATATATACTCATTGAAAGACGGTGTCAAACTCCCCTCATAGTATACCAATACCTTATATATATAGTTTTCATACAAGATAACTATTTACTATAACTTCACAATCATACTCAATATGAATCAATCAAACATGACACTGTTATTTCTCCTCCACTTAATCTTATTTTTCTTCTTCTTCTTCATCAATGGCAAAGCACAAAGTCCTTCAGACAATACAGAAGAGAATCAAATACCTAATTCACAAGATTCAGTCAACTATTATTACCCAATTTTACCATATGCAATAGGTTTGCTTATCTCGATAATTTCCTTTTTTTTTATCCTCTTCCTCTGCTCATACGTGACCTCCTTTTTCAACACGGGCGACCAAACTCATGACGGGATTATTCGATCAACATCTCGTGTCTCGGGAGTCGATAAAACAGTAATCGAATCCCTCCCTTTTTTCCAATTTTCATGCCTCAAAGGCTCGAGAGACGGACTAGAATGCGCTGTGTGTATGGCAAAATTCAAAGATATTGAGATACTTAGGCTTCTGCCCAAGTGCAAACACATGTTTCATCTCGATTGTATTGACCTGTGGCTAGAAAAACATTCAACATGTCCTCTTTGTAGGCAAAAAGTTAGTTCAAATGACCTATCTCATTTGTCATACTCGAATAGTTTGAGATTTTTATGGGATGAATCGGAAACATCAAGTCTCGAGCTTTATGTTCACAGAGAGGAAAATCGGCCTGGATCTTCGAGGTTTAGCATTGGCAGCAGCTTTAGGAAAACTGATGTCAAGGCTAAAGAGGAATTGCCTATACAGCAGAGCATGGATTGTGATGATATTAATCATGAGCCACTTGATAAATTCAACCACAATATTGTTGTTTCAGATGTGGTGTTCAAGAATCGATGGAGCGACGTAAGTTCTTCCGATCTTATGTGTCTTAATTCAGAGTTGCTTAAAGATAAAATAATGGAAATAAGTAGAGATAATGATCAAGTGATGACTATAAAGGAGGAGATGAATGGAAAAGGAGTGTTTGAAAGCAAATGTCAAGGCCATCCGACAACCTCGGATTTAGAAAGGAATCATGGGACGGAATCAAAAGTTTTGAACCCGAAAGGCAAGAGATCTATGTCTGAAATAATAGTTCATCCAAGGTACATGAAGAATGGAGATTCATTTTTGGTAGAAAATAATGTGGAAGAGGAAAGAAAGAGAAGGCTTTGGCTACCAATAGCAAGAAAAACAGTTCAATGGTTTGTTGATAGGGAAATAAGGCCTCCACAGTCTCAAGGCTTGGACCAAAAGATTTATCATTTGCAGAATGCATAGGCTTGTTGGAGACCGGTACAAAAACAAAATAATACTACTTTAATTGCAAAATACCCCCCCTTTTCTTTTATCAATTGCAAAATACTCCCTTTAATAATAATACTCTATTTTGTTTCAGCAACAAGAAAAGTTTGTTATACTGTATTATCATTTAATCATTCCTTTGTGACTATATATTGATTCAGGTGGGCACTGATAGCTGGAAGACTTCCAGGAAGAAAAGCAGAGGAGATTGAAAGATTTTGGTTGATGAAAAATAATACTAATACTAAAAGTGACAGTTTTCAGGGCAACCGGAAAGAACAAAACAGGAGACAAAATTCTTGAGCTTAATTAGTACAGTACAGTATAGCTTTTCTACATTTTCAACCTTTTGTTTATATAATTAATATACTTATTTCTTAAGCTTATTTTCTTGTGTTTGATCTTAGAATTAATCAATTAATTAGTGTATAATTATTTATGTTTTGCTCTTTCTTATGTTGTATGTCATGTGAAAAGTACAACTATACGAGTGTACTACTGCAAACTAGCTAGTTCTCTCTCACATTTGTGGTTTGAATAATACAGGGGTAAACAACACTAACGGTCCTCCTTATCATTAATCTCTTAAGTTTTATTAATTCGCTATGATAGTGTTACACTTATGCCCCATAAAACATATATTGCAGGTCACGTGACATCGGGTCCGTCGTACTCAGACTGAAAAGGGTCAAAGTTATACAGATAACTTTTAGAAGGGACTAATGTAAAAACTTAAGAGGGACGACTTTGTAAACAATTAATGATAAAGAGAACTATTAGTTGTGTTTATCCATTATTTAATTAGTACATGTACATTTATTAGCTCTAAATGATGAATTATCACACCTTTTTCTTTTAATTATAGCTTCATTTGTTTACGATGTTGTGATTTTATGTTTCTAGTGTCGGAGATACAAATAAAATACTTTTGGAGTTTTGTACATGATAAACTATAATTCGTATCACCCACGTGACATTCAATTATATATATATATATATATATAGACCGACGACATCTCAAAAATGTCAAACGAATAAAGGCTCAACCATGCATGCGCATAAGCGGCTTCGACAAGGAAGTGTATCCGGGAGGGCCAATCAACGGTATCATCTTTATATGTTTAATCTAGCGGTCCCACATTCGCGCCTATCAAAAACGATAAGGCGATAACTAATGAAGAGAAGCCACGTGAACTCAACTACGTACTCAACTATTGTTCGACTACCTACATATTTTATCTTCTAGATAGAGGACTATAGAATTCAACGTTCCAGAAGATCTTTCTTTAGTGCAAGTTAGATTCCATTCTAAATTTAAAGAGTTGGTCGGCCATCGATCCAACTCCATTCTGGTGAGCCTTATGGGCTTATCCACCCGAAAAAAGGATATGTAACTTCATCAAGATCAAAGTTCCAAAATTAGAACCTTTCCGCAAGATTGAACTATCTCACTAATCAAAACACACCTTCTTTGAGCATGAAATTTGACATATTTTTCATAACCTTTTACTATTTTCTCGTTCAGGGGCTGAACAAGTGGGTTCAAGTCGAACAATATACTGTTCAATTTACATTTAATTTTCTAATCGAGGCAATTATTGTGTTTTTGACTTGATTTGATTTATAGACGAACTCTGATCATATTAAACATAAGTGCAACTCGAGTAATTAGATTAAATAAACTTATATTTTGTCATTTATTAATTTAATCAAACTTGAACTGAAGTCCAAAAACTATGAAACGACAAAATCTTTCAAATTTGTTATTACATTTCTATGTAAGATAGAATGCAACTCGGAAAATTAATTCATAATCTCAATCAAATAATTTTATTTTATTTTTGCTATACACACCCATTCACCCATAAACAGAGTAGGTAGTTAATTATTTCTGACAACGAATTCAAACCAATTTTAATATCTTCAACATAAAAGAAGATTATGTACTAAAATGGATAGTCCTAAGTTAATGTAATGGGAAATACCACCAAACTAATTTCTTGAAAATTAAATATATACGATAACATTGTGATCTATTTAGTCAACAAAATCCTCCGCATTGCATCATGATAAAAAGAAATATTATATTCATTTCACGCGTGTACATGTACAAGCAAAGAAATAACTTTATACTCCCTTCATCCTAATTTTTAACTCCTTTGACACTACAAAAAATTTAAATTTTAGTGAGAAATAGTAAATGACAAAGTGACAAGAATTTAAATATTGTCACTAAACTGATGTACATAAACACACTAGTGACAATAAATGTGAAAGAGTTGTCACTATTGACATTTAGTGATACCCGAAAAGTGACAACTAAAAAGTTATCACTGGGTTGTCACTGAAAGGGTGTCACTAATTGTCAATAGTGACAACTTAAATTCCATAAACTTGTCGTTAATAGTCATTAATGACAACTTAAAAATATAATTTGTCACTATTGTACTTGTCACTATTATTTTTGTGACAAAACTAATATTCTTATCAATAAATGTATGCAAGACGTGACAATTTTAATAATGTCACTTAATATTTTGTCACTAAACTTCATTTTTCTTGTAGTGTGATACATTCAACTTGATTAAATTTTAAAAAAAAAATAATAAATAATTTAACTTATTTATTTCAACAATAATGTAATAATATTATATAACACCGTGTATATACTTAAAAGGCTTAAAATACTATGAGTATAAATAAATTACTTGGTAAGATATTTAAAAAATTAAAAAGTTAGACTTTACATTCCAGCTAATTGATAAGTGAAAATACAATTTGACATAAAGACAAATCATCTAAAAATAGAAATAGATAAATTCAGAAGTGATGTCACATTGGATTGTCTAGAGTGACTCTCCCGGTTACAATTACAAGAGTCACAAACGACTCAACATAAGGCTGCCACGTGGAGGAGTATGGCACCCATTCTTGGTCTGGTACGAACCTCACTTAAAATGACTAAATACCAAAATGCCCTTTTACTTAAAAAAAATTAATAAATAAAAAACAAAACAAAAAACGTGAGATTAATCACCCACCCCTTTCCCAAGCCGGCGAAACCAGCACACCAATTAGCAAGACCATACATATTTACATACAAATAACATAGATCTGATATTTAATTGGTTGATTATTGGAATATCTCTGCTGGAATACCAATGGAGCTTACAATTTTCAAGATTTGAGTTTTGACTCTTCACATAAAAATTCGAACAAATTTCATGTGCTTGCATTAACTTAGGAGGAAGGTGCCAAGTAGAATCTTGAATTCAGGATTCTAAACAACATAGATTTTTGTCAAATACCGTTCCGACGACTTAAGAAAGAGGGTTGACGGCGGGGGTTGGTGGAAGGCGGAGTGGGGGGTTGGTTTTGGGCTATTTTTTATTTTTTTTTAAATTAAAATTTTATTTTAATAATACAGAAAATCAATATATTTTGTGCAATTATGTATCAATAACAATTTTATATCGATAATTTTAAAAAATTGATTATTTAGTCATTATTTCGATCAAATTGTCTATTAGATGGTTATGTAACATTAACTTCTCCATAATTTTAAAATATATCGATAATTTTAAAAAAAAATTGATGATTCTGTTTCGATCAAATTGTCTATTAGATTGTTATGTAACACTAAACCATCCGTAATTTAAAAATATATCGATAATTTTAATAAAATTGATGATTCGGTCATTATTTCGATCAAATTGTCTATTAGATTGTTAACACTAAAGCCTCCGTAATTTGTAAATATATCGATAATTTAAAAAAAAATTGATGATTTGGTCATTATTTCGATCAAATTGTCTATTAGATTGTTATGTAACATTAAATCCTCCGTAATTTGAAAATATATCGATAACTTTAAAAAAAAATTGATGATTCGGTCATTATTTCGATCAAATTGTCTATTAGATTGTCATGTAACACTAACTCCTCCGTAATTTAAAAATATATTGATAATTTAAAAAAAAAATTGATGATACAGTCTTTATTTCAATCAAATTGTCTATTAGATAGTTATGTAACACTAACTCCTCCGTAATTTGAAAATATATCGATAATTTAAAAAAAAAAAATTGATGATTCAATTTTTTTTTAGATCAAACTATTAGATAGTTATGTAACACTAACTCCTCCGTAATTTGAAAATATATCGATAATTTTTTTTAAAAAAAATTGATGATTCAATTTTTATTTCGATCAAATTGCCTATTAAATAGTTATGTAACACTAACTCCTCCGTAATTTGAAAATATATCGCTAATTTTATAAAAATTGATGATTCGATCATTATTTCTATAAAATTGTCTATTAGATTGTTATGCAACACTAAATACTCCGTAATTTGAAAATATATCGATAATTTTAAAAAAATTGATGATTCGGTCATTATTTCGATCAAATTGTCTATTATATTGTTATGTAACACTAAGTTCTCCGTAATTTGAAAATATATCGATAATTTTAATAAAATTGATGATTCGGTCATTATTTCGATCAAATTAGCTATTAGATTGTCATGTAACACTAAATCCTACGTAATTTGAAAATATATCAATAATTTTAAAAAAATTGATGATTCGGTCATTATTTCGATCAAATTGTCTATTAGATTGTCATTTAACATTAACTCCACCGTAATTTAAAAATATATCGATAATTTTTTAATTTTTTTTATGATTCAATCTTTATTTCAATCAAATTTTCTATTTGATAGTTATGTAACACTAATTCCTCCGTAATTTGAAAATATATCGATAATTTTAAAAATTTATTTTTATTGATTCAGTCTTTATTTCAATCAAATTGTATATTAGATAGTTATGTAACATTAACTCCTCTGTAATTTGAAAATATATCGATAATTTTTTTTTTTAATTGATGTTTCAGTCTTTGTTTCGATCAAATTGTCTATTAGATTGTTATGTAACACTATCTCCTCCATAATTTGAAAATATATCGATAATTTTTAATAAAATTGATGATTCGGACATTATTCCGATAAAATTAACTATTAAATTGTTATGTAACACTAACTCCTCTAAATATAACTACTGTTGTTTAAAGAGTTACAACAATTTATACATAGAATACAAATTTTATATTTTTAATAAATATATTTTCTACTTATGTTCCACTACATTTTAATATATCAATTATAATGTTAAAATAGTTATTAAATTTTAATAAACCATCAAATTTGAATTCTCCATTTAAAATTTAAAAATATGTATTGTACTTGTCAATATTATTTTTATTACAAAACTAATATTCTTATCAATAATGTCACTTAATATTTTATCACTAAACTCCATTTTTCTAAAAAGAATAAATAATTTAACTTATTTATTTCAACAATAATGTAATAATATTATATAACAACGTGTATATACTTAAAAGGTTTAAAATACTATAGTATAAATAATTTACTTGGTAAGTTATTTAAAAAATTAAAAAGTTAGACTTTGCATTCCAGCTAATTGAGTGAAAATACCGTTTGACATGAAGACAAACCATCTGAATAGAAATAGATAAGAGTCATTCAGAACTGATGTCACATAACTTTCATGGCCATGCATTATTCCCATTTCCCAGACCAGCTTAGGTATAAGATAAATATATATATATATATATATAGATAGGATAAGACCACATTTTTTTTTTCTATTTTTTTTCCTGTCTTTTTATTAATCTTATGTTGATTTGTGCTGTCATGTGTGAGGGACCATTATTTGACAACCAACTATCTCAAGCTCCCCTCAAACTCAGAAAATTAATGGTTTAATTTAACTTTGCACCCTCAAAATATGTAATTTGATTATTTACATGTTGGGTTAAGTTTTGGTAAAAATATGTAAAAAGTCAACACATATTACACACCCACAATTCTTTTCCACAAAAAAATAGTTCATTTCCCATCGTTCTCAACAACATATTTCTCTATAAATTATAAACTATTGACAATCCAAAGAAAATAAATAAATAATTATTTCACCACATTCAATTTTTACATAACACAATTTTCAGCTCTTTTCTTCCTATCTCAGTCAATCCCTCTCCTTTCCTTTTTGTGGGCATTCTTCAGTGATATTATGTGACAAATAACTAATTAATAGCTTTTCTTCGTTTTTTTTTTCTTTTTCTAAACAGACTTTTTTATATTACAATAGATAACACTAATCCTCCAACGGCCGTGGAATCGGTATGTAAATTAGTGAACTTTGAGAAAAATAATGGAGAATAATTGGTTGAATTATTAAAAAACAGATTTCTTTTATATTTTCGAGGATCATATAGGAGTATTAATTAAGAAGAAATTCAAACTTAACAAATTGGTTTGGCTATTGGGCTGGACCCAAGAGAACAGCTTTGCTACATTTGGGTTGCACTTTTTCTTTTTCTTTATTGCACTAACTGTAGCAATTTGAGAAACGAAGAGTGTATTATTACCTGCTACCTAGGTCTTGATCGGAGGTTTAAAATGAGATTTAAATGAGATATTGCTCTGTCACTAACTAATTTGATCTGGCATTAACATTAACCAATATAATAAGGGTTTTTTGCACTTTGCACACCCGAAACATGGAAAATAGGTACTTTGCACCCCTGAAGCTTAGATTTAGCAATTTGCACCCTCGAAATATGAAAAATGTAGCACTTTATACCCTCGTTTATTTCAAGCAAAAATTCAAGGGCAAAATAGGTAATTCAATAGTATTGACACTTTGCACCGTCAAAATTTTAGAATTTCGCCCTTTGTACCCCAAAAATAAAATTAGCACTTAACACCTTCTATTTAAGAATAAATCAGCAACTTCCACCCTCGAAACACAATAAATTGGCACTTTGCACTCCAAAACACAAAATTAACATTTAACACCCTCAAATTTAGATAACTCAAACCCCTCGTTTTTTTTGGTCAAAGTTGACTATCAGAGTGAAAAAAATCTAAGGCAAAATAGAAATTTCATTTTTTTACTTAAATTTTGCAAAATACAATTATAAATACTCGAATACTCATTTCTCTCTCCATCTTCCTTTTAAACAATATAACCATAAATAACTAAATAAAGTACAAGTAAACTTCTCAAAGTCTCATTGTCTACTTCAACATATCAAAGACTCAAAAACCTATTTTACCATAAAAAAATTCACCTTAATGGTCAACTTTGTCGGAAAAAATGAGGGGTTTGAGTTTTTTTTTTTTAATTTTAGGGTGTTAAGTGTTAATTTTGTATTTTGGGGTGCAAAGTGTCCATTTATTGTGGTTCGGGGGTGCATGTTGTTAATTTATTCTTAATTAGGGAGTGTTAAGTGCTAATTTTATTTTGGGAGGAGGAAAGTGCCAAAGATTTACAATAGAATTACCTATTTTGGTCTTTGAGTTTTTGCTTGAAAATAAGTGAGGGTGCAAAGTGCGATATTTTTTTATATTTCAAGGGTGCAAAGTGCTAAATCTAAGTTTCAGAGGTGTAAAGTGACTATTTTCCATGTTTCAGGGTGCAAAGTGCAAAGAACCCAATTTAATAATTCGAAATTTCATGAATACGAGAAAAATAGTCAAAGTTGCAGTTCCATCACTCCTCAAGTCTTAGTGCTTGTTTAGCAGTTTGCAATCAGAAACTAATTAGGCCATCTCCAATGGTTGAGGGCTAGCCCCGGGCTCCAGAGCCCGGGCTAGCCCAGGGCCAGCCCGGGGTCCTGCTGGTCGTCTCCAATGGTTGGGGCTCCGTGAGGGAATTACTTCCATTTTTTTCCTTTGCCCACTCTCACCTATTATTATTATAGTTTAAAATTTTTTTAATATTAATATTAATAATAGTAATTATATTAGTACTCGTAATTTAAATAAAGAAAAGACCAATCAGGTGCCGCCACTTGGCTGCACCTGTTTTAAAATAAATATAATCTTCACTTAAAACGATTTTATCCTGATAAGATGTGGTTTCGTCGGGGGATCAATAAGAAAATATAAAGACGACAAAGGTGTTAAATTGCTAATGAGAGGGTCTAATGTATATATTTCTGAACGTGATTACAATATATTTCGAAGGTCCTACTTGGGCATTATTGGATGCCGTACAAGTTAGAGATTAATACATACAATACGATCGAAATACAATCTAGAGGAGGCCTCGAGCACTATGTTCAAGCTGGAGCACCTGGGGAATTGTGCAATTGTAACTTGATTTATTTTAAAATGATTTGTTTGATTTTAAAATATAAATATTTATGTCTTGTATGTTGTTTAATGTTTTTGTATTATTTCTTACAATATGCGAAAACGATTTAAAGAAAAACACATTGGATTCTCCCTAGCCCAATTAACTAACAAGGCCCAATTATATTCCTTAAAGGTTAAAACTCACCCAACTACAAACGATTAGGGCTGTCAATGGGGCGGATTTCAATCCGGATCCGATCCGAATCCGGTCCGATTTATTAGGATAATTGTCCGATTAATGATCCGATGGACCTGATCCGATTAAGAAGATCCGTAATCCGAATTATATGGAGCGAATATGGATCTAGGCTGATCCGATCCGTTACATATTCGTATCCGATATATATTACTAGATGTTGTTTATATATTATGTATTTAAATAAAAATAAAAATAAAACTATCTATGTTCCACTAAAATCTTTTACTATATTAAAAATAATTTTAAAAAGAAATGCATGAGAGATGTTGGTGGACTGACCAGATAACTAATTGGGTCTACAACATACTCCCTCCGTCCCATTTATTTTGCTCCCTTTGCTACAGTACTCGGTCAAACTTTTCAATCTTTTAGGTGACTTATCATATTAAATTATTCACATTTTTGGTATATTAAACCTTTTAAATATTAATATATATAGTGTTATAAGATATTATCAACTTATTAGTAAAATATATTAATTAAACTATTTATTATAATTTTTACAAATTTAGTCAAGTTGACTGGTCAACTGTACCTGTGGAGCAAAAAAATTGGGACGGAGGGAGTATTAATTTATACTATTTAATAAGAAAAATCAAACCATAATCATTCATCCTTCAATTTTTATCTTCTCTTTCATTTCTCAATATTGAGTTTTCTTCTTCTTTGTCCCAGTTTATATTTTTTTTACTTATATTTTTGTTTATTCTTTTGTTATAATTTTTATCGTTTATATTTGTCCATCATATTCCATCTTCTACAATTTTTAGGCAATAGTTTCGATGAAGTAAGTAAAATTTTACATTTTTAATTCATGATGGTGGAATCTGCAAATGATTTGGAGGAAAACGGAAAAAAAAATTAGCTTGCTAAATGGATCCGGATAATTTATCCGGATCCGGGATATCCGTCGAATTCGGATCCGGTTGCTAATATTCCAGATCCGAGCGGATCCGGATCCGGATCCGGATAGAAGAAATGGAAATCGGACTCGGATCCGGATCTGACCTGATCCAGTCCGAGTCCGACCCATTGACAGCCCTACAAACGATGACGCTAGGGTTTTGCCATCTGCCCCCTTCATATTTATAATCTCGATTTTCAAGCTCAGGACTCATGGCCAAATTTCTCTCCAAATCTTTCATCCATCATTTTCAGATCTGAATACGGTTTTGGTCTCTTTTTTTCTTTACTTTATAATCTTCTTCCTCACAATCGACGCGCGGAGCAGGGCTGGCCCGCGGGCTCCAAACAGCCCGCAGCCCCGCCCGTTCCCGCCCCGCCGTACACCCCCGCCCCGGCCCCTCTCCATCTCCAACCGTTCTCCCACCTTAGCCCGACCCCGCCCCGACCCCGGCGACAACCGCTGGAGATGGCCTTAGTTCAGTTCATCCTCTCCGGGGCCACTTATTATGCAAATATGGTACCTTTTTCTAAACTTTCTTTTGCTTTCGGAATTATTGGTTGTGTGCTTATGCTTTTATTTTCTTTAGAAGTATATAATGTTCTTGCTGCATTTGCTGAGATGGTTAGAAGTACATAGGCCTTGTTTGGATGTGTTTTCGCCCCGCTTCATTTTTTAGTGTTTTGGAGATTCTCTTAAAATTGTGCAAAACAATTGAAACATGAGTTGAATGTATTTTGATTAGAATCATTTAAATGAATAATGTTAATTAAATGATGAGTTAAGTTTGAAAATATAGGTTGTGGTTCATATTCATTTTGGATGTTGGAGTTTTTGGGGAGAAATCATAGTGTTTTTTAATTATATGAGTTGAGATGATTTTATTTTAAGTTGAAAAAATTGTGGGTTTGTGTCGGTGAAAATAGTTACAAATGATGTTTGGCCCAGTAAAAGATACTAATGTTCTTCTTTCAGCTCAATTTCCCCAATTATTTTTGAATTGAATATAGTGGTAACAACAGCAAACAAGACAACATACTTTTTTTTAAGTGTTAAACATCTGTATATGCTTTTGTCTGAATTATGTTAACTGAACATGGGAATATAGTTTGTGTCTCACTAGCTAAGCCCTCTTTTTGTTCTTTCAAAGGCTTCGTCATGCCCATGTAGCGCGACTACTGGCGATTGTTGGCATTATAAGTATTGCTCTAGCTCTCCTCCACTTATTCGGACATCCATATCGGAACTACTCCTCAATTCTATCACATGTCGATGTGGGATTGGTTTCTCAAGTCTACTCAAACAACTCTAAGTCGTCCATTTCATACGTCAATAACGATCACAATTACAGTGGAGAGAAATTTGAAATTGATGAGGGAAATTTGTACCATGTATCCACATCTGAGAGACCGAGCCTTGTAAACACTAATAAAATTTCATTTCTCTCAAGCAATAGCTCTTTGATGGCTAGTAACCGACCTGCATTGAGAAAGAGACGACGAGCAAAAGCTGTGTCAATTACCATGATGAATTCAATGTTACAAAAAAATTCTGCTGAGATGAAGTCAAAGGTATATGATTGAACTTTCAACAACAGCTTCAGGGACTTGTTTATGCACATTTGGTCATTAACCTCTTCATAAAATTTGTTTAGAGGCAAAGGTTGTCTTCTCAACGTGACCAGGAACTAATATATGCCAAATTTCAAATTGAAAATGCTCCGATAGAAAGGAGTGTTTCAGAAGCACATTCATCCTTGTTCCGGAATTATTCTATGTTCAAAAGGTTGGCCAGTTAACTCTGCTTATGCAAATTTACTATTGTACTCTTTCCAACTCATATTTGTTTATTTATGGCAGGAGCTATGAACTGATGGAAAATACGCTGAAAATGTATGTCTACCGCGAAGGTGAAAAACCAAATTTTCACCTTCCACAGTTGAGAGGAATTTATGCATCTGAAGGATGGTTCATGAAATTAATGGAGAAAAATAAACAGTTTGTTGTGAAGAATCCCAAAAAGGCTCATTTGTTTTATATACCATTTAGCTCCCTAAGGCTAAGAAAGTATCTCAACGGGTCGAGTTTCATTAGTCAAAAAATGGAAAATCATCTGAAGAATTACATCGACATAATTGCCACTAAATATCGTTTCTGGAACAAAAGTGGAGGATCGGATCATTTTCTTGTTGCTTGTCATGATTGGGTATGTATGATTTTTCATACCTCAACTCTAATGCATATATTTAAACATAGTGTTATCTAAGAAAAACAGAATTTAAATTTTGACAGGCTCCCCGTGTAACTAGGAACATATTCGGAAATTGCCTAAGAGTCCTTTGCAACTCCAATATTGCACGAGGCTTCAAGATAGGAAAGGATGTTTCTTTCCCGGTGACATATATCTCCTCTGCAAATAATCCTTTAAAGAATCTTGGAGGAAACCCTCCTTCAAAAAGGCCTATTCTAGCTTTTTTTGCTGGGGGGATGCACGGTTATGTTCGTCCAATACTTCTCCAATATTGGCAGAACAAAATTTCCGACATGAAAATTATGGGGCCTATGTCTCGTGATGATGAAGGCAAAGAAAAGTACAGAGAGTATATGAAAAGCAGTAAATATTGTATATGTGCAAAAGGGTATGAAGTTCACACGCCAAGAGTAGTGGAATCCATACACTTTGAATGTGTGCCAGTAATTATATCGGATAATTATGTGCCTCCGTTTTTTGAAGTTTTGAATTGGGAAGAGTTTGCTTTGTTTATATCGGAGGATGATATTCCTAATTTGAGAGACATACTTTTATCTGTACCGGAAGATCGATACATTATGATGCAGCGTAGGGTTAGAATAGTGCAGAGGTATTTCCTTTGGCATAAGGTTCCTGTCAAGTATGACTTGTTTCATATGATCCTTCATTCAGTTTGGTTCAATAGAGTTTTCCACTTTTGAGTTTTTGTGATATACTTGCAATTGATTTTGTGCTTGAAGACTAATAGTTTTTGAGGACTCAACTTTTGTAGGCTTCAAGGACACAAAAGGTAAATGCTTTTATCATAATTCTGTCCTTATTTACTCAGCTCGTGCTCCTATGCTATACACCATCACCTTCCCCAAACACAAAAAGTGTTCCTCAATCCCAATTAATTTCTACTTTGTTACCATACTTTGAGGAACACTTTTTGTACTGTTGATCCATTAACGGCGGACAAATTTACATGTACTGTTGTTTCTTCTAGTACTAATGTATACTAATTTATCTGCTAATCCTAATACTAATGAAGCATCAATGAAAGGTGTAAAAGCTGTTGGAGCAAATATTGCATGTGGAAGTAAACCAACAAAGAAGCTTAAAAACACAATGGAGCAAGGAAAAAGCAGGAAATGGAAAATATGAAATCTTTTTTTTTTTTTTTAAATTTGGATACAGAACTTAGATTTTATGTTGGTGTTTATGCGTCGGAATGTATGTTTTGTGGTCTATTGGAAATGTTGATCAATTTTAATGGCTTTTGGTGAATGATATTCTTGTATTGACTCTGTTTTTGTGGGTTAATGAATGGGAAGTGTTGTTTTGTGTATTGTGGCAAGTTGCTTGTTTGATCTTGTAACATGGTGGTTATGTAAAAAATGGGGAAATAATTTCATTTTTTTTTCTAAAGAACAAGTTTGGTATTGCATATTTTATTAAGTAATGGGGGGATATTGCTAATAAGGAAAAATGGATATTGCCACTTAATTTAAGAAATATGGGTGCATATCGTCAATCTATTCAAATGACTGAGGGTATATTTTCATTTAAATTAAAGAGAAGGGGGATATTGTCAATTTCTTAAGAAAATGGGGTGATATTGCCAATTTTAATTAAATGATAGGGGTATACTGCCAATTTTATTGAAGAGTAGAGAGGTTATTGCTAATTTATTTAAGAAGCAGGAGGTAATTGTAATTAATTTAAGAACTGGGGCTTTTTTGGAGTTAAAATAATACAAGAGGGGTTTTTGGATTTACACAAAGCATAGGGGTGTTTTTATCTATTACTCTTACAATAAGTAGCAGGGGTAAAATTGTCAATTAAATTTTAAATATAAACAAACACTTGCATTTTTGGAGATTGAATCACACTCTCTCCTCTGAGGGGTGTGTTTGGCATTGCCTTCAAAGCATATGGGGGTTTTTGGGAGTTAAAATAACACAGGAGGGTTTTTGGGAGTTAGACAAAGCACAGGGGGTGTTTTTGTCTTTCGCTCTATTTTATAATTGATTGAGCACTTGAGTGTCATTCAATTCCAAAGCAAGTTATTGTATTTGTCATATGTAATGTTTAGGATTGATGAAACATGGATTGGACAAGAATTGCCTTAGAGGACGCAATACTCAAATGGCAAAATCAAATGATTCGGAAAATTACAACTTACGGCATTTGTTGCATTAATTAACTACCTAACTTTTGTTCAATTGCATTTATCCCTTCATTTTATAAATTGCTGCATGACAAATGATGGTACTTAACAGTCAGTCACGTAGGAATAATTTGCACTTACAGTCTAACATTTCAATTGTGTTATACTTTCAATCCATAATATTTCAGGTCATTGTTTCACAATTTGCAGATTAATGCATTAAAGTTTCTTACCTCGAACATCTAGCTAGAAAAGAGAAACTCTAACAACATTAAACAGCATATTTCATAATAAAATGCATATTCCATTACAGCAATTCTAACTAAACTTTTTCTCTTGTTTTTTCAGTTAACTCATGAGCATTCTCCTCCAAACCACAGTACTTTTTCCAAAACCAATGATTCTTCCACAGCAAATGTATCTCCTCAATCGGAACCTGCTTCGTCTCCGGCAAAAGGAAGAAAATAAAGCAACTCATAACAAAAATCAATCCAGCAAACAATAAGAAGATCCCATACTTCAAATGACATAAAGCCGCGAGAAAACACTGAGCAATCAAAGCCGTAAATATCATATTAACACACACCACCATACTCTGTCCAGCAGATCTCGTCTCCAACGGAAAAAGCTCACTCGGTACCAACCAACCCAACGGGCCCCACGACCTCCCATAAGCCAACACAAATACACAAATCACAACAACAAGAAATATGCCTATCCCTTTAGGTAGCATTTTACCTTCTCCGAATTTCAAAGCCAAAGTGACAGCAATAGCAACCGAGCATAATATCATCTCGCAACCAGCTTCTAGAAAGAACGCTCGTCTGCCAAACTTATCCACAAACGCCATCGATATTAGTGTCGCTAAAACTAAAGCTGCACTAGTAATGGTTGAAGAATATAAACTCGCTCCGGAGCCAAAACCGAGGCTTTGGAATATAACTGGGGCATAAAACAGAATCGAGTTCATCCCGGTTAACTGTTGAAATGCTGGAATACCTAAACCTCCAATAACCAATTGGGGTCGATTTTTTCGTTTTAAGAGATTCCTAAATGGATCTTTTATGGCTTTAGCTGCATTACTTGCGTCTATAAGATCGGCAAACTCTGCATCGACTTTTGGAGTGCCTCTAATTTTTTCTAAAACCCGTCTTCCTTCTTCTAGTCTTCCTTGTTCGACTAGACTGTTTGGAGTTTCGGGGAGAAAAATGCCGCCGATGAACATGAGAGTAGCTGGAACTGCAGCTAAACCCAGAGATAATCTCCAACCCCATGGATGGATTCTTTCGACTCCGTAGTTTACGAAGTTAGCTATTAGTATACCTAAACAAGTTGTCAGTTGAAAGAGTTGGTTTACGGCTCCTCGGATTTTCGCTGGTGCCATTTCTGAAAGATATAGAGGGACTGCCTGCATTAGTTCGAAAACTATGGTTAGATAGATCAAAGGTTATATGTTTTTCGTAGGGTAAATTTCATTTTGCCCCCTTCGGCTGTCGCAACTTTACCCCTCGAACTATCAGTTGCAGCACTTTATCCCTTCCAACTATTATATACAAATAGCCCATTTGCCAATCAAAAAAGGGTATACAAGAAAAAAATGTTGATGACTTTCTTTAGTTGTGGAGTTGGAAATGTGAAATTAATTTTGATGTTTCAGAGTACTTGGTATTTTGACCCCGAAAAAATATCATTTTGACATTTTGCACCTTGAAATTAAAATTTTGGCACATTGCACCCTTAAATTGCATATTCTTTCGCGAAATGCACCATACTGGTGTATTGTCATTTATATGCAATTTAATGGTGCAAAGGTGTCAAACTTTTATTTGAGAGTGAAAAGTGTCAAAATTGTGAATTCCCAGGGTGCAAGATGTCAATTACTCGATGTTTCAAGATATGGATTTAAATACATTCATTGATTACCATAACTATAGGTAATTATGCATGTCCAAACTCATTAAAAACGCTATAAATCTTTTAAATGTTATTGTGGTAATCTTATAAAGTCCAAGTCGAAATAGTGTTCCTTAAATTCATTATCAATGCATTAACTTCATTACTAATGTAGAAAATCGTCTTTCCTCCATTAAGCTAAGAAGATCACCCATTAATAGCAAAGAAGATTAACGGCAAATAAGCCATATGTGTGCACAACTTATAGTTGAAGGGGACAAATTGAAATTTACCCTTTCTTGCAAAAATCTAAGTCGAAAATAGTTTCTTACTTGGTTACCAAATCCAATGCCTACACCAAGAAGAATTCGACCAAGGATCAACATCGCGATATTTTGTGCAGAAGCATTGAGGACAGCTCCTGCGAAGAAACTAATCGAGCCACAAATGATACTGGCCTTACGGCCTTTGTTTCTTGTTACGTAGGAAGCTCCAAACGTGGAAACGAGGGCTGCAATGTAGAGGGAGGATGTAAAGAGGGTGAGGATTTGATTATCATATTTACAGTAATCTGTTTCATTGAGATGTTCTTGTTTTCTTCTGTAGACGCCCGGGAAGAATTCCTTTAGGAAGTCATCCATGGAAGTCACCCCTCCTGTGATTAGTAAAGATATCATCTTGTTATAACTTCAAATTTGGAGTGTAAAATTAAACTTTTTGAAACAGAATTCCCATCTGTAAACTTATAGCTAGGACTATTAATGAAATTGCAGGGAAAATTACACATCATTATTAGTATTCTTGTGCCAAGGGGTATCTATTTGTTCATCCTACATGTCTCATCATCTCTATTTGCTGCTTCCAAGTAATATTTGAGACCATCTTATGCATTTTGTTCAAAAATTTACCTGGTGAAATGCAAAAAAAGATCCCTTTGTTTTCGCTAATTGACAAAAACAACCCTGTATTAAACAGTCAAAGCTATGAACCTCCCACTAAAGCCGCGGAGTGCTTTGTAAGAGCAAATATTGTTCACAATTTTAAGGGGAAGTGACAATTATACCCCAATTATTACCGCTCCCCGTGTTATAAAATTAAATAATTGAGAATAATCCTAATATTCATTAAAAAATGCACGGTGAGCCAATAAAAACTGAACATATAGGAATTTTTTCCTAAGAATTAAAAACAAGAAGCGATTTTTTTAGCCAATTAGAAAAATCATAAGGGTGTTTTTGCATTTTACTAAAATCAAACAAACTTTGACCTAATATTAGATAGCAAAACTGATCTTCTTTAAGAATGATGATACTAGTAGAGAGCATAAGAACTTGGAACAACCATTGGCAATATCCGGATAAAATCGAAATAATTAATACAGAACACTTCAGAATATATATATAAAAAAACATTTCAAAATTAAATTAAAAAGTGACCTGAAACACCAAGATCATAGCCAAACAAAGAACCACCCAATGAGCCAACAATGCAAGCAAATACGAAATAACTCGTGATCCTATACTCATAAAGATGAGCTCTGGCTCCATCCTTTTGGTCCACAAAACCTCCACCAGCCATTTTTTTCACTTTCAAATAAAATGAGAAGAATTGGGTTTGAATTTAAATTGGAGAGATGAAGATTATATTTCCATTTTCCGACTTATAATATGGTATTTCATTGAAATTGTTGAGTGGATATTATAGACTAGTCATCGACACATCGTAAGTTTGAAATTGAATACAGGGTAAGCTTATTATATTTGCCTTGGTCAAAGGGGTTAATTGTTACATCATTGTTTGGTCTTTTTTATCACAACTAGGTTGGTTAATTAATATAAAATATCTTTCCTTTTTGTCGGGATACCCATTTTTAATTAAGATACTGAAAGAGTTGATGACTATTATTGTAGAATATTGCGGTATGTCTCACTCACCTTACATTATTGGTTTGCAGTTCTATCTTTCGTCCCGTTCTATTCATTATTCTTAAATCTTAATCATGTAATACTTTCCTAAGGTATAATGTCAACTTTTTTGTTTGTCTGAATTTTCAATAATAGTTTTGATTTAGACCTACACTCTTGAATCTTGTACAAAACAACTGAAACATGAATTGAGTTCAAAATATGATCGTCATTTCAGATGTTAAAGTTTTAAGAGAACTTCAATTAAATATTAGCTGATATAATATTATATATAATTTGGATGATTGAAATATAACTCCTTTTTAAAATGGAACATTTGAAATTTAGGTTGCGATTGGAGAAAATCGTTCTAAAGGCCAACAAAAGCTGATCACATTTGAGTCAGAACAGACGGGCTTGAATTTTCCCAACATTAATTACAGTTCACACCATAATTTTTTTTTCAACATGGAAGTATTTTTCAAAATGACTCAAATAAAAAATCGCAACTGACAACTGTGATTCTTCATTTTTACGAAATTGTGGAAAATAATTAAAAAAAAATAACAAAAATCGCAGTTAGCAACTGCGATTTTTTAGATATTATTTTTTTGGTTATTTTAGATAAAATGGCTTGAGTTTTCTAAGTATTTGATATTTATACTAGTAATAGTACTTTAAATGAAATGTTTATCTTCGATTTTAGTATAAATATGACCTTATGTAATCTCTTATATTTATAAATAATAAATAAAGTGTCTGGTCGAATATGAAAATTAAAATTTGATCCGTGAAGATGATATATATATATATATATATATATATATATATATATATATATATATATATATATATATATATATATATATATATATATATATATATCAGTATAATGTATTAAATGTAGTTGATGTTGTTTAACCCTTGAAGAAAGAAAAATATAACAAGATGTTCAAATTTTGCCTCAGCAGTTTAGGGATTTATGATATATTCATTATTCTTAGAAGCCAGACAAGAATGGGTCACACTCTAGCAACATAAATATACTCCAATAGTAATACTTGAACAATACGTGAATGCATGCATTGGGCACAATTATATTTTACCTGATTATATATAAACATGCTTGATAAGAGGATAGTCAATGAGAAGAGTGAATAGCATTTTTGGTCCTCCTTATGGGTCAAATTTTGTATTTTCGTCCCTCTTAAATTTTTTGTAGCAGATTGGTCCATCTTATCAATGTAATGTATCACATTCGTCCCTCTTATAATACATTATTCCCTCTTAGATTTTTTATAGCAAATTCGTTCCTCTTATCAATGTAGTGTAACACATTAGTCCCTTTTACAAAGTACATCAACTTTTGTCCACTTTAGTATTTTGAATTTAAGTGATGTATTTTGTATTTAAAGGGACTGATGTGTTACACTGTATTGATAAGAGGGACGAAATTGCCACAAAAAATTTAAGAGGGACGAATGTGATATACTACATTGATAAGAGAGACCAATCTGCTACAAAAAAAAATAGAAGAGACGAAAGTGTAAAAGTTAATCTATAAGAAGGACCAAAAGCGCAATTTACTCCAATGAGAATATATGTTGTGATATATGTTCCCTGCAAGAATGCAATAAACACTTGATTCATTGTACAAGGTCATATTTATCCTGAATTGGAAGAGAAACATTTCATTTTTTTTACTATTACTATTATAAATATCAAATACTTAGAAAACTCAAGTTGTTTATACAAAAACCAAAAAAAAAAAATATCTCAAAAATCGTAGTTGCTATCTGAGATTTTTGATAAATTTTTTTATTTTCCACAATTTCATAAAAACGAATAATCACGGTTGCTAACTGCGATTCTTCAAAGAAATCACAGTTGACAACTGCGATTTTTCACAAAAGATACATTTAAGAAAATATTTTTCATTATGAGTCGTTTGAGGAAATACTTTTATGTAAAAGACAAAAAAATTCGTTCACACCGGGTATAGATCCTCTGTACCACTTTTGGCGTACCACTTAAGTGTATCACCATTAATTAATTGACACTTGCACATATGACAATTATAATAATTCTAACATATGCATGTGTCAATCACTTAGTGGTGATACACTTAAGTAGTACACCAAAAGTGGTACAGAGGATCTTGAGCCGTTCACACCACATACGGGAAGTTGACTGTTTGATTTATCGTTTATGGGCCGAACCTCATCCATGAAGATATATAGGGGGCCATGGGGAGGAAAGTCAAGACATCATGAGGGCCAGTCCATTTATTTCGATAGTTAAATATCCAGTAAAGTCTAAGAATTTAATTTCGGAAGGTTACAACTTGGCAACGGTTAATTAAAATTTCATTTATATTGTATGTAAGGCTGTCAACGGGTTGTCAGATTCGGCTTTTTTTATATGGAATTCGGATCAGTTACATTGAATCTCTAATCGAACAATTATCCTAATAAATCAGATCGAATTCGGACAGATTCGAATTAAAATCTGCTCCATTGACAGTCCTAACTGTATGTTTCGATCCACTAATTATTAAAAAAAAATTGAAAAATATTTTGAAAATACTAGGAAAAACTGAGAATAAATTACCTAAGAAAAATAACAAAGCCTCAAGACAAATAAATAGCTTCGAGATTACACTAAAAACATAAACTTTTCGATATTTTCGATAAAAGCGATGATTTTCTTTTTTTTATCCTTGGTTGAGACTTGAGAGCGAAACCTTAGCAGGAATAAGAAAAATATTAAAGTCTCAAGGCAAACAAATAGCTTCGGGATTACACTTTATTTCGTTTCCATTGATTCCGAAACATAATTTTATTGATAGTTTTTATGGAAATGATGAGAATTTTGATCCTTAGTTGAGACTTGAGAACGGAAACCTTAGTAGGATTAGATTTAGGCATGGATTAAATTTTGTTTTTTTTGGTATATTTCGGTAAGTTAAATATTAAAAACTTATTGGGAACTTTTTGATAACTTTGCAATATTTTTTGAAAAATACTTGAGAAAATTATAAAAAAGAAAATATTGAAGTAGAAAATACTCAATATTTTTGTTTCAAATAATTCAAAAATAGATTTTTTGTGTGCTTTCGATAGCAAAAAGGGTCGAGAATTTAATACATGGATATAGTACTTTCGATGTTATCAGACCTACCTACATGTAATGTAAGACTATAGGTTTTCAGATCTAGGAATCCGACTTCAAAGCTTAACGAAAACTTTGCGAATTTGGAAAACATATACGATGATATGATATGATCATCCTTATTGTTGTCATTTTGTTATGTTTCTAAGTTTAGAAACTTAACCTTAATTAGGCGTTGATGCTAGAATATATCTTCGTTATATTTTCTTACCTAATTAATTAATTGCACTTTTTTTATTTTTACCTATTTTAATTTGCTACCGAGGTCATGAGAGCCAAATAGCAATATATATCTAAGACATCGTTACCAAACAAGTTCATAAATTATTATATACTACTACTAGTATTAGTATATATCATACAATGTTACAATTCAAATAGGAACTAAACTCCACTCACAACATCCACTCTGATCTTCCAATTAAGAATTAATTAATCCTTACATGTTGCACATCAATCCTTGACGGGATCTAGGAGTTCGAACTTCTAGCATATATATATATATATATATATATATATATATATATATATATATATATAGAAACAACATAATTTATTCATATCATAAATTTGATTTCTTGGGATCTTTAATTTGCATGAACAATTAGTTGAAGAACCGTCACATGGTCTGCACCTTGTTAGGTACGTAGTTGTTACAACTTCCATTTTTTCATATCTTAATTTCTTGTTCTCCTTCGATTTTATTTTATCAATTAATTTGCCTTTTCAATTATTCATGTTACAGAAAGAATGTCAGTAGCTAGCTATTTGTACATGTTTCTTGGTCATGATCTATAGTGGAAATGTTTATGTTATTTATTCAACTAATTAAAACTAAAATAAGTATAGTTTTGAAACTTTTTGTATATATGTATCCTCCATAGTTTTCTACCAAACTCTGAACTTTTTATAATTTATGAAAATTTGATATTTTCTTTTACATTTTATTCCACATGTTTTATCTATTGA
This sequence comes from Penstemon eatonii, assembly GCA_038501285.1. Taxonomy (NCBI): domain Eukaryota; kingdom Viridiplantae; phylum Streptophyta; class Magnoliopsida; order Lamiales; family Plantaginaceae; genus Penstemon; species Penstemon eatonii. The sequence continues at coordinate 75,874,876 of CM076710.1, forward strand.
TAAAATTATTTTGGATACTATTTCCTTTATCGTGGTTGTTCTCTATACGTACATGCTTTGTTAATTTCAGAAACGGACCAAATTAATGGAAGAAGAGCACACTGATACCAATGAAGAAATAGATAACGCGGCCATGAATCTTCTTTCCTTGAAACTTACCCCATTGGAAAAAGAAACAACTGAAACATTACTTCAACTAAACTTGAAGCCCAAATCCCAATCCAAGCCCACAACCCGTGTCAGCCGGGTGAAGATCCTCTGTACCACAAATAAATAATTGGCACATGTATATGTGACAATTATAATATTTGGCACATGTACATGTGTCAATTACTTATTTGTGATACACAATTGTAGTACAGAGGATCTTGAGCCGTGTCAGCCCTGCCCTGACACGGCCCATTAGACTCTTAGAATGAGGAATAAGCATTGATGGAAGCACTCTTCCAAGGTACCCACCAATACTTATGGATCTGATTGGTACATGTAGCAAACCATTTGAGAAGCAAATTACCCCTTCCGATGTTCAAATTACTCAATGTAGATTATCTTTCAATAAAACATTTGTAACAAAAGAGTGGTTGCCGATGTTGAAGCCCAAAGAAAACGCGCGTTGTACGTGGTCGGGGTACCCGTAACCGTTTATGGCCTGGATGAAAAAGAACATAAAATGAGCTTCAATTTTTGGAGTAAGAAAATGTATTGCGTAAATAAAGGGTGGAAGTCGTTTTTTGCTGCCTATAAATTGCAAGTTTGTACTCATTGGGCGACAGTTTGGATGTTTCGTCACAAAGAAAATGACGGACTTTGTTTTGTGATTACTTGGAAATACATTTATGATACCAAAAAATAGATTATCGGTCGCAACAAAAAAAAGCTATTAATCGAAATGATTCCCAGTTCAAGATATCTATCTACTTATAATATATTTCACAGCGGTCTTTGACTTCAATTAATTTGTTTTGACCAAAATACTATTTTCTCAGAATTTAGAATTTTTTTATTCCAAATATCACTCCTCCCTCGGTCTATCAAATAAAAAACCGCCCACTTCTCCTCAACTTCTCCCACCTCCCATCTTTCGTAAAAACAGAAAGATGACTTCTAAAATCAAAATTTGATAACCTCTCCCCTCCCGATGAAAAAACAAGACATTAGGAAAGTTGGGATCGACACTAAATTTAAGATTTACGAGACAAGAAAAAATTGAAAGTAAAATAAGCAGGACAAAGGAACCGACTGCAAAATTCGGAGGAAGGCAAAACGGGAAAAAAAGTGACTGATTGGAGAAGATGATGGCGTTGCTAGCAGCGGCATGCCACTGCCTTTTCTGAGTAAGAATTTTTTTCCCTTTTTTCTTTCAAACATAGCAGATGATTTCTAACTTGCCTTTTACTAATTCGGACGCCAATTTTTTGCAAATACATTTTTCTGCGCCCAAGTTGGATATTCAGCGAGGAATGGTGTAATTTTTATGATATTTATGATATTGTTGTATTCAAGTTCGACTCCATTAACGGAATAATTCTACTCTTTAGTTTTTTGTGCAGATTTTGTATCTTCCAACTCCGACGTGAATGCAAAATGTTCGACTAAATGACCGTAAGATCCGTAACATGTATTGTTATTTTGAACTCTGATTTTTGTATCAATATCTCAATTATAGTAATTATTTTCATTCCCCTCCTTTAACAGAACTAACCAAAAATAGCATACAATCATTGTAATTATTGCTACTGATATTTCCATAGACATGTCTTTTATAAGTTGATTCAATTGTATCACCTAACTGAAAGATCTCTCTGCTGTGATGCAATTTTTTTGATTTACATACTTCACTTTGTTGATTTGTATTTATGATGTACATGGAACAACTGCTTTCAGTCGGAAGAGATATGAAGATCTATGCTTGAACCTTTCAGGTAAATTTTTTCTCTAAAATTGTAATTGTAACATGTTGTCTATAGAATGAAAAAGTCAGAAAAGTTGGGTCCAAAATCAAATTTTTGATTGACAAGACAAGGGAAAAATGAGGAGAAGAAGAAGAAGAAAAACGAAGGCCAAGGTGTATGCAAGGTCCGTAGGATGGGAAAACAATAAGGGGTGAATGGTGACGGCCAAGACGGTGAGACTATGGTTTTGCAGCGACTAAAGATTATCATTTTTAGTAAGAAACTCTGTATTTTATCAATATATAGCTTCTGCTTCTATTTAATTTTATGATTGACATAAATTTGTTAATGGTATTTGTTTATTCCTTAGCAGAACTTAAAATTCCTTGGGGACCTTCCTGATTTATAAAAACAATAGGCATAAGTTAAATTTGGTGAGCACTTCTTCAATTACTGTTTTGAATCAATGAAGATTCTGAAAAAAATTTCAATATTTTAGTGTGCCAGAAACTTCCCCTATATTGTTGCCGCTTTGTGGAATATTTTTATGTTTCTCTTCTGTTTTACACAATCTTTGGACAGACTAAATGAATTCAATTTACAAGAGTTTGCACTTAGTGGCATACTGACATGTACTATGTTCTTTATTTTTTCCATAAAAGACAGCATGCATATTAGGAAGTACAATAAATTCAAGGTCAAAACTACACTTCGGCACTGGGATTTCTGAGCATTCCTAAACATAGTAGACACCTACAAAAATGCTGCAAAACCCACAACATAGGAAAATTAGCTACGCTTTCAGCTTAGGCTTTCATTTTGAAGAACTTCCCCATCGCTGTTGCAATAATTGATCTTAGAAACTCTCAAGCTCTCTCTATTCCTAATAAGATTTTCTTATGTGTAATTTTACAATGATTTGACACACACTATTTCAGTTAGCCTTAATTTTAACCATCTCCATATATCAGTTGCATGTGAGTGTTTTAATGATTCTCTGTGGAATGGTTTACACAAGTTTATGGAAAATTGCGTTTATCAAACACTGGTGTATTGCTCCTTAATTATTTGGCCTCAAGAATAATAACATTCGGCATAATCTTTTTTCTTTTGGCCTCAAGAATAATAACATTCGGCATAATCTTTTTTCTTTTTGGCATTATCTTGACGCGTGAGCGTTGCTTCTACTTTCCCCGTACTATATTGATTATTTAAGGAACATGAAATACGCAAGGGGTTCAAAAATGGTGGTTATCCAATCTAATCAGAGCATGGAGGTAGTGGTTCTATATGGTTTGAATGTTGTGCTTTCTACTGCCAAATGAGACTTGAAATATGAAGAAGGAAGCATTGTGGGGATTTATTTGAAGCATCTGGTGATTTCTTTTTATGGTCGTATGCAAGGCAATACAGATTTTTCAAAGTTAGTATTTGTGCCTATCCAGAGCTAAAAAAAACTTGCATAGAAGAGTACAAAGGTGAAAACCAATAGGAGGATTTGTTAAGATTTTCATTGTAGTTCTTTTTTCTTTTGTTTTGGGCAGAAAAGTTCTCTTTTCTAGAAAATCTTAAATTTTTATTTTTTTATTCTGAAATGATTACAATCAGTTTTTTTTTTTCTTCACAAAATTAATTAATTATATATACATATAGAACTAACAATTAATGTACAAGATCTATATTCACATGAATCCATCCAACGAATTGGATTAAGGTTTCCTCTTAGATTGATTAAACTTTTAACTGAATTTAATATTATCCCGTGCATAGTACGGGACATATGCTAGTATTATTTTATTTGATGCTTTCACTTTTCGTATATGTTTATACTAGTAAAATATGTTGTTGCTCCCCCCAATAGTGGTAGTGTTGGCTATTTTATGGGATTGGTTTTGGGAAAATTGCTTTTTTGGTACCATAGGATAGGTTGACTTGTATTTTTGGTACCATTGGATATGAAAATGCAAATTTGGTACCATAGGATAGGTTTTCATTGCAACTTTGGTACCAAACCCAATTTTTCAACAAAGTTAATGGCAATTTACCCCCTACTAAATGCATAATGTTCAATTTAACCCCTCGTGGTTTAAAAAAGAGCATTTTACCCCTTGAAATTTTGTAAAAATTTCACATCACCTCCCTAATATTTTTATAGGCGGCACTTAATCCACTTTTATTATGATAATGTCATTTTTTACCCATTGTGTTATGATTAATGTGGCAATTTATCTCCCTATGTTAAATAAAATAGTTTGCATACTCTCAATTTCGGCAAGTGAGTTACAATCTTTGGCTGAAGGGGGTAAATTGCTTCATTAAAATTTTACAGGGGGTAAATTGATTTTTTTTCAAATTATAGAGGGATAAATTGAACATTATGCATTTCATATGGGGTAAATTGCCATTAACTTTGTAGAAAAATTGGGTTTGGTACCAAAATTGCAATGAAAACATAACCTATGGTATCAAATTTGTATTTTTCGTATCCAATGGTACCAAAAGTACAAGTCAACCTATCATATGGTACCAAAAAAGCAATTTTCCCGATTGGTTTTTGTTTGAGTTAAACTTTGTAGGTTGTTTCTCGACCAAATTTTATTTTAATACTACTATTCTTGTTTTTTCTATATCCTTGAAGTTATTTTACTTTTAATAGTATTTCCTTTTTGTTTTCATTAAATAGTTGATACATCTAGAGCAAAAATCATATTGCCTGAGCTATTATTTTGTTATTACATATTCGATCTATCCTTTTCACACTTAAATATATCATAACTTTCCTTATATATATATATATATATATATATATATATATATATTAATTATCGACATGACTTGGGATAATCAGATATTTTGCAGTGTTTTTAAAATTGGACCGGTCATTGAACAGAAAATCCTACTGGTTACTGGTTCGATCGGTTAGATCGGGTCAACCACTGGTTCGATCGGTAAAACCGGTGTGACTTTATTATTATGTAATATTTATATATTTTTTTTAGATTATCTAAAATACAATTATAATTCAAGAAATTATCATTCTTTGCAATTATAAATTTTTATTGTTTTATGCAAATAATCAAAATGTCTTAAAAATTAAGATTAATGTCAAAAATATAAATCTCAAGTATCCCTCAAAGATACAAACATTCAAAACAAGACAACAAAATTAAAATTTCATCTCATATTTAAAGTTTTGGCTTGTTCATTTGGGTTTTATTGTTGTAAGTTGATGTTTATATGGTAATTGATTTGCATAATTTCATACACAAAATAATATTATTTACAATGATGAGAAAATGGTTATGTACTTCTTTATGTAAAAATATATGTATTATTGCATTGATTGTTAAAACACTAAAATAATGAATATTATTTCAATTAAAGTATAGACTTGCAATTCTAAATGTTAAACAAGAGTTCAAATAAATAACAATAACAAAAAAATCTCCAAAATAAAAAAAATAAAAAATTAAGTGAACCACTAGTTCACTGGTTTTACCGGTTCACTGGTTTTACCAATTTTGGAGCTGGTTTTACCGGTTCGAACTGGTTAATTAGGAGACTGATTTTTAGGGATGAATCGAACCGAATTGAGGATCGATTAACGGTTCAACCGGTTCAACCGGTCGGTCCGGTCCGATTTTCAAAACACTGATATTTTGAGTTCGTCTGAATGAGATTATGTCAAATGAAGTGCATGTGATAGGGTCTCATTGCATGACATGTGTCACATTTGACATTTCACTTTATTTTTAAATCATCATCAAGTTTTTTAGTTGTACTTATCATCCACCAACTAAATACATCCACCAAATTAGTAATCACTCTTCATTCAACAAAAACCCAGATTTTAAGAACACGATGGACATATATCAATGGCAATTGGAGGTGCCTACTTCTGCTATTTTTCTTTTTTTAATTTTAATTTCCATTTCCTGGGTCTTTATTTGCATCCAATTACCGTTAATTCGAAGTTTAATTATGTGGATCTTTAGTTTTTGCACATCCTACATGAAGATAATACCCATTAATTACCAATTCCAGGATTCATGAATTGACTCACTCCATAATTAATCACACAATTTATTTTAAAAAAGAATTCCGTATTGCTTTCTCCGCAGAGCTACAACTCAGAATTGCAATCATGCTTTCGTTTGTAGGAAAAGCAATGAATGTTGCGAATTTTGTTATATTTTTTGACATAACAGTCGATTCTAATATATCGAAATGAATAATATGGAGATTCATAGGACAAGAAAATATAAAGTAATCACAAGAAAAAAAAAAATCCCGGACCACAAAATATTGGGTTTACATATTTGTCATTCAAAATGCTCAAATTAGCAGCAATGCGCGGCGCATTTGCCCTGTGCAACATATGCACATGAACAATTTTGTCCAAATAAATAATGGTGGTACGAAATATGCAACTGTATTTTAAATTATGATATGAAATGTGTAATTCGACATGTCTTTGATAGTTAAAAACCACCTAATCATATGGTACTAAAAGAACAATATAAAATTGCTATTATTATAAACTACCACATCAATACTATTTATACAAGTGTGAAAAATTTAAGTTTTTTTTTTTTTTTTTTTGTGAAGACTAATATACCTTTATTTGAGTTGTAAAGTGATATTTAATTCAATGGCAAATATGTAAAAATAATTGAAGAAGAATAATTAGACATATAATATTTTTATATTAATTATAATAAATGTACAATTAGACATGAAATCTTATTATATTTATATCCTAGATAATCTCCTAAAATTTAGAAATAATCTTTTACATCAAATTTTAAAATTTCAATTCACCACATGGATTGGGTCAAGTCCACTTACTTAGTTTGGGCCTAACTCAACCTCAAAAGCTAGCATATTGTAACACCCCAATCCCACATTGATTGTTAATGAATTGTTTGAATGATTAATAAAGACTTGATCTACTTCTACTTGTTTCTACTTGTCAACATGGGCATAAGCATTTTGGGCTAGTGGACTAGAGCCAAACAATGTTGACAGGGCCAGAAGTGGATCAAGGTCTTTATGAATGGATATAACACATAAAATAAAAATAAAAAAACATAAGAAAAAAATACTATTATTTTAAATAGCTCCTTCAAAATTCATGTAAAATTATTTTTAATTTAGGAACAATATCTTTTAAGTAAAATATGTTACTTGTATCATTGAAATATTTAGTACAATATAAGTCATGTATAATCTTCTAAAAGAAAAATATTAAAATCAGATTCTCTTAAATATCATTCTGCCATACACAAGAAAAAAAAAATATATTAAAAAATGAAAAGTTAAAATAGAATCCCATCTTACCTATAAATGAACCAAAAATGCTTATAATTAAGCTAATTACTTAATGTTTATTTGGCTAGAGAAGCAAAATTTAATGAATATCAATACATGCATAACCTTGTATTTTCATGAAATTCATTTCTTAAAAAATGAGTGAAATTGATTAAAAGAAATGGTGAAATCGATGAAAATTGCTTATCAATAAAAAATACTTTAAATCAATAAAAACATGTGAAATCGATTAAAGTCCGTGTGAATTTGTGAATATTGGTAAAGTTGGTTAAAAACGGTTGAAACCGATAAAAAAATCAAAAATACATTTGAATTTGATAAAAGAATCGGGTGATTTTTGTGAAAAATGGATGAAAACGGGGTAAATCAGTATAAAAAAGGTAAACTTTATGAAAATATGTGAAATCGAGAAAATTAATTTTAGTGGAATTTGTAAGAAAAATGATAAAAAAACATGTGAAATCCAGCCAAAACGGGTAAAGTCGGTGAAAAAAATTTAATCAATGAAAAATTCAAGGGAATAACAAGTGAAAATGGGTTAAAATGGTAAAAATGAGTGAAATCAGTTAAACAACTAAAACGAGGTGGAATTAGTAGAAAAATGGTTTAAGCTGGAAAAAAAAAAGAAATCGAGAAAAAAGTTATAACCGATAAAGGTAAATCGTTAAAAACATATAAATTGATAATAAAAAAAATAGTGAAAAGAGGTAAAATCAGTCAAAAAACTTCAAGTCGGTGAAAACATGTTTAATTAATGAAAAATTCAGGTGAATAACATGTGAAATCAGTGAAATAGGTGAAAACGGGTTAAACTTTAACCCACAAAAACAAGGCGCAATCGATGGAAAAATGGTTTAAATTGAAAAAAAAATATTGAAGAATGATGAAAAAACAATGAAAAAGGCAATAACCGATAAAAAAAAAACAGAAAAATCGCTAAATAAAATTATTAACCGGTAAAAAAATTAAATAGTGGAAACATCTGAACCTATGAAACTTGAGTGAAATTAGTAAACACTTGTAAAGTTGGTGAAACCAGTAAGAAAAAATGCTCGCGAAATTGACGAAAATTCGGGTAAAATATGTGAAGAAATTGATGAAACATGTATCATCAGTTAATAACGTATAAATTTAACATGAAAACTACTATTATAGAACAAATTATATAAAATATCTTGACTATATCGGTCATCATTTTATATTCTATTATAATTATTTAAAGCCATCAATTTTTTTTTTGGAAAAACAATAAAAATAATAAATATAAAATTCATAAAAAAATAAATAGAATATCAATCATAAGTATATGATATTCATGGCCTATAAAAGAAAAAGTTAATTATAATCTAATTTACGAAAAATACCCGTGAAATTAAAACTAGACATATACAACGTACGCCCACTTTTCTAGAATAGTTAAAAAGGTTGTAACCTGAGTGAAATTCAATCTATTTCAAGAATTTCAAGGTTTGATAGGACCTTGACCAATTCACTACACCTTACACGAAGAATGATGTTCATCTTACTTGTAGATTCAGCCACTTCATAAATGATATTTAACCATTGATGGTCAAAGGCTCCCGATACCCGGGACAAAAGACTAAAAAAATGTAACAAAATGAATAATTATGAAGTAATGAAATTAATAGACATATATATAGAAAGTATAAATTAAACCGTTATCGAAGTGCATTTAATAATGAGTTTTAATAAAAATAAAAAATAAAAAAATCTTTTCAGATTGTATCATAATAGCCTGTGTATTTTAAGATTTAAGGAATCCCAATTAGGTGTACTTTTAGACACCGTATATATAAATAGAATTTTTATAGCAAACATTTTATAGACCATATATGATTGACTAAATAAAGCTTGATGAATAGATTGTAGAATTGGTTTCATAAAAAACTAGAAATATTTAGGTGTACCTTAACAACAATTGTCGGTAGTATACGTAGCGAAATCCTTGGGAAAATATAGCCATGAGGGATCGCATGCTCTACTAGTAGTATGAGAATTATGGCAATTGCATGCCGATGGAAAATTGTAGTACTCGTAGTTTTTTAATGTTTTTCCAATATAATTAAAAAAATATAAAGTTAGAGCACAAATCCTAAATCCCTAAACACAGTGGCGGAGCTAGACCGATTTAATTGGGGGGGGCGAAAATTTTTCGAGGGATACATTAAATATAGTAAATAATTAGGAAAATATATATTCTTTTATTATTATTAACAAAGATTTTTTTCGAAATATACAGTACACTAAATAAAGAATATTATATCAAGAAAATTACACTAAATAAATATAAGTACAAGGAGAAGACCTTATATACTATAAAGAAAATAAAAATCATATTTTTCTTACAATTATTAAGATTTTTTTTAGTAATAATGCACTAAATAAAGAAAATTATAAGAAAATGCTTGTATTGTAATAACAACAAAATATCATATTCCTTATATAATCATTAAGAAGAAAGAAAAATTAAAAGAAAGGCTTAACTATTGAGAAAAAAAGAATTTTTTAAAAAAAATGAGTTAGGAATTGAAGAGAAAGAAAGAAATTTTTTAATAAATTGCTTAATAATTGAAATAAGAGTCAATTGCCCCAACTTGAAGTCGAACCCTGATCTCCAACCTAATCCCATAATTCCTTAACCATCAGGCCAACACAGTCACTACTAAAAGTTTTACTACTACTAATATTTATTCCCAATATTTTTGGGGGGGCGACCGCTCCCCCCCCCCCCCCAGTCTACAGGTAGCTCCGCCAGTGCCTAAACACTATGTTGAAGTATCCATCTACTTTAATGTTTACGAATGACACATCTCTAAGAATGAGAGCTGAAACATAAAGAACTCTCATCCCATTGAATGTACAAAATTCTAAGCTCGAGCTCTCATGAACACTCGACTGACATGAAAATAATATATGTTACGTATGGGTGTTTGAAATTGTAATCCAAATAAGTGCAATTTCTTTAACTTGATAAAAGGTGTCAATGCATGTTATTTTAGTATGTAGTCAAATTGCAAAACTAGTTTCTCCAAAACGTCACAGAGATATTTAGGAAAGATTATTGAGTTTCGATTTAACATGGATATACAACTTTAAACGTCAAGTTTTTGTATTCCGTGCCTAAAACTACTTGAAGTTTGAACATTCTATCGAATTCATCGAAGCGTTGTAAGATACATATCTCACCTCTTGATTGAAAAATGTGACTCATGCTCGATATTTTTTAGAAACTCCTAAAAGTCATATATTTTCATTATAGGATGTATTATCCAACAAAATAATTTGCGCATTATCTCACAATCTAAATTCATGTCAGGAATCGAAGACCAAACTTACCTCCATCTTTGTGATAATACACTTGTCTTCCCAACTTCTTTAACATGAAGAAAGTTTAGGATGTGTCGAAGTATATTATCTGGCATACTACTTAGCCTATTAATGTCGGCTTGTTCGCGTGATTTTTTTCACATACGAATGGTTGATTATGTGATCGTGCGTACATATGTGAACTACTAGTTGATCAAATCAACACACTATAACACAAACCGAGTGCGCTAGAACGCACATAGCACGCTATATATAGCTCAAATAGCACACCAATCTTGCACTAAATGGTGTTGTGATGTGTAGACCTTTGCACCTCGCTATAACACTAATTTAAGTTATGAGGAAAGATGTCATAATTCAAAAGCAGCCTATCGGTTCTGGAAAACGTGATATGCAATACTTACTTCTAGAAAACCTTGCAAATTAAACGCTAATTAAAATTTTTTTTTCTTTTTATCATCAAGATTTTTTTATTTCATAATAATATCAAAGGAACATTATAACGAAATCGTAAAAAGGAGAACCTCCATCCATAAATAGGAAAATAGTAAAAAATAATACAACAAAATGGATCCATCAAATTCAAATTAACAGCAAGAGTAGCAAGGTTATGTGCCCAAATTAGCATCAACTTGTACAAAAGAATAGCCTATCATTTTATCTTCACCAATCTTTGTGATCTGTTGTCTTTCCCAAGAACCTGAAAATTAAAATGGAAAAGAAAGTATATATATAAATATTCATGGAAATAAAATTCTTATTTACATATTAAAGTTTCAAAAGTACTATTATCTTCTCAGTCAATAATGTAAATAAAACTACATACAACTAATCACAAGTTCTCACTAGAAAGGACATTCATAAAGTAAAAACAAATAACTAAACTGAAAGTATGTTATATAGAAATTAAGAAAAATATGTTATCAATGTATAATAGACAATTAAAAAGTAACGTTTGTGCCACTCATATAGAGAAGAAATAATCAACATCATATACTTACTAGATAAATGCTAAGTCAATTCCAATCATTTAGCACTCGAACTTAATTGATTTCCAGGTCTATAGATAAACAAACAATTAATTAATGTTAGTTCAAAATTAAATTGTCGAATTTTAAATAACTTGTAACTTAAATATCTACAATATTAGTCTTAAACCTGGCCTTCATGTAATCAATCAAACAAGTGGAAAAAAATGATTCAGTCAATATATGAAAAAAAAATGCATATTCTTACTCAATAAAATCTTTTTCAACCGTAGAACTCGAGCCTAGATCCTCAACAATGGAATTTTGGACAATTAAAGTAGCGCCTTGAGAGGCTCGTGGAAATGACGATAACTTGCCTAAGATCTCCGTCCTTATTTCTGGAGTCTTGACGAAGATTAGCATCATCTCCAAAAACGTACTATGTGCAAGGAAATACTTGGCCAATTCCATTAAGAAAGATGAAGGTGTTAAGTTATAAATCTTGATGATCTTAAGACGACTTGGCAAGAATGGTGTACTACTTTCTTCTGGTTTCCAATCACCTCTATCATCAAAATCCTGAGCAAATTATAATTAATTTGAGTTAAACACAAATAGAAGTGCAACTATAATGCCATCTAACTAAGCTCTATTATAAGAAATGGTACCACAAAATATCATGACTATTAGCACTTTTGGTACCGAGATATTTTGAGTCACACATTTCATACCATAGATTTAACAAACTTTTACACAATTTACACCACCGTAAATTATTTGGATAAAATTGGCGACGTGCATCATACGTGATTATTAACTCAACATTTTAGAAGGGAAAATAGATTTTTCTGGTAATATATCGAAATGCAAGATTTTATGGAGATTCATTGGACAGGAAAAAAAGAAAAAAAAATATCCAGGACCACAAAATACTAACTTTACGTAGTTTTTCATTCCAAATGTCCGAGTTAATAACCATGTGCAGCGCACGTGCCATGTGCAACACATGAAAACTTTTATCCAAATAATTAATGATAGTATGAAATGTTCAATTCGACATGTCTTTGATAACTAGAAACTACCACTTATAGTTGAAAGCATTGTAACAATAAGAGTTGTGAGGGAAAGACATTTACCTCAGTGAAATCTATTTCAAGAATTTCAAGGTTTGATAAAACCTTGACCAATTCAACTACACCTTCCACGTAGAATGATGTTGATCTCACTTGTAGCTTCAACCACTTCATTAATAATATTGAATCATTGCTGGTCAAATGCTGCCGAAACTTTGGACAAAAATACTAAAAAGATGAACAAAATGAATCATTATGAAGTGATGAAATTAATAGACAATTATTATGTATAAAGTATACATTAAACCATTAACGAAGTGTATTAAAAATGAGTACCATATTTTTTTCTTCTTCTTTCTAGATTGTATCTTTATAGCATGTATATTCTATGATTCAAGGGATCCCAATTAGGTGTGATCTAGGACCGTCTATATGAATATATTTTTAAAGCAAACATTTTATAGACCATCTACGATTGACTAAATATTGCACGGTGAGTATATTGTACAACTGATTTAATAAAAACCGGAAATATTTAGGTACATACCTGAAGAACAACTTCCGGTAGTAAATCTAGCGAGATCGTATGGAAAACGTAGTCGTGAGGGATCGCGGGCTCCACTAGTATGAGCATTGTGGCATTGCATGTCGATGGTAAGTTGTAGTACTCGTAGCTTTTTAATGGTACCCCAAGATAATTCAATGATGTAAGGTTAGGAGCATGAATCCTCAACTTACCAGTAAACACTCTATTGGAGTATCCATTTACTTCAATGTTTATGAATGACACATCTCTAAGATTGAGAGATGAAACATAAAGAACTCTCATCCCATTGAATGTACAAAATTCAAAGTGCAAGCTCTCAAGGACACTCGACCGACATGAAAATAACATACGTGATGTATGGGTGTTTGAGATTGTAATTCCAAATAAGAATAATTTTTTTAGCTTGATAAATGGTGTCGATGCATGTAATTTCAGTATGCAGTCAAATCGCAAAACTAGTTCCTCCAAAACGTCACAAAGCCGTTTAGGAAAGATAATTGACTTTCTCTTCAACATGGATACTCGACCTCGAACATAAAGTTCTTTTATCCCGTGCCTAGCAGCAAGACTAAAAAGTACTTGAAGTTTGAACATTCTATCGAATTCATGGAAGCGTTGTAAGAGTATTTTCCTAAGCCTATAGAGTGGACGATGTGACTGAAGTTCGACATCTTCGAGAAACTCCCAAGAGTCATATCTTTTTATAATAGGATGTAGTATCCAACACAGAGGTTTGCAGTTCAATCTCTCAAAATCTATATTTATGCCAGGCATCGAAGTCCAAACATCCCTCCATCTTTGTGATAATATACTTGTCCTCCCAATTTCTTTAACATGAAGAAATTTTAGGATGTGGCGTAGTATATCATCAGGCATACTGCTTAGTCTATCCATGTCGGCTTGTTCGCGTGATCTTTTTCGCGTACGAATCATTGATTACGTGATTGTGCGTGCTTACGAGAATTACTAGCTGATCAAATCAATTTATGAAATTAATCTATATATGTAACCAAATGCACTCACAAACTTGAAAGTCACCCGCCCTCTTTCCTCTTACAACCTCATCAATGTCTTTATCATTGTCGGCTTTGCTCGCGTGATCTTTTTCGCATACGAATCATTGATTACGTGATTGTGCGTGCTTATGAGAATTACTAGCTGATCAAATCAATTTATGAAATTACTTTATATATGTAACCAAATACACTCACAAACTTGAAAGTCACCCGCCCTCTTTCCTCTCACAACCTCATCAATGTCTTTATCATTACCACTATCCAATAAACGAATCAATCCATCAAGAGATAACCTGGGACAAATACATAAAGAAAATACTCATCAGATTTTTTCATATAAGAATGACAAACTTGTAAATTATAAGTAGCAATAGCAAGATATATATATATTCAAGCATATTGTATGTAGATCTGACCCAATGAAAATACACACACAGAACCAGAAAGAGAAAAATCTAATTAGCCGAACTCTGCAGGAATAAAAAATCTGTAATGCTCATCGTGAAAATATATAAACAAACAAACTGAATTTTCATATGAAAGGAATGCAGGAAAAAACAAAATTACCATGGAAATGAAATTTTCAGATCGAGCTGAAGAATTCAGTACCAGATAGAAAGCGGCAATCCGCAAAATCGATCGGGAATTTCTGACGGCAACTGAAGATAGATATGGTTAGGGTTTTCTTCAAAAAGAAAAAAGGGAAAAATTCGGACCCTATATATATATATATTCTAGTTCGTGGATTTCTGAAAATGAACACTGATTTTTTGTTGTCTGAAATTGAGCACTCACTGTTAGTTTTGATTTCCTAGGTGAATTTCTTATTTTGCCTACATTTGGGGAGCATTTGTGGCAGAGATATCAAGAATCACTCAAAATACTTTGAAAGGTGGCTGTGATTGAAATATCATGTGCAGGGTTTTTATTGCCACCTCAAAATTCTTACCCAGACCGGGTTTGGCCGAACCCAAACTAATTACATGGCAAGTGTAATACACTTGCTTTGGGATTGGATGTAACTTCCAGGAAAGTGACCAATCACAAAGCAAGTGCAATACACTTGCTTGGTGGTTGGATGGGTTTGGCCAAGCCAGGCTTGGACAAGAATTTTCCAAGAGGTTTTGCCTTTCTCATAAAAAAAAAGGTTTTTCCTTATTATTATTTTTTAGAAAAACTAAATTTGAGCGGTGGACCAAAGTAATCAGAGAGAGGCGAATAGCGCAGCTACGCGCAAAGGCTCATGAGGCTATAGCGCATAGCGCATCGCTAAAGCGCGGGCTTTTTGAAAATAAAGTACATGTATATATTTTTTAAAATAATAATCATAAATCTCGAATAAGGATAAAAACAATAAAACCAAATCATCTTAGTTCATTAATACCAAATTAAATCGCACCAAAAAAAAAATTAATACCAAATTAAATCCCAAATACCCCCAAAACAAGCAAATAAATCTAAAGTATTAGAAGTTTATAACAATTAGTTAACCCAAAAGTATGATACTAAACCCAAAAACAAGCAAATTAATAAACTTAAAGTACTAGAAGTTAATAACAATTAGTTAACCCAAAAGAATAATGTATCACCTGTGATATTCATAATATTTAATTTATCTCACTCTGGTTTGAAAAAGAGCACTTTAACCTCTTGTAATCTTATTAAAAAATTCATACCACCCCCCTGATATATTTTTATATGTGACACTTTAAACCGCCCCCCCCCCCCCCCCCAATTCCCGGTGTTAAGATAATGTAGCAGTTTACCTTCTGTGTTATGATAATTGATAAATGTGGCAATTTACTTCCTTTGTTATGCTAAATCTAGCAATGTATCTCATGTGTTATGATAAGTGTGGTAATTTACCCCCTATGTTATAAAAATAATTTTCATGTCCACTCTCAATATCGATAAGTAAGTTACACTCTCCGGCTGAAGGAGATAAATTGCTTCTTTAAAATTTTCACATGGAGATAAAATGCCCTTAATTTTTTTAATTACATGGAAATAAATTAAACATTATGCATTTCAGGGAATAAATTGGCATTAACTCATTAAAACAATGTTTTATTTAATACATGATTTCAACGGAAGCCACGATAATTTTAGTTGGTGCAATGACTCACTGAAATAACCAATCTATATGAATTTTGAATGAGGTCTTTAACAATTCTAAGTAAAATAGAAAAGATCAAAATCTCCAAGTTTGGAGATTTGAAGGTGAAATTCCTCTCCCACCTATTTTTATATTTGATGAATTTGAAGGAGGGGCTAAAATGCAAACTCTAAATATGGAGTTTTGAATAGTGATTTGGAGGCTTATCCAAATCATTATTCATGTGTTTTAATTATTATTTTGTCCTAAAATATTCTCCTTTTAATTTTGCTAACTACTTTTACATCATTTATGTTATTAATTATTTTATTTTCTTTAAATTAACAAATAAATATAAATGTTTGATATAAATATTTAAAATAAGTAATTTATGGAATATTTAATTTTTTAAATGAAAATGTATATTTTAGTTTAGATGTTAAAATCATAAATAAGAAAATTTAAAAGATGAATATTAATAATAAATAGAAAATTACTTCAAAATTAGAATTTCATATTGAAAATTACAACTACTTTTAAGTAACAGTATTAGTGTATTTGTCCCATAAATGTTCAATCACCGGTCTTCACTAGTGTGTTATCTCATTTATATGAGTGAATAATAAAAATATCCCTTATCTTCAATTTGCAATGTCATTTAAATGTTTTGATTAATGTATTTTGCATTTAATTTTAGTATGATATTTAGTAAATTATTTGAATTTTATTTAATTATATCTAATATATATTATATAATAAACAACTCAAATTTTAACTTTGATGAATGTACATAAAAAAATTTATTTAATAAATAAATAGTATTTGAAGGTTGTGGAATAGCTAGTGTTTTTGAGTTTTTGGGTGGGAGATGATATGTGGAAAAGTGGGACTCCAAACCTTCAAATTTGTTGAAGATTTCAATTTGGAATTCAATTTGAAGTTTTAGGTTAGCTTTCCAAGATTTCTATTTTTCTGAAAATGTCTCCTTGAATACTCTCTAAAAGGCCAGTGTCATCAAACATCCTATTTTATTGAGATTTGTTTCCTATTATTACTTCACTTCGAATTTTAAAAATCCGACAAAATCCGAAATTTCATTGGTTATTAATTTTATTTGTCTATGTAGTTCAATCATGACTAATTCAACCTGTATTTAATTAATATATTTATGTGTCATATAAATATACTATACTATGAATTAATACTCAGAATGTGAAATAACATATTCACGAGAAACACAAATACATAAAGAATAACCCCCAGATTTCTTACGATTTAGTAATTTTATTAACTAGTTAAACAATTCACAATGTTTAGTGCCTACTTTATTCAAACTAACAAAGTTAGTATGTATTTTTAACTTTTTCTTTTTTAATTAATAATAATAATAATAGTCTGTAGTATAAGTAAATTTCCTATTAAAGTGTCAAATAGACAAATACTGATGTGTCAACTAAATGGGCTTTGGGCCAATTATATATGTATTATATACGAGAATGTTCTTTTTGCTTTGGAGTTTGGACCATTTTATTTGTTCTTTGTCCCCTGGGCCCTGATTACTTTTTTTCTACTAGACTATAGATTGCTGGATTCATAATTAAGGGACCCTTGTTTTTTTCATTTTTCAAAGGTTTGGAAGAGAAAGACTACTCATTAGCTGCCCAGGTAATTTTTTGATTTTATTTTCCCTATTTTTTTTTATTATTTAAAAAATAGTATTACTGTAACTTTACTAACGTTTGTGATAAAAACGTGGAAGTGGTGTGATACTGAAAAAGAAACAATTAAGTGAGTATGAGGATCAGAAGATGTTGACGATATTAATTGTAGGTGCATCGATCATCCTATCCGATCCTATGTTATCGAAACCAAGGGTGGTTATCTCTTTCTATTTGTTTTGTAAACATCGATCATTTGCACACATCCAAAAAATAATTGGACTAATTTCTGAATGCTCTACATATATATAGAGCCATTCACTTAAATAAGTTTGAACATTGATTATCTGTTGATAGTTCTTTTAACATAGTTTGAAGTTAACTCATTAAGCTAATTTCAGAGAATACAGGTAAAAATGTCAAATTGCTCGAATTCAGCTCATTTGAGCTAGCTAAGTTTTAGGAGAACACCAACTTCACTTTTTTTTTCGTATCAATATCACTATCGTAACTAAAATCAATTCTTAAGTTAAAGTTGTTCGATTTCCGTAGTGGGTCCAAACTTCAAAAGGTTTCAACCAGATCCAATCATGTTAACTTTGGTTGGATCACATACATGTGAATCGAATCCAGTGGTACTGGGTTCGGATCGGTCCATATTGTCACCCTTAGTTGTAATCAGATCTTGATTAAGAGTATGAATGGCCTCGTACTAATTAGTCACATAATTCTTTTTGTCCTATTCTTTCATTTTATTTTCAAACGAAGTCATTTTATATGTCACAGATTGCAGCAACTATAGTTAGATGAACTACGCGAAAGACTTGGTCCAGAACCGGAGTTGGTAGACCAGGTACACCAGATTAATTACTCTTTACTGCCCCTTCTCCTATCAATCCAATAATAACAGGAGTGTGATGAAAGTCGGTCAGTGGCAGCAACGCAGATGATGGAAATTGTTTGTGCAAAATTACATTTTCAGTCCCGTGATCAAATTCCCAATTCGCGTGTGGATTATACACATGATTCTAAATGCGTATAATGAGTACATGATGAAACATGGTTCATATTGTTACCTAAGTTTCATTTGAAAAACTCTATTGTACCATATAGAATGAAGGGTCATGTGGAAAAGATCAAACCTCTCTGGCTTCGCGTGCCATAGGAAATGTCGTTGAACTTTACGAACACCAAGCTGCATTTTAACATACTTCTCCTCCGGTATAGAAACAAGTATACTTCTCAAATTTTGCACGTCTTTCTCCGCTATAATCACTGAAAATTCATCCCAGTTCAAAACCTCAAAGAAAGGCGGCACAAAATTATCAGATATAATGACAGGTACACACTCGTAAAAGATGGACTCGACTATCCTTGGGCTGTTGACTTCATACCCCTTTGGACAAATACAATACTTGCTGCTTTTCATGTGTTGTATGTAATTCATTTTGCTTGTGACACCCGGAGGCATTGGACCGAAGATCTTCATATCCGGGTATGTATCTTTCCAATATTTGAGCAAGATTGGACGAAAATACCCATGCATGCTTCCAGCATAAAAGGCAAGAATGTGCCTTTGTGAGGGCGGCTTTCCTCCGAGATCTCTAAGAGGATTACGAGCAGATCGGACATATGTTTCAGGAAATGATACGTCTCTTCCTATTTTAAAGCCCATGGTTACATCCGCATTACAAAGGGCCTTAATGCAATGTTCCATGTGGTGCCTCGTTTCATACGGTGCCTGTACATATGTAATGCATCAGAATAGAGACGGACTAGTAAAAAGAATAGAATTACCCCAACGGGTGATTGGTCTAGTGTCAGACGCACCTCAAAAGGGATTAAGTCATGTCTAAGACCTGAATACCCCTGGGAAACCCAAAAAAATAAAAGAATTACCCAATCATGGCAGGCAACAAGAAAATGATCGGCTCCACCAGTTCGATTCCAGAAACGATATTTTGCAGCGATTTTTTCGGAATAATCTTTCAAATACTGGCGTAGGTTTGTTCTGTTGTGGGAATTACGTACGTATATTGTATATTCTAGCATCCGTGAACTGAAAGGCATGTAAAAGAGATGAGCTTTTCTTGGATCTTTTACGACAAAATGCTTATTTCCCTCCATAAGCTTCATAAACCAACCCTCGGAAGCATATAATCCCTTGAGTATCGGTTGATGAAAGATAGGTTTTTCACCTTCTTTATATACATATATTTTCAGTATCTGTTCCATTAGCTCATAGCTCCTGATAATTCAAATGGCAAATTCAACAAAAGAAAATTGACAAAAAATTTGAAACAAACACAAGTAGGCGAAATATATACTAACCTTTTAAATTCTGAGATATTTCGAAATAGAGGGGCGTAAAGGTCCCGATCATTCTTCAAAATAGGCGTGGTTTTTTCGATTTTTAACTTTGCCATCATAATTTCCTTGTCACGCTCGGAAGACCATCTTGGTCTCTGCAATGCAATGATTGGATTCATTTATACCTTTAGCAAAACCTCATTAACTTTTTACTTTACATCTAGAAAAAGACATACATACCATTGCACGCGACCGAGCACGATGTCGAACTAACAACTTTTGCATCTCAATTAAAGGTAATACCGTTTTCGGTGGCATCTCACATCGCATTTTCTTCTTAATAGGCTTCGTAGAACCATTTCTAGAAGTAGCAAAATTGCTTCGCAACAACAAATGATCCTTAGGATCATTTACTTCATTGATTTTGTCGAAAGATACATTAAGGTTTGTGCCAACAGAGGTGCTTACATTAGATTCACCTCCCCCAAGTTGTATTAAAGAACCGTCTTCTGTGTCTACATTGATATTACCTAAGGTTCCATCCTCAACAAAATCAAAATCATTATCGATGCTATTATTATTACCATCTAAAGAAAAATTCATTTTTTCTTCGTTATGCTTTTCCGTTAGTCCATCTTGATCATCAACATCTCCATCCTTGTTGTAACTGTTTACCATGACAGACTCATTATTCAAAGTTACATTATCCTTGACAATTTCACTATCCTTACTATCGGGTAAGAGCGAAAGGAGAGCACTCTTATACGGTAGTATCAAAGATTGACAGAACAAATGAGTTAAAGTCAACAAACAAACCAAGAACAGCCATTTCCTTTTCTCAATTTGAAGTAGTGTTTGAATTTTAAATGAATAATTCATAACATAAGAAATGCTCTTGAAATTCCTTGCTCCAATGGGACCTCTATTATAGTAGAATCATGTATGTAAACAAACCCAAGAAATCTCTTTGTTCACCTGCAAAGCTGATAATTTAGCTTATTTAATTATAAATTTTCACCAATATTTCCACTCAAAAGGCAAATAACTTGAATTTCAAGAATCCTTATCATATGATGAAGTTCATTGAGTCTCCAGGAAAGTTAGCTACTACCCAAAACAGAAAAGGTATATAGATATATAATTATAACTCCATAATTACAAAAGAAGGAATCTTTAGTCTTTGCATCAGAAACCCATTATCCCCAATCATGCATAATTTATATATATGCTCAGGCAATATAAACATGAATAATTACACAATTAAAAAGATTGAAAAATGGATTAACAAGAAGCTTACTCTGTTGAAATGAGAAGTAAAGCTTGTCAAACAGCAAGCATCAGACCCAGCACAATTGTCGGCGCTGAAAATGAGAGCAAGTGAAAAGCTTGAGTTCAAGAGTCAAAATTATCTGCCGCTTGCATTACTAAACTATGAGCAATTATTAAAGAGTACTTGGACTTCACATTTAATTACTCCTTGTTTATTTATATTTTACTTTTAGCAAAATTGGAATCTTTTTATGCCCTTATATATTCAATCAACCACTTATGATTTGTAATTTAAAAAATGACATTTGAATTCTCTTTAAAAAAATACTCTCTTCCTTTTTTTTTATTTGTTGCTTTGGGAAAAAAAAAAATTGGTTTACTTTTATTTATTGTTTTAGAATTTTAATGTAAAATTAATTTTTTTTCTATGAATTTTACCTTTCTTGTTAGTGCTTGTAATTAATGCTAATTAATACTATAATTATTTGATTATAAGGGTATTTTAAGATTTTTACTTAAAAAATGACAATTTATTATATTTGTTAATCAGTGTTCAATACTCCAAAACGACAAATAAAAAAACGGAATCACTTCCTTTAGAGAGTATTATTCACACGTCTGAATTTAAATGTAGAGTAAAAATTATTGAGTGATAAGACAAAATTATCCCTCTCCATATTAATATTACAAATGAGTAAAATATCACATATATTAAAACACTATGGAATAAACAAATACAAATACATTAAGTAAATTAATACATATAACTAAATTGTTTAAATACAAATACATTAAGTAAATTAATACATATAACTAAATTGAAATACATAGTGTTTTTATATATGAAGGTTTGAACACGAATAAAATTGTTACTGAATTATATTACATAAATCTATATAGGAGAATTTTGTAATTACTGAAATTCTAGTGTATGTTCAAAGTGTAACTGTAAAATATCACTACACGAGGGAGTGTTGATGTAATTATCTCTAATATATATGTACCATTTAAATTCAAACACTACAACTTTTTTAAGATAGCATCAACATATGGTTTTGTGCACCCTTGCATAAATGATGTGCATCATTTATAACAAATGGACAACAATTATTTTTAATACTGAAGAAGGAATTGCATTTGTGGTATTAAATTATATGTCGATTCTCACTTGTGGTATTATAAAAATTGAAGTTGATACATTTAGTACCATTATTTAAGAAAACGAATCACTTTTGGTATTACCGTTAAAAATGGACGTTAGCTGATGACATTGGAGTTAAGTGTTATTGTGAAATTGATATCTTTACTTTTGTTGAATAACAATTCTACCCCATAGCATTTTAGGTTGTCAACCCTTTATCTTCAAATTTACAAACGATTTTAGTCCATATTGTTGCCCAATTTTTCCATTATCTTCAAATTTACAAACGATTTTAGTCCATATTGTTGCTCAATTTTAAAAATTGTTCGAATAAGACACGTGCGGACCAATTTGAAGATTTTACTTATTATATTTATATGTCTATTTAACTAGTTCAATTTTATAAACCATATTAATAGTTCAATTAATACTTTAATATAAATTTGACAATAAATAAAAATTTATATAAGAGTATTAATATTTTTATTATTTATTAAAATAATAAACATATATATTATTAACAAAATAATTATAATTTAAAAAAGAAAAAACTAAAACCCCATTCCCCCACCTCCCCAACAATAATCCCAGGCCGCCGAGAATACATTTTGTTCATTCATTTTTATTGTTGGGCCAGTAGATATTTTACTATTTGATTTTGTTGGACTGGAATTATAATGGACCAGTTCTCTCTATCTTGTTGAACTAAAAATCAGAACGGGCTTCCAAATTTTAGAAAGATTGGTATTGACAGTATGGTAGTATAAAATCAAAAATAAAGTGGGGTTTATAAATCGCATAGATTAGTTGGAGTTGAACCATTTTTACAAGACTCATAAATAAATATAGTTGCAGTTTGTGACTTTTATTCAATTAGTACAAATAATTCAATTAATGAACTTGTTGGATATGATTAAATGATGAATTCCCGTTTAAATTATTCTAACTTAGACGATAACTATTTTCAGAAATTCATTTAGAACATTTTCTTGTATTTGGTTAGTTGGTTTTAATTACTATAACAAATTTGGGCAAAGTTTATTGCAATATGAAACATAATTACATACATACTGATCAAAGAAGCTTCTTTAGTTAGTTAATTAGACTTAGTTTTAGTTACGGTGAAATACAATTTTTCCCCCTAAAGTATGAGAGTGGACTAAAATATTAATTGTAATACTTACCTCATGTGTTATAGTTTGTAGTTTTTATTCCAAAAATACCCCCGGCACTTATATAAATAAAATAATAAATTTCTTTTTTGATTTTTTAAAATAAAATTGTCTCTATATTCTTTATTAATTATGAATTAATTTATCCACCAAACAACATTATGTTTTTATTTTTTTGTTTCCTTCGGTTTTATGGTCTCAAATTTTTCTTTATTTTTATCTCATTTTTTTTCTTTATTTATGTTTCAATTTGTTTTCTTTATTGTTTCAACTTTTATTTATATATATCTCGATTTTTTTCTTTATATTTTTCTGAGTTTTTATTTGGTGATAATTATCTCATTTATTTTCGGTACGAAATATTATTCAAAATGTTGAGTAATTATCCTTTAACTTCTTTCTCGCAAAAACAAGTTTAACACCAAATAATATCCTATTTTAATTTTTTCAATTCTTTATCAAAAATATTTATTTATTATGAATTTATTCATCCATCCAACAAATAATATTGTGTTTCAATTTTTTCATTTCTTTGTTTCCTTCGCTTATAAAAAAATGAGCTGAAAATGAAGTAGTAAAAAATTTGAGATCGAAAAAAAAGGTAACAAAATAAATGAAAAATATATATAATGTTATTTGGTGAATGAATGAATTCATAATTAATAAAGATATAATTTTATTTTTATAAATTAATAAATAAATCTATTTTTATAAAAAGGGCAGGGGTATTATTGGAATAAAAACTATAAAATTCTAACAAAAAGTATAAGTGGTACAATTGATATTTGGGATAACTAATACCCCACCCTCGGGTGACCCTTTTTAGTTATTTGTACAACCTTATCATAACGATAGACAAAACTGTTAACATTGTACTATAATTTGGATTTGGATATAATCACGTGTGGTAGATTTTAGTGAATATAAAAAATGTTTTTGTCACGAACATATATGCCATTTTAAAAAAATGGAAACTATATATAAATGAGGTATATTTTTCGAAGTAAATATGTTATGAAAATTAAATGTACTTTTTATGTATCCATATAGCACAAACTCTGCGAGGAATTATTTAATACTTCTTCAAAGTGTATTTTATCTAGACAAAATCAAGAACAAAAAACCAGTAATCATGTGTAAGTGTGTAACAATCTCTAGATTCAAATGCTGCAAAATGTGATTCATATATATTCTCCTTATACCTCATCTCTGAGCAAATTGCTTTCCTTGGACAATTCAATACAAAGTGAAACCAAATGCAGGTAATTCTTGTCCAAACCGGGGATGACATGTCTGAAGCTAATCGACAGAGTGTTGAAAGTGTCGAGACACAGGCCTCCAAGCGGAGGCAGTAAGCAAGCAAAGATCTTTCCACCCAAGCTTCAAAGCACCGTTATCCTCGATTAATGTATAACCATCGGAAGGGAACATTCCTAGTAAAAGCGTAGCTTGTGCTGCAGCATTGCCTGCCAATGATACACCGCTGAAGCCAGATTGCTGAAGCTTCTCCCTCCAATTGTTGAACTTTACTTCGCCACTTCTCGATGGACCCCCAACGCTTAACACGTTCTTTATCTCTCTTGATAGTAATTGTTGCTCGACTACGTGTCTTTCTTCGCTCTCTTCACCATAGCAAGCTCCGAGTGAGTCGAACAAAGCTGAGTAGTAATGGATGGCCTCCACAAATCTTCCCAAGAATGAACCTGCGTGGCTTAGGTCTTGCTCTACAACGGTCACTACTTTCGGAGATAATCTGCATACAATATAGTTTATTAAGATCTAATTCTTAACAGTAAATTTTTCTCTAGGAAAAAAAATTTATTAACACTAAAATGATGGCATGCACATGCATGATTTTTGCTGCCAAAGATTTGTCACAAATCACGACGATATAATTTTATACAAAATTAATAATGAAATTTTAAAACGGAATTAAGTACCATAAATAAATAAATGGCACAAAATTTTGCGGGATAGGGAAAAATTCATAATTTGTTGCTAAAATTATTGCGATTCTATTGTGTTTTTTTATCGCAATATATTCTTACTTTACCTTTTTGACAATGAGAAATCATGTCACAAATCTATCACTATATGCAAGAATTGTTTCCAATCACGAAATTTCAATTGCAGAAACTCTAACTTGTAGTGTTTGGGAGATAACTTGTTAATATGGTGGGATAATCGAAATATTCATATTGCATGAATAAAAATGAAGAGTCAAATTCAAATTAGAATGAAGTAATGAGCATCTTCAAGCAATTAGTAGATACATATATTATTCATGTACCTACATCAATGTATTATCTAGAGGATTCCTAATTCTAGTATAAATATATATTAGTAATTGAGCAACTCCAAGAGAGAGACAAAATCCTAAACCACTAAAATGGCTAGTCGAGCAAAATATTAAAGAGATGCAACATTATTGCATAAATCAAACTGATAAATTCCATCATAATATAGGTAATGTGATAAAACTAAACCGATGGCATGCATGCATGATCAATTTTAAACTAAATGCATAATAATCGTGAATACCTTTGCAGGAGCCAGAGTGTATTGGTGTCCGAACCAGTAACATCATACAAAGAATGCTGCAACCAATGAACAGCAACAGCTTCCCTTTTACTCACATTCAACCTTTCCGGATTCAAGTTACCAACTTTCTCAGCAACAGGAGAAAACTCAAATGGCAATCCCAATTTCTCCGCAAAATCCGACAATCTCTTCCCAGTAGCTTCTAAAGCCTCCGTTGAATTCCCCAATCCAGTCAGCCGTACAAAAGGCGGCCCACCAGGCCTCGACGCAAGTATATGAAAAAGTCCCGGCCACTGCAACCCTTGCATTATATCAAGGTCTATTATGTGCACCCTATCCTCCCTCTCGAACGCTTCCTGAATAGCCTGGTTAGCCGTGAAATGCGAAAACTTCACAAACGGGCTTATCCCGTTAAAGATCTGAAATGCTGATGTCATCTTCTGGCTATGTGGCATAGTGGGTAGCGCCGCATATATACCCAAACAAGAGCTAACTATTCTAGCGGACATTGCTTCGGAGAAGTAGGCCGCTACGCGTTGGGCGGAGGTGCCGAACGGAGTCGCAAGCTGGGAGATCTCGAGGAGCATTTTGTTGGCTTCCTCCGTGTTGTCTACGGATACTGCCTCCGCACATTGTAGGAGTAAGGTTAGGAGGTGTAGGCCTTCCTCGTCTCTTTGTTGTTGTCGTAGTTCTTCTTTCCTCTCCCTTATGGACTCGAGATTTGTCGGGGCGGTTGATGGGGAAGTAGTTGTTCTCGTCGCTTCCGTACACGTGGATGGGCTCTTTTGTTGCTCCGAAGTTGTGGCTTCTGGAACCTGAATAATCGGAGTAGCTTGGTCGGAGTTGGAACGTGCGGACAAATTAGGCTCGACGAAAGAAGGTGTGGTAGTACTAGGATTAGTAATAGTGTTTTGAAAGTATTGCGTAGGGGGTGGTGGGGCCCACGTCTCGGAACCACCGAGCCCTTGAGAGAGCAATAATTGGTTTTGAAAGCTGAGAGGCGGCACGAGCATGGTTGTTTCTTTTCTGATCCTCCTATCTAGATGATGAGGATCGGTGGGAGTCGTCGTGAGAGAACGGAGTCTGTACTCGAGGAGTGCTGCGAGGTTCGGGTTGCAAGGGTGGATTATTTCTCTTACGTTGAGGATGAGTTGAGGTATGGAGACGTGGTTGGACACATGGATGAGATCTTTTATGATACCGTCGATCCACGCTGTAGTGTCCTCCGTGCCTAAGTTGGATCCGCCTGCGGCTGGTGCAGGTGGAGTCAGCTGCAAGCCTCTATCCGGAGGGAACAGGGGTAAACCGGAGAAAACACACATGGAAGGGTTGCTGTTATTAGATACTTGAATATGAGATGAGGAGGTGGTGGAATCCATTTGATTAGTCAATGTGGCGGTGGAAGAAGGTGAGGTAGTATAATAATTAGGAAAAGCGGAGGAAGAGGTCAAATTAGTGGAGTAGTTGGGAACTTGTGGTGGATTAGGATTAGGATTAGGATTAAGGTTAGGAGAAGTATTGACATAAATGTCATTGTTACCGGTGGCTGTGCGGCGGAGAAATCTGGTGGAGCCACCGGTACCAGGCGGCGATTGGAGTTCCATCTCCGAAGCTGCCCTTTTCCTTACCATTTTGCTACCTACTTGAGGATGAGTATTGCTCACTGGTGGTAAACTTTCGCCGCTGTCACCATTAGCAAAGGAGTTTGCCGCCATATGCAATGAATTCTCAATTGTTGAATATGGTTGATTCTCTTCATCTGTGTATGTATGAATATATTTATTGTTAAAGGTACGTATATGATTTCTATTGCTAGATTTAAATTAATAGGATCCAAGGAGATAGAGGCGCAAAGACTCAGACACAAAGCATTGGGATTCTGCGGTTTATTTCCCTCTCCTCCACCACTCTCTCTCTCTCTCACACACACACACGAACGACATGTACAAGCAGAACAATCCTAAACAACAACAAAGCACAACATTCTAGGGCTTGTATTTATATATTATTTATATTTATTTATTATTATATTATATTATATATATGTGGAAAAAATAAAACAAGAGTTAATTAAATTAATTAATCTAGGGCTCAATCTCCACGGCTCTTGCTTTTGGATTTATCTGTATGGTTTTCTAACGTTAGATAGATGAAATACTATCACTTACCAGGAACGAAGAAAATTGCAAAGGTGACGGTGTTCGTGGCGGAGGCGGAGGCGGTGGAGGTGTTGGTGTAGGTGGCGGGTGATGATAAATTTTATAAAAAAAATTGAAACGACGACGACGGATGGTTTGATGATTTTGAATACTAGTTCTAGTTGAGTGTATTGTGTGTGAATATTGGGTTGGAGATTTTGACTTTTGTGTGGGGAAACTTCGAACTAAGCTTTTACCATTTACGATAAATCCTCGAAAGCCTGCGACATCGAGCTCGCCGATTTTCCTTTTCCTCCTCCTTTACGATAAAACAAATACTCCTACAGTACTACTACTGTATTATTGCATTACTGCGTATCTATTACTTCTAGTATTTTATTAGTATTACTTCTATAAAGTTGGAGACTGGAATTAATTAAGCTCCTTTCATGACCAACTTTCAGATTAATTAGCAACACATTCTTATTACAGTTCATATAATAATTATGATAATAGTAATGCTCTTGTTATTGTCAAACGATATCACCTGTGATTCATCTACAAAGAGTACTTACTATGTTTATATCGGGTGTCAATGAACGGAATATTATCATAGTCTAATTTTAACAGTTTATAAGTTTAATTGATCATCTGGTTAGAGTAAAAAAATGATTTGAATAGACCGGTAAAAAATATCAAATTTCTGTCGAGATAATTGAGGGCCTGTTTGTTTGGTGTTTGGGAAAGGAGTTTGGGAGAGTAGTGGAGGTTTGTGAAATAATCTCGATTTGCATAATGTTGTTTGTTTGGGTTTTGGGAGAGTGGTTTGAGAAATAAAGTAGGTTTAGGTTTTTTGGGAAGAGTTATGTTGTAGGTGTAAGATGTGTAAGACTTTATGTCAAATCATGTTTGTTGTGAGATTAATTGTGTAAGAGATATGTTACTTTATGTTAAATCAGAGTAGAGTTTGTATAGGTTTTGTTTAGAGATAAGAAAATTGTTGTTTGTTTGGATTTTGAGAGAGTAGTTTGAAAAAACTGAGAGATAGAAAATTTATTTCAGAAAATAAAAAACATGTTTATTTGGCATTTATCAAACATAAAATTATTTTGGGAAACACCAAACAAACAGGCCCTGAAAGTTTCAATCAATAAGAATTTTAATTTAAATATTTTGAACATATAAATATGACTTAAATTAATCTGATTCGTTACGGTCTAGCTTACAGATATATATATATATATATATATGTAAGCATGTATCAAAAAATATATATATATATATATATATATATGTGAGTCTCTTAATAGATAAATAAAATTAAATATAGACATAATAGTGCGTGTATTTAAACAATGTTTTATGATTTTTATCACGTAAAAATTTGACTCTATATACAATCAGATATTCCATGTAAAGTGGTTCAATAGAGTGAAATGAAACAGCATTCCATAATGTGATGTTTCTAATTGGGAAAAAAATCATCGTGCATTTTATTTGCAAAATAAATCTAATAATACCCCTCAAGTCAATATTGGCATCAACCGCTAGTAAATTTTATAATTGTCGATGTTACATTTTATGTGTTATGTATTTAAATAATTGTAGAGCGGCTACCACTTTCAAATTAGTACTCCCTCTGTCTCAATTTATGTGTCGTTTTAGAGAAATTTTTTTGTCCCAAATTATTTGTCACTTTAAAATTTCAATACACTATTAATTATATATTTTCCCTTTTTGCTCTTATTTAATATATCTAAAACTCTTTTTTTAATAGAAAAAGTAAAATAGAGAATGTAAGGGTATTTTAGGAATATCATTTACTTTTTTTATCTAAGATTGAAGCAATTTAGTTAGTGCCTTAATATGTGTGAAAAACACCTAAAACGACACATAAATTGGGACATAAGGAGTATTTAATAGGCTAACTGTAGACTATTGTAGGAGTCGACATTTTGAACGTCAACAATTTATCGAATACATTTTATTTAATTAAAATCAGAATAAAATTTGATTATTCAGTGTACATGTAAATAGAATTAGATAAATTCGGTTAATTGACAGTCCTAGACCATATGTGTAATGATATATAAATTAATTATCACAGTAAATAAGCATATAACTTTGGTATTTTAGCGCCATGTGATATCATGGGTATTATTATCAATTGTATTACTCCCTCCGTTTCATTTTACACGTCACTTTAGAGAAGAAAAAAAATTCCACAATACATGTCACTTTATAATTTCAAGATAGATTTAAATGCAATTTGACATTTTTACCCTTCTTTAATCCTAAGTACTATACTTAATATCTCCCAATTTTCAAAACATCTTTTTCAAGGGCAATTTTGTCCAACTATCCTTTGATTTTTCTAAAATCTAGAGCATTAAATAATTTCTTAATCTTTGTGAAACAACTTTAAAAGACATCTAAAATGAAACGGAGGGAGTAATAACTAGTCAAAATGCGTGTATGATAAGTTAAACCGTTAAATTTTCGTTATGAACTTGTATTATTGCATTCTTTATGAAGAATTCCAATTCTCTCTCTAATATTTCCTTCCACTTATGTTTATTCTTTTGGCGTCACCTATGAATTGAAATTAGATGGCAAATAATTAACTAACAATAATAGTCTTATCCTGTCATTAAACCCCACAGACCGGTACGTACGATCGATGCACAGTAAAAAAAAAAAAAAAAAAAACTCTAATGTGATGGCATGATGAATGCAGAGGGGAGTGGGGTGGGTTGAGGGGAGCAGGTAGAAAGAGAAAGAGGGACGTGACAAATTAATCAGATGAGCAGGCGATGTGTGGCATTGATTTAATCTCGAAGAGCTGTCAAAAACTCAGTTACCCATAAAACGCAACGTAGCGTTTGACATTTTGCTTTCAACGGCATCATCACTTGCAGCTTTTCCTCTTTGGTTTCATTTATTTGGTGTTTTCTTCAATTTTTGTCTCTGTTTGACTCTTTATTATAGTATCTCCCTCTAGCTAGCTGTTGGGTACTCGCCACTAATAAAATACTAATAAAATACTCCTAATTACGAGTACTAACTACTACTTTTGCATTTCGTTAACTGCGGTGGGGTGTATTAAACTATTAATAATAAACACACAACCTTTATGTAAATATTGATTGATTGGCACGGTCTTTAAGAATACTAGTACTATTTTTTATAGGGGGTGTCGATTGATCTAACTTTTGTACTTCAAATAATCAAAATAAATTGTATTCCTACATAGTAGACGTATTGTAAAAGTTGAATGTCTTTTACGATTACTACGTGTAGTTGCTGTCAGCAGGAAGAAAATCAGGCACCTTTTTTTCCCTGTAGTAGTAATACTACTACAACGCACGTGATTTGATGCACGGGGCTCCGGTCCCAGAAGAAAATGGTTGTGCACATAAGCTACCAGGGGTAAATTACAAATTTGGGCCACCTCCAAAGGCAGTTTTATTATTACTACTGCCAATCTGCCCCAAGCAATTGCCCATATATTCCAATAAGGCTAGATTGATGATTCGAGAAATATGATGTTGCATTTAGATTGCATATTGATGTTGGTGTTGTTACAATATTACCAGTTGATAAATTGATATGCAAAGATTGAATTTTGGAAGAATATCATTTATTTTATTTCTTTTATGGTGCATCAAATTCCATTTTTTTCACCTAATTTAAATGTTTTTAGCCTCTCACGCTAAATCATTAAATCACCATAGTACCAAAAAATATAGAGATCTTTTTTTAATCTCCCATGGTAGTTAACTTCCATGTCAACATTTCACCAAATCCTATTTTTACATTAAATTTTTTGGTGAAGGAATTTGCAACTCCCACCATTCCACCATTCCACCATTTTACTATATATTACACCAAATCCTATATTTATCACCAATATAGGAAAAGCAATAGGATTTGGTGTAATTGTCCCTATTTAATTAATTAGCATCGAATTCTGTGATTAGCAACTTATTGACATGTTTATTATAACTTATATGCATTTAGCTATATTTTAACTAATTTATTGACTTTTATTAAATAAATAAACTAATTATTATTAATAAATAAATATTTTTAGTAAAAATAAATATTTTTTACATTATTGTTGATTTTTTTTGGTACAAAAGCAACCACAACCAAATTACAAAACGTCTTCCTCCAATAAACTCAAAACAAAATCAGGCACCTCTTCCCAAATTCTTCGCACTTCAGGTCCCATTCGTGCTAAAGCATCGGCACATTTATTTCCATCTCTTAGTGTGTGACATATCCGCTTTCCCACGGTCTTCCCATCATACTCCTACAATCCTCAATAATTCTTCCAAGAGGGTGACATTCCGTATCGGCTTTTCTAATGATTTGTAGAACCACCTCGGAGTCAAGTTCAAGAATCACCCTTGGGACAATAAGCTACATTTAAAAATTGTTAATTAATTGTATATTAATAGTTATTATCAATTAATTTATTAATTTTTATCAAAAAAATACACTAATTATTATTAGTAATTAAATTGAAATAAACGACAACAAATCCTTTAATGAAATACATTGTTAATAAAATGACAATAAGCTACATTTAAAAATTAACATGGTTATAAAAATTTAGTGCGTTACATGTTTTAGTGATTTTTCATAACTTATAGGATAAAATTTAATTAACATAGTTATAAAAATATTAATACTTTTAAAAATGGTTTGTAATTGTAAATAGCATTTTTAAATTGATAATGTTGTGTTGAAAATTTAATGAAATAAAATTATGTAACATCAAATTTGTTATTTGCTGACACATTTGGTGAAATACCTGGAAGATCAAACTAAATCCTATTCTCTAAAAATGGTGAAATGGTTAAATATTAATATTTTATAATTTGGTGTAAATTTTTTATGAAAATTATGAGAGGTCAATAACATCATTCTTTCACCAAAAATGGTGAAATGGTGAAATAATATGCTAATTACCATGGAAGATCAACTCATCTCCATTACATCAAATATAGAATTTGGTAAAAACCATGGGAGATGCTCTTAGTTATTCTCAATTCTTCATTTATGAGTTTTTAAGTGTTTTGAACCAATTTTAGTCAAATTTCTGATAAAGCAATTTTTTTAGTTTCTACTATTTGACATGATTGTTAAGGCATCTCCAGTCGAACCGGGGAAGTTGTCCTCTTGCATGCATGTCTGTCTATCTTCTTAGTTTGTCATCTCCAACCGAACCAAGATTCCAATACATTTAGTTTAATTTCATAATTTTCTCAACTCTCACCTAATAACAACAATAACAATAATCGTAATAATAATAATAAAATTGTATTTTTAAATTAAATTGCAATAATAATGTCTTATTACGTCGTATTTTTTATATTCATACTCTATTACGTCGTATTTTTTATATTCATACTCTATTAAAATCAGATATATTTATAAAATGAAATATGCTTCATTCTTAAACTGAATTAAAGTATTGGTGCAACAACCATTGATATTAGATAGATAAAATATTTTCCTACATTCTAGAATTAAATTATTAATTGCTCAGTTATAATATTCAGCTACTAAATATATTAATTCTATTATGAATTATCTTTTTTTTAAATACCCGAACGAGTCCCAAAATACCTGTTCGGGTGTGAATCTAATACCCAATACCCAACCCGAATATATATTTTGGGTTCGGGTGTCAAAATACCCGTTTTTTTATCCCAAACGGGTCGGGACGGATCCCAAAAAATCCGACCCAAACGCCCACCCCTAGATCATTTGCTATTATTTTGGGGAAATTCTAATATTCCTTCGATTGCTTATACAGTTCGGCTTGTGAGTTGAATTTTCAGTATTATGATTTTGGATCCTAAATTTTTTCTCTTGGTACATGTTTGGTGATTTTTCTTGTGTTTTTCTTATAATTCACCTGTTAGAACTATTATGTAGTATAATCACTATTTTGTCCAACTTTATCATTCATATAACTCAAACTCAAACTCAAACGATTAATTAAAAAAATCAAACTTCTTGTAGCGATATCATAAGGTAGGATGCCAAAAAAATAAAAAATAAATAAATAAAAGGGAAAAGGGAAAAATAAAGAAAACTCAATAACTTTAAAAGTGATGAAAACAAAATTCATATGACACACACAAGCACATATGTAGGCGTGGTGTAATTTGGCTCGTGCTTTTAATATTTTAAAGTTTTTGATTGAGAGAATTGTTGAGACGTAGTCTTGATAAAAACAAGTCAATATATATTTTGAAGACATAAGTCTATTGAATAGAGATTTTGTAGGGCGAAATTGTGAAAATAAGTTTACATTTATCATTCAAGTAATTAGGTTTTTTGGAACCTATAGGGCTATCGGAGAGATTTAAAAGACTTATAAATGTGAAAATGCTAGTTTAATTAATATTGAACTCTTTGAAACAAGTGAAAACTTATTAATGCATTTTCTATATAATTTTTTTTTTGTTCAGATAGAATTTGACTGAACTCAAAGTAAATATATAATAATTGTAATACATTTGCTTTGTGAACGAATATAACTCTCGAGTAAATATAATACACTTATTTATGATTGGATGAATTTGATCAAATCAAATTTGGACTGATAATTTTCCTTTTTTTTTTTGGGTTTCCCAAGGGTTTAATCTCTTTCAAGGCGCGTCGGACACATAATGTGAGAACCTCTCTCAATAGAAATTCGAACTTGAGTCCGCTACTTTGTAGTGACTAATCATTTCCACTAGACCAATCACTTGTTGGTGATAATTTTCCTTTCGATATTGGTTATAGATAAAGACATTAGGCCTTCTTTTTTTTTTTTTCGGTAGAATGACATTAGGCCTTATATATACAGAACTTTCAAATAAAACTTATGATTTAATGGTTAATGGATCAAGAATAATAAATGGAACTAGATTCTAAAGGATAAGACCATTCATAGACCATAGTATATGCTAGGTGGGCTTCAATTCTCAAATTGGACTGGACTGGACTGATTCTCTCTATCCCATTTTTAGAGGTCATTACTTTTTATGGACCGTTCCACTTTTCCTTTTGGTGATAATTAGAAAAGTAGTATGGATTACCACGTTACTAGGGTTGTAATCAAGATGAATAGTATTCAACGACACACTGTAAAGCTTGGTTTGATTTTTATTGAGCCTGAAATTTTGTGTTTAAACTTGATTTGAATTTCAATTGAGCCGAATTCAAATGAATTTTTATCAAGCTCAGAATGAGCTCAAGCTGAATATTGAATAACTTAATATTTTATATGTATTTTTTCAATATTAAACTTAGCAAGCCAAACTTCCAAAATTATCGAATGAAAAAAAAATAATCAAAACTTATTTAATTAATGTGACTTACTGAGTTTAAACGAATTTTTATCACTAGAATTACCCAAGCCCCACCAGTTCAGAAGTGGAGTAAATTACCCCTTCACCCCTGTCATCTGACTCAACTGCATAATGTGGCACTGATTCATAAAAAATCACCGCTTCCTCTCTTTTCCGTTTGAATCAGCTTCTTTATCTCACGTTTTTCGTTATACGATCTCGAGTGTGAAGGCTGTTAGAAGTGGTGTTTACAATTGTTGGCTCTAGTTTGTGCGTCATTCAACAATCAGTATTCATCAGAATTGGACGAGCTACTACCTTGACCAATTGTTTCAATCTGAAGGTTTACGTATGGAAAATACTTAAATTTTTTCTTCAATTATTAAGATTCATGTTATTGATTTGATGTTGAAATCTGAGTTATTAGCGTTTCGAATTGGTGTACTATGAGTTGTATTTAGCAGTCTCACCATTCCTGTTAACTTTATTCTTTTATTAGGGTAATGCAGTAGTAGTTTGTGATATTACCTAAATTAATTCGTCAAAATTCGTGTTTTTCTGTGAAGCCGTCGTAGACTCTTCTCTGCTCTGTATTTGTGCTTGCAATTACCTCTCATAATTCATGTGCAAAAGTTGTTTCTTCTATACCTTGTTTGTAAGATATCAGAATTCCCTCTTGGTATTTCAACTTTTATATGTGTTCATCATAATTGTTTTATATGCAGGCCTGATGATATGGCTTCACAGCATCCTTAGTTATTTAATGGACCTAATTATATGTTTTGTTTCCATATCTTATTCAGGCACAAAGTTAAAAGGATTGTGTGGGTACTCTTTTTTTCTCAGTTATTTGATATCATGTAGCATTTGTCATTGTTAAATTGCAATGATCGAGATATGTTACACTCAAGTGCTGAACTATAGGTAAAAAATTACAAATTATGGTGTAAGTACGTAAGAAAATCTCTTAAATTGTTAGACTTTGATCAAAATGAATAAATCAGAAAGGATAACATCTTGCTTTTCAAACTGTGGAGCAAATAGTTTCACAAGATTTTTACAGTTGAGCACTGTCCCATTCTTATATACCACTAAGGCACTACTTCACAAATCCCAACTCAAGTACATGTTGTTTAGATTTTGTTTGGAAAATAATGTTTAGGAAACCCGTAAATGGAATGATTGAGGCAGAAGTAAAATGTAATGTCATGTAAGTACGTAAGTGTTTGCGATAAAATAATTGAATATCTAAAACTTTGTGTAGGCCTGTGGTTCAAAAACCCTTTGAAGCACAAAGATGCAGTCTCAGTTTGAAAAGGATCATGAATAAGAATGATAAAAGAATGGTGCCAATTGTAGCAGCTTTGTGGCCGATTTGGTTGAGGAAGAGCTTTGTGAACCCATCAACATCACGGTCTTTCAGTAACCAAATTATTAAGTCTCCCTCTCTTTTATCACTTGACCTTGCAGATTCTTGGTTTTCTTCTTCCAAGCATTCTGATCACTCGTCTATCCAAGAATGTCGTAAGTACTTCTGCTTGTATGTGTGTGAATGCATGTGTTGTTCCCTTATTTTTACACTCTGCTTATCCACATTATTTTTGTGCTCTTCCAGTTTGTCTTTCCAACATGCTGAATCACATTTGACATAGTTTAGACAAGCATGTAAGAGAATTATTTGATAAAATGGGTATTGGTGATTAGTACATGTAGCATCGAATACAGACAAGGTTAAAGGAGTTTAACCTAAACTAAGGATGCTTCAGAAGATTTATTATGGCACACCTTAGACTTTCGTTTGTCCATGTATCCCTGATTTTTAGTTAAAGTCTTAATGGATAAAAATTCCCTTCATTCATGTCAATAATATAAGATTCTTCTTAATTGGTTAAAGATCTTCTGGATGTGTGGAGCTGGCAGCTACTTGTAGATTCTTCCTTTGACATTTTTCAGGCAGGTCATCAGTTATGAACAGAATCATATTTCAAACATTATAAGAGGTAGGCTCGTGAAGAACTAAACTATAAAAGAACATTTCGTTTATTCTAACCATGACTCCTTCCATATGGTAATTAGTGCTAAAAGCAATGTTATAATAAGTACAAGAAGCAATAGAGAACTCAAGAACTATGAAATTCTGTCATAATGACTGCCGAGACTTAAGCTATTAGTGCCCATTTATCCTTTAGCACCCATTAACAATATCTTATTGAACATTTTTCTAGTACCCATCCAATGTGGCGCAATTTAGGGTCTCAATATGGTAGTGACCATGTTTGGGGTCACTTAGGCGTAGTTTTATTAGTTCTATTCTCTATGTTATATTTACTTTTTCTGGAGTTGAATAAAATAGTTTGTTGATTTACTGCTTCTTTTTGGTTCTCTTCAATTTGATTAAAGTGGGTCTTGATCAAACCCCTTGTAGTCATCATTATTTTCACTCTTGTTTTATATAAAAAATATTATTGAGTTTTCTGGTTCAAAATTGCTTAATCTCTCTCACTAATATGTATGTATGTATGTATGTATGTATGTATATTTCCCTTGTTTGGTATAATAATAGTATTTTAGGATAAAATATTGATATCATTAAACTTTTCTTTATCACTCTTAGATAGTTTTCGAGTTAGTTTATTTGTGATTTAAAGCCGAAGTATTCTTCAATCAAAGCTTGAACTTAGTTGGTTTCTAATTTAGTCCTCGAAGTAACCATATAAACTATATATCCGAATAAGTATAATGCAATAAGTAGACCTTCAGATTAGGTTACTCTTCTTTACCTTAGTTATTTCACTCCATCTTAAAGATTGGAGTGATTTTCCTAGATTTCTCTTAAAATGAAACTACATAGTTGATTTTCTCTTAAGAAAAATTATTTGAACAAACAAACATTTTTTCAAGTTTTATGTAGCATCTGATCCAGGTGCTGACACTGCTTTTGCTCTCTTGTCTCATCTGATTTATTAGAGCACAAGAAATTCAAGAAATAATTTTGTTGTGATTAATGTTTACTTAATGTGCCAGCAAAGAAATGGACTTCTAAAATAATTGATGGGAAGGCAATTGCTGAGGGAATAAGGTCTAGAATAACTTCTGAAGTAAGCCAAATGAAGGAATTGACTGGACAGGTTCCTGGTTTGGCTGTCATCTTAGTAGGTCAACGAAGAGATTCTCAAACATACGTGCGCAAGAAACTAGGTGCAAGTGAAGAAGTTGGCATAAGGTTTAAGTTGGCCGCCTTTCCTGAAAATTGTACGGAATGTGAAGTTTGTAATGCTTTGTGTAAATTTAATGAGGATCCATTAATTCATGGTATTCTTGTGCAGCTTCCCTTGCCGCAGGTAACTATTCCTTTGGCTTAAATTGTCTATTTAATCGTAAAAACTTGTTAAATTCTCTAGAATACATATTTAATTTTACAAAAATATTGAAAATTTTGGTGGTTTTTTAGTTGTTTGGGTATTGATGACTAATGAACGCTCAAATTCATATATCGTGGATTATCTGCTGACCATCATGTATTCTGTTGTAAGCTAAGTCAGCTAACTAATACATTTTGCTGCCATCTGTGGTTCATTCCTTCTGCTTCTTACTTATGCCTGACCAGTTTAGTTAAATCATAAAAATCAATAGTTCTTTTAGGCCTTGTTTGGTTCCTATTTTTCTTGCATCAAAAAATTGATCCAGGCTTTACTTTTTGTATATTTTCATTCCTCACGAAAATTCAAGAACCAACATTATTTCATCTATACTTCTTAATATTAACTTGAACAGCATTTAGATGAGTCTAAGATACTGAACTGCATAAGCCTAGAGAAAGACGTCGATGGCTTCCATCCTCTGAACATTGGGACTTTGGCTATGCAAGGAATGGAGCCATTATTCATTCCTTGTACCCCAAAAGGTTGCATAGAGCTGCTTCTTCAGTCGGGCGTTGAAATCTCAGGGAAGAGGGCTGTGGTGATTGGTAAGAGCAACATCGTTGGATTGCCCTTATCCTTGCTGCTGCAGGTAACATCATATCACTAACATCACTTCGTTTTATTGAAATTCTTTTGCCGATATTTGCTATTGCTTGATTCTTGGCAGAGGCACCATGCTACAGTCAGTATTGTTCATGCATTTACAAAGAATCCAGAAGAAATTACCCGTGAAGCTGATATATTAGTTACAGCTGCTGGAGTGCCCAATTTGATCCGTGATAGTTGGTTGAAGCCTGGGGCCATTGTCATTGATGTTGGAACTACCCCGGTCGAGGTGACTTCTTATCTCTTCTTATCTCATTTGTATGGGCTCTAGTTCCATTTATGGTGTATCTCCGACAAAATAATGTAATAATTAAATGCACAGAACGGATTTGTCAGAAAATACTTACTTCTAAAGAGCTGACAAGATAAGTGAATCAAATAAAATTTCGGAGATGAAGCAATACTGACCACAAATTTATCGTCCATATTGCATATCTGAAATACCTACTCTCCACCATTTTTTCATAATTCTACAAGAGTGCCTTACATAGAAGAATAAGATTTAAATTTTTTTTATCAGGAATGTCGCTGGTGGTAGTGTCAACTTGTTGGATATTGTTTGCATTTCCATAGGTAGACTCAAATTTGTACTTTTATTAAGGGTGAGTTTGGCCTAGCGATTGAAGCTTTTAAAATCACTTTTAGATCTTTATTGTGATTTTTGATGTGTTTGGCCCAGATTATAAAAATTACTTTTGCTCAATCGTGATTTTCATGGTGTTTGGCTCCCAAGATCATAATCACTTTTGGGATCTCAGAAGCAAAAAATCAACTTATTTTAGAAGCTGCTATAGTGTTAGTTTTGCAAATGCTATTATACAAAGCAATTATACTATAATTAAATTTTATTATAATCAATTATTATCAAAATCAATTTTAGTAAAATTAATTCTCCTATAATTGCTTTTCGAATCGCTAGGCCAAACTCACCCTAAATCTGTTGGAAATGTTGTCAGATAATTATCTATACATAAGTCCACAAGAGAAATGGGGATTGAAACATGGGAAGCAAAACTGAGAATGAAGCCTCGTTTTGAATAGTATTTTCTCTTAAGTTATTTATTTTCCTTTTGTTTTTTGGTTTGAGGGTTGAGATTTGCTTGAGTAGGGTAAAGCCTCAATTTATAACATAATTTAAACTGTGAATTTGTAGGATCCGAGTAGCGAGGATGGGTATCGCCTCATTGGAGACGTTTGTTTTAAGGAAGCAACGAGTGTAGCTTCTGCAATTACACCTGTGCCTGGAGGAGTTGGACCAATGACTGTTGCTATGCTGCTCTGTAACACTCTTGAATCAGCCAAACGTGCCTTTAAGTTAACAAAATAGAAGTGATCAACTGATCAAGGTACTGGTGAATTTTTCTATATTTACTTTGCCTGGATTCAGAGACTAGAAAATAGAGAAAATTGACTCTTGTTAAGTTTGTGCTACAATGGCATTATAATCTAGTGCCGTGGATAAAATATTCCGGTGGACTTGGATCAATTCCGGATCACCAAGATGTACCACTCTGATCTGTACATGTTTGGCCTACAAAACAAAGCTCGTGAGGCAGGGTCGGGGGTAATTCAGGCGTCATCCCTCCGATGCTTAAGTATATAAATGATAGACTGGGACCCAGGTTGTTATTTTTATCTGTCTTCTCGTGTCCACTTGCTTATTCGGTTTTATCCAGTCCATTTCTATTTGCCACATCAATCAAGAGCCTTCACAGATTACCATTGTTTTACTAAATAATAGCATTCGTCAGTTATGCAACTTCTATTGTGAAGATATCACAAGCTAAAGGAGTATGAAAACAAGAACATGTGATTGGTCCAGTGGAAGGAACTAGGCATTATAAAGTAGTGAACACAGGTTCGAATCCTTGTTGAGTGAGGTTTCCACTTAATATGCTCGACGCCCATCGAAAGGGATTAAATTCTTGTGAGAGAAAAAAAAGGTATGAAAACACCTTTTAATTGTTTTTCTACGGTTAATCGCCCATATGCGCAAATCGTTATTTTGCAATACACCATCTTCTGTTAATTTTTATTGGATAATGGAGTACATTTCTATATACTTTCAACTAATAGATATTCCATTGTGTTCGAAAAAATCTACTTGCACTATATGTTCGTTAGTCTTTGATGTAATAATTTCCTAATATTTAGATGGGACTAATTCTTTTGGAAAAATTGCAAAATTGGTCCTATAATTATTGCTCGCTAACAAAAAAGCCCTATAACTTTTCAGGTTGGCAAAAAAGCCTTGTAATTAATCTATTTTCGCAATACAGTTCAATTTTTGCTTGGCTTGTTAATGTGTCCAAGTCACTTGTCCCTTATTGACATGGAAATTAACCCCTTTGTTGATGATCGAAAAAATTGTAAAATTGATCTTGTAACTATTGTTTGTTGGCAGCAAAATCTTATAACTTTTCGAACTGAGAAAAAAGTTTTGTAACTTCTCTAACTGACAAAAGTCATGTAACTAATATATTAGAGCAATTAAGTCTTGTAACTAAGTTAATTTGGCAATTTAATCATATTTTGGTTTAAATTGTGGCTTTTTTTTACTGTATCTGTCAAGTCATCCACCCATTGCATGTAAAAAATTAATTCATACTCGATAAACACTAACTTATAAGTAATTCAGACTCAAGGTAATATTGGAAGGTATTAAAATAGCACCAAAATTTATCAATATAACATTGAAATGCTAGAATCAAGCTAGGCCGATAAATGAATTCCTATGTGTTAGATTATCACACTATTTTGCCCAAAATTGCAACAAGACACAAACTGGACAAGAATCAATCTTCTACAACAAAATCTTTTTTTCTTCTCATAAAAAATATAATTTTTTTCCCAGATTATCGAATAACGATGACAAAAGGAAATGCAATTGAGCTCAACATTTTGCTCAAAAGTAGTTACACGTAATCTCAAAATTGCATCAAAACTTAACCTTGAGATGAAGGTTATGTTAGAACTTAATTGCATGTAATTTTAGTTACAAGATTTAATTTTCAAAATATATAAGTTACATGACTTCTTTTGTCAGTCCGAAAAGTTATAGGAGTTTTTTGCCAGCAAACAATAGTTACGAGACTAAATAGCAAATTTTCCATGTCAGCAATGTGTTAATTTTCCACATCAGCTAGTTGTGGGTGACTTAGCACTATAGCAGCAGGGGCTGAGCCAAGAATTCAAAACGAGGGGGGCGAGATTAAGCCAGATTTATTATTTATATTTATAATGTAATTATTACAAAAAAGTTGTTTAAATGGCTATTGTCAAAATGATTTTTTTTAATATGTCGACAACTTTTAAAATGAATTATACATAAAAATTTATATAATCAAGTAAAATAATTACAAATATGAAATATATAATCAGTTCTATATATAAGAGTATTTTTTTCCAAGGGTACTTAGGTCATAGACTTGATTTAGTCTCTTTTGAGGCGCATTAGACATATTATATTGGAACCTCTCTCTTGAGATTCAAACACAAATTCGTCACTTTGTGGGACTAGTTAATTCCTTAAAATCAATCACTCGTTGGTTTTATATTATGAATTAAACAATCATTAGACGTAAGGAAGTTACGAAGTAACCTGTAAAAAGAGTTGGATGTGCATATCAATGATAACTTGATAATATCATAAATATTTAGGCATTCTAGATTTTATTTTACGTTTTTCCAAGATATCAAATTCATCTAATAATTAATAAATCTCAAAATTTTAAGCAATTTCTTTATCAAAATATAATATTCAAAATTAATTATGGAAAAAAATACATTACTGAAAAAAAAAATTAGAAATCTACTTGATTAATTTTCGTATGAAATTTTCCTTATTACTTGAAATTGAATAGGTAAGTAAATAGTCTGCTCCCTTTGTTTCC
This sequence comes from Penstemon eatonii, assembly GCA_038501285.1. Lineage (NCBI taxonomy): Eukaryota > Viridiplantae > Streptophyta > Magnoliopsida > Lamiales > Plantaginaceae > Penstemon > Penstemon eatonii. Next base: position 75,918,651 of record CM076710.1, read on the forward strand.
AATGAACGACTTTTGATAAATATTAGTAAGTAATTTGGAGTCTTGGAATTAGCTAGGAGACTTTAGTTACATGATTTTTTTGTCAGCGAGCAAGCAATAGTTATGGAACTAATTTTGTAATTTTCATTTTCTTTACGAGATTAATGTTCAAGAGTAGTTTGCTGGTTTATTATTATATGGCTGAATTCTATAAACTGTGAGTGTCAAGAAAAATGAGTTTATATAAATACACAAGTCAAATGAATTGAGTTATATAAATCGACTTGATTAATTTTTTTTTGATATATTTGCGACTTTAAATGATAAATAGTTTCATTCAATACTTTGTGTAACATATCTCGTGATAAACATTATGTAGGCATATGAGTAAATTCAGTGTTTTTCTTTTTGAATACCAAAATAGTTGCTCAGTGCTCACCAACAAAAATAACAAGGTACATCATTTTCCTATAAAAGAATTATTAAAATTTAAATTGTTTATACAATACACTATATCCTTTGTATGAGTTTTATTTGGATTCACGTTATTAATTTAAAAGTATAAAATTTTATTTACGTTGAATATTAAAAACCTTTTTGAAAATTTATTGAATTTTTCTAAAAGCATCTGGAGAAATTGTAATTATTGTAGTGAAATCTACTGTAATTTTGGTTTTTGTACTCGAAAATAGAAAATGTGTATATATTGTCGTTGAAAAGTTACAAAAATTGATTGATAAAAAAATTTATTGGGTGCGTGGGACCATAGATTTGTGAAGCGAAAATATGCCTGCAATATGGAAAATACAAAAAAGGAGAAAGGGAGACAATAACCAATCAGCTTCCCACACGTGTCAGATATAAGAATGAACAACACACAGGATAGTGAGAAAACAAAAATGAATCACAGTCCCATGTGCAAATCTATCAAATTCCTGGCGAGTTTATACACAAATTCGTTTTTCTCTAACAACAATCGCTTATTCGCGTGTGTCATGGTGAAACAGAACTGAAAGTGTGCAAATCAAAATTATCAACCTTTGACAGAGGAGGAGAAAAGTGTTGAACAATCAGAACACAGTATCAGTACCGATAACTGGTACGACATTCGGAATTCAAGCATTGCATAATCTGCAATTACGGTTGGTTATGGTGGATCTCCTGTCGGCGAAGGAAAGAAAATTGATCATGTATTTCGTTGATTATTTTACACTAAGTAACCACTAATAGTTAATAGAATTCATAGAGGGAGACAGAGAGAGAGAGAAATGAAGGGCGGCGGCGGTGGCCTTCCGGCGAAGAAGAGGTGGAAAGGACCCTTAGTGGTGGCGGTGCTAGGGCTTGTATTTCTATCTATGCTTGTGCCTCTTATATTCTTGCTTGGCCAACACAATAACGCTTTCCACTCTACCATCGGTAACCCTCACTCTTTGCTCAGGCTAGATCTGTTATTCCATAACCTCAATCTTTGCGATTCTTCTAGTTTGCTCTTCAATCAACTCATCTAAATGATGATTCGTGATTGCATTTTCCTCATTCTCATCCTCATGATTGGATCTGCGATATAGTAATATGCATATACCATTACATCTAATGTCACAGTAATATGTTTGCAATTACTGTTATTTTGAATGTCATCATTGTGGATATTCGAAGATTAGTTATTCTAAGCATGTTTCTTAACCATTTCAGGACACGGTACTCAACAAAGGAATGCAGCCCCAGTAAGAATCTTGCGTTTCACATTTCTACTCTGGTTTTATTGCTTGCGATAATCAAACAAACACACACTCATTGTTTTCTTCTTTTTCTTTTTGTTGGGGTGCTACTTGCTGAAATTAGAGTGTTAGAGTTTATGATCAGCATATTGTTACTGATGAAAGAAATCATTCAAAGGTATACAACATATCGATTATTAGAGAAATTTTTAAATTTTCTGGAATGATTTTTGTATGACTCGAGCAAACACATACATGTATTTTAAGTCATAAAAAGGAAGAAGTCATATTATGTAAAAAGGAATTACGTACATGGACTTACATATAGATATTGGTAAGATGTGATAATGTTAATATTTCGCTCAACTTATAATAGTTTCTTGACGCATCTTCTTCATTCTCATCGTTTTTGGGTTCTGTTATAGGTAAACCAATCAGCTCATATGGATGACGTTATCAGAAGATTGGCTCCAACTATTCCAAAGGTTCAATGCCTATACTTTGATGGTTAAGACTCACTTTCAGCATTGCCAACTCATTGATAGTTACATTCTTCTAACTTTATGTTTTTAGTGGATATAGTTACATTTTGCTAATCTTTGTTGAGTGAATAAAAACTTGCACAATAGATCCTTTACCATTGGCACTATCAATCATAGCATGGTACTTGTGCATCTATGCGTCTTTACATATTTTACCGTTAGAATGTGCTTTAACATGAGAATTGAGAAGCCTGGACTGATATTTTTATTTACCATATTTGGTGTTGCTTTCAAAATTTTGTTTATCAACATTTTTTTTTTCTGGATTGAAGCATATAAGATTTAGCAGAAAACCAAAACAAAGCATTACGAAGACTGTAAAATTCTACATTTCAAGTAGAAACTTTCATTTCAAGTAAATAGTATATTGATGAAATATGAGAAACTCAAAGTGAGATTGGTGAAGATGGGAGATGCAGGTGCATGATTTCCGTAGCTTTATTGATTTGAAGAGTGGATATGTTTAGATAGATTGTCAGAGGTGGCTAATTAAACTTGGTTTACTTGCTGTTGACAACTCATCAGATTGTGTTTTATCATCGGATTAATGTTTCCCATATGAATATGTGGTCAATAACTAACACTTTAAGGCAATGGCCTAATAGAAGTAGGAAGCATTTTTAAATAGATTTCATTGGAAGTGCTATGATTTCAAAACTTATATGTATATCTACTTCTGTAGTTTGTCTAGATTTTTATTCAGCAATTTAAATGCCATTTTTTTAAAGAAATCCGATTCCATCCATTTTGAGGAACCCAGCATCTGGTTTGAAGTTTTCCCATCAGCTCTTAAAACATTTTTGTTCCTTTCCACATCAAGAAACTTTCAGTTGTTGGATATGGAGGATTGTAGCATTTCTCATCACTGAATAGCTTTTATTCACAACGTACATGTGCTTTATGGCTGAGTTGAAATGCCAATGGGAAAAAGGTCATGTTAATTGTTAATGATGTAGTACTCTAGTAAGTGCTTGCCTCAGCTACTTGTTTTGGCCAAAGGACAATACTTTTGCTTATATAAAGAGATTTTACATTGTTTGCTTGCAAAATGATAGTTTTGACATGGAAATCCAATCCTTATTTGTTTTTCCTATCTTATGGTAGGACTTTGGGAATTCTTCTGTCAAGAAAACTGACATCAAGGGTAGGGTACCTATACTCAAATAAGTAAATATATAATTTCTTGATAATTTCCATAAGGTCCTTAAAATGTAGGAGTCCTGTTTCTCACCTTCATCATTTGTCTCTTTCTGGAAAAACAGGGTCCCCCGTGCAAGTAGATACTCATAAACCAGTCAAAAAGGTAAACAGATGTTCCTTTTAAACTTCTTATAGTAATGTTGATATTTAAAAGCAGCGAATCATCGCCGATAAATTGTGTTCGCAGAATACTGAGACCCTTGTTAGAGACAACACCATTAAGAATATAACAGATGCTGATGAGAATGAAATGATTTGTGAATTAAAATTTGGGAGTTATTGCTTATGGCGCAAAGAACATAGAGAAAAAATGCAAGATTCTGTGGTGAAGCGGATGAAGGACCTACTTTTTGTTGCCCGTGCTTATTATCCAAGTATTGCAAAACTTCCAGCACTGGACAAATTGTCTCAGGAAATGAGGCAAAATATTCAGGATTTTGAACGTGTTCTTAGCGAAGCTACCACAGATAAAGATCTTCCCCCTCAGTATGTTCAGGCATAACCCTCTAATTCAAATATGACTTTTTTCTGTTCTATGTCTTTGTGGGTGTATGCTATTCTCCACTTGTCTGGGGCTTTTTATTTTTTCATTCTTAAGTTTTTATTGTCCATGGCTTTACCTGCTCGGCTTATGTAGGTGTGTGCGTAAACCAGATATTGTTCTGAACTGGACCTGAAGGTATACTATATTGTCTATGTGGTTTGGTTTCCCAGTTTTTTGGGTATCGTTCTGTTTTATGCTTTTGAAAAATTTGGGTTTTCCGTTTAGATGTGGTTCCATTTAGTCATCTAGCCAAATTCTAATTTTCTAAGCTTCCTACAATTTTCTCTTAACTACCAAAAGAACCACTCTATTTGCTCTCTTACAAATGTTTAAGCAAAGCCTAAGATGTAGTATCCTTAGTTGCTGCCTGCCATTGGACTCACAACTGCTTTGTCAACGGTCTACCATCTATGTATGAAAAAGGTTTTGGTTGAACCAATTTCAAAATGAATCTCTATTTTTTTTAAAGGTGGTAGAGAGGATAATTAATGAGAAAGGAGGAAAACCGTCTTTTTTCGAATGATAAGCTACTCAGAATCAATAGTTACAGTGGGGGCATCTCTATGTATTAAGGTTGATTTTGTTGTTGTGCGATAAAGATTAAAAAAAAAGCGGCGTTTGTGTTTGTTATGGCTTTGGTTGGTCATAAGTCATGACAAATTTGGTTGGTTAGATTACATATAAATCTGAACAATTCTGAGCTAAACCAAATAATTGGTTGCATTCTCCTAGTTACATGGCAATAGCCCTGTCTTCATATTTGTTGTTGATCCATATTTTATGATTGCAATTTTATTCATTCTCTCCCTTACACTGAGCCACTAGCCAACTATTTTAGCCTATATTAAGTCAGTCTCAGGTTTAAAGTTGCTCTGTTGCTAGGACTATCTTATATTACTATATTGACATCCTCAAATTTGTTGTGTACAAACACGCGCTCTATTTAAAGGTATATATATGATTCATGTGGACTCTTCTCCAAACCTGCCAGACAATATTCTCAACATGACTTTTTTATCCCAGCTGCCAAATTTCTCCCTTCCATTTCAGGGAAATTAGAGCTGATCAATCAGCCAAAATACGACATATTTTAAATTGTTATTGTATCCCCAAATATTAAAATCATAATTGCATTTGGATTATGGCTTGACGCATATGCTTGTATGGACTTCATGAAGTACCCATTACTTCATGACGTGATGTGAGATGAGACAAAAGCAGTTTTTGTTTATTTTGTTTTGTTTAGACTTGTCTTTTACAGTCACAAGTATCAATTGGAACTTGGAGTATAGTGGAGCTGGATTTGTTATTGGACCTATGCGAGATGAGAAGTGTCTAGAATGACGTGATAGAGGGGAATATTGATATTGCATAAGTACGATGAAAATTCAGTATTTTTTTTTGGTTTCCCAAGGGTATTCAGCTCTTAGACCTGACTTAATCCTATTCGAGGCACGTCGGGCACATTCAGTGAGAACCTCTCTCACAAGGATTCGAACTTGGGTTTGCTACATTTTAGTGACTAGTCCCTTCCACTTGACCAATCACCTTTTGGTTCATGCAAATTCATTATTAGGATGCAATTCAATTCCTTGTAGTCCTTTTTTTCTTTTTTTGGATAAATTAGAGTTATGATGTCCTTGATTTTGTGGAAAAGCACAGAATTCTTTAGAAATGCTTTGAGCATTATTCTTCTAAAGCATCACGAGGTCCTTATTTTAACAAGTTAGCAGTTAAGGCATTGCATAGGCGATTGATATCTTAAACAGTTGGCATAAAAGAAGAATTGAAGTTGAAGTGCTAACAGCTATTTGTTGTATCTAAAGTGGGGTGGATATTAAGAAATCCAGTGAACCTTTAGATTTGAGTATTTAAAAATTGAGTAATATGATGAAGATTGTAGTGGCAGTTATGATGATGGTTCTGATAATTTAATATATATTATCATTGTTGCCATTGTTATTATTATTATTATCATTATATTTAAAATCCATGGAACAGAGTGTCTCATTTTTCTCATCTGGATTAATTTTTGCACCTGGTTGGCACATAATCTTTTAATGTCATATTTTGTAGGAGCATATGATTCTTCTTTAGTTAGCTAAGAAAAAGACAAGGTTATAAAGGTTACATTTTAGAATACCTTTTTCAATTGGAAAAAAATTGTACGTGTAATCATATGCATATGCTTCTATATCTTAACATTTAATGACATATTTGTGAAAAGCATGCAGCTCTGGCTGCCATCATTGTTTTTTCTTTTTCTCTTTTTTTTGAAGGTATTATTGATTAGCTTATTCCTCAAGATTATAGGTCGTTAAGTTGATTAAGAATTCAAATTGTTATTTATGTCAAGTGAATCAGTGTGACTGCAAGCTTAAAGGTTCAAAGTTATGTTAAGTGTCTGTAGTTGTGCTATAGATGGAAGTTGAGTTTGTCTCCTGATTATATGAGTTGCATTAGAATGGTCATCAATAGCTGTATAAGATTGTATTGGGGATCTGGGAGACTAAAACATATTTTTGCCCATTTTCTCAGGAGTGAAAAGAAGCTAACCAAGATGGATGCTGCAATAGCAAAAGCAAAATCATGCCATGTGGACTGTAATAATGTTGATAAGAAATTTAGACAACTAGTTGATCTGACAGAGGATGAAGCTAATTTTCACATGAAGCAAAGTGCCTTCCTCTACAAACTTGCAGTTCAGACCATGCCAAAGAGTCTGCATTGTCTATCAATGCGTTTAACTGTTGAGTATTTTAAGTCCTCATTGGACATTGAGAAGAATTTGGATGAGAAATTTGTAAACCGAAACTTGTACCACTATATCATATTTTCCAAGAATATACTTGCATCATCTGCTGTAATCAACTCCACCGTTGTACATGCAAGAGTATGACTTTTTATACTGGTCCTTTATCCTTCTCCTTAGCTTCACCCTTTCCTCTTTTTCTGAACTTAAAAACTTTTTGCTTCATTTTGTTTGCAGGAAAGTGAGAAACAGGTTTTTCATCTGCTGACTGATACGGAAAATTACTATGCTATGAAATTGTGGTTTTTAAGAAATACATATGGGGATGCTGCTGTTCAGGTTCTGAATATTGAAGACCTTAAGCTGTATAATCATCATAAGGGGGCACCATTACATTTGTCATTGCCTGAAGAATTTCGTGTTTCCTTTCGTAGGGTTGATAAACTTACTTCTACCACTCAAATTAAAACAGAATATCTATCTATGTTTTCACATTCACACTATCTCATTCCTAAGATATTTCAAAATTTAGAGAAAGTAGTGGTTTTGGATGATGATATCATTGTTCAGAGAGACTTGTCTGCCCTCTGGAACCTTGATATGGGGGGGAAAGTGAATGGTGCCGTGCAGTTTTGTGCGCTGAAATTGTTTCACCTGAAAAATTACATGTCTAGTAGTGGAATTGATTATAATTCTTGTGCTTGGACTTCTGGGGTAAATCTTATTGATCTATCTAGGTGGAGGACGCGCAATCTTACAGAAAAATATCAGAGGTTGGTGCAGGAGGTGAGTGGCAACTCTTTAATATTTTGGTATTTTATCATTTTTTTATTGCTCGACTCTTGGAATGTCTGGTTTATAACTACAGAATGAAACACATGTTGTAGACACAACTATAGGAAGCTGAGAGATTGAAAAACCTGAGTTTCCAAGTGACCTGTTTACTAAATGAGATCCTTACTAATATATTATATTCTTACTCTTGTATATATCTAGCTGCTATGAGACAATGTAGCTATCAAAACTTCTGGATGAAATGTAGGCTCAATCCTAATTGAGACAGAATGAATGAATGCGAGAGGGAAGGGATAAAAATTAAAAAAGCAAGAAAGAAAAAGGATGGAGAACAAAACCGAAAAAAAAAGGGTGGGAGAGAACAAACATGGGGGAAATGAAAATGGAAGGGCCATGCCAGTATGCCACAGTGCTCTGAAGTTTCAAAGTAGGTTAATATCTTATCAGAAATTATGACCCTTCTAGATATTCTTTTGGGCCACAAATTTTTGCAAGATATACAGTCGGGAGATATCCCTGGTGTTTTAATTGGAACATGCTCACAATACATTTATGGCTGTGAAAGCTGAGATATTTGAGCCACAACAAAAACTAGAAGGATTGAGATTTCACTTTGGAAGATACTCATGGCATACTCGTTGTTTATAAACCCTTAACCTACAAAAACTTTTATATCCTAAACCATCTGCAAATAAAGTAATCTAAGTAGTGAACTCACGGTGAAGTCAGTTGAAATGATGGAGGTGGTCTGGTTTTGATCATTTTCTTCAGAACTTGTAATGGAGAATAAATTTGTGTATGCATTTCAAGAAAGTTTGCAAAAGGGTTCTGTATCAACTCTTTCAACAAGCAATTCTGGTCTTAAAGTTGCACTTACTCTACTTTGAAGTTTTACTGCATTACGGTCACCTAATGTACATATCTCTGAAACTTAACTACATTCTTGAAAATTAATATACCTATTGGACACAGAGCCATCAAATTCAATTTGCCAGAGCATGGATAACACTAATTAGTCAAGAGACATAATGTTGTAATACCTAAAATAGGAAGACTGGAATATTGAAATAGGTTGCTTCAAGAACTAAAGTACAATTTTCAGTACTTATTTTCAGCTTGTAACTCTTTTCTTTATGATGAATGATCAGAGAAAATAGCGTGAAAAACATGACTGTAGCTTTATGGTAGCTAAGGAATTGATATTGGTTAATATAGTTGTAGTGCATGGACTATGGAGTCTGTCATGGATGAGCATTGAGTGGCTCCAGAATAGTGTCCCTTCATGTATATAGTTTCTTGATGGTATAAGTTTTAGCACTTGGTAAATTATGACTTGAAAAACATTGATAGATTGAATTTCATATGGATCTTCGTTTGAGGGGCCTTCACACCTTCATATGTATGTATCATATTCCAACACTTTGACACCACATGCATTTCATCTCCTTGAGCCTGAATATTTATTTGATTGTTACTTATTTTAATGTTGGAAGCAGATGAGCAGAGATGAGGGATTATCTGAAACTACTACACTAAGTGCTAGCTTACTAACCTTTCAAGGTCTAGTTTACGATCTTGAGGAGAGTTGGATATTATCAGGTCTGGGCCATAACTATGGTATGGATTTGGAAGCACTTAAGACAGCAGCAGTGTTGCATTTTGATGGGAGCATGAAACCATGGCTTGATCTTGGCATTCCAATGTACAAAAAATTTTGGAAAAAGTTTCTAAACCAACAAAATCAGTTCTTGAATGACTGTAATATAAATCAGTGAAAGGTCACATCTCTATTTGCTTCTGAAAGTCGAAATTTGATACGAGGAGCAAGAGCATCATCTAATCTTCTTCAAGCCTGAGTAAATCAAAGGCTTGCTCTAGTCACGATCAATTTATCATGTAATTGTGATGTGTTCATAAAAGAAGAAAATTGATAAAGCTAAGAAGATTCTAATGGTTATCTCAGAACGGTTGTTGAAATTAAGCATGCTTATCTATTAGATTGTTCGTGGAGTTACGGGGCAGATATTACTTTGTCTTCTGCTACCTGGTGAGAAAGTGGTAAAAGTAGGAAAAAAATTCACATTTTTTCATGGCTTCTGGAAGGATGACATTCATGAACAAGAACTACGGGCTTTCACCAAGTGATGAACGCCCATTGAGCTTACATTTCTTTTTTATGTCGTGTTGTGTATGTTTGGCATCTAGACCTAATGTTACTCCTTTTTTTTTTCTTGCAATTTAGCCGTATTAATAGTTCTTGATTTGTTTTTACCCAAACTCAACAAAGTAAGTAAATTTCTTAGTAACATGTGAACGTATCTTTGTCTATGCTATTATATGCTATATATACACAAGGAACAGTGTTTTAGATGCTTTATGTTTTTCTTTTGTGTGAACTAATTGTTTTTAATGAATTTCACTATGGCCCTATGTGGATTTGTTTTGGCCCGGTCTCGGGTCAAAATCTTTTCAAATAAGTTTTCGTCGGACCCACTAAACTTAGCACAAATTTATTCACAAATATACATTCAAATAATTGAAACCTATAAAATATTGATTTAATAACTAAATATCCAACATTCAAAACATAATTAAATGGGGCTTCAAAAGCTTCATCGAAGCCACCCAAACTATTTTTTAGAGAAATTAGTACAATGGCAAATTAGATCAAAGAATCTTAAGAACAAGGGTTAAAATAGTCGAGTACTTGGTATTCTGCATCCCAGAAATACATTATGTTGATAATTTTCACATTGAAAATGTCTTTTTCGGTTTTCCTCCAAAATATTTTGCATCTTGCACCCAATTACAAGTAGGGGCTTTTGTAATGTACTCTTTAATCTCAAACTTAAAAAGAAAATTATAATTAAGTTCGAAAACCCATTTATATGTATGTATAGTGCAGCTGCTTCATGTTCAAATAACCCATTCACGACACAAATCCATAAATAGTGAATAAGCTCTCCAAAACATTTAGCATACCGTGAATAAGCTCTCCAAATATCACATACCATGTTTAGGGTATGTCGACTTCAATCCAATTCAGCTTCAACAACTCCTAAAAAGTTGAATAGGAGGCAGCTCTTAAAAAATGCAAGCCCGTGAATTGTATTGTCTTTCCTTTAATGTGAACAACTTGTAAGGATCACGACACAATACAAGTCCTCGAAATGCAGCAATAAATGGAATTTAAAAAGCCACCTAGCTCAAATTTACATCAAAATCCAATAAGTTGTACTAAAACACTAAATTTAACAAAACTGAAAAGAGCAACAGACCTCAAACCAAAGCACAAGTGTTACACGTTTATGCCCTTGAAAAATCTGATTTGTTTCTTTTCGGAAAACTTTTCTGATTGCATCACTGACTCTCAAAGTGGCTTGATGCTCAGGGAAGCTAGCTACCAAGAATAAGATGCTGAGGGAAAACTGAATGACTTGCATAGGGAAGTTTTGATTGAGAAAGAAAATATATATATTAGGACATGTTTTGAAACAGAAGTTCTATAAAAGGAAAGTGAATTAAGAGTGGATCAAAACAGGAGTTACTGGTTTTGGGAAAGTATATACATTGCACTTGATCATTTTATTTTTTCTTAGCATATAATAATAACCTATAGCCACTTGCAAAATTTCTGCCTTTAACAAGTGAGCATTACTTTACTACAAATTATTGAGATCCTTAAGCTGATGATAAGGAAAATAACTATAATCCACCAAGTCAGGGGCTGATTTAGACCATTTTGATTGTGGGGGCAAGGTTTTCGGGGGTGTCAAACTCGAAATTACGATTAAAAAAAATATTATGATATTATCCAACAAAATATGAAAAAAATTATTAGATCCGGTTCCCTTATAGTTTGTTTGGTTGTCAAGAAAGTGAGGGAAAATTGTAGGGAAAGGAAAAGGAAAGGAAAGGAAAGGAAAAGGAAAAGGAAAAGAAAGTCATTTTTCTCTATATATTTGGTTGTCAGGAAAATTATTTTCTTGCAGATGTTTGGTTGTCAAGAAAATTTTGAAATATAATATTTTTGATAAATATTTTTGTTTGATTATGAATAATTTCAAAATTATAAAATATATTAAAAGTGATTGCAAAATAAAAGTTATCAAATTAATCCCTAAAAAATAAAAAGTACAAATCGAGTATCAAATAAAAAGAGTTAGAATAACAGAATATATTCTACTCGGGAATGTTTATCTATCCATGTAGATATATGATATATCTTCATATATCTACATTACACGTTTATATATATATATATATATATATATATATATATATATATATATATATATATATATATATATATATATATATATATATTAATTAGTAAAATTTTTAATGTTTCTTTGGTTGAGATTTATGTAAAAATTTGTTGATATTGTCTTTTGTTATTTGTTTTTTTTTATTTCAAGATAGAATTTACGTTTTCTTTGTTGATAAAATATTATATGAATAATAATGTTTTCATTATATTAACTTTAATATATAGATTAATTTGACGTTAGCCATCGACTTTATATCAATTTTCAAAATTAACAAGGGGTTATCGTCAATTTTTAAAGTTAACAGAGGGTTACTGATAATATTTTAAGTAAAAGGGATGCTTTTGCGTCATTTTGTGGGGATATAATTGTTATAATGACTTGAGAGGGTACTTTTTTGCTAATAATAAATAAGCACAAATGAGCTTTTGATAGAAAAAAACACAAATGAAAAATTATGATAATTAGACAAAGTACAAGAGGAATTTTGCAATTTATTAAAAAAAATTTCCAGTATTTCCCTAGGATTTTCACACTAAATTAATGGGAAAATATTTTTTTCACAAAATTTTAAAATTAAAAAAAAAAAAAAACTTTCTTTCCTACTACTATCCATTCCACAATTCGAGATCTCCCTCAATTTCCCGACAAACAAACAGTACATTAGCATTTAGGTCACTAATAAACTGGAAAGAAGAAAAAGCGAAATAAAAGGAAGAAAAAAGTTGAAAACCCTCTGAAGGATGACGATCTCCAGAAAACGGCGACACTCTGATACACAATCGGACTCAGATTCCGATACTGAACGCCACCGCCGGAGTCGAAGCCAAAGCCGAATCCGCCGCCGTCGCCGCCGCCGCCACTCCTCCGGCAGCGAAAGCGATGGCGAGTCGCCCAAGCGTGGGAGTAGTAGAGGTAAGCGGAAGGTATCGGAGGAAGAGATAGCGGAGTACCTGGCTAAAAAGGCTCAGAAAAAGGTATAATTTCAATTGCAAATCAATCCCCTCGCGATTGCGATTTCAGGTTCCGTAATATTAATATTTATCTTGTCTTGTTGATATGATTATAGGCTATGAAAGTTGCGAAGAAATTGAAGTCGCAGACTGTATCTGGATATTCCAATGATTCAAATCCTTTTGGTGATTCTAACCTCAATGAAAAGTGAGTCTCATTTTTTGATAAATTTTATTTGCCGGTTGAAAAACTTCATTTTTCTAGTTAATTTCTGGTACTAGGGGTTTAAACAAGTCCGAGCAATGCCGAACTACACATTGTCCAAGTTTTGTTTGAAATTTGTATGGAGTTTGAAATTGTTTTTGAGCTTGGTTTGATTGTTAAAACCAATCGAGCTCAAACTAGAGCTTTACCGAACTAGCTTGAGCGAGTATTTAGTCGATTTTTAGCTTATTGAGTTGAGTTCAAACGTAGATTCAAAAGTTACCAAACAGAAAAATTTGTTCATTATCTGGTAATTAGTTCAAATATTTCACCATTATTATCTGTGGGACAATTCACCAGCTGAATGACATTATTAGAATGTCTCTGTAGTAGAGAAGGCTTTGTTACTAGCAAAGCTTGTTAATCAACCATTGATTAATATTTGAATTTTCTTATTATAATAAACTAGTAAAAAATATAACATTGATAACTTAATCAATCCCCGAAAAATTTTAACTTTCTTAATGTCAGGTTCGTATGGCGAAAGAAGATTGAGCGTGACGTGACTCAAGGCGTGCCTCTTGATGAGTTCTCCATGAAAGCTGAGAAGAAAAGACAGAGAGAGAGAATGGTAATCTTGTTTAAGCCAGATTTCTAGTAGAAAATTGTTTACAATGAACGTGTAAGCGTCCTCGTTTTCAAAGACGTGCTCCTCTCTGTGTTTTTCTGCTAGAATTTCCTTCAGTGTCGCAAGAATAATTCTATGTTTTTTGTGTGATATTGTTGAGGAACCGCTTTAGCTGAAGAAACTTCGTATAAAACGAATATAAAATGACATCATTTTTTTTATGCTGATGATGAATTAAGGTATCAAACAAAAGAATGGACCTTACAAGCACAAAAAGATATTCTATGCCAAGTCTTGGGAAGATACAAACGAGCCCTCAAAAGATATCATTTCAGAAATATCATGGCACCATATTAATTTTTTCTCTTTTGACAAGACAAGTGAATCTTTGGATGGAGTCGAAACATGAGAATTGAAAGTTGATGCAGTTTTTTTGTTTTCCATCATCTCTAACAATGAAGCTACTTAATATTATGAGGAACTTGTTGTTGAGTCCTCCCAAGTCCCAACTCATATTTGTTCTCCCTGTTTACATTTAAGTAGACAAATTCATGCCATAAACTTTTTTCGCTAGATTTCCAGCATTGGGGCATTATTTTCAGAAAAGATATGATGTTGGAAGATATTTGCTTAATATTCTTGCTTTACATTACATTACATTCTCTAGTAGTTTGAGTTCACTCCATCCCATACCAATGCTGCTTTACACCCTTGATAAATTTGTTTTCTTTTATTTCATTTCCGAGGTAGACCATATTTATTTGTTTTCTCTTTTACTGTAGGCTGACATTGAAAAAGTAAAAAAGAGAAGAGAGGAAAGGGCTATTGAAAAAGCACAGCATGAGGAAGAGATGGTAAGATCCTATCACATCTTTTCTTGGAAAAGGTTTTTTCATGTTATTGACATGGGAGACTTATGGACTAATTTGCATTATTTCCTGAGTGGTAGCATGAGCTGATTGAAATCGAAAATGGGTGATTGATCTTATATTCACCAAATTTTGAATTCTGATTACAATTTCACAGGCATTGCTGGCAAGAGAACGTGCTCGAGCTGAGTTCCAAGACTGGGAGAAGAAAGAAGAAGAGGTAAGCATTATATAATAGCAATGTTTATACAACTTTGATATACTTGTTGGATAGCTGGCTGCTTTTGTGCTTTGCTTATATTAACTACTTGCTGACCTTGTTTTTGTTGTTTCACAGTTTCATTTTGATCAAAGTAAAGTTAGATCAGAGATTAGGTTACGCGAAGGTCGTATTAAGCCAATTGATATACTCACTAAACATCTGGATCCTTCTGATGACTTTGAGATAGAAATAAATGAACCATATATGGTCTTTAAGGTAAAATTTCTTGTATTCTCTGTCTTTGTTCATCCTGCTTATGTTTAAAAAGGAATTATATTTTTTTCTGTTTTTAATAAAATCCAATGAGAATTGTTTTAATCTCTCTCTTGACTGTATATTGATATTGCCTGGGTTGTGTTATTTTAGGGTTTGACTGCAAAGGAAATGGAAGAACTTCATGATGACATTAAGATGCACCTTGATTTAGATAGGACAACTCCTACACATATAAGATATTGGGAGGTATTATTTCTTTCTTTTTGGCTTTCTTATGCTATCATGCTTAAGTTATAATGTCTTTCGCTTACTTGTATGTTGTTTAGTTATTGGTTTCATCTTATGGTCCTTACTTTGTTGTTTTCAATTGCTGACAATTTTTTATTCCTCATAGTTGATTTTTCATAACTTCATCATTCAAAGTTTTTTATATAGTATTTAATTAAAAAGGCTTGTAGATGTAAATTTTTTGGTATCATATTTTGCTTTCGAGTCTTTTTTTCTTGTTTTGTAAGAGAAGAAATGAGGTGGTATGTTCTACTTTTTGTTGTATAGTATATTGTTCTGTAACTTCTTCTTCATCTAACTCATCCATTAATTTTCATGTCCTTGCATTCTTAGTTAGTCACCCAGAAGAAAAGTAGGATTAATCCCAGGTTGCATTCTGAGTCTATCTTGATTTATTTTAACCATTAAATTAGTTTACTTGTAATCTTAGGATTGTTATCACGCACTTGCATATTTTGGGTTTTCTTCTAACTTTGTTTTTAATTAACAGGCTCTATTGGTAGTTTGTGAGTGGGAGCTAGCTGAAGCCAGGAAAAGGGATACACTAGAACGTGCAAGAGTTCGGGGAGAGCAATTACCTTCAGAGATGATTGGTGAAGAAAGAGGTTTACATGCGAGCATAGAAGCAGATGTAAAGAATCTATTACAAGGAAAAACCTATGTCGAACTAGAAGCCCTACAATCCCAGATTGAGTCACAAATGCGATCTGGGACTGCCAAAGTGGTTGAATATTGGGAAGCTGTTCTTAAACGTCTCCACATTTACAAAGCAAAGGTAATTCTTTATTGCATCTTGGGTCTTTTTGCATTCGTAACTGAGTTATCTCTGACAGTTTCCATGCAACTTCAGGCTTGTCTGAAGGATATTCATGCGAAGATGCTGCGAAAGCATTTGGAACGCCTTGAGACACCATCAGAAGGTGAAAAGAACAAGAGGGAATGGAGTCCAGAACTTGATAAAGAAGATTCTGATCAAGATTTGGAGGAGGGTATGGATTATAGGCAGCTTTTTTTCATTTGCCTTTCTGGATTTTACGGACATTCAGCAGTTAATTGACACCCTCTGGTTATTTTAGATGCTGAAGTTGTTCTCTCTCCAATACCGGTGATGGATGAAGAGGTCCAAGATGAAGAACCAGATGAGGGATCATATTCACCTCAACTGTTGCATGGGGATGAAAATGAAGAAGATGCCATCGACCCTGAAGAGGACAAAGCCATTTTGGTAATTTGACTTCATAGCACTCAAATATTCACTCATACATTCATTTATTGGGTTGAGGATTGATAAGAAATGTGTGGATTTGTCTACAGGAAAGGAGACGAATAGCTGTAAAGGAAGAAAGACGTGTCCAAGAACTGGCTTCAAGGCCGACCCCTCCTGCAGATAACTTCGAGAGAAATGCTTTGAAAGTTATGGGTACTATGGAGGAAGGTGATGCGGTGTTTGGCTCAAATAATGAAATCAACCTCGATTCTCAGGTAAATTTACATTTGATTGAATATTTCATCCCATTGAACTATGAGCTCTATATCTTCAAAATATAGGAAATTTTCATACTTTAATAACAAATAAAATGGGGCAACACAGGTGTATTGGTGGCATGATAAATATCGTCCAAGAAAACCAAAATATTTTAATCGTGTTCACACGGGATATGAATGGAACAAATACAACCAGACCCATTATGATCACGACAATCCACCACCAAAGATCGTGCAAGGATACAAGTTCAACATCTTTTATCCCGATTTGGTAGATAAGTCAAGAGCCCCTACTTACACCATTACAAAAGACGGGGATAGTGCTGAGACATGTATCATAACCTTTCATGCTGGGCCTCCTTACGAAGACATAGTAAGTCATCTCTTTACCTTTCTGTAATGCTATAGATAGTTTATTAGAAGTAATTACAATCACTTAACTTGTTTATTGCGTGAAACCTATTATTACAGGCATTTCGCATTGTGAATAAAGAATGGGAGTATTCACATAAGAAGGGCTTCAAATGTACGTTTGAGAGGGGGATCTTACATGTGTACTTTAACTTCAAACGTTATCGATACCGTCGATGATTTGAATGGACATGTAATGTTTTTATTTGTTTGTGATTCGACGCTGGATTACTTGGGCTGGGATAGTAATATGTACACGAATTCATAATTTGTTTCATGGCAGTTGAAAAGACCAAACCTTAAGGAGATGGAGAAACAAAAAAGGGTAAAATTCCTATTTTATCTTTGTATCTTTAGCACTTTTATCATATTTATAATAGTTATTATCACATTTCCATATTCACATTTCCACGCTAGTCCTACAAGTTTCAGATCTCCACACTTCTACTTTTCCGAAGTACAACATTTAGTCCTCGCAGTCATCAGCCGATCTTTTTCCTTTTCCAGAAATAAACTAATCATGTGTGTTTCATACAATAAATTATATATTTACTCACTGTAAATAAATTTCAAGATAGTGGTGCTTACAATAACTTAAACATTAAGCACATTATAAAAAGTCTAATATTCGACTTCAACCTTAGAAAATGCATCAAATCTAATGTGCACCATGTGTTTCAAAATGAATCATGCGTAAATTCTAAATATTTTCTTGGGAAAAAAACGAAGCAAGACACTTGGGAAAGACACTTATACATATATGTTTGTCTTACTCTATAGTGCACAATTTCTAATATATAGAAAGAAAAACTAAACAATAACTTGAGCTGATTCAAACATGTCTCGAGCGCAAATTAAATTTATAAGCTATTTTTATATTGTTATTGTTAATCGATCTTGACGGAAAAAAAGGGTAACTCTACTAATATACTTATGTTGTAGAAATATATAACTCAAAATAACTTAAGATGATTTAAACATGTCTCGAGCACAAATTAAATTTTTAAGCTATTTTTAAATTGTAGTTGTTAATCGATCTTGACGGAAAGAAAAAAAAGAAATTAACTCAAGTTATATACAAATGTTGTAGAAATATATTCACTATATACTTATATACTTACCACATTTGGGAAAGAAGGATCCCAAAATTAAAAATAATACAAACATAATTACGATTTGTATTTCCAAAATATTAAGGGGGATTCATCGTAATCTACAGAAGAAATCAGAAAAACTAATTTGCTAAAATGTAATTGGTTATTTTGCATTTTGTTTAAATACCAAAATATTTTTTAATCACAACTTTTTTCATAACATTGGGTCCGATTTTAATTCCGAATAGGGCCTTCCTCCTAACAAATACGACAGACTCTATGTGCACATGTGTATATTGCAATTGTCGTTTTGATTTCTCAAACCCAACAACCATTATCCATGCAAATGTTCCTTGATGGAGTAATGCTATTAAAACTTAACCTTAATCTTACTTTAGTTTCGAATTTATGGAGAAGATTGAAGAATATATCGTGGCCAAAAAGCACGTGCATGATGAAATTCAAAACCCAAAATAGGAGGGAAGCACGTGACCCAATGGAGCCGTTGCAAATCAAATAGGAGGAGCGCCTTTACCTTATTACTGATACCCTCCCTCCATATCCTCCATCTTCAAATAAATTTCATCCTAGGGTTTCCATCGATCATTCATCGATCGAGATTTACTGAGAATGGACAAATATGAAAAACTCGAAAAGGTGGGCGAAGGCACCTACGGCAAGGTATACAAAGCAAAAGAGAAATCAACCGGACAAGTCGTCGCTCTGAAGAAAACGCGGCTGGAAATGGACGAAGAAGGTGTTCCTCCAACGGCGCTTCGTGAGGTTTCTCTTCTCCAAATGCTCTCTCAGTCACTGTACGTCGTCCGGCTCCTCTGCGTCGAACACGTGGACAGCGCCAAAAACGGTAAACCCTTACTCTACCTCGTTTTCGAATACCTCGACACAGATCTCAAAAAATTCATCGATTCGCACCGCAAAGGTCCAGACCCTAGGCATTTACCTCCACAATTAATCCAAAGCTTCCTCTACCAATTGCTGAAGGGAGTTTCTCACTGCCACGCCCACGGCGTTCTCCACCGTGATCTGAAGCCGCAGAATCTGCTTTTGGATAAGGAAAAAGGCGTTTTGAAAATCGCGGATCTAGGTTTGGCTAGGGCTTTTACGGTGCCTCTTAAGAGCTACACGCATGAGATTGTGACTCTGTGGTACAGAGCACCTGAGGTACTGTTAGGATCTACTCATTACTCTACTGCTGTTGATATGTGGTCTGTTGGTTGTATTTTTGCTGAGATGGCGAGGAGGCAAGCTCTGTTTCCTGGTGATTCGGAGTTTCAGCAGCTGTTGCATATATTTAGGTTGCTCGGGACTCCGACGGAGAAGCAGTGGCCTGGGGTTAGTGCGTTGAGGGATTGGCATGTGTATCCTGTGTGGGAGGCTCAGGATTTGGCTCGTGCGGTTCCAACATTGGGGGATGATGGAATCGATCTTTTATCGAAGATGCTTCAGTATGATCCGGCGGATAGGATTTCGGCTAAGGTTGCATTGGATCATCCTTACTTTGATAGTTTGGATAAATCGCAGTTCTGAGAGGAAATTATGTGAGGAGTTTATGTTATTGTCCGTCATCTTCTTGGTGATTAGGATGTGATATTGTTGTTTACTGTTGGAATTCGTTTATTTTCTTATGAAGTTTGTTCTGGGGTATGAATGTTATATAGATTTGATGCTATCTTAATCAATTTTATCAGCACTGCATTCTGGTTCAAGTATTTTATGCATTTTTTGTCATCCTCGGGGTTCAATAAGTTCATATGCTTGTTAATTTGATTAATTTTACCAGTACAAGAGAGTGCTTCACACAGTATATTGCAAAAGCAGCACATTTTGTGCCAAAATCTGCCGGTAGGTGCTGCTTAACTTGGATTATCATAGTTTAAAATTTAAAACATAATAGTATTTGTTATTGGAATAATTTGTGTATATATCTAATGAAAAAGCTAGCATTTTCTCTCTTTTGTCATTCTTCTTGTTTGGCTGCGAGGCAAGGTGGGGTGCGGGATACTTCCATTACCAATTGAGTTATTGAAATATGTATGTCAGATTACAAATAGGGTTAGATTGGAACAATACTGCTAGAGGTGATAAGTAGTGGTTTGAGCCAAGGTTGCTGTGCACCATCCTTACTTTGATAGTTTGGATAAAGATCAATTTTGAAGGAGAAAATGGGGTGAGCAGTTATTAATACAGTCATCTTCTTGGTGAGGATGTAAAATTGTTGTTTACTTATGCAATTCCTCTATTTTCTTATGAAGTTTCTTCTGGGGTATGAAACTTATTCTTTGATGCCATCTTAATCAATTTTATCAGCATTCTAGTTTCAAGTAATTGCATTGCTCCTTTTTATCAAAAGAAAAATTGTATTGGTTTATTTTTGTCCTTCTGGATATGCTTATAAATCTTATTGATCTCACAGTAGAATCTGTACAAGGGTGTAAATTGCGTGAGAGGCTTTTTGTGCCATAATCGGATCCACTATTAGTTCTACTGTCAAAGCTCCTAACAATTTAACTTCCCCATCTCCATTTGCTCCAACTAACCTCTTTCCTCGCCTCTTATCTTCCGGCCAACTTCTTCCTTTCGTATGATAAGCTAGCTATTAAACCAAAGCTAGCTTATGATATGAGAGGAAAGGGCTTGCGTTTCATTACACCATAGGGTTCCAATGAAAAATTGAAGCTATTAAGAGTAATAAAGGTTACCGATTAGCCAACGAGTTCAGTTTTGTTACTTGCGGCTTTGGTGCTCCCTACTGAAAGCCAAATTACAATGGAAGCGGATTATTCTTCTCAATACAAATACCTAAAATTCCAAGGATGATATATGCCAAAGTAATTATTACTCCATTAATTGCTTTCTCTTTTCTTCCTATTATATGGAGCTAATATCACCTAAGAAATCTGAATTCTTGGACGGTCAGACTCACATGGATGACCCGCCCCATCTTCTTTCAAGATCATGTACTTAGAAAGTAGGTGCTGCTTGGGATTATCATTTATATTAGTAAAATTAGATTTTATGAGCTATTGGAATAAAATCTATGATAAGAAGGATGAATTTCATATTCTTAATAATATAAAGAAGCATGCTATGTTCTCATAAACAGAAACATTCTTAATAATATACAAAAACATGCTCTGTTCTCATGGTTGGATCTTTCTCTTTTTCCTCTCTTGATTTTAGATGACAAACTGGGCTAGAATTGAGATTGATGAAAATTTCAAGTAGTGGAACCCACCCAACCCAATCCTAATTGCCAACCGGCATGATAATTTGAATTTTTTTTTTTGAGAAAATGATAATTTGAATTTTGGAATACTTTATTTTAATGGCGTTGGAAGTATTTGCTGCTTCTAGAATATCATGAAAAGAAGATCATCTAGAATCTTGCGTTAGAAGTTATAAAAGTTTAAGATTGGTTGATCAAAAGGCAGATACATGTCCTTATCAAAGAGAGTTAATAGGCACCCCACCTACTAACCATAAAACCAAGTATATGCGGTGTGGCCCATTGACCATGCAACTCATAACTTATGAAGTCATGAACATGTGAACGGGTGGAAATTTATTTCAATCCACCTCATCAATAAGGATCGAGACTAGGCTATCTTCCCTATATCCACGACTAAACTTGTATTGGATTAATTGTCCATCTTGAAATAAATATAGTTCACAAAGAAAGCCTACTATTTTAATATTAATTATGTAATGGTGTGAGAATAAATATCAAAATCCTAGTTTGAATGCGATTGATTTGGAGTAAGTAGAAAATAGAGAACCGTTTGGGATCAATGAACTCGAACTACCCTACACGACTTGAGGGTGAAGAGCAACTCGATATTTTACCAAGATTTCATGAATTTGTCAATTATAAATAAGATATTACTCAATTTTAATAACGCAACTAAAGGCGCTATAAAATTCAGCCTTTAATAAGATGATCCCAACGATTCTGGTGATGAGTATAACATTTTTCAATAAACCAAAAAAAAAAAATTCAAATACCCATAAAGATTCACAAAGATAAAATATTAATTTATATTCATTTTGATGTATGCACATTCTAACCTATGTTCAAATTACAATTCAATACACCCAAAGATCGTGCATAAAACCAGTCAAAAAAAAAAAAAAAAGATCGTGCATAAAACAGTTTCGGATACTTGAACCCGAACCACATAAAAATATCCACATCAACAGGTATCACTTCCATCATAATAACTGGGCCAAATTCTAAATTTACTTAGGTGGGCAATATTAAATTATTCATTAAACAGGATGAGAAATAAACTCGTGGTCCAGTAATTAATTATGCTGCGTAATTTCAATATAAGTTGCCTCCTCTTCTCAGGCTCAATTTCAAACCATATTTCCCTCATATAGCAAAAAGCTCCCAATATATACTCCACTTCCACTCCCACACTTATCCTGTGGCCAACATATTCACTATATATTATTAATAATATATTCGATGGAGGATGTAGAGGCGAACTCATCATCAAAATCTACAAAAATACAGGAGAAAAGACTCATGAACTCCACCACCACTCCAGGAAAACGAAATCTGATCAAGAACAAAAGATGTTGCTGCATATGCGTCTGGATAACCTCCGCGATTCTGGGCCTGGGGCTATTATTCCTAATACTGGGCCTCACAGTTTTCAAAGCAAAGCGTCCAGTAACGAAAATCAATTCCATGGGCTTATCCGACTTGGATGTCTCGTTAGACCTAGCCCGGCTCCGAGTACTCCTCAACGTAACCCTAGACATCGGCGTCTCCTTAGAGAATCCGAATCGGGTAGGGTTCAGGTACACCAACAGTACGGCGTATCTTAGGTACAGAGGAAACGACGTCGGAGAGGTTCCTATTGGTGCGGGAAGTATTGGAGCACGCGATACGCGTGCGCTAAACCTTACGTTAACGATTATGGCGGATCGGCTTTTATCGAATTCAGATCTGTATTCCGACGCCATTTCGGGTACTTTACCTTTTCAGACGTATATTAGAATGGAAGGGAAAGTGAAGATAGTGTTTAGTATACATGTGGTTACGTATACTACTTGCGATCTGGAAATTAATGTTATGAATCGTACTATTTCGGATCAGAAGTGTCGCTATAGGACTAAGTTGTAGGCCATTGTCGGAGTAGATTTAGTGGCGGTTTTGTTCTTTCTGATAATAATTTCATGTTTAAGATTTGGTTGGTGGATTAGGCAGCATATATCTATACGGATGGGATTTTTATTTGTTAAATTTTACTGGAGTATTATTTTCTGGTCAAACTTATGCAATTTTATGTTTATTAATAAGAATTTTGGTTCTTCTTCTTTATTTCTGCTCTTTCATCTTCATTTTTTTCTTCTTAGCAAATTCGCCCTAATTCTTTAAAAAGAAAAAGCATAACGATTGTCTCTCAATAAAGTAGCTAAATTTGACAAAGAGACAAAAAAGAATTCATTTGTATCACATTTTTCTTCTAAATATCTTATTAAGTTATTCTATCGCATTATTTTGTCTCATGCAAACTACATTTCATATTTCTAACTTCTTGACTTGCACTTTTCCTTGTTTTCTTCATTACATTAGCAAAATGAACTATTTGATCAAATAAAATACTAGATGAAGAAAGCAAATTGAAAATATATATGGATAGATTAATGAGTACTACTCGCATGATTCATGTGCATAATAGATAATGTCGGCAGAGTCCAACATTAACGCGCACCTTTGATCAAATTTGACTTCATCCCTATCTCAAGAGCATGATACATATTTTAAATTTAATAAAATAGTTCAATGCTTTCTAGTGACAACTTTTATGATGGGAACAAGATTCCCATCTCTCACACACACCCTAATTCTATTCATTATACAACCTTAAAAAAGATTCTGACATTTAATTTTTGGATTCTGGATAACTAGTTTCTGTTGTAAATAATGTATAATATATTGTGGATGTTCATAACCTCAAAGAATTATTCTTACAATTAGTGAGTATAAATTTTGTAATCTCTAACCTTGTAACCCTCAACTTTGTAACCCCCAAGTAATTCATGTATTCTCATTTACTCTTTTGTAACTCATATTTTGTGTTAATGATTCAGGGCCTATAAATAGAGCCTATGTAGAATGATTATGATATCCAATTTTCATATGAATGAAAAGAATTTTCTCTCCTACTTTGTTATCTAAATCTTAGTTCTCTTGCTCTTTAGATTAATTTTGTAACACGTTATCAGCACGAAATTGCTCGAAGTTATTAATCCTACTCAGGTACTGTTTTTTGTTCTATATCTAAGGTAAATATCCATGTTCTTGTTTACTTAATTTGCTATATGAAATTATACAGATTGAAACTATCTCATAGAAGGGTCATTATATTCATATGCTATTTTTATGGTGTTAAATACGCATATTATTTCTTTGAAGTCTATAATATAACAATGATATTAATTAATTGAATTGAATCAACACTTCAAATAATTTGGGGCCTTAGGTTTAAAGGATATGCTTGTTGATAATAAGTTTTGAAAATATGCTTTGGAATTTTCTTTCAAAATTTGATGTCAGCCCAATCTCTTATGTCTATTTTGACTCCTTTAAATGAGGCTCTAATTCTAATTTGCATAAGATTCAGAAGATTTTTGGCAGAACACGTATAAAGTTTGAAGGCTTGTATTACATGATCATCTTGATGGCATGATTATGCATTGGTTTAATAAATAGTTCGGCCAAATTGATTTTTCTCTTGTTTTTCATTTTAGAAATGAATAATAATCGGTTCTTCTTAATTTTGATAAGATCCACATTTATTGCCTATTGCTATGAGATAATGTTCACTATATTTGTTTTGACATAGTAATCATAATGAAGTATAATATTGTACATGCTTTGCATTAGTAATTGGTTTTAGTTGTCTTCAAACCTCATATGCAATTGTGTGATCATATTTTAATTTGAAAGGAATTCTTTGTTGACTTTCAAGATGTTGATTGGTATTTCTGTAAATGGGATTTATAATTTTCATCGATTAAAAATGAAACTAAGGCCGGAAGCCTGAAAGTAATCATAATGAAGTATAATATTGTACATGCTTTGCATTAGTAATTGATTTTAGTTGTCTTCAAACCTCATATGCAATTGTGTGATCATATTTTAATTTGAAAGGAATTCTTTGTTGACTTTCAAGGTGTTGATTGATATTTCTGTAAATGGGATTTATAATTTTCATCGATTAAAAATGAAACTAAGGCCGGAAGCCTGAAAGTAATCATAATGAAGTATAATATTGTACATGCTTTGCATTAGTAATTGGTTTTAGTTGTCTTCAAACCTCATATGCAATTGCGTGATCATATTTTAATTTGAAAGGAATTCTTTGTTGACTTTCAAGATGTTGATTGATATTTCTGTAAATGGGATTTATAATTTTCATCGATTAAAAATGAAACTAAGGCCGGAAGCCTGAAAGTAATCATAATGAAGTATAATATTGTACATGTTTTGCATTAGTAATTGGTTTTAGTTGTCTTCAAACCTCATATGCAATTGCGTGATCATATTTTAATTTGAAAGGAATTCTTTGTTGACTTTCAAGATGTTGATTGGTATTTCTGTAAATGGGATTTATAATTTTCATCGATTAAAAATGAAACTAAGGCCGGAAGCCTGAAAGTAATCATAATGAAGTATAATATTGTACATGCTTTGCATTAGTAATTGGTTTTAGTAGTCTTCAAACCTCATATGCAATTGAGTGATCATATTTTAATTTGAAAGGAATTCTTTGTTGACTTTCAAGATGTTGATTGATATTTCTGTAAATGGGATTTATAATTTTCATCGATTAAAAATGAAACTAAGGCCGGAAGCCTGAAAGTAATCATAATGAAGTATAATATTGTACATGCTTTGCATTAGTAATTGGTTTTAGTTGTCTTCAAACCTCATATGCAATTGCGTGATCATATTTTAATTTGAAAGGAATTCTTTGTTGACTTTCAAGATGTTGATTGGTATTTCTGTAAATGGGATTTATAATTTTCATCGATTAAAAATGAAACTAAGGCCGGAAGCCTGAAAGTAATCATAATGAAGTATAATATTGTACATGCTTTGCATTAGTAATTGGTTTTAGTAGTCTTCAAACCTCATATGCAATTGTGTGATCATATTTTAATTTGAAAGGAATTCTTTGTTGACTTTCAAGATGTTGATTGATATTTCTGTAAATGGGATTTATAATTTTCATCGATTAAAAATGAAACTAAGGCCGGAAGCCTGAAAGTAATCATAATGAAGTATAATATTGTACATGCTTTGCATTAGTAATTGGTTTTAGTTGTCTTCAAACCTCATATGCAATTGTGTGATCATATTTTAATTTGAAAGGAATTCTTTGTTGACTTTCAAGATGTTGATTGATATTTCTGTAAATGGGATTTATAATTTTCATCGATTAAAAATGAAACTAAGGCCGGAAGCCTGAAAGTAATCATAATGAAGTATAATATTGTACATGCTTTGCATTAGTAATTGGTTTTAGTTGTCTTCAAACCTCATATGCAATTGCGTGATCATATTTTAATTTGAAAGGAATTCTTTGTTGACTTTCAAGATGTTGATTGGTATTTCTGTAAATGGGATTTATAATTTTCATCGATTAAAAATGAAACTAAGGCCGGAAGCCTGAAAGTAATCATAATGAAGTATAATATTGTACATGCTTTGCATTAGTAATTGGTTTTAGTAGTCTTCAAACCTCATATGCAATTGTGTGATCATATTTTAATTTGAAAGGAATTCTTTGTTGACTTTCAAGATGTTGATTGATATTTCTGTAAATGGGATTTATAATTTTCATCGATTAAAAATGAAACTAAGGCCGGAAGCCTGAAAGTAATCATAATGAAGTATAATATTGTACATGCTTTGCATTAGTAATTGGTTTTAGTTGTCTTCAAACCTCATATGCAATTGTGTGATCATATTTTAATTTGAAAGGAATTCTTTGTTGACTTTCAAGATGTTGATTGATATTTCTGTAAATGGGATTTATAATTTTCATCGATTAAAAATGAAACTAAGGCCGGAAGCCTGAAAGAGGGTCTGAAATTCAATACCCCATATTCTATTTTGATTTTATATGGTAAAGCCTTTCAATTTTGACAATATGTTTAAAATTGAAGTGTATCAAAAGAGGTCACAAATATGTTTAAAATTGAACTTTGTAACCCCCAAGTAATTCATGTATTCTTATTTTCTGGTCAAACTTATGCAATTTTATGTTTATTAAGAGTTTGGTTCTTTCTTATTTATTTCTGCTCTTTCATCTTCATTTTTTTCTTCTTAGCAAATTCGCCCCAATTCTTTGAAAAAAAAAGGCATAACGATTGTCTCTCAATAAGTAGCTAAATTAGACAAAGAGACCAAAAAGAATTCATTTGTATCACATTTTTCTTCTAATTATCTTATTAAGTTATTCTCTCGCATTATTTTGTCTCATGCAAAATACATTTCATATTTCTAACTTCTTGACTTACACTTTTCCTTGCTTTCTTCATTACATTAGCAAAATGAACTATTTGTTCAAATAAAATACTAGATGAAGAAAGCAAATTGAAAATATATATATATGGATAGATTAATGAGTACTACTCGCATGATTCATGTGCACCATATAATAGATAATGTCGGCAGAGTCCAACATTAACGCGCACCTTTGATCAAATTTGACTTCATCCCTATCTCAAGAGCATGATACATATTTTAAATTTAATAAAATAGTTCAATGCTTTCTAGTGACAACTTTTATGATGGGAACAAGATTTCCATCTCTCACACAGCCAAATTCAATTTCATTATACAACCTTAAAAAAGCTTCTGCCAATTGCCATTAAATTTTTGGAATCTAAATAACTAGTTTGATAATATTACTAATGGATTCTAGAAAACTAGTTTCATAATTTTACTAAATATCTTGAGGGTAAAATAACATAAAAACACCCAAAAACCAAAAGCAAGTTAATGGTCGTCCAGAAGTTAATTGCTAGCCTATTATATTTGTATCTATTCTCCATTAAATTTCTTCTTTGGAATATACCCTCTGTTCAATGACACCCCTAATGAAACTCTACAACAGAATATTTGTTTTTTGACAAAGCCAAGCATCTAAATTAGCCACCACTTTGCTCTATTTTCCAGTGTTCCAAATATAATCATAATCGAACATCATCTATCTTCATCTAACACTATGCAAGGTTTTGCAACCATTCAACATTGGCTGGCTCTCTCGTTGTCATTGCAACCATTCCATGCATGGAAAACGTATCACAACTGTTACGGTTTTGTACAAGGAAATAATATCACGGTGATTATAAACTATACTTCACCTTAGCAATTAAATATGAAACTAGGCATCGTGAATCTAGATATGTTATAACAGATAGCATATGTGGCACCCTGTTTTGGCCATATAAGACCATCTCCAACAGACCTCTTAAATTCAGGCCTCTTATCTTAAAATTTAAGGAATGAATAGTGTTATACATTCCCACTCTTTACTCTGTACTCCAACAGCTTCTTTATATTTTAAGATTATATTTTTAGACAACCACATCACTCCACTCTAACAGCTCGTTTATATTTTAACAAAGTACTTTTAATTTTAATTTATATATAAATAATAATGATATATAATAAATATCTATTTAATATAATAATAAAGTACTAGAATTTGTATTTTTGTCTGCAAAAGCAATTTTTAAGATTTCAATTTGGACTCGCAAATATGAGAGTCCAAACTTAAATTTTTTTAGCATTCCCAAATTTTAAAGACTCTCTTGGAGTTTATTTTTTGCACAATTCTTATCAAATTTCTTATAATTTGGGATATAAAAGGTCCATTGAAAAGGTCTAATGATTTTATAAAATAAAAGACTACAGACTATGCAAGAATCATAAACACAAAGGGTCTATTTGGATGGGTTTTGGCTCTGTTTTGCGGGTCTCGATTTTAAAAATTGGTTTGGGTGGTTTCGATGAAACCTTTGAGACTTCATTTGGATGAGTTTTGGCTCTTGGATTTTGTGGTTTGAATAAGTTGAAACCCCACTTGAATTGGGTTTGAATGTTGGGTTTAGGAAAAAAGTAGTTGATAGGTGTCAAATCAATATCTTTTTTAGTGAGATTTGGGAGGAAAAGTAGATGTTAGGTGTCAAATCAATATTTTATAGGTTTGAAGAGTTTGAATATAAGTTTCTGAATAGGTTTTTGATGGTTTTATGGGTTTGGCGAAAACTCATTTGAAAGAGTTTTGGCTCGGTCTCGCGAAACCGGGCCAAAACCCATCCAAATACACCCAAAGGTTTCGTATGGATCCATTCTGGACCAAGCGTTTCAAATACTTGTTGGGCCAAACATCGTCTAGAACGGTTTCCATTGTCCCAAACCCACAAAACAAGTGTTTCAACTTAAAAAAAATTATTCTTCAAACGACTAAAATACATCCAACCACAACCCACACCTTCAAACGCAAATTAGAATTTAATTAACATCTTATTGCATTCAAAAGATTCTAACTAGATTACATTCAAATCATGTACCAATTACAAACAGGTGATTGGTCTAATGGAAGGCACTAGTCACTACAAAGTAACGGACTCAGGTTCGAATCCCTGTTGGGAGAGGTTCCCACTATTTGTGCCCGACGTGCCTCAAAAGGGATTAAACACTTGGGAAACCAAAAAAAAATCATGTAGCAATTGTTTCAACAAGTATCAAGAGAAACTTCAAAATACCCAACCAGAAGTAATCTTTACCACAAATAAGTCATCCAAACGGGGCTTTTGGGCGCTTTAGATGCAGATTATATCTATGTAATTCATCACAAGGTACTCTCCACAGGAACAAGAAATTTGCAAATCATACATTTGAAAGTTTAATTTTTATTTAAGGTGGGTGAGTATAGGGATTGTCCAGAAAAGGGAATAAAATCTCGAAACCATGAGATTTATCAGATACATTACAATCACAACTCTCCAACATAAAAACCAATGAATTTAATGGGCATCTCATACATGACTTAAAAATCCTCAACTAAACTTGTTCCTAGTATGGATGTTTCCATTGAATAGGCTTACAACAGAGCTAGCACATAAAATAATGTTAAATAATATGCTACAAAACATAATGGTACACAACTACATATCCAACACAATCTTCCCCTAAACCAAGCCAACTTTCCTGTAAAGAAAATCAATCAAAATTCAAGCTTTCTGCATAAAGCATTATCAATTTTTCCTCTATACTTACTAAAAGACTTCACCGGAGCTCCAGGACACGTTTCAGCAACCCAACTCAGTCGTGGTGCAGATTTAGGCGTCATAAATCCATCCGAATCATCCAAAACAATTTCCTTCCTCTGCTCCGAAACAATAGCATCCAGAATAACACTATAAAAAATCTTAAACAAATCATCTTCACCATCAGAGGTCGTCAATTCGTCGTCAGTACCATCTCCGAACAAATTCCCGGCACCGCAAAAATTGAGCCGCCGCACAACACCAGCCCCTGATTCTTCCGTGCACTTCGTACGGAGAGGAGCGAGCATGAATTTGTCGGGGCCTGGAGCAAATGAATCGAAGACGCTCTCTTTTGGGGTTTGGGGGTTTTCTTCATCTGAAGAAATAGATCGATTGTTGTGGTGATTCAAATCTGGAGTTGGAGGACATAATAAATCTTCAGGGTCTGGATTAGCGGAGAAATTTGAAGATTGGGGTAAAATTAGGGCACAATTGGCCTCCTCAATGCCGCAGCTTGATTCAGCTATTTGAATGTCTCTGATACTCATGGCTTTGTGGATTCGGTTTGATGATAAACACTCGAACTCGAATATATGTAATTCTCGTACAAGGAGGTTTATTGGGAGCAGAAGAATATTATGCGCGGCGTCGTATCAACTACTGTAACTGTGAACTGCAAATAGGAATTGGATAGCTGATGAAATTGATAAATTTGGGAATCCAAAAGAATTGTGGGAATCTAATAATGAACTGAATTAAGATTGGGCCTTCTCAACGGTCAACGGTCAACATTACGAAAATTTAGTCCAGTCCAATAAAAGACTGAGAAAATCTCAATTCCCAATATGGGCTCAAATTACAGAGTGGGGGTCAAAAATTTTAACGACTTTTGTTTTGTCCCACTAAATTCCATTTGTACCCCTAAAAAGAATTAATCCCATGACAAACTAATCAGTATAGCAAGGATGGTTTTGGTTGGTTGATTCCATTCCAGTTTATTTTATTTGCTGGAAATGAAGATTAGCAAACCTAATATAACTATGACTGGATCTAAAGAGTTTTCATTCGGTAAAAAAAGAAAAATTAGAGTAAAATAGCTAGAAGATTTACTATATCAACGACAGAGTATTAGGATACTATTTTTGGTATATATATATTTGTATTAGTATAGGGGTTAAATGTGTAATTTTCATTATTATGTTAATTGAGTCGTGTTTTAGTTCTCCCGTTTACTTTTCTGTTAGTTAGTTGCATTTTAATTCCAGCTTGTATATAAATAGAGCTAGTCTTTCAGCTGTAAATTCAATTCATTCTTCAATTAATAAAGTTCTCTTCTTTGTTATTTTCTCTCTCCGTTAAATAATCAACTCCGATCATATCTCCGGCGACAATCAGCCGTAACATTCAATAATTCATGGAGGATTTAAGCTCCTAATACAGAGAGTAAATACATTGTCTCCATTCCCCATTCTCTAGGTCCTATTTTCCTTTTGTAATTGTTTTACATTGTAGGTTCTAATATACTTGTGCATGATATATTAATCAAACTTCAATTCATATAATTATATTCACTGCACTTGTAATGCTGAAACGAGTTTTTCAAAATCAAATTGACTACCCATCTGTCGGTGGTGGTCAATATTTTAAAAAAATTAAAAAATATTAAGTGAATATTTTAAAAAAATTAAAAACTTGATCATTAAATGAATACTTCTGAATCTATAAAAAAACATGGCTTGGCCCACCAAAATAATATGATCGACCATGATCCAAATGCACAATTGTTTATATGCATGTGTTCTACGAAAATACCATCATGATCAACCGTTCTTAATTTTATAATATTACTAATAAAAGAATATAATTAAGAAAAACATGATTAAAATATACTAATATTTATTCCAGTTTCATGTCACGTTTTAATGTCCACAATCCACATATAGACTCGTTGATAGGTTAATAGTTGTGAATCTAAAGTAACTTGAGGATTTAGTTTGGTAAAAACATTAATTACATTATAGATTTATATTATCATTCTTAGCAAAATATATTGATTTAGAAAGTTCATCCAAATATATTTTAGAGGGGAAGAGGGAGGGGGATTCAAAGGGAAGACAACAGAATATGGCCCCTTTTATTGATTAACATGAATTTTTTTTTCTCGATGGTTTAATTTCTTTCGAATTAAATAGGAATCTTTCCTAACAAAAATTTGAATTTGAATTTGCGACTTTGTAATAACTAGCCTTTTCCACTAAATCAATCACCCTCTTTCACTAAACCAATCACTTTTTGATGATCAACATAAAATTATTTACAGAGAAAGTCTAAAAATAATCCATCATGCATTTGAACAAATATTTACTGCTAACTTTCTGAAGAATCTTTTGCCAATGCTAAAACAAAAGCAAAGTATAGATTCTTTAAGCAAATAATACACGAAAATGAAGACATTATAAGGACACCATATACGAGCAAATAATAAGCAGACAAATATAAATGATTTCTAATTAAGTCATCCTTAAAATCCTAAAAAAATGTCCACGTCCAAATAAAACAAGAAGATAAATAACATTACTAATCAACAGGCCACCACCTGAATTGGGGGAAAGATAATATTGAAAAAAAAAATATTAAGAAAAAAAGAAAGATAATATTGATAAAAGAACAATTTCCAACCAGTCCTCATCCCCGTACAAACTATTTTCTTAACTAGCAGATATAAGTGTTTGTTCAGACATCAGAGTGTTCTATTTAATAATATGATTTAATGACACAATTTATGTTAGTTAAATTAAACAACTAAGAGATTCGATATGCCTGGGACAAGAAATATCAATTAGTTTGGATTACTTGTACATAAATCACATGCTTCACACCAAATCGCGATTAATTATTATGTTTAGCTCATTTTTCCTGATTCGTTCAGCTACTTAATTTCCCCCAATTACATATAACTTATTACCAACTACTCTAATTTTCAATTTGCTTATTAATTCATGGATCAAAGTGAAGAAGAGAGTTTTTCATTGAGTTCTTTTGATTTTAATTCGTCTTTAGGGCTCTACTCTTCTGATGAAGAAGAAAATGATAGTGATAAAAACAAAGATACTAATAATGATTTTGATGCGTACATTGAATATGAGCTACGTCCACCTCCACCACCAAAAGGAATAGACGAGGAATTGGAGTTTCGTGTATCATTCTCCACATTTGTCCCTTTTCCAGGGTTTCAACCAGCTTCTCCTATTATTGAAGATCCTACAGTTAACATCTTTTTTTCCAAATTACAATATTCTTTTACTAGTAATGATTCCAACTGCGATTTAGGTAGTACTCCGGTGGTGGGATTAGAATCCCCACGGAGAGAACTACCGGTCAGTGATTGCAATCGTGATGATTATGATGATTGTCAGACCAACAATTGGAAGCTTGTGCCTAGCAGGTAATTTAAAATTCTGGGTTTTAGCCATTTTTCTCTTTAAAATATGTATAGTGAGCAATCTATCTTTCTATCAAAAAAGTAAAAGATATGTAGATCTCCCTCTCGTGAAATCAAAGACGGGCGATATGTCTTCTTAACATGCACGATGCTATTCACATCCGTGTAAATTCAATTTTAACTCGTTTATATGCTGAAAGACAGTTTTAACTCCACTATATCTCATATTTTTTAGTAATTTAGCTCCCTGAGACATGAGCTATTTATCTCGGCAGTCAAAGAAATATGTAGATTACCCTCTTGTAAAATTAAAAATGAATTAATAATACTGATCAATTTATTTATTTTTATTGTTTATTATAAATATTATATAAGGATAAACACAAAAACAAGTGTAGACTGTAGAGACATTGGGATGCAGTGAGCATTTTTTTCAATATTGTGTTTTAGCTATTTCTTAATACTAGCTTTTTTCAGCAAGTTAAATCCCCTATTTCAAATATCTCTAGGACGTATGATGCTATTAATTTCTTAAAATTTCAATGGAAACCTAAAATTTTATTATGATTAATGTTACGTTTACACTTTACAGCAAAGCATCATCATCAAACACAATTACTGTGACGAATGGAGGGATTACGAATCTGGTACTGAAATTAAAGTCTATAATATTAAGCTTGCGATCAATACGTACCTCCTGTAACAGTCGGCCAGAATCCCCAAACAGACGGCGGAGCTGGAGGTGTAGTAATCTGATGAAACCGTTCGAGAAATTGCGTAATTGGCGCACGAACAATCAGCAACTTATGGTAGTTAGAAAAAACAACGGCGGCTTTGAAAGATCATCGCCGTCGTCGAAAGTGGTGTTGGAGGAATTAAAGCTTAATGTGTTGAGGAAGTTGTTCGTTAATGGTGGAAACAAATTAATCAGACGAGTTGAGATTACTAAAAGTTGCCCTAATTCAATTAAGTCATCTCCTGTTCATCAATCAACCGATGCTTCTTCATCGTCTTCAGTTTGTGCTGCCATAGCTCACTGTAAGAAATCATTGGGTCGAGCGGATGAATTTTGCTTCTGAATTTTTAGAACGGAGATCTAAACGTCAATTTCATACATCGATTGGTTTTTTTCTCTTCTTTTGGGGAAATAATAATTCCACAATTTTATTTGTGGGCTACGTGTAATGGGTCGTTTATATCATGCATGGTTTTTGAATCAAATTTAATAAGAAGAAGCCCATGAAAAGGGCTTTTTCCGTTTCAAAATGAAAGGCCCATGTCCAGGTCAGGAAATACGAAGGCGACTAAAGAAAGAAAATAGTCAATTAGCAAATCAACAAGGGTTCAACCTGAAGAATTTTTTATTTTTGAGAACCAAATATAAGTCACATTTATAAATAACTTAAGGATGTTCCATAAAAATGAAAAGAGGAAATTAGTAGAGGCCAATTTTGCTAAGTAGTGATTTGCTGAAAAGTAAACTCATTTGAACCATTATATGCCGACTACCTTCTTCCATTTCTTCACATGTTTTGACGCTACATTTTGCTATTCTACAAATAGTGTCCAATCTCTCCACCCATCTGACCCTGCATTTTGCGATATTTGAGAGTATCACTTTATAATGGTATAACATGAGTATTTGTTTTCTGAAATTTAACTATAGCTAGTGAGTCATGAATTATTTCACTAGACTCCTAACACCTATTTAATTATAGTGTGTTCACGACCAAAACTATAGTTATAGAACTCGTGTGGAACATTTAGTCTCAATATGAAAATTCATATAATTAAAGAGAATTATTGCACTTTATTCTACAATCAATTTCGATTGTTATAAGAATTATTTAATTTTGAGATTTTAATTTTTTTTGAAAATTTCAGCAGTTTGTTGTCCAAGTCCAACCTTTTGCCTTGCCAAAATTTATGTCCATGCTCAAGTGCGGGCCGATTTGGTAATATATTCTCCATCTCTCAACTACATTAATATGATGTTTGCAAATGCTTTTCAAAAATACTTTTTTATTTATTTTTTATTTAAAAGCATATTTTTGGTGTTTGCAAGTGAATATTTTTGCTATTGCTTCTTCAACTAAAAAGCAGAAAAAAGTACTTTTGGAATAAGCATATGAGGATACGCTTTTGAGTTTGATGGCATTTTAGTAATATTTCAAAAGCAATTTGTGATATTTCATTTATGCATTTATCCTCATTCATTTATTTTAATTTTAGCTATACCCTCAATAGTTTATCTTCCATCATATAATAATTATTGGCAAAATTGTAAAAATCGTCCCAAATTAATCACTAATTTTGGATTTTTGTCTCAAACTATTCAACTTGGCGAATTTCGTCCCATAATTTAATATTTCTTTGGAATATCGTCCCACCATAAATTATAAGACAAAAATTGCAAATTTTCCGTTAAATTATCACATGGCTGCTTAATTGCCATGACGTGGTAAATTTTAACATGAATAATTATATAATATTTCAAAATTCGTCCTAAACTAATTACAAGATTAAGCCGTAATTTCTATTAAATTAGAAATTTAATTTTGGAACTAAATTTATACAAAATGGAAAATTACGGGACGAAATTCGGTGAGTTGATATAGTTTGAGACAAAAAGTCAAAATTAGTAATTAGTTTGGGACGATATTTCAAAAGAATATTAGATTGCGGGACGAATTCGGTGAGGTAATATAGTTTGGGACGAAAATCAAAATCACTAACTAGTTTGGGACGTTTTCTGCAATTTTACCTATTTTATTTATTATTACTCTGTTCTATGTTTGAATTAACTTAGAATTCAAAATTTTTATTCTAACTTCTCCAAACAAGGTGCTATAATCTTTGTTAAATAAATTCCCACCACCTCCCCCCTCAAAAAATATTATCTATCAGTGCGAGGTTATTTGGCACCATTAATTTTAAAAAATAACTACTTTTATGATTGTTAGAATATTTAATTTTTTTTACCAATTTTAATGTTTATCTAAACATTGTGTTAAAACAAAAATTAATGCACTATGAATTTATGATGAATTCGAATATTATTTTGATCTTTTAGGCCATCTCCAATGGAGAGAGCTAGCCCCGGGGCTTTGGAGCCCCAAGCTAGTCCTGCTTGGTCGTCTTCAATGGCAGAGCTCCGAAATGGAATTAATTCTATTTTCAACATTTGCCCACTCTCACCTATACTTTTAGCTTTAATTTTATTTTTAATATTAATATTAATAATAGTAATAGTTATTAGTACTTGTAATTAAATTATTAATTATATTAAAATTAAAGAGAGTAAATAATTAAGTAACTTAAAATTAATTTTATTTTAACTAATTCCGTATTTTTAAAAAATTATAGCCACCACCAATATTGTAGTTAAATGATTAAATTTTTAATTACAATAAAAGAAATTAAAATAAAATGGGCTATTTATTTATTAATCATTTGTCCATAAATAAATTTAATTTCAATTTAAAAATTGGTGACTACATATATTTATTAAATATGTACAATAAATATACTAACACATTTTATTAAATAATTCAATTCTACAAATTTAATTTAATTAGGAGGAAATTTTAATTTTATTAAAAATTACTTTAAATAATTAATCATACTATATACTATATCTATAAGTATATCATAATTATATAAAGTATCACATTAAATATATATAGTATATAACACATTAATTAAAACCTATCACATTAATTAAAATAACACATTAATTATGCAACTAACTAACATAAATAACACATTAATTAAAACATATCATATTAATTAAGGCCATCTAATTAATTATCATTGATTAACCAACTAACTAATTAAAAGAAATCAAAAAAAAAGGAAAAGGAACCAGTTAGGTGCCGCCACTTGGCAGCACCTGTTTTAAAGAGGGCGCGTGTAATCTTCCTGGAGTCGCGTCCTGTTCCACCCCGAAGGGCGCCCCGCCCTGCCCCGCCGCCCCTGCCCACTAGAGACGACTCCTCCTCCGCCCCAGGCCCTCTCCATTGGAGATGGCCTTAGCATCTTAATAACATAGAGTTATTCGTGATGACATTATATGTGACAAAGAGTTGTTTCATTCATTATATATTTTGTGAAGTATACTTATGTTTCACGCTATTAATTCTTAACAATTATTTACCGGGCACAATATAAACATACTTTAAAATTAATTAGTGTAACATTTGTATTATATTCTAAGCTAATTACGCCAAACAAAAACTTTTATATATTATAACTTATGGCTAAAAGGACCTACTAATTTTTCATTCCCATTTATTGGTTCTCTCATTGCATAAAAAAATAAAAATGATAAATTCCAGTAGAATATAAACCACTAAAATTATTTCCGGGTGTAGAAGAAGATAAAATGTAAAGTGAACTAAAATTCCTATTTGAAGATAGAAGAAAGATAAGGTTAAATATGTCATTACATAGTTAGTATTATTAGAAGCACAAAACAGCCTTTTGGAGTCTAAACATTAGAAGAGCTGCTCAAAGTTATTTTTTTTACTTAAGCATTCACTGCTTTTATGTAAAAATAATCATTTTATGATTATTCTTTAAGCAACTGTTTCTGATTTTTCAAAATCGATTGCAAGTTGCAACATCTCATAAATAAACAAGAACCAAACTGCATTTTCCAGTTACTTCTCGCCGCGCACATTAAGGCAAACCCAATGTGGGGTTGGACTGGGGGAGGAGTTGGCTTCTAAAAATTAATGGGGAGGGGGGGGGGGGGGGGTTGGGTTGGGGATTGCTGGCCCAGCTATCCCGGCAGCGTGTCTATGCGCCTGGTAGCACGCGCCCACATAGCAATTAAAATATTAATTTTTATTTTTATTTTTATGTTTTAGTTTAGTTTTTACTTTTTAGTGTATATTATTATTTAATAGTGTAGTATATTTATGTAATTTGTGATATAATTTTAGTTCAAATAATTTTTTTTTAACTTTTATTGTTCATATATTTTATGACATTTTAGTTTATTGAATTAATATTTTAATTTTATTATAAAAAATGACAATTAAAACTAAATCATTTAATTAGAAGACAAGTGGTTATATATATATATATATATATATATATTTGAACAATACAATATTTTATTTACTTTGATAATATAATTTAAACACTTAGACAAAAAATATTAATTCATAATTATTAATATTTTTGAAACATATTTTTGTGTTGAAATTTTTGTTAATATATTTATCACATTAAATCACCAACATGAATTTTAATAATTTGAAATGAAAAATAATTGAAAAAATACGATTTAATTTGATTAATAATAAGAACAAACAATTCAACAATTTGTTTGTTGTCATATTCAATTGTCGATGTTGCATGTTATTATATTTCATTTTATTTTTGTTACATGTTAGGACTTTTTTAATTCAATGATTTATTTCTTGTTGTACTCCGACAATTTAATGAATATATATATATATATATATATATATATATATATATATATATATATATATATATATATTTATTATCTTCATTATTATTATTATTATTATTATCATTATTGTAGAATTATTATGGTGAAAGTGGAGAAAATTTAAATTGAGATTAAAGGAAGTGGAAAGTCCCAGGGTTGGATTTAGATAGGCAGTGTGTTGGGATTCGGTAAGAAAAACAGCCCTAGGCACAGCGGAATATAAAAAACTTTTAGGGCCTCTTAAAGAATCTTGTCAGGATATTCTCTAGTTGTATATATATGAATATAATTAAATAGATAGTATAAGTTTTCTCGTTTATACCTATCTCCTTGCAAATCCTCGGCTAGCAAGATGAGCTTCTGAATTCTGTCCCTGGTTGATCGACCCACACCTTTTGGCAGCGCCCCACTTGTTGCGCCTCTACGAGTTGATACACCACAATATCACGAAAATTAATATATCCTAATCGACTAGAACATAGGGTATATTAATATCTAGGTTTTAGAACGACTTTGGAACGAAAAATCGAAGACGGAAAATTCTTCCAAAGGAAGACAGGGTTCGGCCGATTCAGTGAGGGAGAGGGAGAGAATTTTTGCTCTTCTTAATTTTCTTGTAGAGTTATATATGTGATATGAGACCTAGTCTCTTATTTATAGATATCTCTCATAACATAATCCTACTAGGATTAGGATACTAATTCTCCTACATGGGCCATGGCCCTCTTTAATTAGAAGACTAAGTCTTCTAATTAATTCATGGCCCATATTAATTAATCTTTCAGGGCTTTATTTAATCTCCCAATTAAATAGCCCAATTAATTAAATCATCTCCCAATTAATTAATTAAACTCCAAGTCTAATTAATTAATTATTCCATTAATCAATTAAATCCTAATTAATTAATTTACTCATAAATTAAATTCCAATTTAATTTATAATCTTGATCCAATTCCAATTGGATCCATTTTCGTTCCACATGGGTCGACTGGGTCGACCCACCCATTTAATCGACCCAGTCGATTTTGACTCAGTCGACCCAGTCGACTCGTTCGTTCTTATTTTCTCGCTTTCGCTTCATGTGTATTGTGTATGCCCCCGTAGGTTCACCACATAATTGGCCGTGGGTTATAATTAAATTCTGTTCAATTACTCGAGCAATTAATGCCCTAAATTAATCGAACACTCTGTCGATTAATCATTCCAAAATTGGCACCCCTGCTAATTTGGGAATTCTCCCACACTCCACAGTCGATGTCCAGCCACAAGCCCATGGAGCCCAATCACTGGTGAATTAATTCAGTGAACCTTTTATCATTTATAATTTCCATATACGACATAATCTCTCCATTTATCAATCTCTCAGTCGAGACTTAAGGGTATGGTCTTTCATCGGTTTCCCCTTTGTTTCGTCTCGACTTTATGCATTCTGATCTCGAAATAAATTCTCTTTGACTTATTCTTTATGAGCTACTTACATAAAGTCGTCAGTTACCTTGGCCAAGGATTTCATCAGAATTAATTTCTCACAGAAAACCATAGGAGAATTTTTCGACCTATCAAGTCGAGTCAATGGATCCTTTGTTGATGATATGAATCTGCATACGAGTTTCTCTATACCCAATATGAATCCTCAGAGACTTTCTGGCTATCCCCAGTCAGTCGGAACTTATATCAAAGTATAGACGTTCTCGTACCAGATAAACCCTATCACCTCAAGTAGTTAGGGATCGTTCCTCGTATACTATTATAAATTGGAATAACTTCAACCCCGATATGCGACTACCGCTTCCATGGTGAGTTATTTCCTAATTGGGGTATTCAGTGCGCTTGCCATCCCAGCAAGCCGCCCACTTATGTGTGTCGACTATCCCAGTCACGCTCGTGGACCCCAGCGTCCTCCAGTTCATCGGAGTACACACAATAGTGAGAGTCTAACCGAATCCAACGATGTCCTATCTCGATTGGATTCTACGACTCTTGAATATGTTCTAGATCACGGCCTTGGAGATCAGTCCACGGGTTGTCCCATAGCCCTGTGATCTAAGGACTTCTATCCTTATGCGCAGATAATTATTACATAAGACAAAGTTGACCATTTAAATAAAGTGCATTTATTAATCTAAATTGAATAGTTCCTCATTAATTACAATTAATGCTAGCCATACAGCTGGCTTGCAGGACACTATTTCTATCACAGTGGGTGGAAGAAGAGGCAACTGGGGAGCTCCGAAGCTCGACCCCTGTCCCCCAACATTGAGTTTGGTACAGTAGGTGGAAGCAGGGGCAACTGGGGAGCTCCGGAGCTCGACCCATGCCCCCCAACATTGGGTTTGCCCTTACCAACATATGCGTATATATAAATTAGCCCTCCTCAACAGTCAACATGTATGATGTTGTATAAAAATGTTCAGGGCAAATGTGGAACAAGTCTTTAATCTATAACAACATCACAATAATAAAATAAGGTCTGCACACAGATATCGAAAGAAAAATTGTAATAGTAAGTTAGTTCTCCTTTTGTCTAGAAATTGGGCGACCTATTTATAGATACATACAGGGGTACAATAGTCTTTTTAGAAAAGACGTTACAAGTAATAAATACAAAGACGTTACAGACGTTATGAGAGTTTATGATAAAAACGTTACAGACGTTACAAGACTTAAATGATAAGACGTTACAAGACTTAAATGATACATACGTTATAAATCTCTCATTTATGTCAACTTCGTGTAGAACTATGTAATATCTTAATTGTCCGTGGGTGCAAAATTTGGACACATCAATCTATATCTGAATCCATTATTCTTTCCCTTTGTAATTAATCTCCCACCCCACAAATAATATCTAACGCACCAGTCACGTGTATTTTTATTGTTTTATACTTTTTTTTTTATAACTCAGTCACGCACTCACGCTATATATGTAGTTAAATTAATGGCGTATGTGCTATGAACTCTTTAATTCCTTAATTTTTAACAAGTTAATAGCATGTATATTTGGTCTGTATCAAAATATGAGTTTCATTGCATCCTTTCAAAAGCATTGTTAAACACATAAAAAAGTCACATTTCCTAGGAAAGATTGAACTCTTGTGGCAAAAAATACACAACATCACTCATTTGGTCTCACAAGAATAAATTATGGCTAACATTATTGTTAGAGCAACAATTATTACTGCAAGAGCAAAATTTATCAATTTCCTAATGTACCCTTATTTCTTAACTAAAATTAATTCATTATCCTTGTTACATTCTCTCACCTTATTTATTATTTCCTTTTTCTCTCCCCATTAATGTAATGTTCACTATCTTTTTTTTTTTCATATTAATATGTACTCTGGTTATTCTTCATCCACCATCTTCCTCTATCCCGTCGTATCAGAGTTCTTTAAAGACATTTCATCAAATATATAAACATAAATTAAAACTTCTTTAGAATACATAGAT
This sequence comes from Penstemon eatonii, assembly GCA_038501285.1. NCBI lineage: Eukaryota > Viridiplantae > Streptophyta > Magnoliopsida > Lamiales > Plantaginaceae > Penstemon > Penstemon eatonii. The sequence continues at coordinate 75,961,537 of CM076710.1, forward strand.
CTCTAGATAAAAATTAGGAATGATTTATCAACCCAACAAATATAAAATGGTCATATTATAATTCAATTGTCTAATAGGGATCTAAGTTTTTTGCCCAAAAGATCTATTGAGATAGATCATTCTTCTTTCTAGGTAAAATTCATTACCATTAAACCCATATAATTTTAATGTTGTACATTACGGATACCAATCTTATAATTTCTTCTATTTAATTACACCATGGATGTACTTTTTCATATAAAATAATTATGTGCAGAATCCATTATCAATTAGGAACGAAACTTTTAAACCAAAATAGGAAGAAAAAAAATTGATATTGTATGTTCTTTGGTGGGTGACGGAGGGATAGGGGATGACGTGAGTGGATGGTGGGTGGATTATTCAATTTTTTCTTTTTTATTAGATGGTTAGTTTGATGTTAGAATTGTAAATTTGTAATGTTGGTGATATTTGGGAGCTGATAGAAGAGAAAGAAAAATAGAATATAGAAGGTTTTAATTACAAACGAAACTAATTTGCGCATTAATTGATTACGGAAAAGTAGACAAAATGTATTTCAATATAATTGAAGATAAGGGCATTTTTGAGAATATTATAATTTTTCTCTGGCATCAATAATTATTATTCTGGCAATATCGCTAGCCATAAATTATGATGTAGTGCTACTAAAATATCATGATAGATATTTAATTATATATTAAAAAATAACAAACATCAATTATTGATGATTATCATAGCACATATTTTAATCTATCTTACCTGATGCCTCTAATAATTAGGATAACCAACATACTATGCGTCATCTAGCTAAAAAAAAAAAGAAGGAAGAAAGTAGGCATTATTGATTAAGCTAGTTGTTGTGGTTGTCAGCCAATTAATAATACAATTAGTTTATAGAGCTAATGCCTATTTATTATAGTGTGGCTCGTGTGATATTCATGGTGTTCAATTTATTCTCCGTTATTTGAAAAAAGAATATTTTCCCTCTTATGAGTGCAATATGGGGTAAAGTGTCACATTTATCATATCATAAGGGATCAAGTGCCACATTTAAGAGGAATAGTTTTATTAATTCTTTTTTTTTTTGGTTAAATTCAAAATTGTTAGGGATAGTGTGAAGCTTTTATTAAATTATGAGAAGTAAAATATTTTTTTTCAAATTAAAGAAAGTTAAATTGTACATTAAGCATATCATGACTAAATTGTCAGTATCTCTGTGATTATATTTTTTAAGATAATATAAAATTCCAGTTCCTTTTCTTTTTCTTCTCCCTTTTTTTTTGGGGGAGGAGGGGGGGGGGGGTTGTGTTTGTGGGAGGAGGAGAAAAACTCCACTTCCGTTGATTTTTGCAGTTTTTGTTTCCTAGTTGGCTATCTTCTACTATTTACATATAGTAATAAATTACGGAAAATTCTAGGGTGACGTCACGTCACATGACGTAAGTTATAACCAATAGAATAATGACACATCATTAATAAGTTACCTACTTATCAGGTTACTAACAGGTCATCATACTATTACAATAAGTTATTGTACTATACTATTATTTTACCACATTCATTGTAATATTTAATCACATCAATAGTAAATTATAAATTAATAAATTATTATAACATAAATAAATAATTCGGTGAATAATATTTTTATAATAAACCATATGAGACCGTACTAAGTATGTGCAGTCAGTACGATATTATTTGAGTCTATACTACTAGATGTGAGACATATACCATGTATTGTGAAAAATTATTAAAAAAATGGTTAGTACTAATACTAATACTATGGACCATATTAAGTATGTGGAGTCAATAATATTACATGTGAGACATTATACTATGTAATGTGAAGTCAATACTATTACACATGTGAGACATTATACTATGTAATGTGAGGAATTATATACGATAATTAGTACTAATGATAATACTACATAATGTGTCTAATTACTAATAATATGGGACCGTATTAAGTATGTGAAGTCAGTACTAGGTTATGTGAGTCTATACTACTACATGTGAGACATATACCATATAAGATGAAAAATTATCAGAAAATTGGTCAGTAGTAGTGTTAATACTATATAATGTGACTAATTACTACTAAGATGAGACCGACTGTATGTGAAGTCAATACTATTACATGTGAGACATTATACTATGTAATGTGAGGAATTATATACGATATTTAGTACTAATGATAATACTACATAATGTGTTTAATTACTAATAATATGGGACCGTACTAAGTATGTGGACTCAGTACTAGGTTATGTGAGTCTATACTACTACATGTGAGACATATACCATATAAGATGAAAAATTATCAGAAAATTGGTCAGTAGTAGTGTTAATACTATATAATGTGACTAATTACTACTAAGATGAGACCAACTGTATGTGAAGTCAATACTATTACATGTGAGACATTATACTATATAATGTGAGGAATTACATACAATATTTAATACTAATGATAATACTACATGATGTGTCTAATTACTACTAATATTGGACCGAACTAAGTATGTGGCGTCATTACTAGGTTATGTGAGTCTATACTACTACATGTGAGATATATACCATGTAATATGAAAAATTATCAGAAAATTGGTCAGTATTAGTGTTAATACTATATAATGTGACTAATTACTACTAATATGAGATCATACTGTATGTGAAGTCAATACTATTACATGTGAGACATTATACTATGTAATGTGAGAAATTATATACGATATTTAGTACTAATGATAATACTCCATAATATGTCAAATTACTACTAATATGGGACCGTACTAAGTATGTGGAGTCAGTACTATGTTATGTGAGTCTATAGTACTACATGTGAGACATATACCATGTAATATGAAAAATTATCATAAAATTGGTCAGTATTAATGTTAATACTATGTGGCGTCATTACTAGGCTATGTGAGTCTATACTACTACATGTGAGATATATACCATGTAATATGAAAAATTATCAGAAAATTGGTCAGTATTAGTGTTAATACTATATAATGTGACTAATTACTACTAATATGAGATCGTACTGTATGTGAAGTCAATACTATTACATGTAATACATTATACTATGTAATGTGAGAAATTATATACGATATTTAGTACTAATGATAATACTCCATAATATGTCAAATTACTACTAATATGGGACCGTACTAAGTATGTGGAGTCAGTACTATGTTATGTGAGTCTATACTACTACATGTGAGACATATACCATATAAGATGAAAAATTATCATAAAATTGGTCAGTATTAATGTTAATACTATATAATATGACTAATTTATACTAATATGATACCGTACTGTTTATGTGAAGTCAATACTATGTAATGTGAGGAATTCTATACAATATTTAGTACTAATGATAATACTACATGATGTGTCTAATTACTACTAATATTGGACCGTACTAAGTATGTGGCAAATACTATTACATGTGAGACATTATACTATGTAATGTGAGGAATTCTATACAATATTTAGTACTAATGATAATACTACATAATGCGTCTAATGACTAATAATATGGGACCGTACTAAGTATGTGGAGTCAGTACTATGTTATGTGAGTCTATACAACTACATGTGAGACATATACTATGTATTATGAAAAATTATCATTAAATTGGTCAGCATTAGTGTTAATACTATATAATGTGACTAATTACTACTAATATGAGACCGTACTTTTGTTTAAATAATAATTAAAATTTAGATAATTATATTTTATAAAGTAAAAAAATTATTTTATAAAATTTAAACATATATTAATTATTACTTTATAAATAATTAAAATAATATTAAATGTTAAATAATTAAAACAGTTAATAAAATATTAGTTTGATTTTTTTTTTATTTCTCTTGAGAAATAATTTGATTTTACACATTTTGGAACTATTAAGTTTTAAAAAAATTGCAATTCTTTCCATTCATAGAAAAATTAGCTCTTCTCCCTTAACCCAACTTACCACGATCAAATTTTATTTCTAGGGCTCAATACTTTCACGAAATTGAGGCAACACAAAGTCTTGGATTAGATTGATTAAGGTGATTCATTCTTTTTTAAATTCTTCTAATTTTTCGTTCACAAATTCTTGGTTTACCTGACTAATGATTTGTATGCACAATAAATAAATGAATATGGTATGCACATAACCTGTTTGTATTAAGTCTTCATAGAAAAACTTAGTGTTAATGCATTGATTTAGCCTATAGACTTCGTTTCTACTGATTAATCTCACCTATGTGCTTCCCGTTCATCTTTTATCTATAGATTGCATTATTTTATAGTTAGAATTAGTTTCACCTCCTTGTTTCTCATTTCATAATTCAGTTTCATTAATTTTAACGAGTTTGCTTCACCCGTGTGCTTGTGATCATAGTATTTCAATAGATATCATTATTTTATTGGTTGATTTAATTTCACCTGCTTGCTTCTCATTCCAATATATATCAATATTTTATTGCTTGATTTAATTGCACTGGCTTGCTTCTCATTCTCCTGATTCAATTTCAAGACGTGTTTGCTTTACCTGTTTGCATGTGCACATATCGATATCCATGAAGTAATATTGATATTTTCTTGCATTCAGAAATTATTTCATTTGTAAGCTCTTACATTACATGGAGGAGTCGAACATAGAAAATCGTAGAAAAAGGAAAGGTATACAGATGCTCAACAACAGTCGATTTCTTCAAGAACACGGACTCAATATATTACCCACCTATGGTGATTGATAACCAGATGTACGAACACGTGAAGAAGGCAACAATCGATTTGGTGGGACCAGATAATTTCGATGTTGTCCAGCCAGTAACGGGAGCTGAGGACTTCACATTTTACTCGGGGTTAATCCCAGCAGCATTTTTCTGCATAAGCATCAAGAATGAGACCTTAGGCTCGTTTCACTCAGCCCATTCCCCGAATTTCATGACTGATGTAGATGTTGGATGCACTTCCTATAGGAGCAGCTATCCATGTTGCCATTGCTGAAAGGTATCTACATGATCGTGATATCTCGATCACAATGTTTCATTAGAACTGAATATGTTCTTGAGTAAAGATTTAGAAGAGAAGGGGAAGCAAGCATTGGAGCTCTTAATTATTCTTCAACCCCCCCTATATTCAGCAAGATTTTTTTTTTATGCTTCTACTCCATTATTTACTGAAGTTATCACATAGAAGAAGAGAATGTATATAACTAATGGTCAGTAAATTAAGAATCTCTATATAACAAAATCCAAAACTTGTTTCTATGTAAATCCGTTTAAGAACTTTGCGCATGTCTGATACACTACTATTTCGACTATCTGCATGAACTACTTGAAGGTCGTTTAACATGGTATATATAGGCCGACCATCAGTGTATTAACCAACTTTAAACAAAAAAAGGAAAGGAATAAAATGCAAGCTAAAGCTACATATATAGTCACTGAGTGTAACTTTACGGGAGAATACAACATATTGAATAACTCAAATTTTCTTCAATTGTTAATGTAGTAATTTATGTATAAGTCGAGAAAAATGGTAATAGATATGCTCCTCTCGAAATTCAGCACCGGTTAACAAAATTTATATTCAAGCACAATTTTTCTCACCTCTTTTCTCCACACAAGGATGTAGCAGCTTGTTAAGCAGAGTATGTGAGAATGATATCAGCACCAGCTCTTTTCTCACCTTTGATTAAAATATTGAACAGAAAAAGAACAAAAAAACAGAATTTACAAACTATACAACCCCAAACAATTACATGTAAATTCTAAGGTTAAAATATTACATGTAAATTCTAAGAATGAAAACTCATACAACACAAACAATTTTCTTAAAGAACCCAACAACAGGGGTAAAATATAAATACTAGCAACACAAAAAGATAAAAGATTGGAGTTAATAAAAGAGAATTAGAAGCAAGAAATACCTAAATTCAGCAAGAATAAAACTTCGTGGCAAGTGGGCGTGTCAACTCAGTCACACAATGGTAGCAGAGGACATGGGCAAACGCAAATTTCTTCCGATGGTAGGCGAACGCGAACAGGAGCGACGAGGGTTACAAGATTGGTTTGGAGAGAATTACCAATTTTCGGGAAATAGAGATTGTATACCGTTCGAGAATTCTAGAATCAATTTGTATCTCCTTTATGAAGGTTGTGAATCTCACAATTTTTGGGAAGAAGATTTGTGATTTGTGGATGGCCATGGTGATTTGTGGAAGGCGATGGGAGAGAGTAGGAATAGTGATATGTGAAATTAAGAGAGAGATTGTGTTAGATACTAAAACTTAATTAACCGGTTATACAAGTCACCAATTATTAATTTAATTTTTATTTATTTTAAATTAAAAAATATCTATGGTTGTGATTATATAGTTTTAATCTAATGGTCTAAAATAAATTAACGTCACATAACGTGACGGCACCCTAGAATCCCCCATAAATTACTCCCTCTCCTGTCCCTTTTACCTTGATCCTTTTAGTTTTAAATAAGACTTGAAAAAGTGAAATTTTAAATATTTTGACAATCATACCATTTTTAAACTATTAAAGTAATGGTTAATTTTCAAACTATTAAAGTAATGGTTAAAAATTAGTGTTATCAAATAATTAAGTTATGTGAGAGGATAATTTTGAAAAGAATTTTTTTATCACAAGACGCCCCGAAAAGGAAATACCAGTAAAAAATAAACATTTTGTTATTAATAAATATTTAGAGTGAAAATTTTCACAAATTTTTATGATTTATTAAAATAAACATTTGATGCAATCACCATTTTTTTATTGGATAATAATTCATAAAAGTGGATTGCTTTTTCCATTACTATAATTATAATGTGGAGTCAAACTTTCTAATTTTTGTAAGTGACTTATCAAATTAAATTGTTCCTATTTGTATAGTTTTTATCTTGTAAATATTAATACATTTATATGAAATTATATAATCTTATCAAAATATTATTGAAATAAATTGAATAGATCATTTATAATATCTTTATAAAATTTTATCAAGTTAATCGATTAATTGACCCAAGGATTAAGGATTAGTCTAGTATAAACTTGGGCACCAGGTTGTAAAAAAAAAAATAAGAATTATGGGACAGAGTAGATTTTATTTAAGATTGAGGAATTTCAAAATAAGTTACATACTTACATGTTAGGGTAATTATGAATACCCCTAAGGTAAGGTCTAATTATAAAAATCTCCTCGTGTATTGGATATTACAAAAATTTCCCTCAGGCTTGTCACCTTCTTACAATTAACCTCTTATATCTAAAATGTTCCAATTTTGCCATTGGAAGTTATTATAATGTTTATAATATGTTATAAATTTTAAAATTTGAAAGTTAATTGTAAATTATAAAAATAATAATCATATATATACCAGCAAAATAATTGATATAATTTATAATTGTCCATAAATTTCAATAAATATTTCAATTTATAATACAATAAAAACTTTAATAAATTAAAATATCTTATTTATAATACAATATAATTTTATTAAATTTACTAATTTATAAAATAATGTGTAAACAATTTTATTCATATTTATAAAATATATTATTAAAATTATGTCTAATTTAATATTTTACAATTTAAATTGCTAATAAATATATAAATACCTTTTTTTTTTTACAATATTTAATAAAACTTATGGGCAAAAATAAATTTTATCAATTATTTTGGTAGTAAATATATAATTAATTTTTTTTTTAATTTATAAGATATAATAATTAGCACCTAAGTTTTAACATTTATAAGACGTTACAAACAATACAAGTAACACCCATTGAAATATTTTAAGGTCAAGAGATTAATTGTAAAAATGTGACAAACCTGAAGGAAATTTTTGTAATACCTAATACATAAAGGTGGTTTTTATAAGATACTCGTAATTTACCCTGTATATTAATAACTTACGTTTCTTTCCAAAAACAATAAACACTACGTTACGTTTCACTTTCACCTATAATTTGGGACAGGAAAGAAGAAAGAAGAAGAAGAAGAAGACACGAGTCCATCTCCATCTCAAAGTACAATTCCTACAGCCTGTATCTATATTATATATATATATAAATAAAATACTAATACTCTTCTTTGCCTTTTCAGATTCATTATCAATTAAGACTCCTCGATTTTATTTTCTATTCGTTTAGAACCACAACTCCATTATTTGAAGGAGGAATATATATTCCGCCCCTTTCCTTTGACTAAATTCCATACCTTGATCGGTAATTCAATATTTGCATCTCATTCTCTCTATTTTTTAATTGTATGAAATAATATAAATCTCGTATTTTGTTAGGAATATTATTTAAACTCTTTCTTTGTTGATTTCTGTATTGTACATCCTGATTGTGTATAAAATCGGTTTGTAAAAGTTCAATTGACACGTTGGAGCTATTTTTCCGGTGTTGAGCAGTTAGTTGGTGTTTTGGTGAATGAGGAGAAAATTTTAGCAGTTTTGAGTTTTTTCCAAAGGAGAAACATGGATGGAGTGCATAGGGTTCTGATTCAGGTTCTAACAGAGCCCCAAAAGGGTGGAGAGTCATTGATTGGTACTATAAAGATTGCTGTATTGCCAATCGCTAAAGTTTTTACTATGTGTTTCCTTGGATTTCTCATGGCTTCTAAGTATGTAAATATTCTACCCTCTAATGGAAGAAAGCTCTTAAATGGGGTAAGTATACAAGGTTGCTTTGCTCTAGTTTAAATCTTAGGTTATCAGTAACTTATCATACGGTCTTTTGTACGCAGTTGGTGTTCTCACTTTTGCTACCTTGTTTGATATTTGCCCAATTGGGACAAGCAATAACTTTCGAGAAAATGATTGAATGGTAAGGAGCGACATTGGTTCAATTACTTGCTCATCTTAAATAAGAAAAATTAATTGCTAAAATAATAATATTCTCATTTCCACAGGTGGTTTATTCCTTTCAATGTTATTCTTGCTACCATATCGGGCTCTATTATAGGTCTCGTTGTTGCATCTATTGTCCGTCCTCCTTACCCGTTTTTCAAGTTTACCATAGTACAGATTGGAATAGGTGAGTATCTATAATAGAGTTACCTACGTTTCTAGTGCCAATCAGTTTTGTGCACATTGTGTTTTTTATGATGAAGATGGGCTAAATGTTTTGTAATTTGTTCTATTGTGTTAGTTTCCTGAGCTTGCTGCTCTTTTCATGCTTTCAGGAAATATTGGAAATGTACCACTTGTTCTTATTGCTGCACTGTGCCGAGATCAATCAAACCCTTTCGGCGACTCCATGAAATGTTCTCAAGATGGAAATGCATACATCTCATTCGGTCAATGGGTAAGTTGTTGCTCACATTTAATGATTTCTGGACTCTGCAGCTTATGTTTAGTATAAATATAAGTAAGCAGGAACTCCAACTGTTAGCCACTTTTGGAGCTAGTTCAACGTTTAAGCCCTTTTATGTATTACTCTTGTTTTCTTAAAATTTTTAGAAAGTCATTCCCGGTGCTTAGCATTGAAACTTCAAAAAATAGATGAACCCCCCAAAACACGATCCACAATGAGTTTAGTCCCTTCAGCTTACCTGGAGTCATTGTTATAGCCCTTTTTTAATTTGAACTCGACAATTTGTTTTCTCGTAGGTTGGTGCCATTGTCCTATATACCTATGTTTTTTCTATGCTTGCCCCTCCTCCCGGAGGAACATTTGATGTTGAAGATGGAAATCTACCAATTAAAAATTCTCAGAGGATTAGCTCAGATGCCCCTGCAAAAGATAGTACTCCCGAGCAAGTTCCCTTGCTTACGGAAGAGGTTATACCAACTCATACAAGTATTACAAAGCAAGGAAAGGTAAGTACCTACTATAATTAATTGGCGCAGACTCTTATACTCATTAATTGTGCACTGAAGGAACTGTGTAAAACACAAGGGATGCTGTTTACAGCAGTGGATGCTTGTCGATGATGTCTAGTTACTATTAAATGCGTTTCCTTATCTACTACTTTCTTCTCATATAGGTGAAAAGTTTTCTGAAATTTCTCTATGAGAAGTTGAAGCTCAAGCAAATCATTCAACCTCCAATTATTGCTTCTGTAAGTTCAGTTTCTTCCACTCTGTTTCTGTAAACTAATGTTATATTAATTGATACATTCATGTCTTGTAGAGCACTTTGTTGTGGCAACTTTGATTTTTGGCATTATGATTCTTAACTCTGCAGTCATACTGAACCATTTGTAGACTCGTCGTGATTTTGCACATTTATTTTGTAAATCTGTTCTTCCAGTATATTTTGGTAAACAATTTATGTAATATTTGTTTTCTTCATTGGTACGTACATATAGTGTAAAGCTATTTGTTATGACCAATTGGCAATTTAACATTTGACTTGTAACCTCATTGTTCTTGTTCGTCGTTCAATGATCTTTAATTAGAATCATCATGGTTTTGTGCACTGTGTCACAAGATTATAGGCTAGATGATGCTTCGCTTATGAAGGAGTAGAATAAAACATGGTTATTTGCCAACATGTTAATTTATCATCAAACCCATCCCTTCTTGTATTTTGGCAATCAGAACTCTAGAATTAGATGCTGTACTGTGCAGAGAAGCTGGACATCTAGTTGTTTTATTTGCAACTTGATATACAAATTTTTCTACAGGTCCTCGCTATATTTATAGGATGCGTGCCTTTTTTGAAGAAATTAATCTTCACTTCAGATGCTCCTCTCTACTTTTTCACAGACAGCTGCATGATTCTTGGGTACAATCTTCCTTCACTGAATGAATTTATTCTTATAGCTCCTTTAACTTTCAATCTGTATCTTTCACAATTTTGCAACTGTTGATGACATGGAATTTGATTTGTTCATTATCAGAGAAGCAATGATCCCGTGCATACTATTAGCTCTAGGAGGTAACCTTGTAGATGGTAAGTAAAGTAAGCATTTCATACCATGCGATTTCCTTCAGTACAACGTGACTGAATATGAATATGTTGCAGGGCCAGGGAGTTCAAAACTTGGTGCAAAGACGACTGCTGCTATTATTTTCGGGCGACTGGTTTTGGTTCCTCCAACCGGACTTGGCATTGTAATGCTGGCTGATAAGCTAGGGTTCCTTCCTCCGGATGATAAAATGTTCAGATTCGTACTCCTTCTCCAGCACACCATGCCCACTTCTGTCCTTTCAGGTGAGCATTTCATGAAGAACAAATCTCAGATTTTTTATTTAATTCTTGTTTTTTAAAGCCTTCTCCTATAAAATATGCATTCAATTCACAGGCGCTGTCGCGAGTCTGAGAGGATGTGGAAGGGAGGCAGCGGCAGTGTTGTTCTGGGTACATATATTTGCGGTTTTCTCAATGGCTGGATGGATTATTCTTTATCTCAACATTCTCTTTTGATGACACCATACTATAGGCACACGGCTGCTGTCGACGTCTGAGAACATATTGTTTTTCCTCTGAGGGTAGATAGGGAATATATCACTCAAGTAGTAGGATGGAATACCGTCTATAATATGGTTGTTGTATAAAGTACTCTACTAACCTTTATATTATATATTATTGTTCATATTTCCAACTGTCTTCTCTATTCAGTTCTTAATTTACCACGGGTTCCAATTCTATTCAGTCAGTAACTGAATGATCCACATCCAATATATTCATATGTACATAAGAAAAGTATTGACTTGATTCTCTCCGGCCTTTTATTTTTGCTCATATTTCCTTTTTGGAATGTTCCATAACGACATTTCATTTTCTAAATAAATTATTTTTCTCAAAAATATTCTCACATAAAATAATGATTTGATATCACAGAACTCTCAAATCACTACTATTAATGACATAATGTAAAAATACCTAAAACTTTCGGAGTGAGTAGATCCAATCATAAGATTTAAGTTAATTTATTTAAGGAGAAGAACGATATACAAAGTCATAGACTACGATCAACATAAATTTATCATATTCGAAAAAGAGTCAGATCAACATATGTTTATCCAATTCGAAAAAAAGTTGGAAGTTATGGTTAGATCTTATTGACCTTGATTTCAAATCAAGATAGAGAGACCCATCAACTGAGATCCCGATAAGTATAGACACAATGGTCCAATGGGAAGAACATTTGAAATGGAAGAGCCAGTTTCAATGCAAATACAAACAATTATGTGTAAAAAGAAATTAGAAAATGATAATGGAGTGTTCTATCATGTTGAAGTAGTCATCGCCTGTGCATGTATAACAAGAATAAAATCACACGTTTCATCAAAACATCAAGAGTTTAAGCCGTCAATGCCGGTTTATTGGCTCTTGAATTAAACCTAAATCACTTGCCAAAACGGTGAAGTCTTCTTATTACACTTCCAATACCATGGGTCAGATTCAAGAAAACCTCTATGGAACCAATAACAAACTCAGAAAATTTTGCAAAGCCTAAAAAGTCCACTAATTCTAATCACAAAACAAGTTAGAAAAAAGACCACCACCTCCTCTGGCCATTCTCTCTGCGGTAGGGGATGCGCCCAGTTGGCCATCTTCCATCTGCAGACGGCTTGCCTAACAACAACATAAGAGAAATTCCAACCACACTTACAATAGGAGCAGCAAGTACGAGCCATCTGTTTCTTGGATTTTCTCTAGGACCATTGTCCCCAACAGAATCTGCATTGTCTAGTTCCCTTCGCTCTCTACCACGATTGAGTTCAAAAGGTTCATCTAAGTAACTATCCTCATTCACATTAAGCTGATGGATATCAAGTGTTTGAGATCCATTACCTCTATTCCTTCTCCTTTCTTCGTAATCCTTGTCGTCAGTTGGAAGCTCATATCGGCAAATTGGGCACGTATTTCGTGCACTTAACCATGGTAAGATACAGTTAGGGTGATAGAAGTGAAAGCAAGGAAGCTGATTTACTACAGTGCCAACAATTAAAGAATCTTTGCAAATTGCACATGCCAAGCTATCTTGATCTTCTTTAATTGTCACACGAGGCATATATTTTATGAAAGACGCAGCAGTAGGAGGTGCTCCTCTTCTTGAATTTTCAGTATATTCAGTCTCTTCAAAATTGGTGAAGAAGTCAGTGCGTGCTTGTATCCTGTCACGTAGTCTGCGTGAAAATGTAATTTCAACTTCAGGGGGCAAAATTTGATTACTCCAATTAGTGTGATCATTGCTTCCATTAGATATCAAAGGACCATGAATCGTATTTCCCTCAATGTCATCTTCCTCCCATTCACTATCATCTTCATCTTCTTCTTGATCCTCTGAGTTCCAATGGTAGAGTCCAGCATTCATTGGGTCAATATCAGTATCACTTCCCAAGTCACTTCCTCTGTCTGGATGTCCAAAATTTTCGTTTTCCAAGAAACTGCGGCCATCAAAAGAGGCATCAGAGTCTCCCCCATAGGCACTATGGGAAACTGTATCACCCTCACCATGGAAAAGCCTATATCTCCTAAAGCTGAAATTTGATTCTGTGTCCCCATTGAGAGAATCAAAGCCATCACTTTCGGTATCTGATAACACTCTACTCCATCTTCTAGACCCACTCGGAGTAGTGCGAGTACTAATAGTATGCTGCACTAACCTCGTAGCACCATCACCATCTACAGATTGATCATCCTGCTCCAAAACCGTAGACTGGGTTTGCCTAGCCAGGTTTATCATTTGCGAAAATTGTTGAGAGAACAAACTCTCAATGGACTCGGAGCTTCCATATCTTGCTCTTCTTGATAAGGGCGTTCTTCTAGAGTACACATCAGGTGAGGTAGTCTCAAGATCCTCCAACAACAAAAATTTGCAATCACCACATAAACTGATGGGTACAAGGTCATCATCTGAGGAAAGGTTTCTTTGGCACAAAACACATGTGGCCGGAAGGGCATGCAAGGAAGAGTTATTAACTACTAAAACATCATATGTGTAGTTGGAGGATTCAGAATCCCCCAAATTACTTTCTGAACTGACATCCATGTAAAACTGCAGGGAAAAGCAAAACAAATAGAAATTGAGAATGGCTTAATACTTCGTATAAATTTTAAAGTGAAAAACATAACAAATGAGAAAATAAAAAAATTGGTGTATAAGGGGTAAAATGCTCGGATCTTAGATTACGCTAGAAATTATTTCGCCTGTGTATGTGGATGTTTACAAAACTAACAATTCATTCATAGGGGGAAGTCACAATTTATCAGATTAGATTTGGCAGTTCTGGAAAAAATAATCAAAGTCCGTAAACATCACATAGTACATATATACGTAATAATGATAACAATTGAGGTTACTAAACTGAAAATTTTCAAGATATTAGAAATTAGGTCGAATTAATTCTTCAATTGAGGATGAGAGAGCAAATGGATTGAGGACGAGATTTCGAGCGGTCAAAAATTACTTACCAGCTATAGGTCTTAAGCTGCTGGATGGATGAACTAAACTTCTGAATCCGATTATTTAAAAGGATGAGAGAGAGCATCAAAGCAAAGAAATAAAGCGAGATCAATTTAATCCAGAAATGGTTGGTTTGGTTTCTTTAGGTAAAGATAAAAGGAGGAAGAAGAAATGCTGAGTCGAGACAATTGAATTGGGGTTTAATTAAAGAAATAAATAAAAAAATAAAAAGTGAAAACAACACAGCTGGGGGGGTTGTGGACCGAGTCACTCAGTGAGTTGGAAATAAGAACGCTCCACCTACAGCCTACCTATTTATAAGCTACATTCATTTGGCTCCTCCAACTTTCTTTAATGTTCAATTTCCCCCTCCTCGCCTCCCTACAACCATCAATTGCATAACTTTTGTCCTCCACATTCTACAATTAAAGTTTTGCTTCAATTGTATACCGACCAGTTAATTTCAAATTATTTTAGTCAAAGGACCACTATAAATTTTCCATTTTTATGTTCATAATTGTAGGATTAAAAATCAAATCAATCTACTTGATTTCGTTTTATAAAAGATTGTTTGAACTCGATTCTCGCATATATCAATAAATTTGAACAATATCTTTTGAAGTTCGACTCGATAAGATAAAATTGACAAAATATATGTAAAAACTGTCAAACTACTCAATACTCAACTCGAGCTCGTTCCTCTAATATCAAATCAAACTTAAACACAAATTCAAATTCGATATAAAATTGAAATCAAGCTTGAATATTGTGTTATTCGACACTAATCGATTCGTTTACACCTAATAAGAGCAATCCAGCCATCATTTGAAGAAATTTGATGAAAATGTGTTAAAACTTAATGGTTCCACGAATTGAAGAATAATATAATTGGAGGAGGTAAAGTGTTGGAATTGATAGTAAAGAGAAAAGGCGAGTACCCAATTTAGTTGGAGGGGTTGAAATGAAATTTAGTCTCTGTATTAGTATTGCCCATTTTTTTCTTTAATGCCAATTCTGCAGCTAAACAACGTTTTGAAATTTGAGCTTCCTGTTTGGCAAACCGTTATTTTTAATTGGTTACTATTAATTATTAATATTAAATTCAGAAGAATATGACATTTATAATTCGTATAACTAAATCCCTTTTTAGAGTAAAGTTGCCTTATTAGACCAAACAAATCAGAAATGATACAACTGTCAAGACCGATCTATATAATCAGATAATAAATGAGAAAAACAAGCTACCTTAAAGAATGATCCTTATAATATTTAGAATCTACAGAATTTATGATTTGCCATTCTTAGCTAGTTATTTATGCTTATTAACTATTTAAAAAATAATTATATACTGTTAAAAGGTGACAATTTATCTTGCTTAATGCAGTGTATTTGTCACCAACTAAACTATAAAGAATTCAGACATTTATGTTTTATTATATTTTACCTTTTTTCTGTTACAAATATTTTACCAATTAACAAATGAAATGAATAGAGAATAATTACATCTAACTACACGGAGCTACTCGAGCAAGAATTAGTATAGAAATAGCAATTAAAACATTTTGTTTGTGAATATATATTCTAATTCTAATTCTGATTGTAATTGTAACTAAGAATGGATGCATTTTGATTACATCAAACAGTATCAATCCACCCACAATTTCTTAACGTTCTGTATCTTTCCTGTCAAATATGATAAAGTAACCATAATATATGGTTATTTCTTGCCTAAGAAGTAGTAATTGTTTCAACTTCTCATTTAAATCCGTACCAAATTGTCAATATTATGTAGTAAATATTCTTTTTTTTTTTTTTATTTTGCTTGATAGGATTCCCATCATTTTAAGTCTCCGGCGAAGGAGACAAGATTAAACTTCGAATAATATTTATTTTCTCCTGTAAAATTATTAGGCAAAGCTCAATAATGCCGAATAAGCATATCCTTGAACTAGTTCTTGAATCTTGATACACTTCAAAGGTGAATAACACTTTCATCTAGTCATATATGTTAGTCAAAGTTTTATCATATATATATTCCAATAAAAAAATTAGTTGATCTCAATTGAATAGGAGATGAAACTTTTTTAGTATTGTCTTGTTAAGGTTAAACTATGAATCAACGCCTATCGACTTTGGCACGATGAGGGCTAAATTAAATTAGTCTATTATATATCAAGCTTGATCTGGTGTTGAAATAGGCTCATATTGTACACAAGTTAGCTAAAAAGATTTTTCAAGTTCTTAAAACGGATCCTCAAAACTTGGTGATGCAATTCTCGAACACAAGAAGAAGATCTATGAGGAAAGCCACCAAGGATTCAAGACTACTTTCTTTCTCCAAACCGGGTACTATAATAAGTCGTGCCCGTGATGTTTCTCTTGAGATGGATGAAGGAGGTAATATTAGCTACAAGGATATATAGCTTATTGTCATTTGTCAAGGATTTGGGACCAATTGCACAAATTGTTGCAAACCGTAAGCTATTATATGTGATCATGAGCATGAATCAAAATGGATTAGGACGGTCAATTTTGGTTCTCGTTCATCCAAATATTTGAAATATTCGAGCAATTGTAGAGATGATGTGCGGCCAGTTATACTAGCTTTGGAGAATATTCCCATTCGAATATTGGGAAATTTAAGTCGAGAAACAAAAGAAGTTTGCATTTTGTGCTTGGGGGAATCAAGTCAAAAAGTCTTTTATCTAGCCATCATTTGACAAAATGCATACTAATTTGGCCCTAGAGCTTTAAGCACTTGTTTGTAATGATGATATGGAAATTCAAAGAACTAGTTTTTTTTAATAATTAATGTATTACTACTCTATTACAAATTATTTTATATATTTATTTTTTTCTTGATTTTCAAAAGATTTTTATACGCATCAGAGTGAGAACCTCTTTTAAAAGGGTTCGAATCTGAGTTCTGAGTTCATTATTCTCTAAAAACTAGTCACTTCCATAAATCAATCACACGTTGGTTTATATATTTGTGTTGTACCTATTTTAAGTTCATTCAAGTTTAAAATTTTAAATTAAAAAAAAAAAAAAGGTAATAATAAATTGAAGAAGAACACTAACATAAAATTTCACTAAAGGAGATCATAACAATATATCTATTCTTCTCATTTTGTGATGATAAATAGTGAATAGAAAAATTATCAAAAATAAAAAAATAGAGAATTATAAAAATATTCAATGTAAATAACCAGCGTAAATTAATACATAAAATGAGGAGAGTTAGTTAAGAAGACGTGACGAACATCCATTTCCCAGTTTCTTCATTTCTTCCTTTTCATCAATCAAATCACCACCGCGCTAAACACAGATTAATCGTGATACCGTCGGCGTTAGCGGCGGCGCCACCGCCCACCCTTATCCGATTATTATTATTTATCGATTCAAAGAAAGAAAAAGAAAAAAGTAATGGCGTACAGGAGGAGGCAGGGGATGGGAAGATCCTCCACTTTCGAGGAAGAAACATACCGTCCCCCCGAAACGACTTCATCTCTGGCGGCTCAAGCAATAAAAGCCTCCGCCGCCCACCGTGACTCTTCTCATTCCTCCGCCTATGCTCATTCCGCCGTCAACAAGGTACCTCTAATCGAATACTAATAATTCCTATTTTCTTTTGGGTTTTATAATTTAATTAGCCGTTATGATTACATGATCCGTAGTGATTTGTTTCAATTCTGCTAAAGAATTTTGAAATTGGGCTTAATTATTGTATTTTTTATTATGTGATGTAATTTGCAAACAGGGAGGTCCTACTTATGATTATACCTCAATGGGGAGTTCAAATGAAACGGGCAGCTTTTGGGGGGTTCTTGCGAGAAAAGCTAAAGCGATTCTGGACGATGATAATGTTCCATATGAGTCCGAGTATATTAGCAACACGAGGCATGATACATTACATCCATCCTTGGCTGAACAGGTCAAGATATGAACTAATTATTGAATATTTTCATATGCATTTCTCATGATTTGTTTGTAGTTAAAAGAGTACTCATAGTCTTACTTGCTATGTCCTTTGGATTGTATTTATCTTCTCTAATACCAGATTGAGATGTCTAAAAAGATGGACAATCCTACTCTGCGAAAGGGAATAGACGCATTCACATCCTCCATGAACCGCATTGGTGGCACCATAGGAAATGCTTTGGAGGTAAATTTTCAGAAATGTGTTGGTTTTATCCTACATAATTTTAAGGCATCAGTTTTCAAAGTTTCTGCGATTTGTATTGGCCAGGAAGGACGCACGATTGTTGAAAATAAGACTGCGGATTTTATCCAAGAAACACGTAGAATACAGATAATGAGAAAATGCATGAATTCTGAAGGACAGAATTTTGTGTATGGTGCACATGGTCCAATGCAGCAATCACCGCAAACAAAGAACTTTACCAGCCAAGAAGATCAACTCAAGGCATCTCGCGATGTAAGGTGGCCATACCCATGTATATATACACGTAAAACTGTATTCTCTGATTTATCCTTGCTTATATACGTTATGTTCGGATTATAGGTTGCCATGGCAACAGCTGCCAAAGCAAAACTACTTCTTCGAGAACTAAAGACAGTAAAAGCAGACCTTGCTTTTGCGAAACAGAGGTGTTCGCAGCTAGAAGAAGAGAATAAAATCCTTAGAGATGCTCGTGAAAAGGGAGTTAATCCCGCAGATGATGACATGGTATTCAACTCTTATATAATATCGCTTTTTCTTCTCAATAGGTAAGATGGATCCTCACTCTCTAGATGTGTGTACTCTCAGATACGGCTTCAATTGGAGACCCTATTGGCAGAGAAGGCTAGGCTGGCTCATGAAAACTCAGTATATGCAAGGGAGAATCGATTCTTGAGAGAAATTGTGGAATATCATCAACTCACTATGCAAGATGTTGTGTACTTGGATGAGGGTATTGAAGAGGTTACAGAAGTTTATCCTATACCTGCGGTGTCGAGGACACTCTCTGTCTCCCCACCGTCTCCAATTTCTCCACGATCCCCAGAGTTGTCTAGAAGCTCTTCCGTCACAAAGGAAATGCTTCCACCTAAGACTGAGGCTGCTACTGATGTACCTTCTCCGAGTAGAAGCTCTTCTATCACAAAGGAAATGCTACCACCTAAGACTGAGGCTGCTGGTGTACCTTCTTCCAGTGTAGATGCAGCTCCCGCAAAGCGGGAAGAGTCAACAAGGCACTGAGCGAGACTAGATCATATATTTGCTCATTTCGTTTTCTATTTATGAGATTAAAAATGATCATTTGTAGTAAGAGTGGTCAGTCCCATGTGCCTGTTACATTTAGTTTAGAGAAGTGGTGAGGCGAGGCGAGGAGAGGACTTGTCTGTCATAGGTGATTAGTTCATTTATTCGTCCATTCATTGATTTTTGGCTATATTGCCATTACATGTGTGGCTATATATAGCTATCACATATGTTGTGTTACCAAGCAAGAACTGAAAACTAGCTATTTTTTCCTCTTTTTTTTTTGGGAAAAAATGATGTATTTCCAAGCACTCAGATTAGTGAAGAAGGCTAAAATCTTATAGGGTTTTTTCTAAACATAATTAGTAGGAGAATCTCGCAACCAGAAATAGGGCACTAGCATTCTGCCCACCAAACACCAGAACCGACACAAGCGGTGTGAATTCCTTATTATTACAGGCTTGTTTGCAAAGAACTAAAAGTCGGACATACTTAGCCTAAAAAGTCGGAAGCAGTTCTCAACTTGCTTTTGACTAACTTTTATACTGCATCATATTTGCCTCAAGGCTCGGATATAAACTTCAAAAGCATTCCACCGGAATATTAAATTAGTTTTACAGAATCTAAAAAGCTAAACGCCAATATCTATAAGCTTTTACAAACAAGCTATATGTTGGTATTTATGGTACACCATTAACAATAGATTTTATGATTACAAATATATTAACATGTGGTGCATTTCTATGATCCATTTTACAATTAACTTTTTCTATGCAGATCAGGGGAGAGTTACTCTGAAAGGAAGACTTCAAAGCAAAAAAAGGTTCACTATCTAGAATAACTGAAAAAATAGACTAGTTGATCCATCACCAAACGATCTAAGATCCCCAGATTTCACCAAAGCCCGGCACAGAGGGCAAGTTCGTTCTCTCTCAAACCTGGGAGCAAATATATTTCAACTACTCAACATGGAATTGCATAATAAAAACAGAGCACGACTAAATCAATTAAAATGCACAACCATTCTACAATAGACTTAAACAAAATTATACAATGTAGGTGAAGAGCGGAAACCAGTTATAATGCAACTTAAACAAAACTAGTAGTTCATCAGACGAATATCCCATTTCCCATAATTTAAGATATCTCAGCATGTTGATCATGACAAAGGGAAAAGAACACCAACTATTTTATAAAATTAGAAACAAACGCCTAAGTTTTCCTATAAACGATCTAGATACCTCAAACGGAGAAGAAACTAAAAAGAACAAAGGATCTGTTAGCATAATGATGTTTTACTGTGACAAATATGTGGCTGTCGTGTGTGTGAGCACTAAAGCTAGCATTGGCATAGATTGAGTTTTCTAAATCAATCTCAGGGGATGTCTCAGTTAAACGTAATTAATCACTTTATCAAAGAGATGTAATGTTTCTTTAGACCCATACAGGAAACTATAATCTGCTTTTTTCACTTGTGGCTTTTCTGCATTATATCAAAGGAGAGCTAGATCATTGTTCCTAATCCAGTTATTAAAAAATTGCCAGCCATGAGATTATCAAACATGTGTGATATATGAAACCAATACATGCCTGAAAAGTAAGTTACTGGAATGAACAAAAGTGATATCCAACAAAAAAGAAAAGCTCGACCAAATTCTGCTAAATCGCCAAAGTGTAAATTTTAAAATGACCTACAAATGGTAAAGCACATAGACACTATGCCGTTCATGATCCTGCAGAAAATAACATCATAGTTGGTTTGGCAATTAGGCGTTCTGCTTTACAGCCAAATGAACTCAAGTATTTAGTCCCCACATATAAGTCAATTCTTTTGTTTCTGGTAGACATCAGCTTAAGCACATGACCATTACCGTGCCCAGAACTTAAATAAAGATTCTCATCCATTGTACTAAGAAGGCAATAGATATATTGGTAAAAAAAAAAAAGAAGAAGAAGAAAAAAGCAGAATCATTAATGGTAAGTCACCATGGTGCGTCCCAACTATTAAAATTCATTGAGTGAATTCTTACAACTAAAGCCAAATAATTTTACAACCTGTTATTTAATTAGTTCACAAACAAAGCTTCTAGTCCTCCAAGTTTTGGAGCAACCAAGTGTTATACATGCACATGCATTTCTGTCTCACCTACTAGCATATATGTAACTCAACTCATTCATGAGATAATGTTTGCATAGTAGCATCATAAAATATTCACAGAGAGGCAGCAAAGAAAAGGATATCCACTCATTTTTAATAATTGGACAATGTGCCTGTGGCCACAACAAGAAATAGCAATTGCTCAACAAACTTAAGATCAGAAATAGAAGGCATGAAGAGAAAACCAACCATTCAGACACGCAATCCTCACAAAATAAGTGTTTGCAGCGTAGAAAGATTGGAGCATTCATTTTTTCCTGGCAGATGGCACACAAATCCCCAGCAGCAGTGACCTGCATAAAGTCAAATGAGATATACAAACTATCTCTTAAGACTTTTAGTCAACTAAGTTCAGGTGGAAAATATCAAAAACTGACAGAGAGCATCGTATGTATTCTGTCGTGACAAAGGAAAACCACTATTACTCATAAACAACTGACAAACATTTATCATTTATGTGATTCATCAGAAAATAACTAATGCTAAAATATAGTAACCAAAAGAGATGCCACAGCATTTGAGATACGAACAACAAAACAGGCAGAGCAATGAAGTCTAGCAATATAATACTCCGTATAATATAATATAAGTTGATGTCCACTTAAAGCATAGAGAAGTATTACTAATGTGCTGTAATCAAGAAACTTATAAGAGTATTTAATAACTATATCATTAATAGCTGAAGCTGATAGAAAAACGTGAGATAATATTTAATACTTCTAATAAGCCCCTTCACGTGTACGGGTACACTTTTACTCAAGTCTAACATGGGGAACTATTTTCCATATAACGGTGGCATAGAATCAAACAGGGTAAGCCTATTCTTGGCTTTGACTCTGATATCCTCATCTCAAAGCTGCTTAAAAGCTTAAGCTGATAGAAAGAAGAAAGTCAACCTTTAATACTTCTAACAAGTCCCCTCGCAGGTAGGGGGTACTCTTTACTCAAGCCTAACATGTGGAACTATTTCCCATAAAAGGGTGGCAGAGACATAGATTCAAACAGAGGACCTACCCTTGGCTTTAGCACTGAAACCTTCATCTAAAATCTTAAGCTCACAGAGAGGAAGGACATGTAAATTTTGTAACTTGTGTGATTAACCTCATCTAAAAGCTTAAGCTGATAGAGAAGAGAGACATGTAAATTTTATTACCTCTAAGAGCATAATAAACAATGGACGCAAAGAACAACACAGCTTTGTAATTTAGAACAAAAAGGGAAAAAAGTGCAAGAAAAGTTATATCATATTTTTAGTGTGGTGTTTGTCCATTCAGTTTAGCTGGCAATCAGGATAATAATCAACTTAATCAGCCACATCAAGACACGATCAGATAGACAGAACTCTCTATCTGCTTTTTGAGATCCATGGCCTCGAAAATCATTTATGCGCATCTTTGTCTTCTCACATAAGCTACAATCCTGTAGCAGAATAGAGGTAAATGTTCTTGTAATACCGCCCAAGGTAACCCTCGAAGAGATTTTGAAGTATGCCCGGATCAACATGTGCACCAAATGCAGATATACTCGTACTGAGGTATATCCATTTTCGGTAAATTTAATAAGATTAATGATAAGTAGCATACACAAATTTAGTGAGGCAGAGCTAAAATTAATGGCAAGTATTATCAAGAATTATTTTCTTCCATGAGGAATATATGCTTGCGTCATTAACCACTCAATATTTAAAGATGGGTCGCAGTACATTTCTTAAAGAGTGGCCCAAAGAAAAAAGAAACAAGCAAATTTTACCACTGAGGAAAGCCCATAAGAAAAACAGTTACCTGTTCAGCTGTAGCATAAGATCCATAATGGATGTCTTTCTGAGACAATGCTTTCAAAGCTGTAATGAATGATTGGACCTGAAAATACCAAAAAAAATTGTAAAATTTAGAGGTACTAGCCATCCGCAGAATTTGGAACTGCAAAGTCAAAAAAAAGTTAGAAACTCTTCATACAATTTTATAAGAATTGTGGAAATATTAGAATGCAAAATCATGAAGAGAACAGAAATCAGATGAAACATAAGTCAATACCTTTTCAACAACAGATGTAAGCTTGAAAGTTAGGTACAGCCCAGTCATTAGTGATGAGAAGAGACTTCCATATTCTTTGTTCAAAAAGAAACGATACCATACAGGAGCAGGCAACAAAGCACGGTAAAGCAGGAGCAGGTATTCAACTAAAGTTAGCATTTGACCCTGTGAATCATGTATCTCTATATCAAAAGGTAAATGCTATTTGAAACAACCTATAAATGACATAAAAAATATGCGAATGGATTTGATAGCTGGAAAGTGGTATACCTGCCTACGGTAGTTCCGACCTTTGCTGTTTTTGAAATACATCAACAGCATGCACTTTAAGACCATTGCTGCCTGACGGACCAGTGTATCTAAGAAAATGAACCATGTTCAAGGAATTAAGTCAAGATACTAAGTAGTAACTCGATGTCAAGAGATTCAATTACAAGAACTCACCATTTACCATGATAATGAATACTGCATGCCAGAAAGGCGGTATAGCTTTTGGTGGCAGCATCAGCAATGGATACAAAAGATCATCATTGCGAAACCACCAGTAAATCCCAAAAACATGAAGTGTGAAAAGGACAGAAATGCCAATAAGGAAAAATATTCTCCTCTCATTCTGCAGAAGAAAAGTAAGTTCTGGCTTAGCAGTAACTTTTATCAGCAAACTGGATCAAAGAATAGGCTAAAAGATGTGAACAAAGAAAATACCTTAAGTGTTGTCTGCCTCCGTACTATCTCATTCGACTTAAACATGACAATTGCAATACAAATGGTGGTACCGAATCCTGGAAATCTAGCAAAAGTCAAAGACCTGTCTTCTCGTGTTATAATTTGAAATCTAAAAGATAATTTAGGCAAAGCAACAGATATTCTAATTGCTTCCTTGTGAAGGGATAAAAGAAGAACTGTCAAGACAAAACTTCCAGGGAGAATAAGTTGAGTAAGAGTGGTGATGGCAGTATAATCAGACATATGAGCAAAAATTTACTTAAGAATTACAAGAGATTTCTCCTACGGCATTTTTATAGCTACATGTCATGGATTCTGGTAACGAAATGCTCGATTCCATGTGGGTGCTGACATGAGTGCAAACATGTAACAGAGAATAAAGATTAATCATCATCCTTTCAAACATTAGGATCCACTCAAATAATTTTAATCAAATATGAGATATCTACAGAAAAAGGTGAAAAAACAGACTTTTTTTATTAGTTTTTATTCTTCGATCTGAGATGTGGTGAAGCAGTAGAGTTGCAATAGAAGAGAAGTCACTATATAATCTTCAGTATTCCCCAAATATACAACTACATAAATAGTGTTTAGTCCCATTATGGTTTGAAAGAAGTAAAATATCGAAAAAGAGTGTTTTTTCCTACCACCATCAAGTCACATAGCATCCAAGCTATAACTTCTAAATAGGTTAAACAGGAGTGAGAAAACTAATAACACATGTCAAAAACCCCGTTCTTCTTACCACATGTGCACAAATTCTCTTTCCTCCTCCATGCATCTCAGAATTTAAACAAGAATTATACTGCATACAATTCAATTATGTTTCTTAAACACATGCAATCAATTACACATTCATCTCCTTGGTACTTTTTAGCAATATAAAACAGAAACCAGGGCAATTCAACATGATTCTTTTCAAATCAAACAGTCAAG
Source organism: Penstemon eatonii (assembly GCA_038501285.1). Lineage (NCBI taxonomy): Eukaryota > Viridiplantae > Streptophyta > Magnoliopsida > Lamiales > Plantaginaceae > Penstemon > Penstemon eatonii. The sequence goes on from CM076710.1 coordinate 75,986,991, forward strand.
TGAAAACAATGCAGCAAATATAAAGAGATGTAACTGGTGTATGTTCTAACATTTACACACACACACACACACACACGCATATATATATATATATATATATATATATATATATAGAGAGAGAGAGAGAGAGGAGAGAGAAAGCCTGAAATTTTGTAATGTATGTCATAAACAGTACTTCATTCATAATGTGAATGCAGAGATAAAGTTTATCTTAGGATTCCGGGAAACAAAATCTATGAGTTTGTTTGTTTTAAAGAAGTGGTTATGAACATGATAGAAACATCACTCATAATCAATTAGATATAATGGAGATGGATAATCACAATTAATATACACAACAAGCTACATGGAAAAAATGAAAATGATTGAAGCAATTAGATATCCTTTGTGGAGATGGGAATTCAGAAAGAAATATTGTTGCATAGTTACATATATTAGAACATTGATACTGGAGTATAACAACTTACATAGAGAATGATAAAGCAGAGGAAAGTACCTTCCAAGTGCTGGCGTATGAATACAACCAACAGAAGCAATACGAAAGGAAGAGCCTGCTCGATCCACCGAGCAGCCTGCTGTATGTCATATCTCTGGTAAGAAGAAGACGAATCCCTATTGCTGACGCCAGCTTCCTCAGCAGCATCTGCATCACCGCTTGAACTAGTTGAAGGTGGAACTCCATCTCCTACCTCTCGATCACTCCTCAAATCAACCTGGCTCTCCAATGATGACAACACAGAGGCCGTAGATCCCGACCTGGAAATTGGTCGCGGAAAGGACTCATTCTGTGCACTAACGGTTGGCGCTGAATGCAAGACAGTAGCAACCCTATCAGTATCATGTTCTCCAGCACCGATGATCCTAATCGAAACTTCCCCTGCACTAGCACTTCCATTTGCAAGTGTTGAGTTGCCATTGTGATGCGACTGAAGGTGGTAGTCGCGATAGCCAACGTGGGGTCCTCTATTCAACAAGGCATCGGATTCTGAATGATTTGACCTGGTTCTCAGAACTCCAGTGTACTCCAATAAAGTGGAAAGAGGCGAAAGAAGAATATTAGAAGCTGAAAAATGCGTTCCATGTCTTCTGGAATGAGCAGAACCAGTATTTGAAGCAGAAGAGGAAGAAGAAACAGTCCTGTAAGCGTCCGAATTTCCACCGGACGCTTCCATTCGAGCGGATGCCCTGAACCTAAACCTAGCCCTAATTAATCAAAAATCGAAACTCGTCTGTCATGATCATAATCATCATCGGGTATAAAAGGTGAAATTGAACAAATTACATGACCATAGAAACATGAGGAGTAAGGAAAATACAACAGAAGACAAAGAGAAAGGAACCAGAAATGAATTCATCGAGAATAAAGATATAATAGGTACCTTCGAGATCGAAAATCCGTGGATGATCGTTTGAGAGTAGAAAACCCTAAATTAAAAAGTCAAATCCAGGAATAATCATCAGCAAACGCAGTGAGTGGTATTAATAGTAGCATTATTGTTGGTTCAAAACAGCGGCGGAGATTCGGAAGCGTTCGGCGCGACGGTGGTTCTCACGGCTGAATAAAAAATATGCACGCGTTTTGTCTTTCTCTCTCCTCACCTCTCTAATCTTTGTGCTTTGGTTTCTATGTTGGGAAAGAGCGCGAGAAGTGAGAGAGAGAGAGTCAGTTAAGCTACCTGACCAAAAAAGAAAAAATAATGGAGTACTATATATTCTATGGTTGTATCTACTGGGATAATATATCAAAAATTAATTTAAAACTACTGGAAAATGAAAAATAATCCGATGCTTTGCTCCATTGGTAGAGAAACCGATGGTCAGACGGCTCCATGTCATCCACTACTAGTAAAATAAGAAATTAAGAAATCGATATTTAGCGCATGTGCACTTATTAACATATATGGTGGAAATACTTACATACACCAGGTCTATAAGCTTAGTGGTTTACATAGACCAGGTCTATAAGCTTAGTGGTAGACCTTGTGGTTTAAATTTTGTCACATCATTTATAATTACTTAAAATTTAATTATTAGATTTAACTAACCCAACTAGATTAAACTAGAGTTAAATAGAAATAAATAATTAAGTGTGAGCCATTTTTTTAATTATCATAAAATTAATATTAATTAGAATTTAAAATTCCTTGGTTTTTCCTTGGTTTAATTAATATTAAAATTCCTTGGTTTTTCAATATAAACTGAAGGCCTTGGGCGTTTTGTAGCGGGATTAAAACCCTTTTTATATTTTAAAACTGTTTTTATAGCATTTTTAAAGCACCCTTAACTGTATAATTAACCAGAATTTTAATAGGGTTCAATTATAGAAACAAATCGTACTCTTGAAGAGTTTTGAAGTTCCCTCCTAGAAACAAACCTTATGAGTATATTGAAAATTTATTTCTGTTAATAAAACCGTTTTTGCATTTTTGTTAAATAAATAACTTTGAGGTAAGGGGTAACTTTAAGGTCTACTTCAAAATATGTTCTTCCACTTCTAAAGTAAGGCTTTACCATAACTGTATATTTAAGTTTTGTGTGAATAACCAAGGAATTTTAATATTAATTAAACCAAGGAATTTAAATTCTAATTAATATTAATTTTATGATAATTAAAAAAATGGCTCACACTTAATTATTTATTTCTATTTAACTCTAGTTTAATCTAGTTGGGTTAGTTAAATCTAATAATTGAATTTTAAGTAATTATAAATGATGTGGCAAAATCTAGACCACAAGGTCTACCACTAAGCTTATATACCCGGTCTATGTAAGAATTTTCCAAGTTATATAAATGTACAAATGAAACCTATTATGTATATAAATTACTTTTTTTTTTTATGATAATTTAATTCATTTCGATGCATGTCAAGTATATTTTATGTAGATATCTATTAGCAGAAAATTGGACATGGGTTCGTCGCTTTACAAGAACAATCTCTTGCAAGTCATATGTAAAACACAACTATAACAAATTATGTCAACATAATAAAATTAGGAGAAGATATTTAATATGCATTCATTACTAGGAATTATTTTTTAACAAAGTATGGACTCGAGATATACCTTAGCAATATACTACAATGTTAGTTTAGATTTTTCCATTTGAGACTCTCAATTTCTGATTACAAGCACTTGCAGTAGATATTTCTCATACATTAGGAGATAAATAAATGTCATGTATTTTCTTATATTTTTTAACTATTTTGTTGTTTACAATCAAATAAACAAAAATAACTTATAAGAATCAGTTTGTCTTTAGTGAATCATGAGTGTACAAATTAACTATTATTGAACATGATTGCTTAATTTGTCTTTAACAAATATAGAATCGATCTCGTCTAAAAAAAAGAAAAATACACAAAATTAAAAATCTGAAGAAGTTACAAATTAACTATTATTAAACATGATTATTTAATTTACTTTTTTTAAGCTAAACATTCATTCTTTGATATAATCAAAACTCAAAAGTGTTCCTTAATCCAATACAATATTAGAAATAAAAAAAAAAAAAAAAATGAAATGCTTATAAAAAGATAGTCGAAAATTAGTACAATTTATACTTTTAAGTATTGAAACAAGACACAGCCGACACTATTTATTTAAAACATAATTTTCACATAATGTCAGCACTAGCATATGGCTCTACCTTATTTATCAAAAAAAAAAAATATGGCTCTACCACTACAATTTTTTTTGTTGATAGAATAGAACTACCAAATACTGACTTTCTCAAATGACTAAATTGTGAGTCGAATCTGGCGTGCTGTACTCCATTAACTTAAAGGGAAAAAAAACTGATTTTCGTCCAAATAGTAATCGTCTGATATTTTCTCATCTAAAAGTTGATTAACATCTCATTTGGTCTTGGGCCCCCTTTCGAACCAATAGCATTTCGCATTGGACTGTAGATTAATAAACTATAATATCATAATAGATTTATTAGCATTTGTATCCAGTAGAGAAAATTCATAATCTACTAAATTATATGGAGTCGTCATGAATTTAGATGATCTGCATATAAATCCGAATTTATCATATACATGAATAATAATTTCCTTCTATAGGTGACTTCAATAATGTCATATGTTGATATTTCATCCATGTTCTTATTTTCATGCATGTTCTCACCATACAATATGAATTAAATTTGATATAATAATATTAAAATTATGATTTTCAAATGAAATTATAAATTCATCAAATCAAGAAGTTAATATGTCGAAATATGTTGAAATTTCAATGGGTTATGAAAAATATTTGAATGAGTAAGTTACATTGAATGATTATGTAAATATTAACAACAACAAATATGTCATAGAAAAATAAAATAGCGATAATTTAAAAAAAAAAGAAAAAAACCTACTGAATCTACTAAAATTCCGAAAATTCTAATAAAACTTATTATATTTGGGAGATATTCGAATGAGCGGCGAGATTCACAATTTCACATTAGATTCGAATTAGGCCCGATATAAACAAAAACGGATTTGGGCTTCTCCTACGCCAATCCAGCCCTAATCCCCAAAATATAATACAACCCCAACCTAGTTGTATAGCCGCCAACAAAGAGGGACAGGTTCATACGGGTCTTGCCAGAGTACTTTGGAAAATGAGTAGGTAGGTTGCAATATACAACATTTACACGAGCTGGCGCTGGGCGCTGGCTGCCATCTTAATAATTAGCTCTAAGGGCATCTCCTATGTATAGATCAGTCCAAGTCCAGCTTCCCCTCACTCAGTCCAGCTTCCCCTCTGAATCCAAGTCCAGCTTCCCCTTTCATTTTCATAAGTCATCTTCAATGTATCAATCTATCAATTCCATTTAATTAAAATTATCAATTCCCCCACTCTCACTTAATAATAAGAATAATAATAATAGCAATACTAATAATAATAAAAATTAACTCGTATGTGAAATAAATAAATAATTAATAACAATAAGATATAATTTAAGATTGACAATAATAATAACAATAACAACCAATATTTTTTTAAAAAAAAAAACACAACAATACAATACAAATTGGTTTATTATAAAAAAGAAAAAGTTCGTTTAAGGTTTATTATAAAAAAGAAAAAGTTCGTTTAAGGTTTCAATTTTATTAATTAAATTAAATTTGAGTTTCTAATAATTAACTTTTAAAGAGATTTTCAAATTGGTGCACAATAATACAACAATTAAATACTTGATTGACATGATTTCAAAATTATAAAAATAATTTAATATTGACATTAAATTTTCCAACATAATAGTTACATTAAATTTGATTTTATTAAATAAAAGTTACATTTTATAATAAAATTAACTTTTAAAAAATAATTAAATAAATTAAATAAAACTAAGATTAAATAAGAGTTTAGTTTTATTAATAAAAACAAATTATTTTAGTTGTATGATTTAATACACAAATTAAATAAAAACTAAGATTTAATACACAATTTATTTAGATAAATTTTTTTTTTAAATTAATATAGTTTTTATTATATAAAATAAATAAAACAAAAAAAAAATAAAGGTGGGTCAGGCTGGGCGGGCGAGTGCGTTGCACTCGCCCGCCCGGCGAGTGACCCACCGCGAGCGGTGGGTGCATAGCTTCAAGGTGTTTTTGCATTTTATCCCCTCTACACATTAAAGTTCATAATTTTTCCCCTCTCAATCCAAAAACCCCCCAATCCACTTTCCCCCTTATACATAGGAGATGCCCTAAGACTCATAAATTTCATGTTTGGTAATATACTTAATAGAATTGTTTATGGAGTTACTACGCCTAAAATATATTTATTCCAAGAAAATAACTTCTGCTAGAGCTTAATATTTCTTTGGGGGATAGTAATTTGTAGTAGTAACTCTGTTCGGGTCTTTTTATATCAAAATTTATAGTGGAAGGGGGGAAAAAAGTTACTTAGCGAGGAAGTCACTTTACCCAAAAAAAGAGGCATAAGGAAAGTAAACCAATATTGCTAATATATAATAATGAGTAGAAAAGAGAAGATTAAACTTCACTTTGTTCCTTCACACTTTAATTTCACCAAAATCTTAGTAATAACATTTTTTATTAAAAAAATATTAAGAAAAGGCCTCAAAAAATCCCTTTTACCTTCATATTTATTAAACAAATTTTGCCAATCTAAGCAACCTTAAAATATGAAGATATATTCTTTTGACGGAAATGACTTGGGGCAAAGAAGCATAACTAATAAGTTTAAGGGGGTAAAGTGATACAATCAAATGGTTAAGTGGTAAATTATGCATCGAAAGTAGGTAAATGGAAAAACTCAAATTCAGCCTAAAGAGAACTATGGCAAGTGCAAATATTCTTTTGTTTTTTTTTTCCAAAGATTTAATCCATTTCGAGACGAATTATACAAATTAGATAATAATCTCTCTCAACAAGAATTCGAACATTAGTTCACTATTTTGTAGTGATTTTACTTTTTATAAATATAGCAAGTGTAAATAAGGGTAAGAGCTTCTTTGACCATAGACGCACTTTGACCTTTCCGTTTTCGTATATAAATGTACAGCAAATACAAAAAGACAAAAAAATGTCAGTGTTGAGGGGGGCACGTTCGTCCAGATAGTCCAATTTCTAAGGGCAATGTCGTCCAAAAAGGAATAAAATCCCAAATTTTTATTCATAAAAAGGATTAATTTCACTAACCTCCCCTGTATTTCTTTCGACCCTCCACTTACCTCCCCTTTACAATTAAAACCTTCAAATACCCCTTTCCATTAACACTTCATTGAAGCCACCGTTAACTTATGATGATGTGGCTATTTTAACATCATGTCTCTTTCTTCCCTTTAATTATTTGAAAAGTTGCTTATGCACAAATCATTTCAATCTTGCTCATTTTTTGCTTAGCTAAATAATGTAGTATATGAATAAATGTTCTAAAAAATAGTACATGAATACGTAAAATATAGCTTTATGTATTATTATTAAAAGCTTGCTTAGCATTTTTATCATTTCATTTTGATTGTATTTTGTTTCATTCGTTTTAGTGTATTTAATCATTTAAATGGATACCTGAAAAATTATTTAAAAGTATGTTGTCTGCGTATACAATTGTACTTTGGATAGTATCAGTTAAATTTAAGTAGACATTAATGTTGACCATAAGTTTGAAGGGGGTCTTTGAAGGTTTTAATTGTAGAAGGGCGGTAAGTGAAGAATATAAAGGAGTACAAGGGATGTTATTGAAATTAATCCTATCTGTGTGTGAATGGTTTTTAACTATTCACACTAGAACAGCAGAAATTAGATATAGATGTAGATTATAGAGAGAGAGAGAGTGTGTACTCTACTCTGTCTTTTTCTCTCTCTTTCTCTTTCTATTTCCACTCTGTCTTTTTTCTTTTTACTAATTTTACTCTTTTATTTCCTCTCTCACTCATTTCTTCACTCCTGTCCTGTTATCTTCTACATTTCTACTAGCTTATCATCTACTTCCATTTTCAATATTTGTGTTTTTAGCCGCTACAGAAATTTGCATTTAATACCATATATTGCGTTGGAATGAAACGCATTTGGTAATTTTTGGCCAGAGAATTTACAATCTGTTTGAATTTTGAAAATTAGGTTGTGAATGGTAATCTGAAATCCCCAGGAAAAAGGAGAAAATCGTGGATCTCAGGAGGTAATTGCTACCCGTACGATTCTCTCATCTACAGTTGCTTCCAGTGATTGGGCTTCAAATTTATGAGTATTTAAACTCATTGAAATCCGACTAGCAGTATTCAGTTCTCCATTTCCACTATAAAGCCTAGCAGCATTTCCACAGTTTTCTCAGATTTAGGGTTTTGAAGTACCAATTCCACAGAGGTACTCTTTTCTTTTTTTCGTCTATTAAGTAATAAGTGCAGCAGAGTAGTTAATTAATTGATGAAATGATGCTCTTTTTCTGGGAGAGGTTCTCTTTTTGGAGCAAAGGGATTTTAAAGGGTTAGTTATTAAAAGTGCATACAACGGCCCTCATTCTGTTTCTTCTCTACTTTTGCTGCACTGTTACTTTTACCTAACGGTTCTGGAATTAGATTCTACGCCGGATTTTTAATATCTTTGAGTTAGGTGTCATTGTGAAGTTTACTATTCCGTTGCAACAATAATTTTGCTGGTGGGTTGACTTTGGTCCTTCAATTTGGTTTGGATCTACCACATTATTCTTTCAATCACCATTAAGGATGAATTTTCATGTAGTTCTCTCAATTTGGTTATTCATCTTCCTCACAAGCATCACTGCTCAATTGCAAACCACCTCCGATGCTCGTGCACTAGATGCTCTTCTTCAAGATTACGCTTTCCGAGCATTTGTTCGTCCAAGAACTGGTGTTGTTTATGATGGAATCGTACCCTCTAATCTCACGGGTACTCGGATTTCAGGAGTTAGACTAAGGAGCGGTAGCTTAAGAACCAGGGGAGTTATATTCAACGAATATGAAATTCCTACAGGAGTTGTAGAGCAGCCTTACGTAGAGAGACTTGTTTTGGTCTACCAAAATTTGGGTAATTGGTCTATGACGTATTACCCACTTCAAGGTTACTCTTATCTAGCTCCTGTATTGGGTCTTCTTGCTTACGATGCTACAGATTTAAGTGCCCAAAACTTGCCAGAGTTGGATATTCGGGCATCCGATCAACCCATATCTATCAGGTTCTCGAATTTGAGATCGATCCCAGATGGTTTGGTTCCCCAGTGTGTGCGGTTTGATTTAAATGGCTCGGTTAATTTCAGCAATGTGGTTTCGGGTAACATTTGTACGACCTTTCGACAGGGTCATTTTGCTATTGTAGTGGAATCAATTGCTCCTGTTCCTTCACCCGTGAGCCCTCCAAGACCAGGAGGTGCTCCGAGTGGTGTTAGGCATAATAATCGTTCGAGGGTCTGGATAATTGTTGGGTCGGTGTTAGGAGGATTGGCTCTGTTGGTTTTGTTGGGACTCCTTGTACTTTGGGTGCGTAAGTATAGGCACAGGAAGAAAATGGAGAAAATGGAGAGAGCTGCGGAGTTTGGGGAAGCCTTGCACATGACTAGTGTTGGAAACACGAAAGCACCAGCGGCTATGGGGACACGAACGCAACCCACACTCGAGACCGAGTATGTGCCGTAATTTGTTGGATCCGAATTCATGTTTGATTCATTGTCCTTTGGCTATTTTTCCCAATTGCACCTATTTTTCGTGGTGTTCATTCCATTGTTTTGTTCATTGTGTAGTGAGTTGTTAGTTGTGATGTGGGGAATATACGGTTATTAGTGTACATAATAATCTGTCAATTCTCACTGAACCCTCAAAATGTTTCATTGATTTGTCTTGGTTTGCATTTAGGATGTAACCAGCAGTTATTTTTTCTGTGGATTTCCAATTTATGAGGAATAAAGAGTTGAATGTCAATCTTTTCCTTTCTGGATTGTGGATGTGAATAACAACTGATGGATTTAAACAATAGAATCTTCGATAGCTTTTGGCTCGGTTTTATTTATTTAACCCAGTGAAATTGATGCCAAAACCACTCAATCCACCAAGTCTCTACCAAGCCAATACATTATTTATATATCAAAATTATCAGTTGTTCATTTGACAATTATCATTATCATCTATTTTACTCTCCTCTCCAAACATTTAAAATCAATGCAATCATATCTTAAATTTATAAAAATCATCAACTAATTAATATTCTAATGTCAAAACTAATTCATATAGTATTTCAAAAAGTTTCACTTAGTTAGAACACTCAAATTAATTTTGTGAAATGAAGCGGAGTCAAACCGACCCCATAACCCCCCCCCCCCCCCCCAAGTTCTTCAATGCTGTCCACTGAGTCACTGATTCAAATGACAATCAAGGCAAATTAATTAATAAGTACACAGTAGACACTAATCGTTTCGAAAAAAAAAAAAAAAAGGGTGAAAGAAGCAATAATTTTTTGACGGGGACGGGCCAAAATAATACTTTCATTTTCCCCCTTTATACATATGAGTGCTTTGCACACACGTTATCGTGCCTACCACAGATTAAAAGAAACGATGATTCGTGGAGGGCCAAGGGAAATGAAATAAAATAAAATAATATAAAAGAAATACACCAATTTATATGCTTATTATTTATTTGACTTAACAATAGCATATTTTAATCCACCAAACACATCATCATCATAGTATAAATGAAAAGAACACCACCAATAATACAATAATCATGTATATTCTCCAAAGACAGAAGAAGAGACACCCGTTCGGCGTTCACACATGGGCAGAGCTAGGGCTGTCAGCGGATTCGGATCTAATTAGGTCTAACTATATCTAACTTGATCGAATTCATATTTTGATTGGATTCAGATATCGAATCCTTTCCAAATTTAATGAAAATTTTACTTTAAAATGTACATCAATATTTTTTCATTCTCACGTTTTCAAACTTTCTTAAATAATATTTATGTTTTTAGATGAAAATAATATTATGAATGAATTATAAAATAATATATTCTTCTAACTAATGGTAGAATATTATTAATACTACTTATTTCAATAAAACATGTGTATATATATAACTTTCTTGTTTATTGTCGGATAAGGATATTTAACGAATCAGTTGTTCCTCGTATTTCATATCAATTATCTTCATAATCGGATCAAATTCATTGAATCTTTAATCGAACAAAAATCTTAATAATCAAACCGGATCTGAATCGGATCCATATTGACATCATGGATCAAAATTTCCATCTTCGAAACATAGAAAAGCTATGAAGCATGGATACTTCAAAAAATTCAAGTATGCAGAGTCGGATTCTTTACGGACTTGGATACTCGTGCGACTCGCCACATGGCGAGTCCGAGAAAATACGGTTTTGGACTCGGCGGGGATACGGTCAAGGACTTGGTTAAATGCTCAGTCAAGGACTCGATCTTGGACACGACGGGGGTCTTTTTGCAATTTTTTTTTCAAAATTGTGGGTTTAAATTGAAATTTTGAAACTTAATTAACAAAAATCAGAAAATACTTTTGTGAACTAGTCGATTAAACTTCTACAGAGTACTCTTCCTCTTCATTCCAAACACAAATTAAACAACTCCTAAACTCCTCAATTTCATTCATTTAATAAACCTTAGTTTAAGAATTTTCTTCCAATTTGTTCAAATTTACAGGTATTTCTCTTCCTCTCTACCTCATTTTTTGTATGTGAAACTTGTTTTGAATCATTTACGATGTGCTTAGCATGAATTTCGATATCTTTTGTGATCTTTTCTTTTGATTTTGTGTTTAAAATATTAGAATGAATGTTAATTCATTGACTATGATGCTAATTTATTTTATTTCTATATAAACTATATAGTTTTTTTTAATATAAATATTCATACCATGTTGTATCTTGAAATTTTTTTAGAAAACGGCAAATCCGAATCATGTCGAGTCCGAGTCGCCGAGTCAGTGTCTGTGCAACATAGTCGAAAAGTTTGCGTTTGTGAATCAAGCGAAACGATAATAAGATGTAATTCCGAAACTATTTGTTTGCCTTAAACTCTGTTATTTATCTAAATTTAGTAACTTTTATTACAATTTTTCCTTAGTGTTTTCGAAACATTTCCGAAAAGTCTCGAAAATTTCAATATTTGGTTGACCGAAACATACACTCGAAACGAAATTTTGATCCATGATTGACATCTGCCCACTGACAGCCCTAGAGGCAGAGCTACTTACAAAGAGGCCGAAAACCATAACTATTTGACCTAATTCACGGCCATAGTGCCATAGAAGGAGAATAAATAACTTTAGTTCGGAGAATACTAGTAGAGGAATTTATTAATCAGCTTCTCTGAAATGATAATCGAATATTCAAGTGCCAGGCAATATTGAGATTATTAATACAACAAATGCTACACAAGTACTAAAATATAAAGTAGTACATCCCATGCTTTACTGTCTCTGAAATTATCAGACAAAATTTGCTACCAATAATAGTATTGACTCTGGTCTTTGTCTACAGAACACATTTATAAGACAACACAACACGACACGACACAGACAGCACAGACATTTATTTTTTGAAGCGGTCCCATGTAAGAAAGCTACTGCTTCCTACTACTTACTGCACAAAACGATCTAACGCCTGGGGTTCAAACAGATTCTTGTATTTAAATATCCCAACAAGACCAAATACTTGCGATTCTGTCCTTAACATCATTAATATCCATTGATGATTGAAAATTAATCAGATTTCTCTTTAATAATCTGAAGACTGAATGCTCCGAGTTGAGAAATAAGTGCTGCTACCTCATGTCTGATTCTTACAGTTTCTAGAGCTTAGTGAGTGAACAATGAGACAATAGGGTCATGAAAATCACAGCATTCTGCGACGTAAGAAAGATATCCTACGATACATAGAGAATTGTACACCAGTATAAGATTATCGACATTAAGGAGACGATTGCAATTGATTGTGCTTAACTTTGAGGATCTAAAAACGAAAATAGTAGTAGCAGTAGAGAATCAAAAACATGTAGTGTCTGCAAAATGCAAACAAATGACAAAAAGTTAATTTGCAACTATGCAAGTACAAGTTAAATCAGAAGCTGCACCGAGGAGTACTCTGAAAACCTTTTTTTTTTTGTCATTGAAGCTTCACAAATGACTTTAATAAGCATTTGCAAACACGCCTTAAGAATACGAAGAAGCATGCAACCTCATTTCACTTACCTACACTAAAAACCTCTCTATGTGAAGGTTTATATATTCCTACATTTTTTCTTTGCAAATCTACCTAAACTTTCTCGAGGCTCAAACGTCAGTGGTTGGATCATCTTTGGCCTAGCACCATTTTAGTTTCAAAGGAAAAAGGAGGAAACAGAACTACAAAAGGATGGATGCAAATGTAGACACACTGTGCCTATGTTACTCCAGGTCTTCTTCAGTTAATGATTTACTTTAAAAACAAACATAAATCCCGAGAGCAGTTATATTAAAAGAAACAGAATTTTAATCATCAGAATATCGGAGTAGATGTCTATAGCACATGGCTATCAGCATAAAATTACTGACTAAAACATAATTCCATATAAGCAGAGTTTGTACAATGACAGAAATGAAAGAAAAGGACAAGTGCGTAAAAGCCCGTACACTAGTCAAGTGTCGGGAACCTTGCACATCATTTATTTCTACCAAACCCTTCAGACATAGTTATCTGCATATCTACAAAATGAACAAACATAAGTGTAACTTTAGAGAAACGTATCCGCCAAGAAAATAGAGAGAAGGCATAGATAGAGCACAAGCTGTGGCAGCAACCCAATAATTTAGAGAAAAGAAAAGAAAAAGACACAGAGGACAGGAAAATGAGGACTGATGGAAACACGGTGACCTTGTAATAGCGGAGGTTGACCTAACAAAACATAGTTTGGAGTTTGAGCGTGTGTGTGCGCGCGCGCGTGAACTATGAATCATTCAACCACATAGTAGCTAAATTGTAAATAAATCTTTGAGCTAAATCCAAAAGGTCGATTGTGAATCAGTTAGACCTCCTCAGAATCACCAGACATTCTGGAGCAAAGATCATTGATTTTTCATGTAACCTTAAAAGAGTTACGGTGAAAAGGCACGCTCCCTTCTTAATTTAATGAACTCGATTTGCTGACTCTAATTTGTTAAACTTTTACAAAACAAATTCCTTAAATCTTATTGCAACCATAGAGTTGGTTGTACTTTATTTATGTCTAGTTGGAAAACTAGCATTGGCATAATTCAATTCTTTCAGTTATAAAATTTTCTTGTGATTACAAGGAATCAAATGTTACGAGACAATACAACAACAAGTAGCATGTTCAGAGGGTTTATAAAAGAATGAATTGAAGCATGTTTTAAGAATCTTATTCTAATTAATATAACAAGGTTCATTCTTTCTTGAAAATGAAGGACAGTTAGGCTATCAGGATATGTTAGGTTTTTGTATTTTAGTAGTAAACGCTATAAAATGTTAGTTGACAGAAAACTGAGCTACATTATTTGTTAATTTTATTTTCCCTATCATTTTACTTGCTGAATTCCAAGAACCAACCTTATCATTTCACTTGATGAATTACAATAAACTAACATAAGCATAGGACACAGTAACTTACCCAATGGCATCTCTATTGTTTATAGTCTCAGAAACAGTTGTCTCAATAAATTACACTCAAATTATTTAGAAAAATTTAACCATAACAGGCTCTTCGTCCCCTTTTACATTCTTCTTATTTGTTTTTTAAAATAAAAGGTAGCATAAACCTAGATAGAAGGAACATAAAAGCCCTAAACAGATCAATTAATTCGACGAAACGATGAGCGGAAAGGAAAAGATAGAGATATAGGGGAATACCGAAGCTAACTGGAAGTCGAAGGAGAAGAGATAATCTCCATAATCTTCTTGTCACGTTTCTCCATCGCCACATCCCAAACGTCGTTTCCGATGTGCTTCGGCTGCCAAAAGATCATCGATCGATCTATTAACTAGTAAAGGGGGAATATAAGCAAATAGATAAGATGAGATCTGGACTGAGGTACATACGCGGCCATGAGCGGACTTGTGGATGTAATATTGTGCGTTTCCCATAATGCAGAGCATTCCTGCTATTATTCCCATCGGCAGCATCGCTTGCAACCATACTAACCCCATTTTTCTTGTCTCTGCAAATGCGATTCCAATTCGTCTTCCCCCAATTTCACTGATATGCTATTGCTAGCTGAATGAAGAATAAAATCATGGGCCCTCTTATTGGGCTTCGAGTTAACTCTTGTTCCCAGTATTAAACATTACGTGGCCCAGTAGCTAACAATACATTCTGATAGGTGTGTTAGGCGGGCCGTGGGGAGAATCTTATTTGAATTTATTCTAATACGACTTGATTTACTAGAATATTTTTTATCTTATTGGATTAAGATATTTGTAATCCAAATATACGAAGCGAATATCCAATAATAAATCAAGGCTCAGAGCGGTTGGCCCAATTACAATTAGGTCCAATTGTCAATTTGGGATGATTAAATAATTGGACCAATAAAATTATTGTGGGTTGGGGGGTTAATTTGGATTTCAGCCCAATAATTCAATACCCAGTTCGGTTTATCCCATTAAATCAAATTACTTTTTTACCCTCGCACTCAGTTAAATCGAACTGTTGACGGATGAGGAATAAGAGCCAACCAGATTCCGGAGCGTTTGTTGGGCTCCCTTATGTAACTTGTTAATTTGTACTCAACATAAACAGAAACAACACAACAGCAACAGCAGAACAATAATATTGCATTTAACTCCAAAAATAGTCTCAGTACAATATTCAATCTAAATGAAGCTTCAGAATCACACAACTCAACCAATACAATTAATCCCAATCAACTTCACCCAATCAATCAACAAATTAACAAATCAATGAATAACAAACAAGGACCGTAGGATTGAATGCACAATCGAACTAGCCCAATCAATTCCGTGACTCCTATATACCTGAAATAGAAGTGGACAGAGATTGATTAACACCCAAACTTGAGGAGCAAACCAGAGAGGAGAGGGAGGAAGGAAACTCACAATTTTCAGGTGTTAGTTGCTGCAATGCGTGATTCCCAGTTGAAATAGACGTTGCAGTGGTCCCTCCTTTTGTCAGCCACGTGCATGCTCCCTTGGACCAATTAGATTCTGCCCCGTCAATTAGCTGCCAAGTCACCTATTAAAACGGCGTCGTCTTCCATTCTCGGTCTTTTATTAATAAAAACGTGTTTCTCCTTAGTTACAATTCTTCAAAATTATGACTGGTTGAGTTCGAACCCTCAAAGCTTCATTTATTCCATTAAATTCAGAGGGGGGATTTTGCTTTTATTTGCATGCAAGAGTTTTGCATGTAACAATACCCGCCCCTCCAAAGCATCCTTGTCCTCAAGGATTAAAAGAGGGAAATTTCTGCCTCAAGGTGTAGAAATCTTCCCAAGTGGAGTCTTCTTCAGCAGTGTTAAACCATTTGACAAGGACTTGAGTAGCTGCCTTGCCATTCTTCTTGTATAATCTTTTGTCAAGGACTTTCTCAGGTGTCAAAAGAACTGTGCCATGGACAGTTTGGCCTTCAGGGAGGGTAGGATGGGCAATGGCAGAGCCTAACTTCTTTTTCAGTTGAGATACATGAAAGGTGTTATGGATTTTGGCAGTGGAGGGTAAGAGCAATTTGTAAGCAACCTGTCCTACTTTAGCAGTGACCTGGAAAGGGCCAAAGTATTTAGGACTTAACTTAGAGTAGGGAGTTCCTCTTACTGTGATTTGCCTGTAAGGTTGCAGTTTAATATAGACCCAGTCACCCACTTCATACTCCACTTCCCTTCTATTTCTATCTGCCATGGACTTCATTCTAGATTGAGCAGTTGTAAGATGTTGCTTCAGGAGTCTAATTGTTTCTTCTCTAGCAGTCAAGCTTCTATCTACAGTATCCACCAGTGAATCAAAGGGTTGGTATAGCAAATGTGGGGGTGGTAGCTGACCATAAACAACTTCATAAGGTGAGAATTGAGTTGAAGAGTGGTAATTAGTGTTGTACCACCACTCTGCCAGAGGAAGTAACTGGAGCCAAGACTTAGGTCTGTCCCCCACCATGCATCTTAGATAGGACTCCAAGCACTTATTAACAATCTCAGTTTGCCCATCTGTCTGTGGGTGATAAGCTGTGGAATGCAAGAGTTCAGTGCCTTGTATTTTGAAGAACTCCTTCCAGAAATTGCTGAGAAAAATGGGGTCCCTATCACTAATAATGGTCTTAGGCATCCCATGTAGTTTAAACACCTGATCTATAAAAGCTTGAGCCACCTCAACAGCTGTAAAAGGATGTTTCAGAGCAATGAAATGGCCATACTTGCTAAGTCTATCTACAACCACTAGAATAGCTTCTTTACCATGGACCTTTGGTAATCCTTCAATAAAATCCATAGAAATATCTTCCCAAATTCTTGAGGGAATGGGGAGGGGTTGAAGTAATCCTCCAGGGAGTGAATTAACAGATTTGCAAGCTTGGCAAGTGAGGCATTCTTGTACAAAATTGAAAACAGTAGTTTTCATGTTCTTCCAGAAAAAATGTCTCTTGATTCTTTGCAGTGCATGTGCCATTCCAGAATGGCCCCCTTCATGACTGTTATGATACAAGGTGATGATGTACTTTTGAAGTTCATAGTCATCACCTACCATTAGCTTCCCTTTTCTTTTCAGTATACCATTACCCCAAGTGTACTGTGGTTTTGCTTGGGGGTCCTGTGTGAGTAAGGTGATGATTGTCTGAAGTTTAGAGTCTTTTTCCCAACTAGCTTTAACTCTATCCATCAAGGATGAAGTAATAGTGATCAAGCTGTTCAAAGTAGGATCTTCATGAACACCCTTCCTGCTAAGGGCATCAGCCACTTTGTTATCAGTACCCTTTTTGTAAACAATAGTGTAGTCATAACCAAGTAATTTGACCAACCATTTTTGTTGAGCAGGAGTGGTAATCCTTTGCTCCAAAAGAAACTTTAAACTTTGATGGTCAGTATAGACCACAAAATGTCTTCCAATCAAATATGGTCTCCATTTCTCCACAGCTGAGACCAGTGCTAGAAGTTCTCTTTCATAAACAGGCAGTGCTGAATGCCTGTCATTGAGTGCCTTACTGAAGAAAGCTATAGGTTTATGATTCTGCATGAGGACAGCTCCCAATCCCATTCCAGAAGCATCAGTCTCCACTTCAAAGTCACAATTGAAATCAGGCAAAGCAAGGACTGGGGTAGTGGTCATGCATTGTTGAAGGGCCTTGAATGCTGTTGTGGCTTCATCAGACCATTCAAATTTGTCCTTCTTTAATAGGTTTGTAAGAGGCCTAGCTATGGTTCCATACCCCTTGACAAACCTTCTATAATACCCAGTTAGCCCAAGAAATCCCCTCAAGGCCTTAATATTCTTAGGAACAGGCCATTCCAGCATGGCTTGTACTTTTTTTGTATCAGCAGACACTCCCTCATGAGATATAATATAGCCTAAATACTCAACATGATCCTGAGCAAAGCTACATTTGCTTTCTTTTACCAATAGTTGATTACTCCTCAGAATGTCAAAAACTATATTAAGATGATGCATGTGTTCTTGCCAATCATAACTATAGATAAGAATGTCATCAAAGAAGACAAGTACAAATTTTCTCAGTTGAGCTTGAAATACCTGGTTCATGAGGCTCTGAAATGTTGAAGGAGCATTGGTCAAGCCAAAAGGCATGACCAGAAATTCAAAATGACCATGGTGGGTCCTAAAGGCTGTTTTGATAATGTCAGAGTCCTTCATTCTAATCTGGTGATAACCAGATCTTAGATCTAGTTTTGTAAAGAATCTTGCTCCATGCAGTTCATCCAAGAGTTCATCAATTACTGGGATTGGAAACTTGTCTTTCAAAGTAACTTTGTTCAGTTCCCTATAATCCACACATAACCTCCAGCTACCATCTTTCTTTTTTACCATGACAATAGGGGATGAGTAGGGACTGGTGCTGTGTCTTATAACTCCAGAATCTAACATCTCAGTAATCATCTTTTCTATTTCATCTTTTTGTATGGCAGGATATCTATAAGGCCTGACATTCACAGGTGATGAACCATCTTTAAGGGTGATGGAATGATCATGTGATCTGTGAGGGGGTAGTTCAGTAGGACTTAAGAACAAGTCTTTATAATCAGTTATAAGTTCTTGTAAATCTTGAGGTTTTCCATTGATGTCTGTAGTGGTCATACTCAGAATAGAAGAAGATATATTATGCTGTTGTACCCATCCTAAGCTCATCATAGACAGTTCTGCAGTTTTTGAAAGGATCTTCTTCATCTTGCTATCTTTCACTACCTTGATGTCATTTTGTTTCCCTCTTAAACAAATCTTCGTACCATTTACCATGAATTTCATAAACAGTTCATTGAAGTTCCATTCTATGGTGCCCAGTGAAATCAGCCATTGTATTCCCAAGACCAGGCCACACCCTCCCAATGGTAAGGTCATTACATCAGTAGTAAAAGTAGTCCCATGCATAGTCCAGGTGAAATCCTTACAGCAGAATTCACTATAGATAGAATTACCCCCAGCAACAGTGACAGCAAGGGGTGTAATTAGTTCTAATTTGCAACCCAACTTCCTGGCTAAATTTATGTCAATAAAGTTATGGGTACTACCTGAATCAATAAGGATGTGAATGATTTTACCTGATTGAGCTCCAGATACCCTCATGGTGTTAAAGTTGGTGATGCCAGTCATAGCATTCACTGAAACTATAGGAGTATCCTCAATTTCCTCTTCTATGTCATTCTGTCCTCCTTCATTTTCAGTAATGGTCTCAGGGACTTCTAGATCCATTAACCACACCTGTCTCCTTTTCCCACATTGATGTCCAAACACATACTTTTCATCGCACCAAAAACAAAGTCCCTTTGATCTTTTTTCATCCATTTCTGCAGTTGTCATGACCTTTGAGGCTCTGGGATTTTGAGGGGGGTTTTTGTAAGTGTTATGGGATGTATTTTGGTATTGAGTATTTTGGGATCCTCTTTGGGTGGGGTTGGGAAGTAATGGTGGGTTTCTGTTTCCAGTGTTACTTAGTGGCCTTTTGTGTATAGCAGCATTTGTTTGTTCCTGCATTCTAGCCAAACTGTAAGCCCTTTGGAGAGATCTAGGAGTTAACATTCTAAGAGGCAGTTCAATATCTTCTTTTAACCCTGTGAGAAACATACTTATAGCATAATCTTCAGGTATATCTACCTTATGTAGCAACTCATCAAACATATCTAAGTATGACTGTACTGAAGAAGTTTGTTTCAACTTCTTGAGATCTCCAATAGGGTCATCAAACATAACTGTACCAAACCTGTGTTGCAATGCATGTATATATTCTTCCCAGTGTACATTTGATCCTCTCATTTTTACAAATGATTGATGCCAATGCAGGGCTCTCCCTTCCATGTTAAGACCAGCTATTTTAACCTTGGAATGATCAGGGGTATCATCAACATCAAAATACTGTTCACTTTTGTAAATCCATTCCTTAAGATTATCACCAAAAAACTTAGGGAAATCTAGCCTCATGTTCTGCCTAGTGTACGTTTGGTGAGAAGAGTTACCAGTTTGAAAAGAATTACCCCTTGGAGATTCCTGAGGAGCTGGATCACCCCTATTCACACTGTTCCTCTCAGTTAGAAGTTCAGCAAAACTTCTACGCATTTCCTCCATACATTGATCCACCTTCTGCTCTAATCCAAGAGAATTAGCTTTGAGCAGATCCAATTCCTTCTGGATATCCTGTGATCTGGTGTTAGCTGCCATAACTCTCTCCAGGGTCACGCAAGGATAACCGTGCTCTGGATACCACTGTAACTTGTTAATTTGTACTCAACATAAACAGAAACAACACAACAGCAACAGCAGAACAATAATATTGCATTTAACTCCAAAAATAGTCTCAGTACAATATTCAATCTAAATGAAGCTTCAGAATCACACAACTCAACCAATACAATTAATCCCAATCAACTTCACCCAATCAATCAACAAATTAACAAATCAATGAATAACAAACAAGGACCGTAGGATTGAATGCACAATCGAACTAGCCCAATCAATTCCGTGACTCCTATATACCTGAAATAGAAGTGGACAGAGATTGATTAACACCCAAACTTGAGGAGCAAACCAGAGAGGAGAGGGAGGAAGGAAACTCACAATTTTCAGGTGTTAGTTGCTGCAATGCGTGATTCCCAGTTGAAATAGACGTTGCAGTGGTCCCTCCTTTTGTCAGCCACGTGCATGCTCCCTTGGACCAATTAGATTCTGCCCCGTCAATTAGCTGCCAAGTCACCTATTAAAACGGCGTCGTCTTCCATTCTCGGTCTTTTATTAATAAAAACGTGTTTCTCCTTAGTTACAATTCTTCAAAATTATGACTGGTTGAGTTCGAACCCTCAAAGCTTCATTTATTCCATTAAATTCAGAGGGGGGATTTTGCTTTTATTTGCATGCAAGAGTTTTGCATGTAACACCTTATTTCAGCCACCCACTTGCCCCACTTCCTCATCATTAATTCATCATGCCTCTGTAGGGTTTGTTTTCCTTTTGTTGTCTTTGCTTTCTTTTGGAAATCTCTGTGTTTGTTGAAGATGTTGTGCAACAGGAAGTTTCCATTTCTTCTTGTAATTCTAACTCTGTTTCTTTTTCTCTATTGATTTCTTTGGAGGCTAGAATTTGGGATTAAAGAAGAAGAAGAAGAAGAAGAAGAAGAAGAAAAAAAAGAAAAAAGAAATTTTCACCCCTGTTTCTTTTTCTCTATTGATGAAGATGAAAGCTTAGATGGAGAGAAAAATGGAGTCTAGGGTTCAAGTAATTTTCACCTCTGTTTGAGCGCGGGAGAATAAGTGAGAGAAATATGGATATTTTTGGGTATGTCATCCGATTATGGAGTGGCAATTTGGTGTAATTACATGGAAACTCCAGGGTCAAAGCAATAGATTTATTTGCTAATTGGGCCAAATGATATAATATTTGGGTTGAGACCAAATTATAATCGGATCAATCAGACTGGCTGGCCCACTAAATCCTCAATTAACCCGGGCTGCCGTGAAAATAGTATTGAACACCGAACAGGAGATATCCTCCGATTCTAAAGCCCAATTAAGATAATTTGGGCCTAATCAAAGAAACCGAACTGACCCCAAATAGATTATATTTATGCGTAATATGTTTTTATATAAATAACTTCAATAATGTTTTGCCATCCCTTTAAGTAGATACAATTTGATATTTAATTAAGTAAAATTGCAAAAAAAAAACGTCCTAAACTAATTGTTAGTGATTTTGGAATTTCGTCTCAAGCTATATCACTTAGCAAAATTCGATCCCTAATTTTATTTTTTTGGAATATAATCACACTTACCACATAGATGCTCACTTGTCATGACGTGGCAAATTTTTGCATAAACAATTATATAAGTTGCAGAATTCATCCCAAACTAATTATACATTTTGATTTTTCGTCCCAAACTATATCAACAAGTTGACATGGAAAAAAAATCGTTCCAAACTAATTATAAATATTTGTTAATACAAAAAAAATGCACAAATTTTTCCAATGAACTGAGATAGGAGTTTTTTTTTCTTTCTCAAAAGCGCACGACAATTTAAAAAATCCATAATATTTTTCTCTTAAAAAAAGTTATGGCAATTTACTTCCTTGTGATATTAATAATATTCAATTTACCTCCCTGTGTTATGATAATGTGATGTGTTGTTGTAAATGTGGCAATTACCTTCTATATTATAATATATGTAGTAATTTACCTCCTATGTTATAAAATATTTTGCATGCCCACTCTCAATTTATGCAATTAAGCTACTCTCTCCGGTTCAAGGGTACTTTTTTATAATTTTCACAGAGGGGTAAATTACTTCTTTTAAAATTATAAATGATAAATTGAACATTATGAATATCTTAGGGGATAAATTGCCATTAATCCCTTAAAAAAAGTAAAAGATGAATCGTCATTATCATTAAATTAGAAATCTAAAAATGGACTAAATTCATGCAAAATGACAAATTGTGAGATGAAATTTGGTGATTGGGACGGGAAACCAGAATTTATAATCAGTTTGGGACGGATTCTACAATTTTGTATAATTGTTCATGCTAAAATTTACCACATCGTGAGTTCGTGACATGTAAGCATCCATGTGGCAAAATGGGTGTAAATTATTTCAGTTAAAGGATTAGATGTGTCGAGAGTACAAATTTTTTTTTAAAGAAGGTTTTTTATAAAACTTTGTACCCTCAAAACATAGAATTAACACTTAGTACCTCGAAATATAAAAAAATCAGTAACTTGAACCCTCTATTTTTTTAGGGGTAAAATACGTAACAATTTAGTTTTTTAGCCCTTTGCACCCCCGAAATATAAAATTAAAATTTACGCCATCGAATTAAGAATTTTTTTATCAATTTGCACTTCGCACCCCTAAAACACGAGAAAACCAAAATAATTCAATGTAACTTATCTATTAACATTTTGGTTTTTCTCAAATCGAGGGTGCTAAGTGCTAAGTTTATGTTTCGGCGGATGCAAAATGTCAATTTTTTGTGTTGTAGGGGGCGCAAAGTGCAAAAACTAAAAAAAAATACTATCTATTTTGCCCCTCGAAAAATACTAGAGGATACATGTTAATTAGTTTTTTGTGTTTTGAGTGTGGTAAATGCTAATTCGATATTTGGGTTTTTTGCACTTTGCACCCTCAAAATTTAGATTTAGCACTTTGCACCCTCAAAATATGAAAAATATAACACTTTGCACCCTCTTTTATTTTCAAGCAAAACTCAAGGGCAAAATAGGTAATTCAATTATAAATCTTTGGCAAGGCACACCCAAAATAAAATTAGCGCTCATTACCCTCGAATTAAGAACAAATCAGCAACTTGCACCCCCGAAACACAAAATTAACACTTAACACCTATTTTCTCCGGCAAAGTTGACCGTCGGGATGAAAAAAATCTAAGGCAAAGTTGAACTTACCAATTTTTACTCACTCAATTGTTGTGTATAACACGTTTAATTTGTACAAGCTATAATTCATAGCTTGTTAATTTGTTATATGATGTAATCAATCCAAATTTATGGTATTTAATTTGTATATATGTATATTAAATGTAGGTTGTTCAATCAGATCGAAAATTTACCTATTTTGCCTTTTTTTTCACCCCGATGGTCAACTTTGCCGGAAAAAATGAGGGGTTTGAAATTTTTTTTTTAATTTGAGGTGTTAAGTGTTGATCATGTGTTTCGGGGGTGCAAGTTGCTAATTTGTTCTTAATTCGAGTGTGATAAGTGCTAATTTTATTTTGGGGGTGCAAAGTGCCTATTTCTCAAGTTTGGGGTCAAAGTGCTAAATCTAAGTTTTAAAGGTGCAAAGTGCCTATTTTCCATATTTCGAAAGTGCAAAATGCAAAAACAAAAAGCCCTCGATATTTTAAAGATGCAAAATATCTATTCTTATGTTTTGAAAATGCAAAGTACTAAAATTATGAAAAGAAAGTTTAAATAAATAACATCTTATTAAAATCTGAATTCAAAAATAAAACGACAACAAGACCCAATAAACTTGGAAACTTCAATTCGATCTAAATTTGAATAAAATCCAACCGGATTTTGATAAAGTCCGTTCAAATCAAGCTGATCCGACCCGTTGAGAGGCCTACCTGTAACTGCAATAATGGGAGAACAATGTAAAGCATCTAGGGTAGGAGGAGAGGCGCAAACGGCGTTGGGCTACTCTGTCAGTCCAGCTAAGAATTGGGCTGGCAATATCAATTAGTTACAATTGCCAACATGGTCCCACTAATTAAACGGGACCCACCCGCCTTTGCTTGCATGCACAACACGTGACTTTTACGCCGCTCATCTCTGCGCCTCATGCCAAGTCCAACCTGAAAAATAAGTCCACTACCACAGTTAAACTTTACTTTTACTTTGCATTTTTTACCTCTGTTTCACAAAGGTTGTAACGGTGGAATGTGCATATACTAAACGGTGAAAATATATACTACCAGACTACCTATTTATTTATTTCGAATAAATTCTATAAAACAAAAATCTTTGGCTTTGTTTGGATGAGTTTTGACCCGGTCTCGCGGGTTTTGTGAGACAGAATCAAAACCCTTTCAAATGAGTTTTTGTCAAATCCATAAAACAATAAAAAATATATTCAGAAACCCACACTCAAACTATTCAAACCTATAAAACATTGATTTGACACCTACCACCTACTTTTTCCCCAATTCTCACTAAAAAAGATATTGATTTAACACATATCCCCTACTTTTTTCCCTAAACTCCAACATCCAAACCCAATTCATGTGGGGTTTCAACTTATTCAAACCACAAAACCCAAAAGCCAAAACCTATCCAAATGAAGTCTCAAAGATTTCATCGAAACCACCCAAACCAATTTTTTTAAACCGAGACCCGCGAAATCGAGCTAAAACCCATCCAAATAGACCCTTTAAGCTTGATTTGTGATATAAATTAAATAAATTTGAATATATATTATTACTTGACAACTTAAAAAATTTGATTTAATTTAAATTCATGATTTAAAAATTAAATTAAGCTCAACATAATTTTTAATTATATAAATTAAATCAAATTAATGATGTATGGTTCTATACTACTGAGCATGAATCAAAGTTTCGTTTTCGATATATGTTTCAGTCAGCTTAATATAAGAAACTTTTCAAAAAGTTTTCGGGAATGTTTCGAAAAAATTAGAAAAATTTATGTAAAAAATTACTAAATTATGAAAAAAAGAAAGTTTTATGACAAATATTGAATTTTGAAAATACATCTCATTTTCATTTCGATTGATTAAAAAACAAAATTTTTTCAATATTTTCGATAAAAAAAATAAAAATTTTGATCCATGCTATGAGACTTACACCTCTGCTCGCCGCACATTTAGTAATATTTAAAGTTTTAAGGAATCTTTATTTGTTTTTAAAAGGAAAAGGTAAAATAATTCTTGGGTTTTCCATTCTACTTACTAAAAGTTCAGACCTTTCTACACTTCCTTTCCATTTTAACCCTTTCGAGGGTTGTCTCTGTTTCTCTCCAGCAAATAGTTAGTGCTACAGTCAATAATCCTGCAAAAAGGCTTAAAAAATCTGATTGGTAGTAAAAGGGGTTATGTCGGGTCTTTACAATCACAACTTCTCTCCGGCGAGAGCCGTTTCTCCACAAATTAGAAATACTCCAGATGTAGACAGGTTTGATTTTATTCATTTTATGATTTCTAATGAGTATTCCTTTAATCATTCGTTTTGTGGAGCAATTTCGTTGATCGATGTGGGACTTCTTTTCTTTTGCGCTCGCGTGTGTTTTTTAGTAACCAGTACTTGTCAGAGCTGTTGGCGGAGCATCAAAAGTTTGGACCTTTCATGCAAGTTCTTCCCATCTGTAGTAGACTCTTGAATCAAGGTCATTTATTTTTTCACTTCCACAGTTCATATTTCTTACTTACTGTGCGGATTGGATCTAGGTTTTCTAAAGCTTTACTGAATTTTGGTTGCGAAAGACACTGATTTCTTTGATTATAGATGTACTGATTGGATCCGTTAACCCTCTACTGTAATCCAAATATGCATCCTTATGTATAAGAACTGAAATTGGGTTAATTTGTATGATTGGTTTGGAAATTTAGTTACTCTATTTGTAAATTACTTTAATTAAGCTATTTCAACTTTTACATTTCTATTATTTCATGTTCTTCAAAATATATCTTACTTTTAGCATTATACATGATGTGGCATATGAAGATGCCCCATTCCGTCTGTTGGTAGCTTGGTAAAATGATTATTTCCATTACTTGGAAATATAGTGTTATAAACTTTCAATTTTCTGAACTCTCAGCTAAGGTTCCAGGAGTATAAGTTTGGACGAAAAGGAGTACTTTTTTACATTGATATTAGCAGTAACTTTTCACTTTTCACATTGATTAGTCATGTATGTGTGTGTTTGTACTTTGCAGGAATTTGAAAATTTTCTAGAATCTCAGTGTAGCGGGAGTATATGATAATTTTGTTGAATACCCATGTGTTTTAGCAGTTTTTTAAACTTCTTTCACTTGTTGATAATTGTAACTTTGTTTTAATCCTTTTAGAGATCTTGCGGGTTACTGGGATGATGCCAAATCAAAACTTTGGTGAATTTGAAAGACTAAGACATAGAAGTCCTAGCCCTATGGCTTCTTCCAACCTTTTATCAAATGTTTCCGGGGCAGGATTAACCGGCTGGAATGGACTTCCTCAGGAGGTAATTAACTTTCTCATCTTTTAAGCCATAATATATCAGAATATAGATAAACATTGTTACCTTTTCTTTTAATGCTTTTGACAATTACAACATGGGTTTATTGATATGACGTAGCATTTTACATTAATGCAAGATCATGAGCTCGTCCCTACCTTTCCTATTTGCATAGGCTGCTTAGAATGTGTGTATGCTGGTATTACGGATGCTGCAAAAAATATGTTTCCTCTCCTTTATAATCTCAAGAAATTGATAAAGCTTGTTGTTTGTGAATTGATATTGGCTGCTTCAAAATTTGGTATAATTGCTATTTCGAACAATAAATTTGGCACTTTGTATCCTTTTTCCATGTAGCTTGGTTTTGATTTAAATGTGATTAAAAGAAGATCGTAAGCATATACTTTGACAATTTTTTTTATAAATTTGGAAATAGTTGAGACCAACGCAAAAGCTATTTTGAACTCATATAGTTATGTATAGCAAACCAAGTTTGAATACTTCTTCACGCCTTATAAGTTTTGAAGTTAAGTATAGCAAACCGAGTTAAGAATTGCCCATATGTGTGTTTGTGTCTAAGGCTATTCAAACTTATCTCACCTCTCATGTTTTCCTAGATTAGAGTTCTTCAAACCCAGCTCATTTCAAATCTTAGATTCATGAGATAAGCAAAAAAAAATTCAACAATATGTTGTTTGGCTTGACGCGATTCATTTACTCCACAGTACTTGAAAATTCGTTGGTAAAGAGTAAGATACATACATTCTGCTTAGTGTGATTTCGAAATGTAGCAAACATCTCTTTTATTAGGAGCGTATGTTGGTTAATTATGCTTTTCAACAGATATTTCAGACAAATAAAAATTATTTTATATTCATACGTGTGTGATTGTGAATTTCTGATGGTAAATGTCCTTTTTTTTTTAAAAAAAAAAAGAAAAAAATCCACGCATAGGCTCTAGGATTTTACCATAAAATATTCAATTGTAATTCTACTCAAAATTTGTTGGATACTTATGGACCACTGTTTCATGGTTGATGAAAATTGTTTAACTTTGGAAATAAGTTTATCGTGACTAAATAATTTTAGAAGGGCTCAGATGTTATACATAGGTAGAAGTTGTTGGATGTATTGTGATGCATTTGTACAATAGAAGCAGTTGTGGGCCTGAACTGATCTTTCTTTAAGCCGGCTTTTGGTTCTCGTGTATTGGAATGCGGAGGAGGGTATTTTCAGTTATTTATCTACTTATATATGTGGTAAGATTCTGCAAAAAATTAGTTCCATTGGCATTGTAGAATGTTTGCGTCTGAACACGTAAAAGTGTTCAGGGATCTTTTACGATCATTGGTTTGCTTGTAATTGTGAATTTTCATTGATCTATTTGGCCTTATGAATTAAGAATATTCCTGAAACTTGTAAATTACACGGCAGAGATTGAATGGACCTTCTGGAATGACAATGGACTGGCAAGGAGCACCAGCAAGTCCCAGTTCATACACAGTTAGAAGGATTTTGCGCTTGGAAATTCCCGTGGACAACTATCCTAATGTAAGATTATTGAATGAACTTGCTCTCTACTAACTTCCATTGATAGAATATAGCTCATTCTTTTTTTCTTTTCTTTTAATATTATATTGTGGATTATAGTTCAATTTTGTTGGGCGACTTTTGGGACCCAGAGGAAATTCATTGAAACGAGTAGAAGCCACAACAGGATGCCGCGTATTTATTAGAGGAAAAGGGTCAATAAAAGATCCTGAGAAGGTAATGGGAAAGTTTTGCCCAGACAAATATTATTCATGGTCAGGACAATTAAAATTTTTTTTTCCGTATATTTTGATATTGCAGGAAGACAAGCTACGAGGACGACCGGGTTATGAGCATCTTAATGAACCACTCCATATCCTAATCGAGGCTGATTTACCAGCCAACATCGTTGATATGAGGCTAAGGCAAGCGCAGGAGATTATCGAAGAGTTAGTGAAGCCGGTGGTATGTATCTCAGACCTATTTTTTATGCTTTCCTTTTAAGTAAAAGAGCTATATTAAAACATACCCTCTGTGCTTATCCTAATTGGTAATAAAAAATATTGCAAGGGGGAATTTTATGTAATAAAAATAACATAGGGGTGCTTTTGCTAATTAGGCAAATCATAGGGGGCATTTTTGCATTTCACTCCTTTAAGTAAAAGTAGACTATTCAATCACTTCCAAGACAACAATGGTAGAAAATCCACATAGAAGCTGCATATATTCATGTTATTGTTCTTGCTTTGCTACAGGATGAGTCGCAAGATTTTATAAAGAGGCAGCAGTTACGCGAGCTAGCGATGCTAAATTCAAATTTTAGAGAAGAGAGTCCTGGACCAAGTGGCAGTGTCTCGCCTTTCAATACCAGTGGAATGAAACGTGCAAAAACGGGACGTTGACAAAATATAAATCTATAAAGCTGTTTGAAGAAAGTTTAGTCTTGGTTGATCATATCATATGTGGGTAAACAGTTCAAAACTCGTCATATATATATTTAAAAAAGGAAAAGGTAAAATATGTCTTGGCGGTACTTTTTGGTTCCGTATCAGTGTTTCTTAATTTATTTATCAGAATCCACAGAAAGAAACTGAGGGCAGAAAAGAAGAAAGTGGTTCACTTCTTATGTAGTTTTTTCTAACTAGGTTTTGACCATTTCTTGAAAGCCCATTCATTGGATTGATTCTTGCGTTTAGTAACTCCTCTCCAGTGTGTTATATATATATATATATATATATATAGTATATACTCCATACTATGTTGTTGTTATTGGTACAGAATAGGATTTTAGAAGTGTGATTTTGTAAAACTCTAATGTGCAAGCAAGACCGTACATATTAATATTATTTCATTAATTACTTCAATATAGTTTCATCTGCAAAATTCTTGTGTAAACTTACCAAACACAAATATTTAGTGAAGGCTTGTCCATTGTTGAAAGACTTCTTGGTCTATACAATAATTTTTAGTTTCATCTATATGTCATACTTATGGTGGGGTGGGTAAGTAGACGATTTTTAACTAGTCAAATTGCCAAGATGATTCTTATTTTCTTACATGGAATGGTTTGGAGGAGAACAATTTGGTTCTAGTCGGTAGCCGTTTGTCATTGCTATGTTTGGTTTTGAATTTTGGTCAATAAATATTATAGAAATACGGAGTATATTTTTTTGAACATTAAGTATTATTTATTGCTCATTACTCCGTATTATTTGTTCTTTTTAACAAGAAAGATATTCAAATGAATTTTATATCTTGAAATTGGGTAGAGTTTATGGGCCGGTTGGATTTTTATACTTCAAGACTTCTAGTCTAATGTTATAAGCCGGTTGAATATTTTAATTTTCAGAAAGGGTTTTCTAAACATTTGTAAGCATTTAGTTTAAATCTCATCAGAAGATCGCATTTTTTACAAATGTTTTTATTTAGGGTAAATTACTATACCTGATGTGTTTAAATATAAAAACTCCTCTAAGATTTGTCACCTTCTTACAATTAGCACTTTGCCCCTAAAAAGTTCTATTTTGCTCTTAGGGGTTATTTACTCATGTTTAATATATCTTATAAATAAATTTTAAAACATGGATGCTAATTGTTACATGTTATAATTTATAAAAGTGATAAATATATATTTCCTATCAAAACAATTGATAAAATTTATAAATTGCACATAAGTTTTAATAAATATTGCCAATTTTTTTTTACATATTTATTACCAATTTAAATTGTACAAATAAATTAAATAGAATTCTAATAATAATGTCTTATAAATATAAAAAAAGTTTGCTTATTTAGTTAAATGGATTAATTTTTCTACGTTAGTAATAAATATGCAAAACAACATAAAAAATTAAATTATACAAATTTATTTATTTATTGGTTAATGATTCATTTATAATTTCATTTTATACAAATTTTAATTTAAAATACGAATATCAGTTAAGAAAATTTGAAACGTGAATAAAATTGCGTGAATTGTAACATTAACAAACTTATTTAAAAGAAAAAATTGGTGTGAATGTTAAAAGTGATCTGAAAAAAATCGATAGCCGATCGTATCTGAGCAAAATCCGATGGGCTTAGAAAATTTAGGTACAAGCAAGATTTGAATTCGACCCAACCCGAATCCAAAAATGGACTCATATATGGATTGACCATGATCCACCCCGAATCCTACCTATGAACAACTATATTCTAGAATATTAGTTTTTTTTTAACAAACCCTTGATAAAATTATAAATCCTAGAACTGAATCTCTAAATGATGTAAATTCACATTAATCAGTTGGACAATATAACTATATGTCGAAATTTAAGTAGCACGGATTATTTTGTACTTTTAAGAAGACAAAAGTGTGCATAAAATATTTAAAAAATAACATGCAAATTGTACATTCAACTTTGTGAATTTGGATGAAGAAACCCAAAAAACATTTTACCAAACAAAGCCTTAAGGAAGTACTGAGTAAGAATCTAAAGTCTAAACAAAAATCTTGCTCTTCGAATTAGGGCTTCATTCTGGGAGAGTAAAAGAGACAAGATCTTCAAAATTTCATTTTGAAAAGTAGTAAAAATATATTTACTACCCTTCTGCAACGCTCCTTTCGATTTCCAAAATCAATGTCGAAATCACTCTCCAGGTTCTTCACAAATCTTTTCTTTGCTATATTTTTAACGCACACGTCCAATAAAATTCCTATATAGCTACCTTACTTGCTTGCATTTTATTTCTCAAGGAAATCAAAGAAACAAAGAGGAACTTTTGGGCAGGATCCTTGAATGGGGTGAATTTTGCAGTGAAACTAAAACCATTTTGCTTGATTGATTTATTTACTTATGAGTATTGGGGTTTTCATTCAAGATTATGTTTTGTATTTTGCTTCTTGTCCATGCATGCCGTTCAAAAAAATCACATACACTTTTTTCTAATTAAAATTCTCACCCATTTGATTATTCTCCAATTTCTTCTATTTTTTTTTTTTCATGTATGAGGTTTTTAGAAAAAAAAATGGAAGAATGTTTTTAGTTATCATGGGCTCTACAAATTTCATGTTCAACCATCCTTGATTTAGGGATATAATACCCTGCCTGATTTGATAAGAAATTTGTACTATCAGGATTTTCTAGTGTCTTATTATTTGAATTGACATGATTCCTTATTATGATTTCTTAATGTTCTGGGAGTTTATAACTTCTTTAGATGCCCGACCATGCGGATCCTGTGAGTACTGCATTAGATTTCACTAGGAAACAAACGATATTTGGTGGTGTATTTGAACTTTTGAGGCGATTTTCATGCGTGGTCAGTGAATATGTTTCTTCAGATGATTGTATCGTATATAGCAGTACCCCTCTTTATGTCATATTGAGTATTTGATTATCCAAATTTCAGGTCGCCTCAGCAATTGGATTAGGTTCGACTGATAATCATTCTTTGGTAGCTATGGCTTCAGCGGTTCCTATAGATATCAGTTCGTCAGACAGTGACTCGGATTTACTGGAAATTGAGAATTACAAAGATGAGTCTCCATCGAGGGACACTTCCTCCCCAGTCAAGCCCCGGGTCCTTCCACCTTGGGCATCCTCAATTCATTCCAATTTTCCAGGTAATATCCGCATTCCTGGATATAAATACTTTTTCAGTGTAGTAGCCTAGTGGACATGTTATTGGTCATCTCATCTATGAGTGAAATGCGGTTTGCAGGTAATAATGGCGTTTCTCGTAAAGATCCTTCTTCTTCTTCTTCAAAGAGGCAGATTATTCATGATGAAATTTCACCAAGACCGCATAAGCGTTTGAGTATTGCGCAAAATGTTGGAGCATCAAGTTCAAGGGCTCGAGATAATTTTTTATTCCAAACTAATGGTTCAAATAATGCTGGTAGAATGGATGCAATTCACGGGATACATTCATCTAAGAGGTCCCTTCCTGCATCCCTTCACCCTCTTAGTTTTAGCCTGCATTCGAACAACCGAGTAGAGAATGTTGGTACTAGTCAATTTCGTGAAACACATGGAAGATTGTTTCCATCTTTGAACGATCCTTCCATGTTTGAGAAAAGAGGAAATAGAATATTGCCCCCATCATTAGTTCCTGGAAAATATTCTTCAACCACTGGATTTGCTGGTTCCAATGATTCCCTTCATCATACTGGGGTAGGTGAAGAAAGGCCACCAGGAGCTGATGAGAGATATGTTTTTCAGGCAGCTGTGCAGGTACTTGTTTTTTTTCTTTTTGGTCTTCATCGATGATTCTCCAGTACTAAATCAATTATCAAATAAAAGCTCTTAAGAGAATTTGATTGACACCATTGGTTTCCCTTTCCTTTTTCCACCTTTTCTCGGAAGTGCTATTAGAGCTTCCTTCTTTTTTCTTTTTAAATTCATGTAATGTTTGTTTTTACTTACTGATGTCAAATAAACTTATTTTTTGATTACTTGTATTTGTCTGATAACAATGGTTAGGGGGTTCTTTCCTGAATGCTTGATTTTCAAACCATATGTCTACGTTTAGACATGCATCTACAAAGTAGGCATTTTAAAAGGAATTATATGTGATTTTATCTATTTATTCTTAGTGTGCTTCCTGTAGGTGCTAAGTTTGATCATTCACATGAAACACTTATTTTGAAGTCACACGAAGTCCACTTGCTTGACTAAAAGAGCAGAGTTTAGTGGATAACATCTTTTTCGTTTTTGTATGATAGTGGTATTAATCTGACTTAATAAAGAAGTGTAGTGTCTAATTAAAGGAGACTGAAGAAGATAGAGCAGGAGATGTCCATATGGAAGAGTAACTTGAAATCACTTTGAAAAATATAGTTCCATCCATCGAGTGCTGAGATCTATAACGTAGCCATGCTTATTTTTTGCAACCTTGCTTGATCATTACATGGGGAGGTATTTCAGGAAATCTTGACCTGGGGAATTCCACATCTAATTAAAACTAGTAGTTGAAAAAATTATTATTTATTTCCAAAGTTTAGGGTTCTTTATATTCTATCCAAGTTTGTTTATGGAAACCTTTTGAAGAATACTAATCAGGTTGTGATGATCCTGTCGGGGTTTTCTTCTATGGACCAAACTAGAACAATTGGTAATGTGAAGTATCATTGTGCAAAAAATACTTCAGTCCTTCCCTTTTGGCGTTGGCCATTAGGATTGCCTGTGCTAAAGATTAGTGTGCCATTGTCATTTACTTTTTATGAGAGTTTGTTTACGTCCATGCCTGAACATGCTAGGATTTTGTAATTTTGTCTCCCCAGGAAAATGGCTTTTGCAAGTATCTCATACCTCTAGTTATTAGACTACTTCTTAGAGCTACATCTGTGATTTATGGCATGCTAGGTTTTCTATTGTTATCTTTGTTGGCCATGTTGTTAGTTGGGCAGCCTCTTATTCTACTTTCCATTCTTATTTCTTAAAGTTATAACTTCTAGATGACTTGCCGCTATTTTTTCTCACTTTCTCCTGATTTCTCAATGAGATTTGTCCTTTATGATTTCACTTATCATACACTGGGGTTGAGAAGTCATTCTTTTCAGTTACTGAAGGTAAATAAATGTATGGCTTGTGTTTTTCCTGCAGGATCTTCATCAACCTAAAGTTGAAGCTACTTTACCCGATGGTCTCTTGTCGGTTGCTCTTCTCAGGCATCAGGTCTTTGTGTGCATATGCTAGACATTTTATTCTTTTTTTTTTTTTTTAATGTATCGTGGTTTAAGCATAGGTCATTTCGCTTGCAGAAAATTGCTTTAGCATGGATGCTTGGCAAGGAATCATCTGGTTTATGTTTGGGGGGGATTCTGGCTGATGACCAGGTCAGCTGGCTAGTATATAGTTGAACTTCTAAATCTACTTCATCTTTTCTACTCAATGTCCATTTCTTTTCTTTTTTATTAGGATTTTTGGACATTCAACATACCTTATATTTTACATGTTACAGGGTCTTGGTAAGACCGTGTCTATGATTGCCCTCATGCTGATGCAGAAGGCCCTGGAGGCTAAACGTAAACGCAAAGAGTCATGTAGTTCCC
The DNA here is from genome assembly GCA_038501285.1 of Penstemon eatonii. Taxonomy (NCBI): domain Eukaryota; kingdom Viridiplantae; phylum Streptophyta; class Magnoliopsida; order Lamiales; family Plantaginaceae; genus Penstemon; species Penstemon eatonii. The sequence continues at coordinate 76,021,895 of CM076710.1, forward strand.
CAGCTGAACCCTTGAACTTGGATGATGATGATGGTGGAAGTGTTGTTGTTGCTCTTGATGAAACAAATCAGAATAAAGAATCTGAGGATTTAGCAGTACTACCACAAGCAAGTAATGCAATAAAAAGCTTTCGCTCTAAGAGGCCAACAGCAGGTACTTTGATTGTTTGTCCAGCTAGTGTTGTTAGACAGTGGGCTAGGGAGTTGGATGATAAAGTTGCTGATGGTGGTAGACTTTCTGTTTTAATATATCATGGAGGGAATAGGACTAAAAACCCTTCTGTCCTAGCAAAATATGATGCGGTTTTAACAACATATGCTATTGTGGCTAATGAAGTTCCAAAACAGCCATTGGTTGAAGATGATGATGCTGAACAAAAAGAGGGAGAACGATATGGATTATCTGCTGCATTTGCAATGGAGAAAAAAAGAAAAAAGTCATCTAGTAAGAAGTCGAAGAAGAGTAAAGATGATATTGATGTGTCTGCTTTTGATAGTAGTTGTGGTACACTAGCAAAGGTGAATTGGTCTAGGGTTATTTTGGATGAATCTCAAACAATAAAAAATCACAGGACTCAAGTGGCTAGAGCCTGTTGTAGCCTTAGAGCGAAAAGAAGGTGGTGTTTATCTGGAACTCCCATACAAAATTCAGTTGATGAATTATTCAGCTACTTCAGATTTTTGAGATATGATCCATATGATAAGTACAAAACATTTGGCTCCTCTATTAAGGCCCTGATATCAAGAGACTCAGTTAAAGGTTACAAGAAGCTTCAAGTTGTCTTAAGAAATATCATGTTGCGGCGGACAAAAGGTATTCATCATGTTATTGAGTTAATGCGTTAAAGATAGCTCTGTTAAATTTAATAAATATTAAAAATTATCACTTCCTTTTAGTAAATGACTGTATACAACTTTTGATGTATCGCTCGGAGATATATTCATTATTAAACAAGATACTTAGATTATTTTTCTTTTAAAAGATTAGAAATTGAAGCTTGAGAATTTAGTGCTGTACTCGTGATAGATTTGCAAGGTAATAACATGCTCTTAGAAAATTTATCTGGGGATTTAGATCTGAAGTTGGCTTTAAAATCTATGTCTTGTAGCACTGATTACCTGGAAAATGATGGTTGCATTTATGGACATCGCATATTAACTCACGTGAATTCCATATGTATATATATATATATATATATATATATATATATATATATATATATATATATATATTTAGTACTCTAACCCATAGAATTTGTTAAAGGGATATGTACACTGAAACCCTCCTGAGGTTTGGCCAAAAAGAAAATGAAAAAACAAAAGAAAGCTTAAGATCATCCTTAAGAATGTTGAATAATTGAAAATGGAATACTTTAACTTTTGACTTTGACAGAAAGATGTGTAATGTCACACCACCAATAAGTTAATATATATTCTTGTAGCATAGTGGCTAACCCTGTGTACAATGATTTCCTTTCCCTTCTTTAGATTCCCTCGTTATCTCTTCCAGTTTCATTGAAAACAAGCTTTCAGATCTCTTGATTAGATGCCTAAAGTTTTCACAGTTGTTTATTAGAAACTGCTGATCAACTTCTTCTCTTTGTCATATAGGTACATTGATTGATGGTCAGCCTATCATCAACCTACCCCCCAAAAGAGTACATCTGTCGAAGGTGGACTTCTCTATGGAGGAACGGGCTTTCTATAATCAACTAGAAGCAGATTCACGCAAACAATTCAAGGTATCTTTGCATCTATTGGCTGTATCTTATGCACTGCCATCTGTGGTGTGGAAATGCACAAAGCATGCTTTGTGTGTTATTTTTTTGGTGTGATTATTCTGTTTGTTATCTTCTTCCCTGTGTAATTTATTAACAGTTAGTCTGTACAACACTTCCATAGTCTCAATTTTTGTTATGTGAAAGAAGTGAATTGATATCATTTTTCTTGCCAGAGAGATTTCAAAACTTCTTGTTGCAAAGGATATGTTATTCAGCTTCCTTGGTTGAAGTGTTTTCCACTTGCTTGGATAAATGGAAACCTTTTAAGGTGTTTGGATTTACTAGCATTTATGATGTCAATTCATAACAATGTAACATTTCATGAGAAAACATTACCTTGAATGAATAGTTGTGGGTTTATCATATATGTTCCTGCAAAGAAATGGTATTATTGGAACAGAAGTGTGAGAATTCTTCTTAATTTTCCCTACAGTGCTTGTGCTTTATTATAGTCCAAAACATTTGAACCATCTACTCATGTTTCTTTAAAAATGAGCACCATTATCTTATGCTATTGGTTGGACATATATCAAAATGGCATGCTGGTCGCTTAGGTTTGGCAGATTTTATGATCTGTCGACAGTTGCTGTCAGTGATACCCTTTGCATTCCTGGGTTTGTTTCTCAGAATTATTTGTTTTTGAATATCTTGGTCAGCTTAATATGATATTTTTAAAGTAGGATGAGAGACATCAAACTATAATTAAATGGAGATCTGTTAACCTTTTAACTTGTCATGACATTTGGTTTCAAACATATACATTTACTTTAAATTAATGTTTCAGTCAACTTTTCATTCAGACCTTTTGCTGTATGTAATAAAATCAATTTTCATTTAAGGTAACTTGAATATGTTTGTTCTATGTTTGAAAGTTGTTTAATAAAAAAATGATTTTACAGGCTTATGCTGCTGCTGGTACAGTGAATCAAAATTATGCAAATATTCTATTGATGCTTCTCAGACTTCGCCAGGCTTGTGACCACCCGTTACTTGTCAAAGGGTTAAGCTCCGACCCTGTGGGAAAAGTTTCCTCTGATATGGCAAATATGCTCCCCAGGGAACTGCTAGTTAATTTATTGAAACAATTGGAAACATCCTTGGCCATTTGTCTCGTTTGCAGAGTATGTTTCCCTCGCCCTAGGCCTTCCTTTGCTTAATTTCCGTTCATGGTACTCGTAAGCTTCATGAATTTCCAAAAAGCCCTAAACTATTTGAACTTCTTTGGTCTCTATAAATTCGATGCTAACTTTTCAATTTCATTTGTATTTTTTAAATAGTTTTATATGAGAGTTTGATGTGCTTTTTGGAATGATTTCATATTCCTAGGATCCTCCTGAAAATGCTGTTGTCACAATGTGCGGACATGTTTTCTGCTATCAGTGCGTCTCCGATAATTTGACTGGGGAAGACAATACATGTCCAGCCCCGGAATGCAAAGAACAACTTGGTGCTGATGTTGTATATTCTAGATCTACATTACGAAGATGTTTATCTGATGATAATGACAGTGATTCCCCTATTACATATGAGCCAAGTGATAAATCTGTGGTTTTGAAGACTGAGTACATATCTTCCAAAATCAAATCTGCTCTTGAAATTCTCAACTCATATTGTGTGTGGAGACGTCAGAGTTCTGAGTTTTATGATGATGATGATGAGGAGTCTTCATCTTCAGAGCGTAGAGGACCTGAAAAGGCTATTGTCTTCTCTCAATGGACTAGCATGTTGGACTTAGTGGAAATGTCACTGAAGAATTATTGTATAAATTATCGGAGACTTGATGGTACAATGTCAATAGCTGCTAGAGACAAGGGTGTCAAAGAATTTAATACCGATCCGAAGGTATGAATTTCATCTTTCTGTTACAAATTATTACTAGTTTCAACTTTTTTTCTTTTGAGATAAGTAATATTTCACTGAACTCAAACGAATAAAAAAAAACATGAAAGCGGTAAATTACAAATATTAACACAAGCATTCAAACTTAAAGAAAGAGCCCAATCGGCAAGATTATGGGCCGCACAATTAGCCCTCTATAAAATAATTTTGCTACTTCTAGGTGGATGTGATGTTAATGTCCTTAAAAGCTGGGAATTTGGGTCTGAACATGGTTGCCGCAAGCCGCGTAATCCTCTTGGATCTTTGGTGGAACCCAACAACAGAAGATCAGGCTGTTGATCGAGCTCATAGAATAGGACAGACACGTCCGGTTACTGTATCAAGATTAACCATCAAGGATACAGTTGAGGATCGCATTTTGTCTCTTCAGGTACTCTATTAAGTAGTACTTACTGTATGTGCTAGAATATTGGTTCAAATTATTACTAACTGGTTATGGTGTGTGTATATTCTACAGGAAGACAAGAGAAAAATGGTTGCGTCTGCTTTTGGTGAAGATCAAAGTGGTGGGCATGCTACTCGACTTACGGTTGAAGATCTCAGATTTTTATTTGAAGGCTCCGATAGACGTTGAATTAAATTGTTGCTTTTGGTATCTCTTGTAAGGTATAAATTACTCCAGTTTGGTTACCAATCAATCATGGGCAATTTTGCTTTTTGTATCCAGGGCGGCCCGACGTATCAGGGGCCCTTAGGTGGAATGTAAAATCGGGCCTTTTCTAAAAAAATGATTATTATTAAAATTTATTTTCTTACTTTTAAAATTGTAAAAGTATTTTATTAAGTAGTTATATGACTTTTCTTTAACATATTTATAAATAGATAACTTTTTTATCAAATTTAAATATGTTTTTAGAACAGATAATCTAAAATCCTTCATTCAATAAAGCAAATAATATGACTATTGTGAAACATAATTATACAGCTAGTTGTATGTTAATAGAGTTAATTCCTTGTCAAAATCAATGAAAAGATAAAATATAAAAGTAGAATGTTTATGTTTTTGCAATCAATAAAAAGATAAAATATAAAAGTAGAATGTTTATGTTTTTGCAATTATTTTACAAGATGAAGAAGGACCCTTCATTAAAATTGAATCGAGTTGTCTAAATTTTTGATATCCAAATTGGTTTGGAAATTTCAGAATTGGTACTGTATGTCAAATCGTATTCAGCGAAAAATGCAGTTTTTGCTCCTTTTTTAAAATTTCATGTAAATTAATTTTTGAAATTTATAGCTTGATCAAAACTCATTGAATCGAGATCAACCCTAATTTTTAAGTTGATCCTATATACTAGAATAAGAAAAAAAAAATTGACACATCCACATAACTCTGATGTCTTCAAATCATGAATTTCATGTAATGTTGCAATGTTATAAGTATCATAACTTTTTTGTACTAAAATACTAAGATATAATAAAATAGAAACAATTATACTATTAGTGGCATACATTCTTTATTATTTGACACCAATAATATGAAATAATTATTTTTAAAATATCAATTAGCAAATGGAGCTTGCATAACATCTACAAAGATAATTTGAATAGAATATGTAGTGTTGTTCGAAACAAACAAAGCAAGAAGGAAAAATAAAGAAAATAAGAAAAGAGATGAGGAATTGAATCATTAGCTGCCAATAGATTAGATAAATGCCCAACGAAAGGAGAACCAAAAGAGGCGGATGGGCGACACATGCTTTGTGCAAACTTCAGCGCAGGCGAGAGTAACTAGAGTACAGGGGCAAGGACAAATAGAACTCTTTTTTGGGGTACAAGGATAATCAAAATGTCAAGTAAGAGACTTTTTAATGGAGCAATTATAAGTAAAAATAAAATTCATAATTTTGATATTATCGTTTCGATTCGTAAATTGACAGGTAATATTGAAATCGAAAAGAAATAAGATTTCGTAATTTGTACCAAATATCAATTGTCACTTAGATCTAGTATTCATTATGTGAATCAAACGTTCGATTTTGATACGATTTCGTCGATTTATCAAATTGTGTGCGTATTCATACTTCTCATGATCATAAAATAGACAACTATGCATAGACTAAAACTCAAAATAAAATTAACCAATATTCGAATCATGTTAAAATCTAGCTTAATGTCACGCTCCAACCATGCATGTCTAGCATATCTTAAGTTCAACAATTGCCGCAACAATACTTGACCAATTAAGTTTGGCATAAAATAGTGTACATGAGTAGAGAATTATCTATGGTTGGTGCCCTAGACGAGGTGACACGTGGCCTAGCCATAAGACCAGCTCTATTTGTATCCAATTACTCGTGTAAATATCTATCTATTGCAAGCGAAATCTATATGCACTTTTTTATGTAGCTTGAAGTTCAGCAATTCAGGGTTTTTTTTTTTTTTTTATGGAGTCACCTAGGAACTGACAATGTGTAAATTTTTTATCAGAAGCCTTTTCAAACTCAAACTTGGATTACCCAAATTTAACTATGTATATATGTATGCACCTGCTAAAATTTTGTTCCTACAGGCTAAAAATAAGTTGGGCAAAAAAAGGGTTGAGGCAGGTTATGTTTTTTGTTTTTTAGGGTTTTTAATATATAATTACTTCAATTACAATGAGAAGAAATTAACATAATTATAAGAAAACATGATTTTAAATAATAAAATAATAACAAAGAAAGTTAGTTTAAATTAATGATATAACTTATGTAAATACTAAAAATAAATAAATTTATTGGAGTAGTTCTCTCGTTGATAAATGATAACATAGTATATTGATGCATTGCTTTATTTATATGATCTCTTTTTGACATGGTGAATACATTTCTGACCAATATAGATTCCAATTCAACCTAATTTTAATCCGAAAATGTTCAAAGAAAAATTGCATTGAGCTAAACAGCCCGGAATATGGTCAATTTTTCAGCTTTTGCACTTTGCGGATTTAAATATGGTAGGCAAATAAAAACTTTATTGCTAATGTTTGTGTTTAAATGTTCAACTCTACAAATACAACAATGCAACATTGCTATTCTCAATAAAAAAAAAATGAAAAAATACACACACATGCACACACTCACAATGAAACATCGCTGACAAGGGACGTCATTCATTATATATACAATTCTCCAGATATGTATAAGTAAAATCTTGAAAAAAAAAAATACTTTGTTCAAATATGAAGATTCTGACACTAAAATATGCATGCATACAAAAGATTGAGATTCCCATCATAAAATTAGCGAGGCATGATGGAATGAATGACACCACTAACAAGGTCACCTCCAGAGCGATCTCCGGTGAGATAAGTGCTTCTCCTATCGTATACTGAAGTTGACGGTGCTGAAGCGACTGAGGTTCCACCACTCGACAAATTTAAGTTCAAGAATTCCGATGTTGTGTTGTCAGATTCCGGAAGCATTGAGGATATGTTCTCTAGCTCTCTAACAACTTCCAACATCAAAGGCCTATCCTTTGTCTCATCCGAAGAGCACCTCATGGCTAATGCCATGAATTTCTTCACACCCTCTGAAGGATACTGCCCCATATTCCTGTCTATGATTGAAAACATCATCCCAGATTGATGTGCAGTGTTAACCTGATGGTTCCAATTCAGATAGTAAATATACATACATGACGAATCAACTTCTTTGTGTATATAAATGTGATCATAATAGCAACAAGAAAGCTTTCGTTACCTCTCTGACAATATTTCTTCCATGAGATATAGGCTGCATCCCAGTTAAGAGCTCCAGAAATACAATACCAAGGCTATAAACGTCACTCTTCTCTGTTAACTTGTTTGTCAGGAAATATTCTGGATCGACATACCCCTGCAAGTCAATAAATAAATAAATAAACGAGGTTTTTCATATTGGCTCTACAATATGAATCGAGAAGGATAATAAGATAATTTTGCAGAGATATCGCTCGCTAAACATGATTTCCACTAAATAGTAGGTTCAGAATTTAAGCTTCAAAAAGTTTTACTGGGTTCATCTTACCGGTGTTCCTTTAACAATGGTGGATATATGTGCAGTTGTAAGTCCTTTTGGATCTGATATTGGTGCAAGCCTTGAGATTCCAAAATCAGATACTTTGGCAGTCATCTTGGAGTCCAACAGTATGTTATTTGCCTTGATATCACGGTGAATGATAGGAGGATCAGCTTCAGTGTGGAGGTAAAGAATGCCTCTCGAAGCATTTAAAGCAATGTGCAATCTTGTTCCGAAACCCAGAGGTGCCCTATATCTAGCTGTTATTATAAGAAGAGAGTTTTAGTTTACTGCAAATGACTATCAGGTGAGTTCAATGATCTGATACAAAAACTAATACCATTGTCTCGGATAACATATTAAATTATATTGACAAAATTGAGGGTAAAGTAATGTAATGAATAATGTAATTACCAGAGAGGAGGTCATGTAATGAGCCATTGGGCATGAACTCATACACTAACATCTGCAAAAGAATTAGAGATTCAGAACATTGTATAAGGTAAAGTGAGAATAAACTGAGAGTGCTCATAAAACTAGACTTGCAGCATATATACCTGTTCGTCCTTTTCATCACAATACCCAACTAGTGCAACCAGATTACGATGATGTAAGCGTGAAAGCATTTCAATCTCAGTGTAGAATTCTTTGTCGCCCTGTAATGAACCTTGTTGTGCACGCTTTATTGCCACAACTACACCATCTGCTAAAGTTCCTTTGTAGACTTTTCCATATCCTCCTTGGCCAATTTGAGTCGTAGTGCTGAAATTGTTTGTTGCTGTTTGCAAATCCTCAAAACTGAACGCCTTCACTCCATCCATCTTCATTGGAAATTTGGTGACTGCATAAGAATATGCAATGTATCACTCTCGGTTTATATGAATTAGAAGGAAGTAAATTTCAGAAGAGCTCCACACATGGGCGTGTAATTATAATGAAGCATTTCTTCACATCAAGAGTAATTTTAGTAGTTTTAGAGAATAACAGCTCCCTTGTTAGAAAAGAAGTACGAGCAAAAGACCAAACACCCCCTATGCTTTGTCTAACTCCCAAAAAACCCCCTATGATCTCAAGTAAGTGTCAAATACACCCCCTATAAAAAAGAGTGTGTTTCAAACGCCAAAATTGCAAGTATGTGTTTACATTTTGCTTTTGATATGATAATTACTCCCAAAAAAAACCCCATGTGTCATTTTAAATCCCCAAACCCCCCTGTGTTTGGTTTTAAATACCATACTCGACCCAAGTAGTATATACTTAATTTTTCAAAAAGAAAAAATAAATTTAAAAAAAAACAAACACATAGGGGTAATCTTGTCATTCCACCAAAAGTCAAAAGCAAAATTATACTTGGGTTGAGTGTGGTATTTAAAACCAAACACAGGGTTTTTTTTGGGAATTAGACAAAGCATAGGGGGTGTTTTTGTCTTTTGCTCAAAGAAATACCCTTGTGGAACTTCAAACAGAAGTTAATGTGGCAATTAACTTGATTCGGGTAAAGAAAGATTGTAGCACAGAAATTTTATGAATGAGTATATAAAAAGGTGCCAAAATTTTCCATGCAAGGGTAACAGTCATTTATGTAAGGAAGCTGGTGGAGAAGGTAACAGAAAACTCACGTGATTGATTCTTGATAACTTCGACTTGTGAACTTTTGTGCTTTTTACGCATGAAAAGCAGGATTCCCAGGAGTATGACACTGGCACAGAAGATAGATCCAAGTACAATTCCCGCCAATGCACCTTTGCTTAGACCAGCACTGCTTAAGGATGGAAGTATCACTACATTCAATAGGAGAGATCAATAAATCTTTCAAGAGCCTTTCATGAATTAAGTGCATAGATTTGAACTGAACTAGCGCATTTCATCTCACATGTATGTGAAGAGGGTATAATCATAGTTTCTAGTTGAAAAGAAAATAAGTGAATAGGACAAAAAAATGTGACTCAGTACTAGGTCATTCATACACTTCTTTCAATATACAACCTTTTCAATTTGGACGAACATTTTAACAAACTCAACTTTGACTCAACAGATCATAAAGCTAAGAGTGTTACGGTGCTAACAATTAAGAATCAACCAATTATAAATAGGATATAATACTGGAAAAAGAAGGCAACATCTTGCGAGTTGAGGAAGAGAAGGATCCTTAGTTAAGGCACTTAGACTGCTACTGTTATTTACTCCGATTCTAGTGAATTGTAGCAAAATGAAAATAACTGTTTTTTGCACTTGACGAGGAATTATCAACAAAAAGTATAGAAGTTGATTCACATGCAGAACATGTGTAACTTCTCCAGCATAGCTTTGGCATCAAATAAATCCTTGAATTAAAAGAAGAAAAAAAAAGTTTTTGAAGACATACTATTTGAATAAGGTCCCTCGGCAGTGAAATTGAGAAGGTCATAAGGGCCAAATATGTCACTCCCAGGTATGGTGAAGGCAGCGAACGCACTTGCAATTGTTTGAACCTCATTTTCACCAAAGGAATTAGAATCATTTGAATACCTGGGAAAGAAAAGCAAGAACATTCGTAGCCTTGGACCTTTTTCCCACTCAATTGAGTCAACATGAAGTTGGTATTTCTCCAAGGGAGTATTTAGTGTGGCATTCACATTTTTTGTTATGAACATGTGAAATTGATCGCGATATGGAAGGAAACTGGATATGCTAGGACTTCTAAGTCGCAGTCCAACACCAAATGGTGCCGCACAAAAGCATGAAGTATCTGGTAAGGTTGGTACATATCTGAAGTGATCTTTGGTTGGACAAGCCTGAGGCGGACAAGTTGATACCGGCTTGTTCAAGTTGTCTAATGTTTCTTCACTTTCATCATTTCCATTATCAGGTCCACAAAGTAGGGTGATGTTTCGTTGACTTGCATTTGCACAAACAGGATTTCCTTGTAGCCTAAAAATTATTGAGTATCCAAAACAAAATTCAATTCAAACAACTTTCAAGTGGAGACTACTTATTGAAGAAAGGAAAGGAAAAGGAAAAAAGAAATGTTAAAAGTTTAATTTCATCACTAAGCTGAATTTTGAATATTCAAATTGGATACTAACATATGCTGCCAAACCTGGAGAGTCTAGAACAAGTTGTAAAATGTACGAGTAATAAACTAAAGAGGAAATTGCGATAGTACATCCACTTTTCATCATTGCATTATATATTGATGTAGAAAGTTAAAAGAAAAACTTGCACAGATTTCTACCACTATGCTCATTTACATTAGTTTCAAAAAGTAGTGACACTACTGAAAATATTTATGTGAAAAGATCACTGGGACTACATCTACCAGAAAAATCAATGGCATCTACTTCCTTAAACAAAATACATAAAACTAACCATGAGAACATAAATAAGACTTACTTTAAAGTCACATTTTGAGGAACCTCAAGGATGCCCAAAATATCAGAAAGTGAATTGTTTTCAAAGTTTCTGCAAGGAATAGTGAAAATTAGATAAGTGTAATAACATATGTAAAGTATTGATAGGCCATTCACAGAAAACAGCAATGATTAAAAGAAAGGAATTTTGACATAGGAAAAATCAGATGTTTTGATAAGAATTTAAATGTTATTCATCCCAAAAAAGTATATTGAAAATAAGGAGTTGGCATCAACTTGTCTTACATATCAACGTTTGTATCTGAAGTGAAGTTTATATTCTCCCAAATGTTAGATGGTACAAATCCACTCAACAAGTTGTTATCCAGATACCTGTGAGAACACACGACATGATTCAAGAGCACAAGAGAAAATGTTAAATAGATAATTTGAAACTAAGCTACTAGACGAATAGAAGCAAGAGTTCCTCACAATTTTTGGAGATGAGAAAGCCCAGAGAAGTTGGATGGAATTGACCCATTAAGCTGATTGCCTGATAAAATACTGCAAGTTGCCATATATTGTGATGGTAACATCAAGTTGATGAATATATAAGAGAAAATGTACATTTATGCAGGTTATAATAACCAATATGCATATGCTAATCCAGGAACATCCTCACACCAGAAACATACACAGGGTGGGTGTGGTGGGGGCTTAGAAGTTGTGGCATTCAGAGCTACTTACATGGTTGTGGTATTTTCAGATAGCCTATTTGTACTTATCCTTCCAGTAAGTTGATTCATGCTAAGATCCCTGTAAGAATGAACCCGTAAAAAAGTTATAGATTTCCAAGATATCATGTATACCACCGTTTCTCAGACAGTACTATAGAAATTAAAAAACAAAGATATATTTAAATATTCTTTAGAAGATATTTTGCTGGTGAAATTTTATACATTTCAGCTAAGAATTGTAAGATGTAACATGGTGATAGATCCATACAGAAAAGAGACAGATTACTTCATCATATCATTTTGAGTCCCAGAAGGATTTTATTAATAGAACATAAAGACGTACAAGTAAAGAAGGCCTCGTATTGCACTTAGATCAGGGATTGTTCCTTGCAGACTGCAATTCCTCAGGCTCCTGTCAAATAAAATGAATAAGCATAGTTCTTTGAGATCTACAAACTTAGCAAGTAGAGATTGGTTTCCTATTCAATTTCTGTCCTACATTTCCAGCTGAAAGATAACTAAATTCGGAATGTTTAAATGTATTTTATGTGATGAAGAGTATCAGATTATGGAAAGAAAATTTTGAATGTGAGTCCCTAAAATACTAACATATGTTTGTTAGAGGATTAAACATTTCTACTATTTGACATGAATTTGCTTTTTTTCCCTTTTTTCTGTGAATAAGTTTGGCAATCACATTTTTGCCTATGCCAGATAATAATTTGCTTGTATGATACTTATTCACGGATACCATAAATTCATGTAAATCTCTTCAAATTTGGGGTAATTCTAGAGGATATTGTAGAATGTAATTTCAGCAAAGAGTTCCCTTTCAAAAATAACTTCAATACAAGGTTCAAAAATGAATATTTTGGTTTTTTGTGAAACTTAGGAAACCTAAAAAAATCCAGCTAGTACCTAGAGTGGTAATATTTCCCAGGTCAAAGAAAGAAGTCCAACATGTTGTTGCAACTTAATGCACAAAAAAAAAAAAAAAAAACATTTCTCTCAAGAAGGGGAGAAAGACATACAGTTTCAAGAGCTTTGTCATGTTGCCATAAGAATTTGGAATCACACTTCCAGCAAAGTTGTTGTTGTCAAGTTGACTGTAATAAATAGTTAAGGAAAGACATCAGTAAAGAGGTAGTGGATAAGAAGATTGCTTCAGTATTCCAGTCACTCAGCAAGACTAAAAACTAGAAGAAGAAGCAAAATTGGAAAAGGTAAAAAGACCACGTACAGAATTGTCAAGCCACGCATCTGTGCAAGCTCTGGAGGAAGATACCCAGATAGATTGTTGTTATCTAAGAGGCTGCCAATATCAAATTTCACCCATGAGTAAGTAAAAAATGAGAAGTATAATATACACAATTCCTCATCTATTATAAACGTTGATGTTTTTTTAAGGGCTTACACGTGTCTCAGTGCATTAAGTTGAGAAAGCTCAGGTGGAATCTGACCACTGAATCTATTGTTATTCATGTGACTGCAGTAAGAGAAATAATAATTAAAGAGCATAAACAAGTTTTATAGCTAATTTTTTACAGTGAAGATGAAAGAAAATGTACTCACAAATGCTGAACTTTGACTAAGTTTGCAAATGATGCGGGGATTGGTCCTGATATAAAGTTCAGGTCCAATTGAAATTTAGTCAAATTGGGTAGATAACCAAGTTCATCCGGCATTGAACCCGATATTTGATTTCCACTCAAAAGCCTGTAATGAATAGTTGTATGAGCTTCTCATAGCCTACTATAGTATCATGTATCAGCTGGAGGAAACAACTAGATTACACAACATATAATAAGAGAGGTCACTAAAAGCTGCTATTAGAAAGTCGAAGATAACAAATTGTATACATTTGTTTACTGATCTAATTTATTTGGTCAAATAGCATTGTTACTAACCTTGTCAATTTTCTAAAAGCTATGTGGTGGAGCATAGACATTAAGATTATGAACAACTTATAGCAGTCCTCTACACAAAATTTGCCTGGCTTTATAATGATAAGAAAACTATAAGATCAAATTCTACTACACACCAGGTGCTTACGGAAAAATATCAGTCATACTATAACCATTTTCTTTGGAAACCTAACGAAAAAATAATAGGAGTATTATTTTTATCAATTATATTACGTTTTGGAATCTGATTTACTGATCAATATAAGAGACAACGCAGTCAACAATATATGAAATCTCAACTTACAAGAGCTCAAGTGCAGTAATATGGCCAATCTCCTTTGGTATGCTTCCACTTATATTATTCCACATGAAGTCCCTGTCAGGTACAAAATGCAAACATCACTAGTCGAACTGAAATGAATTTATCTTTGAACATAATGCTATTATTTACGCAGAATCCAGTAAATGAAATGGAAAATATTGGACTCACAATCTTTTCATATGAGTTAGCTGGCCAAGTTCTGGAGCTAATGTTCCTGACATGTTCAAACCTAGCAAGCGCCTGCACAGCCAGAGAATAACAGTTCAAAGGTGAGTGTAAAAACAACTGACAGATTTCGGAACTCTTGACCCCTTTCTGTTGTCCTCTTTTCGATTGCGAAAAAATTGCTTATCCATTTTAAATTTATGTAAAAAGAACTAGCATAACAGCATCACTGTGTTTTAGTATAGAATTTTCTTCCATAGATAAGACAGAAATATAGATTGTAGTAAGTAGTATTGTCCAACCAAGAATGTGAAAAGAGCACTACAAAATTAAATTTCCTTTATGGCCATATAATTTTAGAATCTTCAAATTAGAAAGATAATTAACAGTGTTAAAATAACAACCTAGAGAAACAGATAGAAGAACATCGTTGAGATCTCAGTGTTTCTTTTAGTAGCAATACATAATTAATTATATGAAGTATCTTCGATAAAATATGAAGTTCCACCATCAAATATTACGAAAATGTGAAGCTGAAACATCACCAAAAAAAAAACATGATAATTCTGTCTCAAGAATCATTAGTAAAGGAATAAGTACATACAATTCTAGAACGTGCATGTAACCATCAGTGTTGTTTAAATAGCATATCACCCCCGTCCAATTCGCGATGCAAGGATCACGCTTCTTATTCCATTTGAGATTCTTATAGGGATCCTTCAGCTTATTCCGAACAGCCAGTAAGGCATCAACTGCAGTACAATGTAAACACAATTGCAAGGGTAAAATCGTAGGTAATCTTTTTTTTCAGAAAAATAATGTGGAATGAAACAAGTATCTATACAGCTTAGATATCACATGTATCTGAAACCAATAAAGTGCAAAGGTGTATATAACCTTCCTGTGGATCAGTATCTCCATAAGCAAACGGAGAAGACCAATATAATGGAAGAGCAAGAAACAAACCGAGCAGACAAACTGTATTCGAGAAAGCCATTTAGGAGTTAAATCAATAATGTTTCACTTCAAACCAAGGACTAATATATGTACAAGTAAAGAAGGATTCCTTGCTCAAGTGGGAGAAAATATTAACAGATTAAATTAGTAGCAAGTAGAAGCATGCTTGTTTAATAATTAATTCTACAGACCTGGACTTTGGGAATCAGTCGAAAATTATTATATGAACAAATCAAAATTAGGTAAATGATGGTGGGTGTTTACCTTAAAATTTGATATGGATTTCGCATTCATGATGACGGAGGAGGAGACAATTTCAAAACTAGCACAAATACGACGGCGTTCTTCCCTCTCTGTGGCGCCAAACTTTAGAGCCTTTGTTTGAAATAGCCCTTTTTTTTTCTTTTTGTTTTTTATATAAATTAATTCTTTTATTTGGGCCTACTTTACAGCCGACCTCACTTGTGAAATGTTGCTTGGGGCCTTTTATTTTGTTTTTCTATTTTTCGGTTGGAGGATTTTTAGAGTCTATTTGTTTGGTGGTGGGGACGATGGTGGAAGTTTGTGAAATAATTTTGATTTGTGTAATGTTGTTTGTTTGAATTTTGGGAGAGTGGTTTGAGAAATAAAATAAATGCAGGTTTTTTTGGAAGAATAAAATTATAGGTGTAAAATATATAAGACTTAACGTGAAATCATGTTTGTTATGTGAGATATGTTAAGTAAGTTTGACTTTTGGGAGAGTAATTTGAGATGATTGATAAATTTATTTCAAAAAATAAAAAACATGTTTATTTTACTTTTTCCAAACATAAAAAAATTTCAGAAACGCCAAACAAACATGCCGTTATCATCCTAGTCAATTGTCATTTTCTTTTGCGAGTTGATTAGGGAAATATATATGGCAGTTGCAACAGAATGGCAAATGGATAATTTATTTACTCACTTATCCGGAATTTTTCATAACCACTATAAATACTGGAATTTAGTTTGAATGAATATAAAAAAATGCGTCACTGAAAAAATCTTATGCAGTTGAATACTGCTTGAAATGTACAACAAATTTAATTTGTTTCCGCTGCAATGCTTTTGAGGAATTAGTGCCATCATTGGAGTTTCTTTTTAATTTTCGAAAGTAAAAAGTGTTTTGAACTATATTTTAAATGTTACTATGCATTTTAGAATTTTATGATAAAGTAGAGTTTAAAAGCTTTAAATTTTAACAATTTGAAAACCCAAAACGGTTGAGCCAAATTACATCCAAACAAAGTCATGTATGATGTATCTCTTTCAGCTTTTCATTTAAGTTGGTCGATCTTATATCACACTTTTAATTAGTGTCACACTTATATATATGTAGGACATGTATCTCAATTTAAAACTTCGGTAACTTTACATATATACACTTGCACGTAAATATAACAAAATATCATCTTTTGCTTTTGGAAAGAGATCAAATGATGGACTCTTTTACTTGTTCCTTCCACATTGCATATGTTCAATTAAATTCCAATACACTTGGACATTTACAGAGTAAAAAGATAAGGTTTGATAAAACATAAAGGCTCAAGTCAAATGTGTGGGGATATCAAAGACAAAGTTGTATTCAAGAAAGAGAGGTTTCGGTTAAATATGAGCAGTTATTACGGAGTGAAAACGAGTTCCCAGCAAACCAGAATATAACAAAGTAAACTAAAAGAAAAATGAACACTCACATATTTAGTATAAAAAAAATTAAAAAATTCCTGTGCTTAAATGTCAACAATTGATCAACTTGAATATAAAATTGTAATACTACACAGAAATTGTCGTTTATGTATAATCAAAATGTTTAACGAAAATCATACTGGAAATTTGTTGGGGTTTGACAATTTCAAATAGAACAAATCAAGCTGAAAAAATATTGAACACTTCACTAGTGGGTGGTTAATAATCAAATATTTTTATACGTGCAAAAGCAAGTAATAGATCTTCTCAAAAAAAAAAAGGGTGACAGGGGAGACTTCCAAGTTACAACTGATGCAGACATTATTTCCATCAGTCTTTTCCCTCTTATCTAAACTTTGATTACAATTTGAAATGCAAAACTTTTCTAACAAACACAAACTGTTGGAGGATTACATGTACTTTAAATGATAGTGCATCATCAAAACATCTTATGGCATCATTACATAATAATAATCTGAGCTTAGATAATTCTGCAGAATATAACACTCGTTCATAATGAAAAAGAACAATTGAAACTAGTATTTTGATAAATTATGCAAAATGGCAACATACCCAAAGGCATTGGTATTGTATATACATCTACAGATTCAGTTTCTTCAAAAAGGTCCAAGGAAGCATGTTTTCATTGACATGATAGCAGCATGAATTGAAAGATTTAACATTTCCCCCAAAAGAAACATCCCTCATCCATGTATTCAACAAAGACCCCCAAAATTAAGTAGTCAAGGTGGTGGCTTGGGGATCAACTAATACTTTGGGTACCAAAACATACCTTTAATGCCCTCTGGGTCCGGTTGAAAACCTAGATTTTCATAGAATTCCACAACTGCAATGTAGTAAGAAACACCGAGTAACTCAATATTGTTCATAAAACTATGAAATTTAAATGAATTTTCATTTTTTCCAGAAGTTTGATGGAATACAGGTTCATCTAGACTGATTAGTAGATGGTTGTTGGTATACCTTTACTATCGGCAAAAAGTGAAATATTTCCAATGTCCCGCTGTAAAAGAGTCTTTATAAGCTTCTCGATTAGGGATTTTCCGAGTCCTTGGCCCTAAACCAGCAGTACATCCATCAAAAGACAATATCATAATGAAGACAAGACATAAGAGCTACTGAAACTAAGTGCAGTCTAATCCTTTCTGGTCCAAGTTCGGACCAATGAAACGGAAATATTTCCAATAAGAATATAGGGTTTTGTAATAATCAAATTCTAAAGGAAGTTAACAGAGCTTATTTATAGAAGTAAATTAGATTTCACATTCTCACAAAATAACGAACAAAGGGATAAGTATAACATCAACACCTGTTTTATGCCCTCGCGAGACAAAACATAGCTAAAGATTCATGAGGTTCCATAGCCAAGCATTCATAAATATTACGAATAACTTAGTACTATCTGACAAATTCTTGAATGGTAACTAACTGATCCAGCTACCACCTGCTGCTAACTAGGATCGATCAGTACAGATTCCCATCGGAAAGCCTATACCCTACTTTCAGATAGAGAGCGAGAAAAACTCTTCGAGATTAACTAGGGAAATTTGTTTTACGTAATGCCATAAGAGTACCTGATAAGAAGGATCAACAAGAACATCCCAAATTGTCGCATTGAAAGCATGGTCTGATGTAGCTCGTGCCATGCCTATCAACTTCTTTTGGCCATTTCCCTCTGCCAAGTAACTTGCCAAAGTACACTAAGATGTTTGTCACTTAGTTTATTTAAAAACGGTAATAATCATTGTAACAGGTTACAAATAAGCTTTTTTTTAATAGAAAAAAGAACAATACACAATTAGTTTGAGGCAAATCTTTATTCTTAAACCAGGAATTTGTCCTATTACTAGATACCTTCTTCAGAGGATTTAATTGTGGAATGCAGAGTAACGACCATGTAGCTATTTCTTAGAGCTGTGGCTAGCTTTGACACTGGCCTCCGAGGCCAACCAACCTATCAAACCCATCACGGGGAACATCACAAAGTTTAATGTCAAAACCAAAAATGTTACGAAGAAAATTAATTTCAGGAAGATGGATTCCAAACAACAGCTACAAAACACACAGGTGGCACAATCATTACCAACTCAACTCGACAAAGCAATATCCTACTCTTGTTTAGGGTCGATTATATCTCGAAGTTTTTAAGTATGAAGTAAAAGATTTCAGATAGCCCCAGTGAAAGAATATGAAGGATGAAGGTAACAGGAGAGTATTTCTGCTAAGCTAACGGAAGTTCTTCAATTCAACTTTCCTAACATCGAGTTTTTGCTAGAGACATATATTCAGTCCAACATGATTTAGGAAATGGCGTGCACCCAAAAAAAATTATATACTTAAAAGAGCAGAGAAAGCTAAAATACAGTGAGGAAGTACTTCAAGTTGAGACAGTTAAAACACTCATTACAACATCACAAAAGAAATTATTTCATGTTGGTGCCCATAGCTATCGAGACTCTAGAGTAGAGAAGTAGAATTAAATTGACTGCACCAGATAAATATGTCCATCATAGAAATAGGTAATAGTGATGAGGGAAAGATAACAACTGGAAATATTAATCACCTTATCGCATAAGTCCTGGAGATCGTAAACGTCGATGTTTCCGCCTGACGAAAATATGATTTGTTCAACTGTTCCATCAGGTAGGGTCTTCTCAACAAGAACAAATTCTTCCGGTAAGGGTTCTTCCTCTTCCTCAGCTGTAGAAGGTGGTTCTATAACTTGTGCTGTATTGTTCTTCAAAATCCTGCAACATGAAAAGAATCGACATTTCAAGTTCAGTTCAAATTACAGCATTCGTGAAGCTGTGTGTTGTCATAAGATTACAAGTGCGTGTACAGTAAAATAGCTCCGGCACCCACGATTAGGAATTACTTGAAAAAGTTAACTATCTTTCACGCCCACCATAATTAATCATAAAAGCAAGAACAAAAAGACATTTACCCTGATCTAATGGATTCCCAAAAGCCAGCTTTCAGTCTACAAACCTTTTGGTTCCTTCTACCTGCAAAGTGAAGGGCGATTGTAAAAAATATTGCAACTGTACTTGATACCGTGAACAATTACAAAATCATAGGCAAAACATCCAACCTTGTGTGTCTAACTATTTAGAAAGGGATCATAAAACAGTCTTCGAAATGCTTAATGTGAGTGAAATCATGGATCAAAATTTCAACAAGTTTCCGGGAACTTGTTGAAATTTTGATCATAAAACAGTCTTCGAAATGCTTAATGTGAGTGAAATCATGGATCAAAATTTCAACAAGTTTCCGGCAAAAACATGGAGACTTTTCTATGTTTGAATCAATGGAGACAGAAATATGGTGTAGCTTTTAAACTCTTTGTTTTCTGTACCTTTCTTAATTTAGCAATTTCTTCCATAACGTTTCCAGATTTTTTTAAAAGTTTAGCTAACTGAAACCTACACTAGAAACGAAATTCCAATTCATGAATGAAATGAAACAATTACAAATATGCAGGAAATATAAGGGTAAATCAATAATAAAACGGAAAAGAGTACAGTACACAGTAACTGTATAATAATACCTACAAAGGAAACCACAAATATTATACTATAACAAACCTCTATTAAGATGAAATGGATAATTGAGCGAAGAGAGGCAATCAAGAGAAGCAAATGGAGGGTAACTGCAAACACAGAAGCAATACATTACATTACAGTCTCGATTAGTTAGTGAAATTGGAGTTGGGGGTCACTATGTTACTAACAGCTTGTATGCAGTGGGCAAGGATACGACGACGTCCATTGATTCGGCCTCGGAAAATGAGTGGAGCTCCGTCGAAAACTGGATGGATGTGTAGAAAAACACTAGAAACCTAATCCAGATTTTCCAGTGCTCTTGATTTTGCAACTCAAGGCTCAAAAATCGTTAGTAGTCCACTTCGGTCAAAGTAACTCTGTTCCTGATTCCTTTTCTTTTCGGTCCAACATAAATAGGTTTATCATAATCTGGTCCTCTCACTTAAGCCAAATTGCTTTTACGTTAGCTTTTTTTTTTTTTTTTTTTTAAAACTTGAATGAAAACGGATTTGTTGGATGCTAGGGTGTAGCCGTGTAGTGCACTAGTCTTAATCCCTTTGATGATTGACAAATGTCGTTTGTGTTATTTATTTATTTTTTTATCTTATTTTTCTCTCCTTCATGGGGTACTTGTCAATAATTAGGGGGTGCAGACCATTAGGGGTGGGAGAGGGTCGAATATTTAGGGTTTTAGGTATTTTGGGTCGGGTACCCAATTTAGTGGGTAACCGTACCCGATCAATTTTCGGGTTTTGAGTTTCGGAAATTTCACATTTTTTTGTATATTTTTGTTTGTTATATATATATATATATATATATATATATATATATATATATATATATATATATATATATATATATATATATAAATGTAAAATTGTAAAATAACCGAATTCAAATATTGAATTGTACGTAATAACTTCAAAATAACACAACACAAACTTCTCAAGTCATGATTCCTAAACAAAACAAGTATTAAGTCTTCAACATTCAACGATATTACAATCAAGCTCCAAGCATCAAAATATCACAATCAAATTAAAAGTTACAATAGACACAAATATAATAATACTGGGTCAATTTATTTTTTATTCAATACCTGAATGGCTCCCGAAATACCCGTTCAAGTATAAATATGATACCGAAAACCCGACCTGACCGAAGCCGAAATATCAAAAAATCCGACCCAAACGCCCAGCCCTACAGACCACTACAATGCACCCTAGCATCCAATAAACCAAACGGGTGTGTAACCCCTCATATTTCAATAAAAGGATATAACTAATTAGTTATTACTCTTTTATTTTTATCAATTTAAAATATTTGGTTTGAAAATCATACAACATAAAATAAATAAAATTTGAACTCTACTTTATTTATAGATTACAAAATGTAAGTGGACTATAGTGCTCAAATATATTAGATTGGTATACGAAGAACTCCAATATAGGATTATATATCTTATTACACTCTAAAGTTTTGTGTGGTACATCTATTCATCTATAATTTTTGTTGATAGAAAAATATTTCTGAAACAATGTGATGTGTACCATTTCTTATTGTTTATTTCATACATGAAATGTCAAGCTCCGCCAGAAAATTAACGTGGTGATGAACATCACGATTTATTTTTTTTAACCCTAAAAACAATAAAAGCAAGCCGAGCGACCTTTCTTCGCCATTTATTTTTAGTTTAGATTAAACAAAAAGAAATAAAAGGTAAAATAACAATTTACATTCCTTAATTTTCATTGATCCGCAGTACGTCCCTTAACTTTCATATGTCCGTAGAATCAGGACACTTAATTTTCCAGCAAGCAATTTATGTCTTTTAACTTTCACTGGTCCACAGAATCTGGACACTTAATTTTTCAGTAAGCAATTTATGTCCTTTAACTTTCATTGGTCCGCAGATCCAGGACACTTAATTTTCTAATAAGCATTTTACATCCCTTAACTTTCATTGGTCCACAAAATCAGGACACTTAATTTTTCAGCAAGCATTTTACGTTCCTTAACTTTCATTGGTTCGCAAAATCTATAACTTTTTTACACCCACAATTTTAGTCCACTTGACCGCAATTTTAGTCAACAACTCGCCGAATATTCCAATTGCCAACTGGACAATTAATTTGGGGATTTGAATTAATATTAATGTTATTAAAAAGTTGGAGACGGTTTGTTAAGTGATTATCAAATGAGTGTTTGTTTTGTCAAGTGAAATTCAATGTCCTCGAATAGCCAAAATGTGTCAAATAGGACTTATTTTGCATAATATAAATAAGAACCTACCTAAGCCGAGCATAATGGATATAGACTGTAAAGTTATAGGACGTTCGAAAATTTAATGGACTGAAATTGCAGTCAAGTGGACTAAAATTATGAGTATAAAAAGTTATAGGATGTATTTTGCTTGTCGAAAAACTAAGTATCCTATTCCGCGGACCAGTGAAAATTAAGGGATATAAAATGCTTGATGAAAAATTAAGTGTCCTGATTATGCGGACCAGTGAAAGTTAAAGGACATAAATTGCTATTTTGTCAGAACTAAAATATCATATAACAAGATTACTAATAAACTACACAATTCAAATCAAATGAACCCATGAATCAATAATATAGATTTGTAAACATTTTCAAAGTAAGCTAATAAATAAACTAAAACAAAAAGCTGAATTGTAAAACTCAAAACAATTCATATCCTCAAAAAATATTTCTACTTCTACCATTTTATTGTACTTAACATCCGGAGGCTTTTAGGTAATTATACATACGGTACCTATTACTTCCAGAAGTGAGAAAAAGAAAAATAGCTAAGCCTTAAAACCCTAGAACTCTCTTCCTTTACTCCCTCTTTCCATTTATCTCAAAACACACTCGCATCTAACACTGAAACTCGCATCTAACACAGAAAAAGAATCTTCCATCTAACAATGACAGCCATGTTGGTAAGATTTATCTTCTTTAGTAGTTTTTTGTTGCTTTACATTGTTATTTGTACTGAAATTTTTGAAATCAGCATTCCGAGTTTCAGTGATAGAGATTGACATTCTCGAATCCTAGATAGTGTTATTTGTGTGCTTCAAACTGCTATTATATATAATCTCAACACCAGGACTTGGAAAATTAGATGTTTTCATTATGAATGTCATAAAAAATTGTTAATAATTCACGAGTTTAGCTCAAAAACTCTAGAACATACTCTTAAAGCAGGTGGGATCCTAGAGGAAGGATTTTGGTTTCTTAAGTTCCTGCCTATTTACTCCTCTGTTTGTGTTTGTTCTGGATTCCTCAAGTTTAACTGTTACTAATATTTGTGAATAGTCTTATTTTTCTATTCATACTAAAGTAATTGTATTCGGTGATGGAACAATAGCAACCCCAAATCATACTGCTCAGGGAAGGGACTGATACATCCCAAGGAAAACCGCAGTTACTAAGTAATATAAGCGCGTGTGTGGCCGTGGCTGATGTTGTGCGAACCACTCTCGGTCCAAGGGGCATGGACAAGTTGATCCATGATGACAAGGGGAACACCACTATCTCGAATGACGGTGCAACCATAATGAAGCTTCTTGACATTGTCCACCCAGCTGCCAAGATCCTTGTAGATATTGCAAAGTCCCAAGACTCTGAGGTATTACCGATGTTGTTATTTTGCTGTACTAATTACTGCCAAGATCTTTGTTTTCTGGGAAATTGAATTGACTGTGAAATGAGACTGCTTGTTGTCCTTCCCAAGTGTAACTAATTACTGTATTTGATTTTTGACTGGCTTTTATTGTTTTTTATGTCATCTATTTTTTAATTTTTATCACATAACCGCTATCCACTGTAGTTGTATTGTCATTTAGCTCTAGCAAATATGTTGCTGTTATGCAGGTTGGTGATGGAACCACCACCGTGGTTTTGCTCGCTGGAGAATTTCTGAAGGAAGCAAGGCCTTTTATTGAAGATGGTGTTCATCCACAAAATCTTATGCGAAGTTATCGAACTGCTTCTTATTTGGTAAGTATATAATTGTTTTTTGCTTTGATCTATATCTGGACATTGGTCTAAGGTTGATGTGTCCTTCTGCTTGTTATAGGCCATTCAGAAGATCAAAGAATTAGCTGTTAGCATTGAGGGAAAGAGCTTAGAAGAAAAGAAGAGTTTACTGGCTAAATGTGCTGCTACGACACTGTCTTCAAAGCTCATTGGTGGTGAAAAGGAGTTCTTTGCAACCATGGTGGTGGATGCTGTCATTGCCATTGGAAATGATGATAGATTGAACATGATTGGAATGAAGAAGGTATAATAGTTCTAATTTCTGTCAACATTACATACTTGATGAAGAGAGATTGCCCTTTTCGTCTTCCTGGAAATTTAATTTGATAATCAGTTTTCTTATGTACCCTATCTTTCTTGTTAGTGATTTGACAGTGAACCGCAGCTGTATTTGGTTCATTTTAATGCCTTTCTTTTTGTAAGCATCAATTTCCCAGTTCCGGCCTATCTTGAACAAGTATATCCTAGAGTATTAAAAACCAAAAGACAGTGTTAGGGGACCTTAATTGATAATTATATTTAGTAGTGCTTGCTTAAGAAAAAATTCAAGTGTCGCAGTGGGGTTTATAGTGTGCAGAAATATAAAGATTATTTTCATTTGAACCGTGGAAAAAGAATTAAGATAATTTAGCATTAGAACTGCATCAAGTGCAAATTGTGTACTCGTGATTTTATAATCAAATTCAAGTAGAGCTGGGAGTGGAAAGTTTATGTTTTCGTACATATTTTTCTTTGGGCCAACTTTCTTGTCAAGGCACACATAACTAAATGATCCTATTCCAAAGCCTTTCAGTTTGGTACTGGAAAATTAGCTAATGATGAATCTACTATCATCTGTGTCGTCAATTATGTGGGAGATTTTGCAGTTTCACATAATATTCCTATTTTTGCACCTAGTGTTAGCAATCATTGAACCTGGAAAATTCAGTTCAACTACGGATCTTAGACTCACTTCCACTGGCTAGCATATGATAGGCCATTTCTTCTCAGAACCATAAGAAATGAGTTGAAGGATTTAACTTTGAGGTGCTCAGCTTAGTAATCATTCTACGGACCCGATGTGCTAAAATTTTTTCATTTTCTCTATGTAATGCTGATTCATATCTTTTGGATGTTTTGACTGGGAGGACAATCCCTCGAGTTCATCAAATGGAATTTTCATAAGATTTCTCTTCATTTCAAATAACTGGTCACACGATTTCTCTAGAATAGCCTGTCATTAGAATTTTATTTTCCTTCACACTGTCACAATTTATGATTACCATTTTTGAGCCAGACTTTTGATCTAAATTGATTTTGCAGGTTCCTGGAGGTACAATGAGGGATTCTTTTCTTGTGGATGGGGTGGCCTTCAAAAAGACATTCTCATATGCTGGTTTTGAGCAACAGCCAAAGAAGTTTGTAAATCCCAAGATACTTTTGCTAAACATTGAATTGGAGCTGAAATCAGAGAAAGAAAATGCAGAAATAAGGTTTTGATTATTTTTATTTTTTGCATGTTCTGATTTGCTCTACCTTCTACAGGGGTTGCTACCAACAAGTTCAGAAATGCTTACTTTCCTGGTGTTATTTCTTCTATTGCAGACTCTCGGATCCATTACAATATCAATCAATTGTAGATGCAGAGTGGAATATTATTTATGATAAGTTGGATAAATGTGTGAAGAGTGGAGCTAAAGTTGTTCTGTCACGGCTTGCTATTGGTGATCTGGCAACTCAAGTAATGGTTTTACCCTTTTTACTCGTGAATTTCATGTATTGGTTCTGAGGAAAGTCATTGTATATGTGATAGCATCACCACTTAGAAATTATCTATAATAGGGTGGGTGATTTATGTATATTGATTTTTAAGGAATCATGGGGAATTTAGGGGATTTATGCCAATCAAACTGAGATAGACAGTTTGTGGCTCCTTCTGATATTATTAATATGACCCTGGTAATCTTATATTGTTAGTTTCATGGAAGTGAAAGGTGTCTGATGTACTTTGTTAAATTTTCTATTTTGTCGGCAGTATTTTGCAGATCGTGATATATTTTGCGCTGGTCGTGTTACTGAAGAAGATCTGCAGCGGGTTGCAGCAGCTGCTGGTGGAACCGTGCAGACAACCGTGAACAACATAATTGACGAGGTTATTTTCTTGCTTTAATTAACCTAAATAAGATTGATCAGTTTGAGATGCTTACCTCTCTATAAGTTTATGTTTTTGCTCTAGACATGTCTATTTCTACCTTGCTCTCTGCTGACAGCTGAAATTCTTGTTTCTAAGGTTCTTGGAACATGTGAACTATTTGAAGAGAGGCAAGTTGGAAATGAGCGATTTAATATATTTAGTGGATGCCCATCTGGTCGGACTGCCACAATTGTTCTTCGTGGTGGAGCAGATCAGGTTTGTGCCTACTTTGATCCCATCCCCTCTGCATGATTTGAACTTTGGCTCTAAATTGTCTTTGATGATTTTAGTTTATCGAGGAGGCCGAGCGAAGTTTACATGATGCAATCATGATCGTTAGACGGGCTATGAAGAACTCAACTGTAGTTGCTGGTGGAGGTGCTATTGATGTATGAATTCTCTCCCGCCTTTCGCAAATGTGTTTATTGGGAGATGTATAGTACCCTGGCTTCATTTTTAAAACTTAACTCGTGCTTGCAGATGGAGATAAGTCGATACTTGAGACAGCATGCACGTACCATTGCTGGGAAGTCCCAGCTCTTTATAAACTCTTATGCAAAGGCCCTTGAGGTATACCTTCTGGAAAATTATATTTATTACTCTCTTGTGGCATTGGTTGTTAAATTTTTTGTTTGGGTATGTAGTCAAAACCAAGAACCTCCAAGATAGATGTAAAAAGAATTGTGCAAGTTGCCGTTTTTAGTCATACTAAAAAGGTTAACTGCAAGACAGTCCCATTTATTGGTTTATATTTTGTAGAAATGGAACATTTAAATATATTAAAATCCTATATTGGATATCATGAACAACCTTTTTTGTTGCTCATCCAAGATTAATCCAGGGGCCTCCTTTATCATATTTGATGCCAAGTAGGTTTTTATCCCATAGTGGGGTTTCTGTTTTCTCTTTATTTCTTGTGTCTTATCATATGCTTATGGTAGAATGCTTTTGCATTTCAATGATATTAGATGCTGCTTGTTGGCTTTGCCTCTGCTTATGAGCTTGTTAATTTTAGCCACATGCTCTCTAATTTAGTATTTGCTGGCTTATTGCAGGTAATCCCTCGTCAGCTCTGTGACAATGCTGGTTTTGATGCTACTGATGTCTTAAACAAACTGAGGCAAAAGCATGCCCTTCCATCTGGTTAGTTCTATTCAACTATTATCACATGCCGGGTGTCGTTATTGCCTTGCTAGGTAACTGGATTGCTTTCACAATGTGATGCTTGTTCAGAATGATGAATGGATTTAGTGTTGTGCTAGCTTTACTTTTCTTTCCAATAGTCCTTTCAAATTGTAAGGAGATCAATTTTCATTAACCCGGTTGAGATTATAAACAGGTGAAGGTGCACCTTATGGTGTAGACATCAACACTGGTGGAATTGCTGATTCTTTTGCTAATTTTGTGTGGGAGCCAGCAGTTGTGAAGGTATATTAGTAATTCTTTTAGTTAATCAAACCTATTATTTACTTGATATCACACTTGTATGTTAACATCATCTTTCAACACACAGATTAATGCCATAAATGCAGCTACAGAAGCAGCTTGTCTCGTCTTAAGTGTTGACGAAACTGTGAAAAATCCCAAGGTAATTATAATTTTCTGTTGGTTTCCTTACCATTGTCCTGCAGTGACAAGCCTATTAAGTCTGATAAATTGGTAAAAATACTCTCCATCACTCGAGTACCTGAAAATTTATGCACAGTTCACTCAATATATTCAAACAATGATTTTCTTTGCAATCTGATTCTTTTGATGCAGTCTGAGAGTGCACAAGGAGAAGCTGCCGCAAGTGCGATGGGTGGTAGAGGTCGTGGTGGAGGTCGTGGACGTGGCATGAGGAGACGATAGGCCTTTTGAAGTTTTATTGTACTCTGAAAGCATTTGGCTAAATTTTGGTCTATTTTCATTTCTTTGAAACTTATTGCCTGCCCTTGTATTGTACTACTCCTTCAACCTAAAGAAGAGAAACAAAAAAAAAAAAGAGGAAAAAGGAAACAATAGCTGTGCCAAGTGTATTTCTTGTAGGAAATTGTGATTTTGAACACGCTTTTTTTTTTTTATGATTGATGTTTAATAGAATTTGTTTGTCATTAAAAAACTCCTATTCTTAATGTTTAAGCACATGGTTGTTACAATGCAGATAAATCATCATCGATTGTAGCTCTTAATTGATTTTTGAAATATGAAAAATAGTCCTCGAATGTTCTTATGTTAATTTAGTAAAAAAAATAAGTAAATCTTCAAGTATATGTTCTAAAATTTGTCAAATGCCTTTCTGTGTTTCACGAGGGGATAGTTTTTATTTTATTTTTGACTTGATTATTTTAGCCTAATTAATAAAGAGGGATAACTAACAAATTTAGGATTCACGATTTTTTGGAGTAAAAAATGCCCATGTTCTTGTTCGTGTTTACATGTTTTTTCGGACATAATTCAGATTTACATAAAGATGATGTAACTATACTTAATAGTATGAAGCATGGATCAAATTTTGATTTCGAGTGTATGTTTCGGTCAGTCAAATACTGAAATTTTTTTGAGACTTTTCGGAAATGTTTAAGAAACACTAAGGAAAAATTGTAAAAAAAGTTACTATATATAGAAAAATAACAGAGTTTAAGGCAAATAAATAGTTGCGGAATTATATCTTTTTTTTGTTTCGCTTGATTCAAAAACGAAAACTTTTCTATGTTTTCGATGGAGAAAATCAAATTTTGATCTATGGTATAAGGAATCTGACTAACTTCTCCTTGCTCATAAAATTTGAATCAATATTCATGGAGAGCAACCTTTCAAATGTTACATTTTTCTTTTCGAGTACTAAACCCCACAAAATAATAGTAAAAGGTTACATTAATCATTATTTTTTCCTCCTCAGCCGCCTATGTTATTTTTAAATCCCGCCCATCATAGCTGATTATTTCACAACTTGGTCACCAAGTCACCACCTAAATTGATTTATCATATCTCTATTAAGTATTATATAGCATAGCATCATTCTCTCAGCTTTCATCATAGTTTTCTTATAAAAATCTATCTTCTTTCTTCCCTTAATTTTTCTCTGAAATTTTAGTTTTTTCGTAGATAATATTTTCAAAGTCCAGAAACCAAATATAGTACTACTATGATCTTATGCTTTTTCTACTTGATTCTCAAGAACTTAAGCTGAAAATGAGAATAAAAATAATTGGGGTCACTTGTCGGTATTGATTGACTAAATTGTATTTGATGAAATTTCTTTCAGGTATTTGAATCCAATCTTTCTCATTGCACACATATGATTCATTTATTAGCTATGATATTTCTCATTGCACACACGACGCTATAAGCAAA
This sequence comes from Penstemon eatonii, assembly GCA_038501285.1. Taxonomy (NCBI): domain Eukaryota; kingdom Viridiplantae; phylum Streptophyta; class Magnoliopsida; order Lamiales; family Plantaginaceae; genus Penstemon; species Penstemon eatonii. The sequence goes on from CM076710.1 coordinate 76,051,794, forward strand.
CAATTTGAAAAAATTGGATAAAGACTTTTTCCATAGTTCATTCAATTACATATAGTTACCAAAAATGAAGTTATTTCTTCTTCTCCTTTGAAATTTTGGTTTTATTAGAAAATATTTTCAAGTCTAGAAACCAACATATATTACAAGCTAGTATATAAATTTTTATTTCTAGCTCTTTTTTTTCCTGGAATTCAGGGGACAATGAAGATACAAATTTGGTTTGCTCGCCGTGCATAATGGCTTAATTGCCTTGATGATATTTCTTCATGTATCTGAGTCCTAATCTTTCTCATTGCACAATTTCACTGTATATTTCTCATTTATTATAGTTTTTGAATTAAAATATCTTCTTTTCTTTCAATTTCTAATCTTAATTTCTTGTCCTTTTTAAATGAATGTAACTATGTCTTATTTACATGATTTTTTTAGAAATTTTTAGTTTTAGATTTATATTATTTATATAACACATCAAAATTACTCAAACTATAAGATATACCCAGGGATTTAATTTGTATTGTAGTTATAATAATTAATTATTCTTTCTATTTTTAAAAAATAAAGTTTACAAAATGTTACTTTCATATATGCTTTTCTTTTCCAATGGAACAACATAATCCCCTCTCTCTCTTTTTATTTTTTTTATATACATCAACATTGAATAAAGAACACAATACATGATAACAACACTTGACCCGTGATCTAAAAATTGAATGAGAACATAAAAATTAATTATCTTGTTCCAAAAGGTGAAATCGCTCACCCCGGGCGCCCCTTACCCCCTGCCCGACGGGATTGTGAGAGGAGTAAAAATTAATTATCTTAAATAGAGAAAGATTTGAGAAAGAACAGAGGCCAACGCCGGAGCTAGATCTGGCTGACACAGTGTGAAGACCACGGCTGTTAAGGAAAGAATACCAGATTAGTAACAACTAATATCACAACGGAAGCAATTCGTTCTTTCCCACAAATATCGACAGATTGAAATTGAGAATAACAAGATCAAATTAAACCCAAGCACTAATTCACTGAACTAAACAAGAATTAAGGTGCGAGAAAAGTAAATATGCACAGGACAATTTTACGTGGAAACCCAAATCGGAAAAAAAACCACGAGATCGAAAACCGATCTAACTCAACCACTATAATGATAATGGGTTTACAAAATCCTCCCTAAAACCACTAGGGGCTAACCAAATTCTCAAGAGAACACTCTTGGATCACAATATTAATAATCTCACCAACAAGGTGGAAAATCTCAAGTAATAACACAGAGAACAAATAAATCACCAAACTAAAGAGCAAGAATAAAAACCCGAACCAATTGGACGATTGAGCACTTTGTGAAGAATCTCTGACTCAATCCGAGACGAAACCAATTACTTGTGTACCTCGATCTCTTTCACAAACCCCAAAATAAATCTCAATAGTTCTCCCTATATTTTTCTTTTATTGTGACTATTATTTTCTCTTAATGTTGATGTACATTATTTTCTGGTGTGTGTAGCACACAACACACGCAAACAAGAAGACTAAAGTCTTTTTATACTATTCTCATATAACTTAATTTTCCTCTAATGGGCTCAAACCACATGGCCTGGACATAAGACCCAACAACGGCTGCATCTGGCGTCTTCCGCCGCTGTTCCGGTGGTGATGGCATCGTCGATATGTTTTGTTCTTAGTCATTCAATTGAAAATTGTTTTATGCCATTATAGATTTTAAAATTGATTTATGCCATTAATTATAAGTTCTTGTCGTTTCAATTAAATTCTGTATATGGGTTCAATGTCTATGACAATAAATTTCAAAAATAGAATCTACCAAGCAAGAATGTTCATCTGTGAACAACATAATCAAATTAACAAGAAAATGAGAAAACTGCTCAATGTTGTCGCTGAAAGTAAAATGGAAAAAGGCAAGAATCATTGGTTAATCTCTTATTAGATTGACTAATGGAAAGCCTAAAGCAACAAGTATACCCAACAAAGAATCTCTCTTGCAGGAGGAATTGGAAAGAGGAAACAATTTTTAAGTTCAGATTAAAGAGCAACTCAGATCCAATTGAAATATGTTAGCCCAAAGCAATTTGATATTTGAACTTGTTTATTGAGTTTAATCTTAACAAGAATTATTGAGAAGTTCATTATTCGAAGGAAGACTCGTTTACGAGAAATTGATCAATCAAAGATAAAAGGCTCAAGCAAGACTAGCTCATTCTTTGATGAATAGTCGAAAGCCCAATACAGATATGTAAAGTCCAAACAATGAAGAAGGACCAATATGGAAGAAATTACTTGTACGAAATTGGAAGTTAGCACATGAGAAGCCCAATTTAAGACGAAGGCCCGTTAAGATCAAGATCGAAGTCCCTAGCAGGCTAGCACCCATGAAAGTCCCAATATTCTATTCAAGAAAATTGTGATCAATTTAGTAAGTATTTTCAATTGATTAAAAGAACAAGAGTATTCCTAGCCCAAATTCTTTTTAAAAACTTTTGGCCCAGCTTTTTTGGCCCTTTTCTAAAAATTGCTTTAAACCAAAGTTGTCTACTTTCTTTGTTTTCAAAATCAGCCGTATACTTTGTCAATTAATTAGCCGAAAATTGTTTTTTAATTAAGCCTAATAACTTTTGAAAACTTAATTATTTTTTACTATTAAATTTGAATTCTCAATCAAGTCGACTTTTAAAGGAAAGATTTCTTCCAAATCATTTGAATTAGCTAGCAAGAAAATTTATCTAGCTAATATCTTACCTTGTTTATTTAATCTTTTGAAAATATTCTCCAAATCAATTTTTTTTGAAAAGATTTCGTCTTCATCTATTTAGTAAACCATGTCTATATTCATTGAAGACTTTGTCACGTGTTTTAATCTTGCAAAATCATTCTAAAAGTGTCAAAATATTTTTTAAAATATCAAAATATTTCCCTATTGAACCAACTCCATTCAACTATAAATATGGGGGCATTCTCATCGACCAGTACATCAATTCAATTCTGAAAAATCTCTTTGCTAATCATTGCTCCTAGTTAAAGTCTTTGCGTGCTCTTAAATTTTGTGAAAATTATTTTTTTCTCAAAAGCTTTTAAAACCCTTTTTCTTTTTGCTCTTTAAATCTTGAATTTACTCTAAGTGATAGAAGAAAAAAAGAAGAGTATATAGTCTTGCAAAAATCCGCTCATTTTGGAGCATTTATTTGTAATCAAATTTTTATAATTGTTTTTTAACGAAAGTTGTGTACTTGCAAGCTCGTACTGCGATAGGACTAAGTGTTCTAGCAAGCACGATTTTTGTGCGATAGGTAGGAATCTAGCAAGCACGTTTTTGTTGAGCGATAGGTTAGGCCTAGCAAGGTCATATCGAGAGTAAGAATTGAAATCTTGTAATCTCGAGTGGCGAGGGTTTGTCCTGCAAGCCATGATTTTTTAGTGAATTTTACCCATGGGTGCTGGAAGAGATGACGTAGGCAGTTTGGGCGCGGACCTCTATAAACGGTGTTTACATTCTTACTTTATTAATTTTTAGCATTTTACTTTAATGGAACTTTGACTTAATCATATCGAAACTTTAAACTTAAAATCACTGGAACTACTAGCTTCTGTTTAAAGTTACTAGAACATTCAACTAAATGTCTTCTGGAACGAAACGCTTTGAAAAAGTTATATATCTAATTCAACCCCCGCCCCCCTCTTAGGTATCTAGGGGTGTAAACGAGCCGAGTAGTATCGAACGACACGTTGTTCAAGCTTGGTTTGAATTTTATCGAGCTTGAAATTTTGTGTTTGAGCTTGGTTTGATTTCTTAACGAACCGAGCTCAAACGAGCTTTTATCGAACGAGCTCGAGCCGAGTATCGAGTAGCTTGATATTTTACATGTGTTTTTTCAATTTTTAGCTTATCGAGTCGAGCTCGAGCCGAGCTTTAAAAGTTATCGAACGAGAAATCTTGTTCAAGCTTGTTTGATTTATTTGACGAACCGAGCTCAAACGAGCTTTTATCGAACGAACTCGAGCCGAGTATCGAGTAGCTTGGTTTGATTTTCAGCCCTATAGGTATCAAAATAAAAAGGGAATGACTTTGATTTTAGAGGGGCAATTAGGCAATTAAAAAGTCGTGCTTTGGCAGCAACAACTATAGCTCTGGCATTATTGCTAGCATTTTTTTTTATAGGAAATACTTTAAGAAAGAAATTCTCAAGTGAGTTTTACATTGAGTGAACATTATAAATCTTCACAACTCTTTTACATGTGTTTAATTTTGCATTACTCTTTGAGTACAACAACAATAAGGATCAACCATGGATTTAATTTGCTTAATTAGTTAATTAATCAAGGGACAAAGTACATTGGATTAGGGAGTTTAAAGGTGCGGCTGCCCGTATACTCTCCTTGTAAATCACTCCACTGGTCCCCAACATTACCCCAAATTCTGTATCCTTCTTCCACCAATTGCTTCCGTATATCCGACTTGTACGCTATTGCGCTTTGGCCCTTGTACGCAGCAGTCCTATAAATTAATTAATTAATTAGTTATTTATTGTATATAGTTTTAATTTGCTTTCTGCAACTATATATATATATATCCATTTGAAATTCAGCCTTTTATTGCTTCGATTCGTTAGTTAGATAAAAAAAAATGATAAGTACCTCATAATAAGACGTTCGTATCCAATAAAGCCTTGAGCACTCAGATTGTCGTTAGTGGCCTGCCCAAGTGTTTCTTCATCCCTGCCCGTAACCAGAAATACCTTAAACCCACTTTGTATCAATTTATTGAACAATCTCAATATATCAGGAATTGCTGGACATACTCCTTTCATTGCCCATGCCTTAAACCCAAATGGATCAAATGGTTCGCACCTACAATTATATATATATTTCACAAAAATAAAAATGTTATAAATTTAATCAATATCTGTGTACAATTTATTAGATTAATTTAATTTTTATTACCAACAATTAAGCTCCGTTACATCAGATTAAATTAAATAAACAGATTATTTCCCATGAAATAATTAATGAACTAAACGACTCCCCAAAAGTCCCTTCCTAAGGCATGTTGAAGATAGACTAGGGTGCTGCTGATTGTGGATTCATAAATAAAATAACCACTTATATGGATTAAAAAATACTCACCACACTTAAAAGATTTTTTTTCCTTTTTTCAAAACAATTTCATATTTTTATACTCCTATTTATTTGAACTTACTGAGACTAAATGTCTCACATTGGTTTAAAACAATAGTTAAGTCCACCTAATAAGGTTTTGGACAATCCTTACCTTACAAGCTAACCAAGTATGTAGACTTAGCCAATCCATGTGGTGAATTTTAATATGGTATCATCAGAGCCCATGTTGAAGTGTGTTCCTTCCGTGATGGGCTCTTCCTTGCGTGCATGATGAGATTTATTGTTCATTAATACGGTCGCGGAAATCCGCATGTTGGGGATCCACACAATCTAGGCAAATTCGTGTGTTGGACTCTTACCCACATGTCAATTTGGGCATTAATACATCACGTGTTGGACTTGCTTTTCCCACACATTCAGTCTGCCCATACGTGAAAGGGGATTATTGAAACTAAATGTCTCACATTGGTTGATAAGAATAGTTAAGTTCACCTCATAAGGTCTTGGACTTAACTATTGTTTTCAACAACTTTTGAGGTTGAGTTGGACCCAAGCCAAGTATGTGGACTTAGCCAATCCATGTGGTGAATTTTAATAAAACTTACATATATTTAATAATTAGATATTTTAACTAATATTTTCATGAATCTATGAGAGAAAAATAAAATAATATTATTAAGTTAAAAATAAGCCAGTAGATGTTAATTAGGTGGTGTTTTCAAAAACTTAAAATAAGTACTTTTCAGCTTTTAAGAAAAAATAAGCCCTTAGATAGTGTTTTCAAATTGAAATTCTACTTTTATTTCTCTTAAAAAAAGCTAAAAAGTACAATTAAGCTGAAGTTGGTGGGGAGGTGCTTTTAGCTTCTACTTTGACATTTTGAGAGAAAAAAGTGGACAAAAGTGATTTTTTTGCAAACATCAAAAAGTGCTTTTTTTGGACTTCTTGGCATAATTTGCAAACACCACCTACTTTTACTTCTCTATAACTTTTAGCTTTTTTTTAGATTATAATAATTAAGCACAATCACAATTTTTTACAAACACCACCTTAGTTTAACTGTGTGCACCTTTTCACTAGATCCATTAATAACGACCCGCTTATAAACTCATTAAAAGCTCATATAAATATTTACAAAACATAACCCAACTCAACCCAACCCAACCCAACCCATTATCAATATGAAATATATGAATTGGATCTAATCGGTAATAGACCATCCAATGGGTCTTAACCCTTTTTGCCAACCCGAAAAGTACAACACTCTTTGAGGTCAGACTAAACTATAATTCCCTTTACCTTTACAAGATATCATATATCTAAACCCACCATTATGAAAATTGATTATTTTATTAATGAATCACTAAAATTAGAAAGAAAGAAAAACCCAAATTAACCCAAACTCCAACCCATGTCCCCATCGAAGCTGACACCACTACATGCTTTAAAGTCAAAGTGAGAAAAGTAAAAGTATTTGTAATAACATTTTAAGATTTTGAAAATCATATCATAGCACAAACGAGACTTACTTACTACTAATTAATTAAAGAAGTTACGTACATACCCATATCGTTTTTCTCTATAGTAGAAGAGATTGGAAATGCAAGTATCATCCACATCCAAAATCCAAGCATCCAAACCATCATACGAAACATTAATCCCATCAACATAGCTGCCAATATTATCCACAATAAGGTTAACATCGCGTTGGTACTGCCCAGCAATCATGTACATCTCCACGTGACGCGAGCACTGTGCAGGTACGGTCCGCCATGCGCGTATATTATTAGCTTCCACCCCCAGCCGCCAGCTCAAGCAATACCCCGCGGTATTGTCGCTCGGCCACCAATACGGCTTTGATGCATTCACCGCCTTTGTGAATACGGCTAAGAATATTACCACTATTGCTTCACGTATTTGTTGCATTGTCGATATAATCATTTTCTATTCTGTAAAAATATAAAGATATATAGAGTAATTAATCTATATATATAATTGTATAATAAATTGATTGGGTGCATGAGATCAAGATAATGTGTTTATATTTTATAGAGAAAAAATTAAAAAATTGATGTAGCTAGAAAAATTTGGTACGTACGTACCATATTGACGAAGTCACGAAGACGAAACGGCAGTCAACGGAAGCGCCCGTGATCTATTATGATGTTGATGAGATGTGTTTTGTAGATTAAATCAGGTACGTCCGTTTTCTTGAGGAAAGAAGTGCTTAACTAGTTGTTAAAAATTGAGGAGGAAATATTTACATATTTATATTATATAATAATAATTAACGTGTGCAGCGGGGGAGTTTAATTTTTGGACAGACAAGAGAAGGGTCTTTCTTAATTTGTATTCTTTCTCTTGTGGATTCTGCGAAACTTTACTGGACAATAGCAAATGGGATTTGTCTTCAATTTATAGGCTGAGTGAGATGAAAAAACAACACGTGTATGAACTTTTCTACGGAGTATTGTATTATTTTTATTCTTACAATATTAGTGTATATTTATTATAATGGATCACATATGTCATGTGTAAAATCGTTACATATCCAAGTATTATTATTATTTTTTTTTTTTTTATAATCCAGATGTACAAGTTTACACTAGACTAATCCTGGACCCTCAGAACCCTTGTCCTAAAATCCTGAATGATGTAAATCGCAGGATGTGCCTCCACCAAGCCTCATATCCAAGTATTATTCATAATCGATCACATGGTAAATACTATAACTATACCCCTCAAACTAAATAAACTTTAAAATACATATTGTTTTTTGTTTTGGATCAAAAGCATTAAATTACATATTGTAATTGTAAACAATTGTCAATAACGTTAATCCCTTGTTTAGTTAATCAATAGACAGTGTTCCACATTCCTTAAAAAATTGAAAACATTCTTCTTATTTATGTTCTCATTTTTATCCAAGACCTTTTTTTTTAACTAAGGTTTTAACCTCTTTTGAGAGGCGTCGGACATATATTATATGAAAACCTCTTCCAACAGAAATGCAAACTTAGACCATCATCACATATTGGTTACTTTTAACTAAGACTAAAAATATGTATAAATGGATATTATCGTCGTTTCCCTAGAAATCAATAATAAATTTGCAATTAGGTGAGGTTAGAAAATAAAAGACGAACATAGAGAGAGATTTTAATAGTATGCGAGGGTTATTAGAGTACTATTGAGCTAATGGAAAATTACCTCATGTGCAAAAAAGGCAATATATTGTAACTGATAAATAGAAAGGTAAGATATATAGTCATGTATGTATTTTTCGTAAGAGAATATATTATTTTTCTCATGGTTTTTATATATTCATTCACAGGGATAAATTATCTATTAGACAATACCAATATATATAACAAAATTAATTAAATTGGTCAATATTTACGTACATTAAAATAATTAAAGTATCAATTGCATTATATATCGTGTGTAGTGCAACAACTACGCGAGTAATTAAGAAAATATAGGATGATTAAATGCCTGTAATTTGTAAAAAGAAACACATGGGGCAACTTGCTGAAATTAACACTTGGAGAATTAGAGTAATTAAGCTTGTAGTTGGAATTTTAGTATAAATCCTTAAATTCTTGGAAAACAAAAAAAATATAAAAAATATTTTGAATGACTTAAAGATGTAACATGTTGAGAGAAATTGAAGTGATGAGGATATAATTATGGATTCCACATTTGATTGAGTGCGCCATCCTAGAAAGTTCGTGTACATTTTAATATGATTTGTTTAAGTTATGTGCTTCTCCCCTTACCAGAAATGAAAGTCGTCCAGTCCAATAGCTAGAAGAATGCAGATGTAGATTAATGAATGGCTAAATTAAATTATATCCCTACTAAAGTAAACTTTGGCACTCACAAAATCTTCTAATATTGGGATATCAATTAAGGGATGCAAATTTGACGAATTAAGGGATGCAAATTAAGGGATATCAATTATTCCTTTGATGAATTAATTACCATATAATTATCTTTAATTACTTTGACGAATATATATTGCGTACGTACGTGTAACTATACATGTACATGTTGACTTAATTATCTATTTACGTGTAAAGTATAATTGAAGTGCATATTTCTAGTGGTCTAGCTAGTGGGAGAGAGATGAAGCTTGTGAATGATCAGTGTGGCTAATTTACTACTATTAGAAAGAGTACGTAAAAGTTAGTAATTAATACTTGCCATGTAGTTGCTTTGGGTTCGGCCAAACCCGATCTGGATAAGAATTTCCCTTAAAATTTGTGAAATACTAGCAAAAGGAGGAGCTGGTGATCGATCAATTCATCCAAGAAGCTAGAGGAAGCTATTCCAAAAGTGGGGTTGGTGTCAGAAGCCATACCCAACCCAAGTGGATGCATGGAAGGAAGACTCTACTCGATCCTATATATTATTTTGATTCCCAAATCCTAAAGCAATACTACTAGCTAATTACTTCCTATGTGGTCTTCAACTACAATTTCCATTTAACAACATGATCATATATATATAGTTGATTAATTAATCAGCCTTTCATTTCATGTAACAAATAAACTGATGAATTAATTAAGAACCCATTCTTGTTTTTAAAACAAAAACGCATTCATTTGCTTTTGAACAACATGCATGCAATTGCAACTAGCTAGTCAAGGACATGATTATATTTGATGAGACTTATTTATATATGCATATGTAAAGCAACTGCGCGCCTCATTAATTTTTGTTTTGAAAACTAGCTAGAACCGACTACACTTTGCACTTAACTAGATTGAGGAAAAATGACAAAGCATTGACCCAGGTTCATTAATCAATCTTGAGTGGGGAAATATAACAAACAGCATAATTAGCGGTGGATCCAGAAAAATTAATTGGTCTAGTGGGACTAAAATTCATCAGAAAATATATGAGGAGATTATAAGTTTGACAAATATAATCTCCATAAATTACTTTAATTACATATAATATTTTATGACCCCAAAAGAACTCAAAATATCTATGTATCTTAATTACAATTTCAAATGATATCAAATACATTCACAATTGACTGGGTCATGCATTTTTCTATTTTATGAAATCGGAGCCAGATCAATATTGTTTTTTTTGGGGGGGGGGGGGGGGTTGCGATTTTTTTTTGTTAATAATGTATTAAATAAAAAAAAATTAGAAGAAGAAACCGGATTATAAAAAAAAAATTGAATTCCCTTGATAGTTAACAAGAGATTACAAAAATGAAAGATCTATTATTAAGAAAAAGAAGTAGTTAAAATAACAATTGTTATGGAAGAAAAATAATTCGAAAGAACAATTGTTTAAAAAGATAAATTAATTGAACAATTAAAAAGATAAAAGACTAATATAATTAATAGAGTAGATCATGATTATAGGTTATAAGTAGCAGCAGACTAGCAGTTCTAGGTTTTGATCCCTGGTCATCAAAATCTAGCACAATAATTTATCTTTACTGACCCAAATCAATGGGCGAAAGAGCTTATTTTTTCACTTTAACTACTAACAATATAAGAATTATTTCCACTTGTCCCATTATTTTTGGCTAGCGATATTGCCAGAGCGAATATTGTTGTTACCAGGGCAATTTTTTTTTAATTTCATATTCTGCCCTTTCAAGTCAATGGTCATTAAATCCATATTTCTCAATTCCCAAAATACTCATTTAATTGGTAATTCAATATTCTCTCTCTTATTAATACATTATTAACTTTTCTTTTCTTTTTTAATAGTAGTATATTTTAACAAGAAAATAAATAAATTATTTTAATGACTTTTTAGATAAATTACATTAATAATTTTACTTTTTCTTCAACATATAATAAACGGCATATGAAATAAGTCATTCAACATCATGCTTAAAGGTAATTCTTTTAACTTCATTTGCAATTATTAATTTTAATTTTGCCGTAATATAATAAACTGCGCATATGAAAGAAGCCCTTCATCATCATCCTTAAATGCATTTTTTTTAACTTCATTTGTAATGTAAATAATTTTCGTAATATTAATTTTGGCCCAGCGATGCATTTTTCCTTTCCCATTTTCATGTATATTTGATTAGAATGACACTTATATATGATGTTGTGATAATTTCTTTGGATTGTACAAATTATTTTTGTGCATTAATGATTAATTAATATTTTTGAATTTTGAAAATATTTTTAAATAATTTGGATTCGAACGAGTTTTAATTGAATCGAACATGTATTTAATTCGTTGAACTTCACATTTACATTTTTTTGACTAACCGAATCGAGCTTGTGACGAGTTTGAAAGTTAATTATATGACTATATTATTCATGTTAGATTTGATAAGAATAATAGATTTAGATTTGAAAGAGTTTTAATCGAATCGAACATGTATTAAACTCGTTTAACTTTACATTTACATATTTTTTTTTATTTTTGACTTACCGAATCGAGCTTGTGACGAGTTTGAAAGTTATCTAACTATATTATCCGTCCACATTTCATTTTTAATTGTGTGAAGTCGACTACGCTCATTTTTGGATTTACCAAATTTGCTTTAAGTCATAAACATTTGGTAATAAGAAGATACAAAAAAATTCAATTATAAAGAGAAAAAGTGAAATTATGCAATAGTTCATTTCATCACAAATTAATTTATTTATATATTGTTGTGAATTACATATCAGGCGTATTATACTATTATATAAAACTATATAATTATTTCTATTCTTGAAATATAATAGGACAAGGAAAAAGAAGTTAAATAATAAAAGAAAAAAGGAAAACAATAATAATATATTAATAAGAGAGAGAAAACAAGGTATTAATATGAGAGAGAAAATTGAATTGTCAATAAAATAATATGGTGTGTCATGGGGATTGAGAATTCCAAATTTTATGATCTTGACTAGAAGGGGTAGATTAGGAAATTAAAAAAAGTTGCTCTGACAGCAACAATATGTGCTCTGGCAATATCGCTAGCCATTATTTTTACTCCATTAGTTATAATATATGTTCAAACTTTTTAATGTTTTAACTAACTTATCATGTAAAATTATTCACATTTGTAGTCTATTAAATATTTTACAAATTAATATATAAAGTGTCATAGGATATTATCAACTTAATAGTGAAATATATTAATTAAATTATTTATTATAATTTTTATAAATTTAATCAAATTGACCAACTATACCAACAAATAAAGAAAAATTGGACGGAGGACGGACATCTTAATGACTCCGAGGGGGAATACCCTCTCCCTCTCCCCCTTGTTTTTTAGTCATCTCTAAGGACATCTCTAATGACTAGTGGAGAGATGCCCTAGAGGGTATATGGGGGGAAGGGGGAAAAAAATTTCATCTCTAATGACTAGGGGGAGGGAGAGGGTATACGGACTAGAGGGACCCTGGAGGGACCTTGAAGGGAGGGGGAGGGGGAGCTTCTCCCATCCAAGCCCCCTCCCTCACATGCTATTTTTTTTTTTTGTGATTTTGTTTTGTTCTTTTTTTTTTTATCTTTATTTAAAAATAAAAAAATTCCTCTATTATTTGTAGATAATTATTTTTAATTATAAAAATATAACTTTCGTTTCATTAAATTAATACTATTATTTTAATATTGATTTTTTTTTTATTAATTTTGGGGTTGTATTTATCACCCCAGAATAATTCTTTCTAAAAATTTAAAATAATACGATACAATCATGAAATCATGTTCGACTAAAACATAGACGAATATGGCGGTGATGATGAATTTTCTTATATGAATTAATTTAATATTTGATGTAATATTTTATTTTCTAAGTTCCCTAATGTACTTTTGATTTTAAATTAATGTTAATTTTAAATTTATTTTTGGTGTAGTAGTAATAATAATAATAATGCAGAAGGATAAAATTTATTTTTAAATGGGTCATTAGAGATGACTTAAAAACTAGGGAGAGAGGGAGAGGGAGAGGGTATTCCCTCTCGGAGTCATTAGAGATGCTCTTAAAGATGGTTTTTTTACCCTCTTCCTCTTACATACCCTCTCTGGCATTCCCCTAACCATTCATTAGAGATGCCCAAAATATAAAACTTGAGTGGGGGTTGTAGACCACACCATTCCCTATCTGGGTCCGCCCTTGGATCATAATAAGTGGCAATATCTAGTTAGAGGACTTTGGAAGCAAAAAAAATTGAAAGATACTTAGAAAAGGGAATGAACTTTTAAGCAATGTCAACCCAACTTGATTTGTGCAAAAATATTGAAAGACATAAATTAGAATAAGATGCGGATGACTTCACTATCCATCATCTTGTACATGTATATAAATTCTCTTGTAGAGTATTAGGTAACAATTCACAAATATTGCACATCCAGCAGTCCAACCAATGGCCAATAAGATGATTTTCTTCATCATCCACTTATTGAACTTTTTAGTACTTTACCCACTTAAATTTATTTTAAACGAGGGAATTTATGGGCGACCCCATTAATTATAATGAACATTATTTTTGGATGGCCAATAACAACTTCATTTACATACATTGTTGCTGGAATAATTTACCTTCCCCCTAGATTGATCCGTTGACTTTGTGACATGAAAATATTATAGCATTAAGTATATCGCGTCATCTAAGGTAATTAATCTAGCTGAGTGATAATAATAAATTAATAATAATATGCATGAGAAGTTTAAAGCAATTTCATTTGGCGCGGGCAAGTAAAGACGAATGTTTAGTCCAAATAAACTTAAGGAAATTTGCAGATTCGATTTGGCCGGACTTAATTGATTACAATAACAATATTATAAGTCTAATATTGATGATATAGTTTTTATGTGAATTGAGGTTTCGGGTTCGAAAAAGGTGAATCCACGATTTACTAATGAGAATATGTTTCTTTTTTTATGCAAAACTAATTAACAAACTAAACATGAGTTGAGACAGTTTTGACAAAGCCCTTCCAATACTTAAGTAAAAAATGTAAATGACTATAAATTGTATCTTATTGGGAATATCAACGAGCCTGGACTTTGTCAATTGCTTTTTCCTTGGTAGAGGTTGATCCTCATTATTCTCCTTCTCCGTTTTGTGTTGTTTATGATAAATTTTATTGTATTTGCATTATTTGATGGGTTTTCGATGGATCCACGATCTCATATAAGGTCCAAAGCATGATTTCTTTTCAAAAAAATTTGAATTTGGACCTATAATATTAATAATCTTATATTACCCATATCAACCATGCAATATATACAATGTTTTCAGAACCGGATCGGACAGTGAACCGGTGAGCCGACTGGTTACTGGTTTTACTGGTCGAACCGGTCGGACCACTGGTTGGACCGGATGACGTCATAATAATATAATAAATATATTTAATTTTAAAGTATATGTAATGTGCGTAAAATTTAAACATTATCCTGCAATTGATTAAAAATATAAAATTTGTTATATTATACTAAAATTAAAACATATAATATTTATCTAACTTATATCATAACGGTAATATTGTACTAATTTGTATGCTCATATAAATGATTATATTTCTTTATAAAAATTTAAAAGTGTAAGTTAAAAATACAACAAACTAAGAAATTCATAAATTTTAAAATATGGTTAAGTATAAAAGTCTAATATTCAAAGTCAAACTTGCATATTATATCGATTTGACTCTTTACCCTAGAAATAATATTGAAAATAAATATTTTATAGAATAAATTTTAATATTATTTGAGTATTAATTTTCATTCATAATGTGTAAAATATTTATTTGAGTTAATTATCTAATTTATAAATAAATTTGCCTACAAGTTTCTATAATTTATAAATTTTAATTTGTACTAAAAGTTAACAAAAGTGATGTAGCTCAAATGGTACGGAAGTCACCTTTCACTCTAAAGGTTAGGTGTTCAAATCCTAATTTTTACAAGAATTTTTAACATTAAAAAAATAAAAAAAAACTAAAAAAAAAGAAATTCAAATCGGCGGTTTCGGACCGGTTCAATTCGGTTCAAACTGGGTTTTGGAGTATGTGATTTTAGGTGATAAATCGGACCGGACCAACCTTCGGTTCGCGGTCCAACCGATCGGACCGGCCGGTCCGGTCTAGTTTTAATAACATTGAATATAGATGCACCAAATAATTTTTCCTATACTAAAGTCCACATATATAGTCGACATTGTTCCGAAACAAAAGCAAAATTCCGCACATATAAAGTGCAACTTATTTATCCTGCTATACCATCCCTTAGATTCTTAGAAATAGAATTATAGACATCTTTTGTTGGGGACAGGAACCAATAATTCCGTTTCTTTTTTTCATTGGTATCCATTACTCGACTGTCACTGACTGACATTACTTTCCGAGAATTCATAAGCTGAATCTAGAAGGTTCTCCAACTTTATATGACAGGCAAACCGATACCATAATGAACTGATAGTGGATCCAAAGTAATACTTCCCAATAACTTGTATTGTAGATTTTTGATATGGGCCTTTCCAATGTTGCTATGAAGTAATGGAGCCCAATTAAACCACTAACCCTCATAGTGGATCCAAAGTAATAAAAACCCAATAACTTATATTGTAGATTATAATATGGGCCTTCCAAATTTTGTTTTGAATTAATGCAGCCCAATGGCTTAGCCCAATTACACCACAAACCCAAGTCAATAAATGAAGGGTCCATAAGCCCAACTTCCGAAAACCATAATTTCGTTCTCCTTGATTTCCACTGCAACATGAGATTGAGGAGAGGCGACACAGAGCTTACTAGTAGCTATGGCGGCACACTGTATCAGTTATACTTCATATTAATCAATTGAAACAGATAGAGATGAAGCAATAGCAGCAGCGACAATTGGTAACCTCCAATTTCCTAAATTTCTAAATTCCTATTATACAGTTTTTGATAGAATTGGTGAATTTGGGTTGTCTAGATTATTCTTTAGACCTGTGCACACGCTGATATTACTCTTAGTGCTAAAAGCACAAACTTATATTTTTATTTGATATTTCTAATAAATGATGCTGATTAGAATTGATGAGGCTTGGATTCATGTGAAATGGATAAATATAAATGCTTGCATTTTTTATTGCGTTGATTGAAGAAGCTATTAGTACATTGTTCCTTATTTAATCTTTCTGGATGTTCTAAATTTTTGTACATAAGATATGATGTGTATTATCAACTGTGAGAAAATTGTATATCACACTGCTGAAGTTTTTCTGCTATGGAGTGTTGCTTGTTTTTGGCCAATCTAAGTCTGTCAGTGACTGAGTTTAAAAGAACCATTAGGTCTCAGTTTCTGGGTCAAGTATTTTTGTTTTGACATGTTTTTTCAATTTACAATTTTTCCAAATGTTTCCAAGAATTTCCAGAAAAGCCGAAACATACCAATAAAACAAAATATTAATTCATGGTTGTGATGTGCAGATACACATCATGAGCTCTTCAAGCAAATTGGCAATGATCCACCTCTTGGGGTGTTGCTTATGGCCCTCCTGGTACTGGTAAAACCATGCTTGCTAAGGCTATAGGAAGCCACATAACCAAAGCTTTCATACACATATATGGTGATTTCAGAGTTTGTGCAGAGGTATAACTCTTCTTCTTACCTATAGTTGGTTATCAACATCACTTTCAAAAAAATTATATAATGCCAAATGTATTTGAGGTAATAATCTTGCTGCTTAAAAACAAAAGAGTCTTAGAATGGTCCGTGATGTATTTTGTATGACCAAGGAGAATGCTCCTGCTATTATCTTTATAGATGAAGTCGACGCCATTGCAACTGTTTATATTGTTGCTCAAACTGGAGCTGATAGAGAGGAACAATGAGTTCTCAAGGAGTGAAAAGTTCTAGTTTATGCATCTTTGGGTGAGCTTTCTATATTTATACACACTCATTTAGTGCTTCCGCCAATGGATGGATATAGATCAAACTGAAAATGTAAAGGTCACCATGGCCACTAATTGTGCCAGATACTTTGAACCCTGCACTCTTCGTCCTGGTAGTTTTTTCAGGATAGTTTTTGCAGTGACAACTATACATTTGATTGATTTCATTCTTGGCAATGAACTATTATAACAGAATGAAAATTTTCCTGATGCATTATTTGTAGCTTTGAATAACTCTCTCTATTTCTTGCGCTATGTTTCATGATGCATTATTTATACAAATACTGATTGTCATTTGTTTTCGAGCAGGTTTGCTCTGCCAAGGTGAACATGGGGGATGAAGTTGACTTAGAGGACTATGTCTCTCGGCCTGATGAAATAACTGCTGCTGAGGTTTGTGGATCGTCTGTAGAACTATGTTCACATATTAAAGCTCTACTTCACATATTTTCGGTGGTTCAGTCTGTAACTATATCATATCTTAAACTTTCTGGAGGATAATTCACCCAGATATTATATATAGGATGTATAGACAATGAGAAATCTGAAATCAATATTACTATATTTTTGGGCTGTGTAGTGAAAAGAACTTAAAAATCCATTTGACATGTAAGTTTTACTGAGTTGTGCTACATGTCAAAAAGGACTTTGAGAGGGGTTATTTTGAATTCCTAGAGTAATCACAATTTGCATATCTGACAAATTGATTTTGTTTTCTGCAGTCAAGAAATTATTGATCATGTGTGGTTTGTGAAGTAGTCATGATGAATGTGGCTCTAGAAGTCATATCATGTGAGATGCATGAACCTTAGCAGTATTTAAGTCATTCCTCATCCATATAAATGTGGGTTGGTTGGGTTTCAATCAAGACTTCATCTTCACTTCAAAGGAGTACCTTTTTTTTTTTGTAATGTCAGTTGCTCTGCAGTCTGCACATTCTACGTGGGGGGTTCCCATCCATGTGAATAAATTCTAAAGCAAAATAAAATTTACAAGGTATTATTTATATTATATAAATATATGCATTCTTTTAATAAATTATAGGAGTAGTATATAAAATGGGTAATTAACCAACAGTATGTATAAAAAGGAAAATCAAGATTAAGAAATATAGCATGGGGCTTGGAATCTTATCTTCACATATATATCCACATCAACTGGGTTAGGACTTGGGACATATGTGAAACGTATATCTTTGAAATAAGATTGAGACTGATACATCATTGCTGTCCTATTCTTGCTTGAATGTTTTTTGTTGAGTTTGATTCACAATCACATGTTTCGGCCATTGGATTTGCACTTTGCAGCATAATCGACCATACTACTGTATGATGTTTCTTGTCATTTTCTCTCATGTGCGATCATAAATATGTATTCTTTTTGTCAATTACCATTAATAGGGTAGATTTAAAATTAAGAGAAACAAAATAAGACAGGTGCATTCGGAGATCATGTACCCGTATATTGCATTTGCACGATACATCGTGTAACTTATAATTTCATTCACTTTCCTCCTGTTTCTTTATCCATAGATGTTTAAAGTGACTTCAGTTAATTACCTTAGGTCTGATGATAGGTATGAGCATAACATATATGAGTTTCATTTCTCATTCGGTTCTGGTGTAGGTGTTGTGTGTGATGTTCATTACATTATTAACTTGTTCAATTATTTAATAACATAGTAAATGTTAACTCAGCTTGGTAATTCATTAATTATAAGTTTAAATAATTAATTAATTTTTTTTTTAGATAACCATGTATACAAGCTTACACTAGATTAATCCTAGACCCTCAGAACCCTTAATTTTTTACTCTAGCAATAGAGTTTAAAAAAAAAAAGTGAAACGGTTAATAGATATATAACTAGAAGACTAGAAGTAACATAAAACAAACACACACTCAAAAAATTTAATGATGTTAGTGCCAAAATTGTTGTTTCTTAGGAACTTTTTAACAATAAATATGTTTACTAAGATAAGTGATGAGTCCACATCAATATCTTAATAGATCAATTTTCAAATTAATATTAATCTACAAAATCGTGAAGCCATGTACCTGCAATGAGGTGGCTATATTAAGAGAGATACAAATAAATTGAAAAAAAAAAAACAAATGGTGGAATTCAAGAGGAAATTTCGAACCGTATTGTGTTGGTATACTTTTTTAAGAAAATCTTGCATATCACAATCTGATGCGACTTTAATTATTTAATATTGATAAAAGCGTGCAGTTGTGTAGAAGCAGTTTCACCTAATCCTGCCATAGTGCCATATTCTTACCCGCTACAACCGGTAACTTAAATACCCCTATGAAATTCTTACCGGAGATATTACGAAATTAATATTAAAATTTAAATGTAAAGAATTTCAAGAAGCATCCATAAATATAGTTAATGCATTGCACATGCTTTTCAAGTTTGTTTCACCCACCTTGTTCGGTTATTTTATTAATAACACTGTCACTGGAATGATAAGAAGATTAAAAATAATACTTTCTCCGTCCCAATTATTTTATACTTGATACAGTTTATCAGTCAGTTTGACTATACTTATAAAAATTATAATAAATAATTTCATTAATATGTTAACAATACCATGTGACACGATATATATTTATATTTAAAAGGTTTAATACTCCACAAATATGAATAATTTAATATGTTAAGTCACTTAAAAAAATTTGAAAAATTTGACTTGGTACTATAACAAATGGAGCAAAATAAATAGGACGGAGGGATTAAAAGATAAAGTGTAAATGTGTAATGTTATATCATTTAATTTGATTAATTAAAATTATTTTTCTTAGTGATTTATTTACTAAAATTCAAACATAGTTTAATTGTTATGGTAATTTAACTCATTGTCATAAAAATTGAAAGATTACCCCTCTATGA
This sequence comes from Penstemon eatonii, assembly GCA_038501285.1. Classification (NCBI taxonomy): domain Eukaryota; kingdom Viridiplantae; phylum Streptophyta; class Magnoliopsida; order Lamiales; family Plantaginaceae; genus Penstemon; species Penstemon eatonii. The sequence goes on from CM076710.1 coordinate 76,071,685, forward strand.
AGTAAAAGGACAAAACGATTTGTGGTTTGTAATGTTGTTCACGCACGGAGAAGTATATCCAAGACTTGATTTTAGAACAAAAATATGAATATAATTGATGCGGGTGTGAATCCGGGTTATTGAATATGGTATGCTACGCTTCAAAGATGTGGTTTCACCGCACTTTCAAGTTTCAAGTCTTGCAAAACAAAAATTACGCTCCGGTGGGGTGTCGACGAAGCCTACAATGCCTAAGCCAACAAATGCTGAAACTTCAGAGAATATATATATACAAGAAAAAAAGACATAGTTTACGCAATTGTGTATTACATCTTAATTGGTCATACATGGAGGTATATATAATTGGAAGATGAGATCATGTAGGTTTTGAGAATTTCGCAAACGGAGAGATTATGATGTGCATGCATGAGAGTTTTCATAAATAACTAGCCACATTCCCTAAAAAGGGGAATTGTGAATTAATCTATGAGATTCTTTCCATGGAGCTCCCGAACGATGATCCTAGCTTGCTTAGTTAAGAGGTCGAATATGGTAGATTCGCTATGTGAGCTTGGTTCGCTTTGTGAGGCGTAGTTCGCTCACGAAGATAAGAGTTTACCGACTTGTTATAGTTCATTGTGATTCTCAGAAGTTACACTCACTTGTGGAGTTGAGTTATAAATCGGATCGTTGGAACCTATATCAATAATACGTCAAAATATATCTTTCAAAATAATACATTAAGTACTAATTTTAAAATATTAATTCAAACTAAATAAAAAGAAAAGGAAACCCCAACCCCCTTATGTGGGGGTGTGGTTAAGGAAAGATGGTGTGTTTAATTTATTACTTTCACAATGTATAAACAAGGATAATTTACTTTCACCATTTGTGATATTGAATAATGCAAAAGATGTATGTTTAAGGATTTTTGTGTGTGTCTTTTTTCATGACAAGAGGGTTTATTGCTCGTTACAAATACCTCAGGGAAGTATATTTGGCTTTTGTGCTTAAGTATTGAGACAATAGAGCATATGTGGACGGGTTCAAGTTCGGTCTCGTAGGTCTTGCTAAACTGAGTCAGAACTCTTCTAAATAAAGTTTGAAAGAATCCATGAAATTCAGCACAAACTTAATTAATCAGAAATTCACACCCAAACTCTTGACACCTATAAAATTTTGATTTGACATCTACCACCTACTTTTTTCCTCAAATTCTATTAAAAAAATATTGATTTGACACTATCACCTATTTTTTCTCCTCAAAATCTGACATCCAAACTCAATCCAATTGGAGTTTCAACTTTTTTAAAACTACATATTCCAACATATATAATAAAATATGGGTTTCAAACTGAAATCACTCAAACCATTTTTTTGAAACTTGAGACTCGAAAAATTGAGCCAAATCCTCTTAAACAGGGCTCCATGCACATCATTTAAGTAGCTTCAGCTAATGGAATATAGGAAAATCATTGCCATATAGTGATAATGACTCAATAACTACGTTATTAAGGGATTTGTCTTGCGATAATGGAGAATGTGATTTGTTAGATATCATTTTTTTCTATTAATTATTTGAAAATTTTGTGATTATTTTAGAGTTAAGACATAGTAAGAAATTATCTAGTGAAGCCTCTAGCCCTGAGCCCCTAATTATCTAGATGCTCAATTTTCAATGAGAAAGTGAATTGATTAAGGCGCGGTGCATGTAAGTAAGTAGATCTTAAAAGTACCTGCACAACCACTAAACCTGCACAATTAAAAGTACAATTATCAATATAATTGTCATATGCGCCTTGCTCAAATAATTGTTAGATCCAAGATCTATGCACGGCCAGTACAATTTCTTTTAATTGAGCATGAAATGGGCCACATTTTGGTAGAGGCGTGCCATCAGTATTCTTCCTTGTCAAACATTTGGTCTAACGATTAAGAACGCCTTGTTCTTTTTCCTAAATCGGGGATGAATTGGACCGGAAATACCAAAAATGAATTTGGATAAATTAACACAAACGTAGAAGAATATAATATAAAATAGTTGAATTTGGGATGAATCATGATTCTTGTGTAACGCAATTCATTATCCACATTGTAATCAAATGTTCAAACTCAACAAACTAGTTCATTCTTTAATAAAACCAGCTACGAACATGCAGTCATGAAATTAATCAATGTGCACACGAACTTTTCAACACACAATTCATAAACCTTTTAAAAACACAAATTCCATGCGTTCAACTTTTATTAATACAAAGTTTATTATTATATAATGTAGAGCAAAATACTCATTAATTAGTCTTTTGTTATGTCATCATATCACACAATTAACAGTATTACTCGTTATAACCAAGTAAGTAGTGTATCAACATTATTATATTAACCTACCTTTTCTATCCTCTAATATGCAAAATCCATAATATTTTCACGTACGAGAATTTCATCTTAGGATCCATTGGTCCATCACCTATCCGATATAGAAAAATAGAAATAAAACCAAAAAAAAGAAAGGTGCAATCATAATACCTGGTTCTGGTTTTGTTTTGATTTAATTTAATTATAATTATTTTTATTATTGGGAGCATGTGCGTTTGCCTCTCCTCAGCTTCAAGTTCAACTCACTCCTTCACTCAATGCACTTGCACTTCATTCATACATGATACATACATACATACATACAGATCTAATATCTCTATCCCCAACAAAGAGTCATCATTTGACGACGTCGTATATCTTGCAAAAGGGAATAGAATAGAAAAATGGCGGAAAAGTCTAGTTCCGTGACTCGGTTAACTTAAACTTTTTCCAAGTCACCAGTCACGCATTACGTGTTCTTTCTCTAACCGTTTGGTGTTTTCTGTTGTGCTATTTCTGTATTTCGAATCGATGAATCGGAGCTTGAGAGATTCCGTTCGGAATATTCCGTTACAGCACCGCCGTGGACTCAGTCTCAACGGCGTTCCTAATTCCAAGGACGCCGTTGATGAAAACTTAGATCTCTTCTCCAAAAGCCGCCGCAGTCTTTCCGTCGCCTCCTCCGACGAGTCCGATGGTACGTCTTTTATGAATGTATTGATATGTTGGTGATTATTGATATAATGATATCCATTTACTGATATTCCGCGCGAAAACGCAGTTTTTTTTATTTGGCATTATCTGTTACTAATCAACACGAAACGACGTAGTGTCTGCGGTCGCTTATTTATTTCTTAATTTGGGGTGCTTTACATGTTTGTCTCTCAGTATCGGTGAAATTAGGGAGACTATCACTTGGATCAGCAAAGGTGGGGAGGACTGGATTGGATGATTTATTGTCATCAGCTGAGGGAGGAAAGCATGATTATGACTGGTAGTTTTTTCTATCTTTGATTTTACTTGGATTTACTAATAATGATCAGATCTAGGTTCTGCTGAAGTTTAGCTCTTTTCTGTTGATGGAATGCCAAAATGTACTACTAATTAAATCTTTACCAGAGCTATTTTAGTAAACCAAGATGGTAAGAGAATCTAGAAAATCCATATGTGTTTAATTGTCATTGATTTGTTCAAGGCTCTACTGTATCCTGCTGAATCCGTATGGTCTTTGAGCATTCAATAAAATTACTGGGATATACTAGTCAATTTGAACTTTATTCAGGACTTAAATCGTGATCTGGTTTAGTGAATGCCAACATTGAACTTAGCCATCGAAAATATTTGCATATAGGTGTTGATTGCTCCTGTATGATAACTTTAATATTGTATCGACCTAATATGCCCTCATAGAAGAGAATATGGAACTCTAAAGAGGAATTTGATCCTTGTGAATGGCTGAAAATTCAACATATGGAGTATCACCGGCATTTGAAATGAATTTTATGTTTGTTGTGTGTGTGAGGTGGGGGGGGGGGGGGCGTTAATTCAACTACGTCTTTTATGAATGTAGTGATATGTTGGTGATAATGAAAATGTCTATCGTCTCTGACTTCCTTTTTCCTGATAGGCTTCTTACTCCTCCTGGAACTCCTTTGGTGCCTTCTTCGGATGGAAATGAATCTCAATCAGGTATCATGGCTCCAAGAAGTGGTCCATTGGTTAGATCAATATCTACAGCCAAGTCCTCAAGGGTATGTCACCCTGTTCCAATTCTTCACCCAAGCTTCGCGTCCTCTATTTTCATATTGATTATTGGTTACTTTCAGTTGTACATATGTGCTAAATTTACTCAAGGAAAAAAACTATCCTCCCTCATCTAGTTTGCCTTCATCAAGTAAACAGATAATTTGCTAACATTAACCATATATTAATCCTTGGACTTACATTGCTTGTCTTATATTTCTTGAAGCTATTTTAAGTATACAAGTTTTCCTATTTCAGCTTTCGGTGTCTCAGTCAGAGAGCAACCATGCCGCAAAACCAACTAGAAGCAATTCGGTGACTCGTCCTTCTGTCTCTAGCTCCCAGTACAGTACCTATTCCAACAAATCAACCAACATTCTAAACACAAGCTCTGCTTCTGTCTCATCTTATATTAGACCATCCACTCCTACCAACCGCTCTTCATCAAGGCCTTCAACCCCTTCTCGTTCAACAGTGTCAAGATCCTCAACTCCTTCTAAACCTCGTCCTTCTCTGAGTGCAACTTCTATTGATAAAGCAAGACCATCCCAAAACTCAAGACCAACTACTCCTACTTCAAGGCCTCAAATTTCTGCAAACTTCAATTCTCCTATTACTCGGACAACATCAAGACCATCGACACCAACCCGTCGAAACTCTGCACCATCTTTGTCTCCTGTATCTGGACCTTCAACCCCAGGTTTGCGTAGCCTCCCAAATGGGCGAAATGCTGCTTCAGTTTCTCGCCCAAGCTCCCCTAGTCCAAGAGTTCGGCCCCCACCACAGCCAATTGTACTCCCAGATTTTCCACATGATACACCACCAAACCTGCGAACAACTTTGCCAGACAGGCCAATTTCTGCTGGTAGGTCCAGACCTGGTGTAGCTCTTACTGGAAAAGGGAATGCAGAGCATACAGCAAATACTCCCTCTACAGCAAGGCGACAGCCGTCACCAGTGGTCACCAGGGGAAGAATTTCTGAACCTCCTGGAAGAGGTCGAACACTGGCAAATGGGAATCTCAGTGATGCAATGGATTCCAGGAGAGAGTTGTCAACACGAAAACCTGTAAAGACATCCTCAGATAGCACAGGTTTTGGTCGAACAATTTCAAAGAAATCTCTTGATATGGCTATAAAGCATATGGTACTCATCTCTAACCTTTCAGACTCTCTTTCTTATTTGTAATCTTGTCTTATGATATATGGTTTAGAGGGCACATCCTATGATCCTATATGAAGTTCTGCCTAAATAGTTTTCATTCTTTTTACGCATGACCAGAAAAAGTAACTTGGACCAATTATTCAAAATATCTTCCCATTCTTTGCAGGACATACGAAATGGCAACAATGGGTTTCGTCCCATTACAGGCTCAAACTTATTTCCTCAAAGTATTCGATCAACCAACCAGAAAAGTCAACCAGGCGCAGCATCTGTGAATGCTAACCTTTCTATCAGAAGCAATGGTGCCAATGCAGAAAATGGAAATCATTTTACTCGATATTCTGAAAGTGGGAGCGAAGAAGACAAGACTCAGTCTTCAGCCAAACTTTCCGACATTGACATTTACGAAAGTTCTAGGTATGAGATGATTCTTCTCAAAGAGGACATGAAGAATACAAATTGGCTTCACAGTCTTGACGACAAGACTGATCAAGGACCAATCTTTGATAATGGATTTGAACTTCTCCCAGAACCTTTTGATCCTTTATAACCTCATCAAGAACTTTGGACTTTATTTTTGTCAAAAATCTTCCCTAATTTTATTTTCGTGAAAATGTTGTTGGTTCGAGAAAATATTGGGTTCAAATTGTGATATATAAGTTGAGCATTTTATTATTGTGGGCAAAAGGTCATATATATTCGTGTAATTTGTTTTGGTCCATACAGAATGACCTATACCTTTTCATCGGAGAGCAGGTTTATGTCATTTGGTACCAATATTAAGGTGCCAATCTAGCCTTGGTGTTATAAATTCTATTTTGTGACCATTTCCTTCTTTCAAAGGAAGCTATATGATGAACCATTTTTTTTGTAGAGTATTTCTTTTTATCTATGTTTGGGGTTACTCTCCACCTAATTTTATCATCTCACAAACTCCAAAGTAGAAATATGTTTTTAGAGTAAAATCCCTGATTCAAGAAACTCATTTATTGTTGGATTTCTTTGAATTGGGGATTACCAGAAATGATGTGAAGGTGAGGCATAAGTTATATTTACGTTTGAATCACTCTCCACCTAATATTTCTTGCATATTCATCAGTTAGTCTTGAGACTAGAAACAGAAAATTTAGGGTGGAACCAAGCCTTAAGAAGCAATTCATTTATTAATTGGTTAATTTAAGGGTTTTTTTTTTTTTTAAATGTTAATTTAGCATGGAAATCACCAAAAGATGTGGTAACGTGGCAGAAATTGGCTAAATTCTGATTTTCTAAGCAAAGCATGAGAAAGGTAAGCACTGGTTGATGTTAATTAATTTAAGTAACCAGTTTCAGATTCAAAATGTGAACTTCCACAAGAGTTACTAAGCGAGGAAGAACTTTGCAGTATCAAATAGTATTCATCAGTAAGTCTTCACAAGATTCTTCACAAGTTGGTGTTACATTAGCAGGTTTGTATTTAATTGTCGAATATTTATTTATTTTATTAATTTTCTTGATGAATATTAGCTGTATCATTTATTGTGCACAATTGGTAAGTTGGTATTGAAGTATTGAGCTTCTTCCATGATTTAGAATAAATAAGATTAAATTAGATCTAATATGATCTGGTTTAGATGTAGGGAGAGCATTGAAAATATTTGTGTACCGAGGTGGAAACCATGTGAAGGGTACTCTTTTATTTGACCGCATCTACTTTGGGAGTTGAATATAACTGGATAGCAAATTACTCCATGTCTGTTATTTTTAAAAGTCAGTTTAATTCTTTGTGAAAATAAAAATACACAATATTCTTATGTTTTTGTGAAAGAATCAGTAAAGCGCATATTAGACAGCATAGCAGATGGATAAAGTGGCAATTAGGTAATATTACGACGGGTAAAGTGTCCATTACATATATCACAAGAATAAAATGAAAAAAATATATGTTCATATCACAATATGGAGAATTTCTCAATAAGCATGTCCAAGGGTAACTTGCGATTATAAATTTTCAAAATAATCCTTTTTTTTATTTATAACGTAATTTTTAAAATAATCAGGTTATTTGCACTAACGTAAGTAATAAAATTGTGATGCAAAAATAGTACCATGTGCTTATGAGTTGTGACAAATAAAATCAACTAAAAGAAATACAAATCACAATGTACCATTATTAAGGCCCTAAAAACACCCTTTTTTGCGTATCCCACCTAGAATAGTTATTGGGCTCTTTTTTCTTTTTCCTTTTTTCTGCTCAAACAAATGATTAATTGATAAAGAAGATTATATATGCTCGTACCAAACCCAACTGCCGAAGCTTCGTCAACTGCTTAAATTTAATTTTCAATTGCAGCAAATTTGGTACGTACGTAATAAAATGCTATTACACTACATTAATTATTGTGACTGTTTATTTTGTCCTTTAGTCAAGAAAAATAAATAGGCACGTACACATTTTGATTACGTTCCATAAGTGGGTTTTATTAGTAACACAAAATTTCGTCTTCTATTTATTTTCACGTCAATAAGGACATTGCAGCCAGGAAATCATAACGAGGATTTTAATTGGTGTAAATGTCTTAGCAATTTTTCTAATGAAATAATAATTATATCATTAAATCAAAATAGTTATTTGATAGCTAGCAATATATAAAAAAATAAAAAAAATCAATTGATCGTATATATTGAATTAATCTCATACGAGTAAAAATAATGACATGATATTGTAAAAATTTTGCTTATTTTTTATGCTTGAACAACTCCAATTAAATTAACTAAACCAACACTCTTCTCCCTCTTCACCAAATTCTTAACCATTTGACCACCACTAATAGAAGAGTAGAGAACTAAACTAGCTATAGTATTTATTAGCTAAAAAGTAGTTGAGAATTACGCTAATCCCACACGAACAAGAAATTAAGAAGAAGTCATTGAGATTTGTGCAGTTGTCACAACTCACAACCATAAGCAATCAAATTCCGTTTGCTTGACGAAGAAGCTCAAAACTCAAAAAGAGAAATTCCTCCTCTCAACCTTTTTTTCCTCTTTTCTTTCTTTAGTTGAAACAGAGATAGTAGAGAAAAAGACAATAATGCCGTTGGATAAGCAGATGGACGTTGAGTTAGAGAAGAAATGTAGTATTTCTATTCTATAACATATCAGCATCTCTTTCTACTCTTATTTTTAAGCTTCCACTCCTTCAAATTTCTTCTCATCAATACTGAAGCCAAGGTACTCTGTTTCTTCCACTCTCTGCTCTATGTTCTTGTATCAAACTTCTGTGTTTGAGTTTACTGCAATAATTTGTGCCCTTCTATTTCAAACTGTTTAGTTAAGAGATTATGTTGTTCCTTAGATTATTAATGCATTTGGTAGTTAAGATAAGATGAAATAAATCATGATTTATCCGACTTATCTTATGTTTGTTTGGTGCGTGAGATAAAAGTATAGCAGGATCTTGAGATAGTTTTGGTTGATAACAATACCATGCTGTGGTTGGATCGATGCTACCAGTCGTCGAAAGAAAGCACTGATTAGATGATGTGATCTTCTTTAACTGCAGGAGGAAGATACCAAATCCTGGAAAAAAGGTTTATAACCAAGATCACATTACTAGTACTGAGGAATGATGAAGCTTCATTCCTCATACACTGCATGGTATTTGTGTATCTACCTATTCCTAGTGCAAACAATATCCGCAGACCTCAATTCTGACAAAGAAGCACTTCTTGATTTCGCTACCAATATACCACATGCTCGAAGACTCAATTGGAAAAATAGCTCTTCGGTGTGCACTTCTTGGCTTGGAGTCACCTGCACTTCAGACGGTACTCGTGTAATGGCCCTCCGGCTACCCGCCTATGGACTACGTGGTCCTATTCCGGAAACATTAAGTAGATTGGATGCACTAACGACTCTCAGCCTTCGATCCAATTTCCTAAACGGGAGACTTCCAGTTGAGATTCTTTCTATTGCTAACTTACGCTATATTAACCTCCAAAATAACTATTTTTCGGGTGATATTCCCTCCTCTTTGCCTACACAGCTCAATGTCATTGATTTTTCCTTCAACTCATTGACTGGGAAGATCCCAATCACAGTTCAAAATCTTACACATCTCACCAGTTTATACCTACAGAACAACTCTCTTTCTGGTAGCATACCTGATCTCAATCTTCCAAATCTTAAGCAATTAAATATTAGCAATAATCAACTTAATGGTTCAATCCCATCTCATCTCCAGACATTTCCAGCTTCTTCCTTCGTAGGAAACTCTATGTTATGTGGGAGACCCCTAGATAAGTGTTCTTTTATGTCACCTTCACCTTCACCTTCTCCTTCTCCTTCTCAATCTCCATCTCCATCTCGTTCTCTGTCTCCTTCTCCAGTCTCGTTTCGCCCATCTCCTCCTCCTACCCGAAGCCCATTTACCCCAACAATTCCTCAAAATCAAGAATCCAAGAAAAGTTTAAGCAAGGGAACTATAGTAGCAATTGGAGTTGGGGGTGCCGCGGTGCTATTTGTTCTAGCTTTGGTGATGTTGGTATTTTGTGTAAAGAAGAAAAAAGCTATTATAGGTGGAAAAACCTTCCAAGCAGGGAGATCTGAGACGCCAAAAGAAGAATTTGGGAGTGGAGTCCAAGAAGCTAAAAAGAACAAACTGATATTCTTTGAAGGTTGTTCCTACAATTTTAATCTTGAAGATTTATTGAGAGCCTCAGCTGAGGTGCTAGGAAAGGGAAGCTATGGTACAACCTATACAGCTATCTTAGAAGAAGGAACTACGCTGGTTGTGAAACGACTCAGGGAAGTGCTTGCTGGAAAAAAAGAATTTGAGCAACAGATGAAGGCCATTGGGAGGATTAGTCCGCACCCTAATGTTGTTTCCCTACGAGCTTATTACCATTCCAAAGATGAGAAGCTCCTAGTCTATGACCATGTACCTGGTAGCAGCTTGTCCACCCTATTGCATGGTATCGATCTCCTCCTATCTTTACTAACTTGCATTTAATTTTCTTAATTAATCTAAAAACGATTTGAGTAAGATAGTATGACTACCAAGTTGAAAGCTACATACCGATGTTTCTGGTTTATAGAGAACTTGGACTTAGCTTCATCCGTGCTCTGATATCTACAGGAAACAGGGAGGCTGGAAGAACTCTTGACTGGGAATCAAGGGTAAAAATTTCCCTTGGAGCAGCAAAGGGAGTTGCACATATTCATTCTGCTGCTGCTGGTAAATTGACCCACGGGAACATCAAATCGTCCAATGTCCTTGTCAACCAGGACTTCAATGGATTCATCACTGATTTTGGCCTTACTCCTTTAATGGGATTACCTATAGTTGCATCAAGAAATGCTGGTTACCGAGCACCCGAGTTGACTGAAACTAAGAAATCTACTGAAAAGTCTGATGTTTATAGTTTTGGTGTTCTCCTCCTGGAACTGCTCACAGGCAAAGCACCAGTTCAGACACAAGGGCATGATGAGGTAGTAGATTTACCGAGATGGGTCCATTCCGTTGTGAGAGAGGAATGGACAGCTGAGGTTTTTGATGCTGATCTGATGAAGTATGGAAACATTGAAGAAGATATGGTGCAAATGCTTCAGATAGCAATGGCGTGTGTGACTATTGTGCCAGAGATGAGACCTGCAATGCATGAAATTGTTAGAATGATCGAGGAAATCCAGCCATCAGATTCCGGGAATCGAACATCATCTGAGAAATCCAAGAGCCCAGCTAGTCCATCGCTGTTTCAGTAGCCAAAACATTACTTATTTCAAACCTTTCAAAAGTATTATGTTCAACTTTTCCTGATCCAATGCACAAACATAAATTATCATAATCTCTACTATGATTTAATTAGAGGTCAACGTTAACTGTTAAAGAAAAAATAACTAACATTCAGTTGTAGTATTTGTCTTTATAACATCTGCAGGATAGTATATAAAAAAATGGTATAAACAGAGCCAGTTCTTGGACACTGTTGAAAATATCTGTCTGCCTACACCAAAGGTGGGATTCACTAGCTTGAATTCCCTGAATTCTTATTGACTAAATCAGCTCCACTAACATATCTAGCAAAAAATGATATAAACCGGAATGGGGCACCGATCAAGGGAGCTTCAGTGAGCGGGACATCAGTCTTCTCTTCATTTTGAGCCACCTCAAGATTTGTTTCAATAGCTTCATTCTCATGTAATGGAATTTGCACAATTTCATCAACCGCGATTATTTCTGAAGAGTTTGCAAGTCCAGAGCCATATTTGTCATTCACATGCTCACCATTACTCTGATCTTCGATCATGACATCGTCCAAGGACTGGGTGCTGCCTGATACGGGCATCATCTTATTAGCTTCAGATATTGAATCAGCAGCCCGTGCAGGTTCATTATAATTGGGTCCAGCCAAATTGGGTGGAAGGACTGAGCTATCAGCAATATCATTAGACTGAGCAGTAATAGGCCCTGGAACAGAGCCAATGGGGAAAGAATCTTCTGTTTTTGCATTTCTTTGGTCAAGCTCGGCATATAGTGCATTTACCTAAATAAATACAATCATTATTATAGATAGTTAATTTCTTACAAAAAGAACTTACAACCAAAGTTGTCCAATTTAGCTAGTAAGGCTTAACGATCAACACTAATTTGTTCACCTATCAAAGCTTCAATTAACAATTTCATAATTTGGGACTTACCTTTCGGACAAGCTCTGAATTTTCTGTAATCAATTTCTCAACTAGTACTCCAGAAGCTTCTGTCTGATGGTTCATATCAGCATCTTCAGAAGTCTGGATCAGAAATAAAAAAGTTACCAAGATGATTCTAAATACAGCATAAAGACGCACAAAACAACAGTAAAAAACCATATCCCTGACTGAGCAAAAGACTTCCTGCTCGTATGAGTAACAATCACATCCAGAGAAATAGGAAGGAAGATAGAGGATATCTTACCCCTTCATTCACCGTAGAGGGATGAGGAAACCCAGCTGTGCTCTCAAGATTCTTGATCTGTAACTGTAAATTTGAAATATTCTCCGTCAACTGTCGCGTTTCTTCTAAAAGAATATTTCTTGATTGCTCCAGCTCTGTCACCTGCCAGGCTCTGATTTTAATTTCCAGTATAAGAACAAATAAGTATGCTTTGAGTAAATAGGGGTGACATTAAATGGTAATATGTTCTATATGTAGCGGCATTCTTCTCATCTTTAGGAACCGCAAGGAAATATATTTATGAAAAAGGAGGTTCAATTATACGAAAGCATTACTTAGTACATGCAGAATATATGTTGATTTTGGTGTCCAGAAAAACACCTGAACCAGTAAACTAAAATCATGTAGAAAGAGACTATAGTCTACAAACCAGTACCACGACTCAAACAAGTTTAAGATAAAGATATTCACATTAACACGCAAATTTAACTACTCTGGTTAAAATTATTGTTCTGCAAGGTTTGATACCTGTGCTCGTAATGTGGTGTTCTCATTACTCAAGCTTGTAATTGATTCTTTGGTTAAGTTCTGTAACAGTTCAAAACCCATTCAGATTATCAGTACCTTGATAAAATATCTTTTATGAAAGCTAAGGAATTGAAATTACAATGAAATGGTGGCAAAGATTAACATAACGCACAAATCAGCTAGTTTCAAACACTCTACTAGAAGTTCCTTGAGTCAGTGTATAATTGACTATGGCTGATTTTTATTTTCCAGAACTTGAAAACATTAAGCCTAAACATATCTGCCACACAAGAGCTTGGGTGTGTGTGATTTGCAATATGTATATTTCATCTCATGTGATGGCGTTCTAGGATGACCATATGTTGTTAGTGCAAAATGGTCCAATTTGGTATTAGTGATAGGAGTGGTTATGAAAAAGGTGGCTTTTGGGAAGATTTTGGATGGCATCAGAACAACAAAATTACATGCTCAATAAGCAAGAAAAAGTTGTAAAATTGCCCTGTGTTTTATCATGAATATGTGCATATCTAATACAACATGATAAATAGCTTTGACTGATACTCCAGGTTGCAAATAGACATAAATCAGCCAAAATCTTAAGATTTTCAGCTTCCAAACCACCGCGTAGAAAAATATAGAGCAGATTACTTCCCACTAAATTTAGATCAGAATTGCAAAACAATAGATTGATGTTTCTTTTGTGTTTGATTAAGAAGTAACGGCGATCATGGATTTCCATCCTTTTTTTCCTCTAGCTGTCAAGAGGGACCTACTAATTTTTGTCACACTGTTGCTAGTTGTTTGATACTGCAGTTACAAATGGAAAACAAGCATCTCAATCAAGACAAAAACAATATTTACCTCACTCAAGATCCAAGTATCTCTTTCTCTTTCCATCTGTTTTATCTTTTCTTGTAAGCTCACCTGTATTTCATGGTATTATTTATTAAAACCACCACAGTTCTTCATTGTCTATGTCATGATCAGAAGTTCAAAGCATGAATACTAATTGATACTATTTTGGTAATTCAAATTCAATTTACCCCTTTCAAATTTAAGACCGCAGCTTCGTCCACCAAGTGATTAATCTTCTCCTTAAAACCAGCCTGCAAGACAAGAATTTTGGACCTCATGATACAAGGTTTTAACATTCCCAAATATGCAGGTAAGAAGTGGTGGTGGCTATCCAGAGAATAGTGAAGACATAATTATCAACAATTTTATTGTGCAAAGTTTGAGAATTCAAGACAAAATACTACTCGAAAATTGGATGAAAATAACCTCTTTTTGGAGCCAGGAGTCTTTTTCACTCTCGAGTTGTAGAATTTTGCTTTCTAGAGTAGCCTGAAGAGTTCCAGAGCCATAAGGAAGACCCAAAATTGTCAGAAACCACAAATGGAAAAATTCCATACCAGCATATTGTAAGAACAGCACAAAATAAATTGACAATGAACATTAATACAAGGTTGCAGTAGCCATATAACATTTTCTCCATAGAAATAGACACATTATGTGGTCTCACCTCTTTCTGCAGATGAGAATTATTCTCCTTCTGTAACTGTTCCATTCTCTGTTCTAGACTGCCCTGTAAAAGCTTATACAATATCAGCTGGTCTTCGAAAAGTATAAAAAAAAATAGAAAAAAACACAAAATGTTATAGAATTGCAAAATCAGATAGAAGATGCAGGAATTCCAAAAATTGTATACATCAGCCTTTCTTGTAATTTCATATTATCAACTACCTCTTTCTGGATTAGTGCATCCTTTTCCTTTTCCAATTGTATAATTTTCTCCTTTAGGCTATTCTGTAAAAGCCAATTTTGTTACAACCTGATTCGCCATAAATAGCATGTATAATATATAAACTGAGGAATTCATTAATTCCGAAAAATTTCTACTGTTGCCCAATGTCAGTTTCTCAAAAAAAGCAAATTACATTACCTCTTTCTGCATGGATGCATTTTTTTCGTAGTGTAATTGTTTAACTTTTTCTTCTTGAGTTGCCTGTGAAAGAAATGATATCACTACTTCGTAAGGGGAAAAAATTAATACTACTTAATGAATAAATTAATCCACTCACAGGCTGCAAACAAATCAGTATTCAGAGATAAGTTAACTTTCAATAAGCTACCTCTTTCTGTCGATTTTCATCCTTTTCCTTCAGTAACTGTTTGATTTTTTCCTCAAGGATAGCCTGTTACAGTACATTACAATAAACAGATAAATATAAATATACATGCATACATGGGCGTCTATTTATATTACATTTTGGTACTTCTAGTGTGTGTTACTCGTGTACCCGTATAGTGCATATATTGAATGAGCAATAGAAAAATTAAATAATTGAGTGAAGATTCAAAGAAGATAAAATTTCAAGATTTAAACAACATAAAGACAAGTTTTGGCCACCTCTTTCTGTATCATTGTATCCCTCTCAGTGTGCGATTCATTCATATTTTCTTGAAAGCTGGCCTATATAAACCGTAAGGTTAGTAGAATAATTTAGATGAAAAACCATGAATTACAGCAAGAATGAAGGTCAATTTTGTCCTTACCTCTCTGTCCAGCAAGTACTGATTCTCAACTTTAGCTAAATTTTCCTGCAAAAGATGTGGAAAACCATGATGCAGCAGGTGTGAGAAAAGAAAAAAGGACATATGGACATGATACAATCAGCATTTTCAGCAGTGATACAAGCTACCTTAAGCAGTAATACACTCAGACATAAGCAGAAAAGAAAATGAGAAAGCAAACTTACTGCTTCACTACCATTAACAAGATGTCCATCCCTATCGACCTCCGAATTCCTCCCAACATCATTTAATGCATCAATAGCACCTGCAGAAACTTGACCGTTGTTATCATGTCCTATGTTCAGAACATGGCTTTGATGATCAGGTGTTGATTCCTTGGCATCAAGTGTGACACTTTCAGTCGGTTTAGTAGCGTGCTTATTCTTCTTCTTTTTGTTTTTCTTCTTCTTCTTGTCTTCCTCCATTTGTTGATCCCTTGCGTGAAGCTTGTACTGACAAACAATCTGTTACATCCCAAATGTGATTATTTTAACTTAAAGAACTATTTTGCAGCATACTTAGTTAGTTGTATGAATGCATTCACAATCCAACTCTAACACAAAAGGCAATGTAACAGCGCAAAATCAGAAACAGAACATATCAATTTAGAGCAAATTAACTAATTTGAGTATAAAATTATCACAACTTGAGCTTCAATATTAGATCCCCAAATTCAAAAAAAATTCCCTGCTTCATATCAAACGCATGCCTAATTTTTCTCATGTAATGAAAACAGATCAAAAACAAGTTGTCGCGACAAAATCCAATTTCCAGAAATGAAAACAAACATCAATGCACATGAATATCACATATTGATACATATTAAAAGCTGTAAAATAGAGCAAAAACAGTAAAAATGTAAAAAAAAAAAAAAAAAAAATTGATTGAAAGAAATAGCCGAGATAAATCGAAGTATAATAGATGTAACCGGAAAAATTAATACAATAAAGATTAAACAAAAAAACTGAAAAAGGACGTGTAGATACATACATTCAGATGAAGAAGTATTTGATGATTGAGGAGAGGTGTGCTCAGGTTCGTTTTGCTTGAAAATGAAGATTCTGATTGTTGATTTAGACAAAGTAATTAAGAATGAGATTTGGAGAAAGAGGGTGTAACGTGTAACGGCATTTATAAGGGGCTTTAAGGGCTTTCACCTTTCCCGTATTAGAAAAGATAAATACATTTATTCAGACAAGAAAATGATGGAATATCATCAAAAATTGTAGTTTAATTTATTTTATGAGTCAATTTATTTACTTGGTTTTGTCTATCATTCTTTTTTCTAATCCATAATCATTATTACTATTATTATTTAGACAAGAAACTATAGTCCTTACAAAGATATACAAGTAATAATGCAACAAGTTTATTGTCCATCTAAATCTAAATTTTAGATTTAAACTGTTCAACGAGTAGATCTTACCAACCTTTCATGTAGGAGACATAAGAAAATTAAAACCTTTGGCTTTGACATTACTTGACTACGAATAATTTCTATTATCACAAATACATACTTTCATGAACAAAAAAAAGAGTTTAACTTCGACAAATATACAAAATTACGATTATCAATTAATTCGAGTAAAGAGTGGTATAACGAATATATATATTCGATTAAGCTTATTTGAATTATGTTCAATGCAAATGGTTATTCTCATGTTTACTAATTTCGGCCTTGCTAATCGCAGTTCGCCTTTGGCGGAACTGCGGACAGTTCTCCATTTATTGAGTGCCATGTGGCAAATAATTTACCTATTACCTGATATATATTTATACTACACCAAATATGAAATTACTTAAATACCCTCTTCTTCTTCTTCTTCCCTTCTTCTTAAAACAGAGGAGTTATCAATTAATCAATCATCAAATTTAAGTAAAAAACACCTGAAATTAAATACTACGAACCAAAAAAAGCAATGTAGAACAAGAATCAAGAACAAAAACATTTAAAAAATTGCTAGAATCGAAGAACCCGAAATCTGATTTGAAGCCCAATTTGCAAAATTCAACAAGAACTGTTGTTAATTGCGTAGGAAATAGGCTGTAATCAAACATTCGAACAAAAAGAAGAAGATTCCTCAAGAAATCCGAACCAATTTTGAATGGAATTCACGGCCCGTTTAAGTTCTTGAGGGCCCGAACCTATGAATCACTTAATTGAACCCGGCAAACAGCAATTAAACACTCCAGGAGTATTTTTCAATCAAAATCGAACAGAAATCTCACGGCCCGTTCAAGTTCTTCTCGGCCCGAATTAAATTCCAGCTCAATTAGTGTATGTAATGCGAAATTAACTTCGGAAACACTCTACCCAGGCCTTAGAGAAGAGTAAACGAGCAGCAATTGTCTCTATGTGAAGAATTTTAATTGCCGAAAGATTTTATATATTTTTAATTGCAATTTCGTTAAAGACAATTTTATATTTTTTTAATTTCACTTTTGGAAGAACATAGCAGCAGGTTGTTAATATAAAATGGATTTTGCAATTAAAGATATTATGTTAATTTCAATTCTATTAAATCAGGTTTTGCGAAAATTATATTAGCAAATGTGGTCTATGTTTGCTGTTTGTTGTTTGAAATTCTTCAATGTTTGAGTATAATCAACAGAGAAGGTTTTAGTAAATTCTTCCATGTTTGAGTACAATAGAGAAGGTTTTACTAAATTTCAATGTTATTAAAAAAAATTTATTGGCAGCAGGTTTAATTTCAAATGTAAGTTTATTAAAAATGTCATAAACAATGTATAGAAAATTTATAGCAGGTTTAATTTATTATTTAACCATGTGACAGTTCATTTATATATATATATATATATATAGCAGGTTTAATTTCAAAGGGGCAAATGTGTAAATGAAACAAATGTGACTTGCTATATTCAACCGGGTTAGCAGGTCACTTTTTTATTATTAAAAAATTCCAGCAGTTCAATTTTGAGGAAAACTGCCAGCGGTTTTCCACAAGTTGAACTGCCAGTAGAAGCTCCCTACTAATTTTAGTTGTCGAGTTTGTAGTCTAGTGGAAAGTTGAGGTCTTAGGACTTAGATATTTGGATTTTGGGTTCGATTTTTATAAATGTGAATTTTCTTTTAATTTTATATTAGTATTGTTTTCTTTTAGAACACATTCATCATTCTTCATCAGCCATAATATCGGAAATCATTTCAATTACTGTCCACATACAAAAAATTATAAATAATAGATAACTACCAAATACTAGTACTAAACTACCCACATTAGTAGGAGTTGAACCCATGATATTGTTTTTAGTTATTATTTGTATTTTGAAAAATATTTATTAATTTCATGCAGAAAATGTCTTGTTTTAATGGCATAAAACTTAGATATTCTGAGTTCGAATCCAATCAAGAGTGTGAGTATTTTATAGATTAATATTATTAGACTTACTAGTTCGATATTTTGTTGTATTTTGTTTGTTATATTTTTTTGTACTTATTTAGTAATCCAATATATTCTATAATTGAATGATATATTACATTTCTTTATTAAAATATAAAATAAAATTACCTTGACCTTGTGAATTTCAAAATTAATTTAAGTTGACTCATCTCAACTTGTATTTGTGTTTCAAGTCGATTTTGATATCCAGAAAAGGGAAAGTAAAAGAAAGTATGAAAATTAAAATGAAATTATTTTTCTTGAATGTGGTTGCTTGAAGGAAAAATATTCTCATGCCATGTTTAACTGTCATTAAATCAAGGAAATTGTAGGCTGGTTTGGATCATTTTAGACTCAGCTTATTTTGAGTGTTCAAAGATTTGTTTAGATATTTGTGTGAAAGTTGGATTTGGATTAAATATGTAAAACATTGTTAAGAAATGGATAATTAAATCATATATGTGTCTTTCAAGTCTGTGATTACATTCATTAATTCATGAAAAACTCACATTCACAATTCAAGAACAAATTCCAAAAGCCATTGAATCTATATATTCAACAAAGAGAAAAATAAGAAAATTATATTTCTTTTAAAAACTCACAAAGACTGTAACTGTTTTTTTATATCTTTAAATTTTCGCAGAGTTTAAATTTGACGCTACACTAACAATTATACAATGCACATAATGAGCAAAAACTACTTATCAAAAAGAAAAAGAAAAAGAAAAAGAAAAAGAGAGATGAGACAAAAATCCAAGCTAATTTATCATCCCACAACAATTTTGATCGGTCAAAATGTTCTAAAATCCTATAGAAATGGTATTAAAATTGAAAAGATTGAAGCAACTAAAATGATTCTTTTTTTCAGATAACTAAAATAATTACTCGATATCATTATGTCACATATGTATACACACTAACAAATACTTTTAATTTAAATTTGTTTCGGTCTACATATACTTTTATCATAATTGTAATGATAATATATCAAAATTTTAAAATTCAAGTTCCAACGAAATTATAAATATTTGTCTATTTCATGCTAATTTTACTTGTTGATAATTTATTCATTAAGATTTATTAATGTATCCAAGCGAAAATGAAATGTTAATTCGTGGGTCAACAAAATAGAAATGATGTTTAACGTCTTATGTAATGGGTCCAAAAACAATTATGAACTCGTAAATAATAATTTAGAAATGTTAATCAGGACATTTTTTTTTTTTGAGAGAGTTAATCAGGACATGTTGGGACTAAAGAAAAGTTTGAAGGGCAGAAACGAGAAACCATAGTGAAGGTCATCTCTCCTCCAATATAAAGGGCCAAAGTCTTCATCAATTTGCACTGTAGACGCACGAGAAAAGGAGGAAGAGGGAAGTGATTACTGAAAGACTGCAATACGAGAGGGTTTGAGTCGTTGAATTTTTCGGCTCTTCCCTCTCGCCCATCAATCAATCTTCATCCCGATCTGATCGTTTCCCGTCGCCTAAATCGTTTGTTCTTATTGTTCGTGATTTGCGCTAACCTAATTTTGTTTTATTCACCACGTTAGAATTTTTATCTGCTTATTATATCAGTGTTTCTGCTTTTATTCATTATTCATTTTTAAATTTCCGTCTTCAGGTGTGGAGTATTTAGGTTGGGGAGTTTTATTTGAATCAGTGAAGTGATGGCGTCAAAGCGTATCCTGAAGGAACTCAAGGATCTGCAGAAAGATCCTCCTACTTCTTGCAGTGCTGGTATCTGTGCTACTCTTTGTCTATTTGTTAATTATTACTGTATTATGCATAAATCTCGTCATATTTTTCGGTGTGATTATTTATGTTAACGTAGGTATTGAGATTGAGGACCTATGAATTCATGCTAAATTTGGATCAACTGTGTACAGTGCACTGTTTTTAGGGAGATGGGAGATGTTTTCTTTTAATTACTATATGTTTTCTTACTTGAACTGGACCTGGAAATGGGTGGAATTTAAACTGTATAATGAACTGTTTGATTTGAATTGATTGGTGAAAACAGAGCAATAATAGTCTAGGTAGCAAATCATAGACTGTTTGTAATTATGAGTGTTTTCTTCTATCCAAATGCTTTGTCTGTTTGTTTTCTCCTACTCTGATGGTATGAGGGTGAAATTTACTTGTGCAGGACCAGTTGCTGAAGATATGTTTCATTGGCAAGCAACCATCATGGGACCTACTGATAGCCCATATGCTGGAGGTGTATTCCTTGTCACGATCCACTTCCCGCCCGATTATCCATTCAAGCCCCCTAAGGTTACTTTTCAACTCCTTAATTTATTTTACATGTTGTTCTAAGGTAGATAGTGTTGCCTCAAAATGATTGGGTTTACAATCAGTTTAAAATTCAATAATGTCATAGTTATTAAAGGCTAGCGCCTTGCTCGCTATTGCCCAAGGCGAGGCGAGGCGAGCCCTCATCGCTTCGCTGTGCCCATCCCCGAAAAGCTCTTCCAAGGCCTCGCCTTGGTCGCCTTTGCGCCGCCTTTTGGGGACAGGCTTTTTTAAAAAAAAAAAATTTAAGTCAATTGACTTTAATTAAAAAAATATCCTAATTTTTCAAGAATCAATCTCTCTCTTCGACTCACTCTCTGGGTTACCAAACCCTAACCCCAATCCTGTCTCTCACCTGAGCTGCCGCCGCCATCAACGGTACCGCTGGCTGTAAGTTATTTATGAATCTTCAAATATGTGTAAAATTTATTATATAATCTTACTAATTATTTGAGAATGTTGGCACTTGGCAAGTAGAGAATGTTTGCACATGGCAAGTAATAGTGCATTGACCATTTTCAAAATGTTTCTTTTAAGTCATATTTAAAGAATATTTTCTATTCAACTAGTTTAAGTAATTATATAAGATACATTTGATTAATAATTTACTTAATTTGCTATACACTTATACTTGTAACATACTTGAATTATTTACATACTACACATGACAATTAAATTTGGTTTCGGGATGTTGCATAATGAATTCTTAATATGTTTATTATATTGTCTTTAAAAGCCTTGAATTTTATATTTATTGTTGATAATTTGATATATACTGAAAAATTTATTACAAGCGCCTTATCCCCAAAAAGCCCTCGCTTTTTATATCGCCTCGCCTTGAGGCAAGGCGAGCCCTCATCGCCTCGCCTCGCCTCGCCTTGCGCCTCAAACAACTATGATACATGTTGTGGATAATAAACTAGTTTAAGGGCGTATGCAACTCTCTAATTGAGTCTCTGTGCCCATTTAAGCTTCTAAACAAACTTGCAGACTAGTTAAAGGGAGTTTTTTCTATTTAGTATTTTTTTGGGGAAAAGAAAGTTTATGTACATCAATATAACATTATAACAGTCATAGTCATCTTTCCCCTCTAACATCAAAGATCTTTATGTACTTTTTCAATACCAAATAGCAGTACAATTCTGAAGATTGGAGTTAATATATTAAGTCAAAAATGTAGAACACATGTTAACTATTTGACAAAAGTGCTACTTGCACATAAATTAATTATCTAATGCTTGGCATTTTACTGCTGTTTTTTGGGAACTTTTATTTCTTGATGTTAGTTTTGTTTAGATCTTGTGGCATGTGCTATTGTGGATTAATTAATTTTAATAATTTTATAGATTCTGTTTATTCTTCTGACCATGAAAATTCTAATATTGTCTATTTTCAGGTTGCTTTTAAGACTAAGGTTTTTCATCCAAATATCAATAGTAATGGAAGCATTTGTCTTGATATCCTCAAAGAACAATGGAGCCCAGCACTTACCATCTCGAAGGTTTACTTTTCTTTTTCTCGAACATTAGTGCTTTTCCTCTGTGTACGTACTCGTTAATAACATCGATGTGCATATGCTCCAAAATAGATGTCTATGTTTGCGTGATATTCGATTTTATCTCAGACTATACCTAAGAGTCCTCTTCTCTTTATTGTGATGCCTTGTATATGTGTTCATTAGCCTAGCAGTTTCAACTAGAATTCAAGCTTAAAACAATTCCTTGCTTGTTGCAATGTCCTAAGAACATACTTTATGCTGAGTAAAATAAATAACTGGAATGCAACTTTTAGTTCTAGGGAAGCATCTTTATATTTCCCAAAAAAGAAAAGAAAAATGAGTTTGGAACTTGGTACTTCGGCTTTAAATTTGCGGAGAATCTAATGGTTGGCTCTTATACAATGACTAGCAACATCATAATAATGTACTTTAGTTTACTTTCTGGAACAATGGCACAATTTTCCTTCTGAGACTTTCAGCTCTTAATCCATGTGATATTACATTAACAAATAAATACTGTTGCCAATCAGGTGTTGCTTTCTATCTGTTCATTGCTGACTGATCCAAATCCCGATGATCCCCTGGTCCCTGAGATAGCTCACATGTACAAAACTGATAGGGGCAAGTATGAGTCCACTGCCCGCAGCTGGACACAGAAATACGCCATGGGATGATGGCAACTAAGACTCTTGTAGTCCTTATATAATAACTTAATTTAAAGCCAACTCTTGGATATCATGTATTCCTATGAAAAAGTTGGGTGAATTTGTGTTGGTCTTGTTTAAGTTTGCGGTTCTGCCCTTGGAACTAAGTAAAGGGACATGAGATATACAAATGAAATGTTGAGGTTTTGTAAATTAATGTGTATGCTTATGTTGTGTGCATTTTGAATTTTGCATTTTGCATTTTGCTTGTGTTAAAATTAGAAATTTAGAACCTTAGCCGTTCTAATTTGCTTGTTGCTTTACGTTTGAATCTTGTTATTGATTTTATTTATTTTGTTTGGACATCTCGAGGAAAATTCTTGACTAGACTAGATGTAGGAGATATTTCTTGGACATTGTGATTGAGAATGCACTGCGTCATAGACTATGATGAATAATGACGATGTTATGCTCTCACATTGATGATGTAATACATTCTCAATCACAAGATCAAGGAAATATCTCCGAGACTGTTCTAGTCAAGAATATCCCATTATGTCAATCGAAAGTAAGTTGGCAAACATAATAAGGGACTGTGTTGTTTAGATAAGACAAATTAGGCCTGATTGACTTGTCTAATGTTTGGTTGCATAGACTCAATAGTGGGTTGCCGTATGTTAACCTGACCGAATTTATATCACTTTTGTATTAGAACTCAATTTGGCAGGCTGGCAGCTAAAAGATCGATCTGATATGATGAATAGCTTCAAACATGCCTAGTTTAATATTCTGTCGTATATGAAAAGTCAATACTTAAGGAGAACCATCTTTCTGATGGTTCTTTTTAGCTGTAATGACATATCTTGTAATGTTTTGTGTGTTTAGGTTTTCCGGACTTTTATTTTTCGATTTCACTCGTTATTTTGTTAAAAATAACTCAAACCCTAGTTTCGGGGAAAACATTTTTAGCTTGTTCTAAACTTCATCAGCATGACGCTCGAAGTCGTCTGAGGCTGCCGTGAGACCAGGACAATGCCATTGTGTGATTGCAACTTCATCACCATTCGGAGGCTTTCACAACTTGTCCATAGTCGCAGGTAAGTAGCATCCTTTTGCAAGTTCAATGTGGTGGTTTCGGTGAGGTGAAGACTTGGGTGTCGCAGCAGAGGAGGCGACATCAAGCGCAATAAAAATAATTTGGTACCAAACATGATTGATGGGCAAGTATGAAACAGAGTTCGAGAGTGATCCAAATTATTTCATACGGTCAAGAGGCAAAGTAAGTGAAGCCAAAGGAAAGCTCGTTACATAACAAATCCCAGCTTCTCTATCACTGAACAAGATGAAAAGCGACTACAAACAATTAATAGGGTTAGAGTTATTTGAGGATGAGTTAGAGACCTTCCAATTTGGAAACTCGAACAAAATTTGACCTGATTGGCTTGTAATCTGAAAAATATTCTGATGGTCAACATTCATTCAGGAGCAGTCTAATTCCAGCAACCGTTTATGGGATATGATCCTCATTAAGATACATTTGATAATTAATCAATATCTAAATTCAAGAAATCGTTTTTTTAGTACAATTTAGTGTCTTAGGCATCATATATAATTCGCCGGAATCAACCTCAACCTCTATGTTCTGCAGACTTGGGTTCATTCGGAACATCAGATCCTTCCTATCTCAATCCACCTAAAAGGTGTCCACATTTTTTGTTAGGTTTCCCAATGGTGTTCAAATCATAACTCTGATTTAACCTTTTTCGAAGCGCGTCAAACACATTACACAATAGTTTCTTTGAATGAATTTTCGTGAATAAGTTAGTCACATTGTTGGAACTAGTTCCTTCAACTAGATAAAATACTCAATTTTAAAAAGGATACATATACATATATTAAATATTGTGCAATATGAAGCACTTATTAAAATTTCATTTCGTGGTATGTCTCAATCAGTTAAATATTAGAAGCTTCTTGAACATTTTTTTGAAACATTTGCAAAAATTGTAAATAAAAAATGTCAATATAAAAGCTACTCTGCATTTATGTTCCATTTGATTAAAAAAATAGAATTTTTCTGATATTTTTAATGGAAACTTATCAAAATTTTAATTTATGTTACGAAGAATTTGATCTACGATCCAACCAAACGCCGCCTATTCAATTCGTTTTCATACGTAAAGTGTAAAATGGGTATTGTACATTTGTACCCAAAGAAACAGAAAAAGAAAAAGAAAAAAGGGTATTACTCATGGATCAAAATTTCATTTCGAGTGTATGTTTTGGTCGTCAAATATTGGAAATTTTTCGAGACTTTTCGGATATGTTTCGAAAACACTTAATAAAAATTGTAAAAAAGTTACAAAATTTAAAAAAATAACAGAGTTTAAGGCATGTTTGAAATTATGTCTTATTTTTATTTCGCTTGATTCAAAAACGAAAACTTTTCGGTGAAAAAGATGGAAATGTTTGATATAATTTGCTATATTTGACGTACGCGAAGACGACGACATTACTACATACAGTACTGAACGAGACTTGGGGTGGGGTCAAAATCACGCAATTCTTGTACTATTAGTTACTCCCTCCGTTCCATTTTAGATGTCGTTTAAGGTTGTTTCACAAGGATTAAAAAATTATTTAATGCTCTAGATTTTAGGAAAATTAATAGATAGTTGGACAAAATTGCCCTTAATAAATGCATGGTTATTTATTTTGAAAATTGGGAGATATTAAGTATAGTACTTAGGATTAAATAAGGGTAAAAATGTCAAATTGCATTTAAATCTATCTTGAAATTATAAAGTGACATGTATTGTGGAATTTTTCTTTTTCTCTAAAGTGACATGTAAAATGAAACGGAGGGAGTAGATTATTATTTTTTATTATTTTTAATTTTTTATCCTTCCGAAAAATATGTTTCATAACAACCCCCAAAATTCTGAACTACTACAAGGTACAACTATTCATGCATAAAATTAATAACAAAACCTTCTTCATCTCCTTCTAACGCCGTGGGGGGCGGTGAAGGAGGTTTTCATAAATTCCGTTTTTTTAACATCTTTTAGATTTTTCGCACTTTCCATTATAGGACCTCGTAAACCTGGAAGGTGAATCCCGCTACTTTGTTCGCCTAATTTAGGTATTTCCTGTCAATAAGCTAATATGTGAGTGATTGTTGATTTCTGCTATGTAGAGGATGCAATTGTAGATCATTAGTGAAATTTCGTTGTATTTGAGCTAATTTCTCTTGGTAGAGTTACAGATTTAGATAAGGTAATATAATAATTGATTTGTGTTTGTTTTTAGGTGAGGTGATTAATATAAATGGGCCTTTGCTTAACTAAGGTATGCAGAATTTTTCTAGTGTTTTCTCCTTACGCTGCAATTATTTTTGATTAATCTTTATTTATGTTTCACAGTTGGTTACTATTCTGAACTTTTCCTCTATTGTTCTGCTATCATCTTTTAAATTTTTATTTAAATATAAATAAACTTACTTTGGCTGCATAAGTTAGATATATGCTGTATACACAAATAATTCTTAAATGGATTGAGATAATTGAGTTCAACGCATTTATTTATACGAGGAATTACATTTGTTTGCTGATTTGCTTTTGAGCAAAAACGATGTTGAGAAGTGATTAGTAGTACTACTTTTGTAACTCCCTGACCAAATCCATGCACATTAGGATTACTTGTTAATTGTTCCACCAGAATCACATTTGCCAACCAATTCTTTAATGTTTTGATGGCGACAAAAAACATGGGTAGTAAAAGACAGTGCTTATAATCAGGATGTGTATGGTCTTTCTTTTTACTAGGATTCTGCTAATCAGAGGAGAGCAACCAAATTTGATGCTCAAAATAAGAATGTGAATTGGTTCTATTAGTAAACACATAACTACTGGTGATGAAGTTCAATATATATTAAAAACTGTTGTGAAGGTCAAAGAAGAGTCTGTTTAGCTAAGTTAGAAGCACGTGATTTGGTGAAAGACCTCATTTGCTTCAATGAAGGAAGACCCGTGTCTTGGATGAATTCTGCAAATTTGTGTTTGTAAGATATATGAGACCTCCAGTATGAGAATATTGTTTAATATTACTTACTATGTACCATTTCTTTGCAAATGGGCTCTCTAGGTTTATTTTCTGTTCAGCTATCAAAAACTTACTATTATAGGAGCTTGTTATGCAGAAAAGCATATGTTCCAACAAATTTTGCTATGAAACTATGCAGAATAATAATGATGAAGATGATTCTGAGCATAATGTTGAATTTATGGGTGGAAATGTGCATCTCATCACGAAGAAAGAAAGCTGGGAACAAAAGATAGAAGAAGCTAAGAGAGATGGGAAGATTGTGAGTATTCATTGCAGAGTTGTCCGCATTTTATTCATGATTGGTTTGTTCAATCCTTTATAATCATATCAACCACATCACGTTCATATGTTAGTATTTGGTCTGATAAATGAGTTATGAACATGCTTATGCATGTAGACAGCACATACAAACAAAGAATGGGATGTTCTGTAGTCTGCTAGTAGAACTGCATCTTGATGTAAATGAAGTGGCATTTTTATTAAAAGTGAAACTTTGAAAAAAATGCAATAATTTTACCATGTCATACTGTTGGCATATAACTTACACAATGCAATTTGATATTTCAAAGATTCACTCTCTTACCATATCCAAAACACATGATTGGCTCCCCCCCCCTCCCATCCCCCATTGTTGGAAGCTTCTAGAACTTATGTTTGTACTCCAGCCTTCTTCTGCTAATCGGCTCTGAGTGGAAATTTTTACTGTTTATGCTTTTGGGCGTGGTCAACCTCCTAACATGAATTAATTGTATGATAGGTGATTGCCAATTTTAGTGCTACATGGTGTGGCCCTTGTAGAATGATTGCGCCTTACTTCGTGGAGCTGTCTGAGAAACATCCTTCAATAATGTTTCTGACAATCGATGTTGACGAGCTCAGTGTAAGTTATGCTGCTACCAAAACATTAATTGATAAAAGTTACATCAGCACATTTAAAGCGCATTTTAGGCTCATCACTTTGAAAGGTATTTATATAAACCGAGTTGCTTTGGACAGTTATTCTTTTGTATTTAGTTGCATTACATTGTTTTTAAACTCCATTATCTGAGGCCGTTAATATTATTCTGTGCTTCAGGAATTTAGTATATCATGGGATATTAAAGCAACTCCTACCTTCTTCTTCCTTAAAGATGGACAACAATTTGACAAAATCGTTGGTGCCAACAAACCTGAACTGCAGAAGAAGATGACTGCCTTGGTGGATTCAGAAGCCCCATGCCAAATTTAGATTTTACGATATTGAGTGGTCTTCCCTTCTACACGTATGTGTCTATAAATATAAACTCGTATATCCAAATGCTCTCATTGCCTGAATTTTTACGTACAAAAAGTTCAATAAAGCACTTAATTTTCTCATATGATGGATGGTTGGCAAACTTAGATTATTGTATTGCAGTTATCCATGTTCATCTGCACAGGAAGTTGTTTCCTTTCCTTCTAATTATTTTTAGTAGAATTTTCCTTGCCCTGTTTGAATGAATGAAATGGTCTGATTACCCAGCTTATTGTCATAGTAAAGGCTGAAGATGACATTATTAATTGACTTTCATTACATATTGTCACAAAGAGAAATCTTCATAGTACAAATAATCGAAGGAGATTAGATTTTGAACAATTCAGAACATATATAATCGAACTGAATAATTAATTTCTGGGTGGTCATCACTTTTAGGTATAACCACCATTACCATGTGCTGTTGCTCCAAATTAAATTCTATTCTATATGTTTTGACTATTTAAAATTTACTTGGTCAATTATAGTGCCTGCCCTGGTTTCAATTATTCACAAAGTTACGAAAAAGTAAGAGGAAAGCAAAGCTAATGTTTGTTTAATCTAGCTGTCGGTGTAGAGAAATACATCTATCTGTATGGCGGAATATTTCTTTAGGAATAAAGCCACTTGCTCTGAAGCTCAGTTTAAAAAAGAGGATCCATTAACACCAAATAGTTGTCTTGTTTGTTTAAATTTGTTGAAACTTTTCAGGATATTCCAGAAGACAGAGAAAACAAAACAATCATCTTGTACACACTATTATTGATTTGACATCTAACAACACATTTAAAATCTATCTCTAATACAGCATAAACCAAACTTATCTAGCAAGAGGAGAACATTATTGATAAAATATATCCTAATATAACTTTTTCAAATTAATCCAATCGCAGTATATTTTTCTAGAATATTTTGGAAATACTTTCACAAAATTAAACCAAACGAGCCCTAAATAGTTTAATTAGTTTTATTATGTGATGTCATAATATCCTGCCGCCTTCTTACATATGTCAACTTGTGATTTAATTACAAAATCTTCACTTAAATCATATTTTCTTTCCTCAAGTTCACGCAGGCACGTTTCGCATTGTTATAAATATATATATATATATATATATATATATATATAACAGTACATGCATAGATGAAACAATTCAAACATGAATGCCTTTAGTTCTACTGCAACAAAAGAATACCCCAAAGATAACTTGGCAAAATTCTTCAAACAAATTATTTTAACACATCTCTGAGTATATAGATACAACTTATAGAAGGTTTCAGCACAATAAAAAGTAAATAATCAAAGTCAGTAAAAATGAATATGATACATAATACAAAATGAAGAAAGAAAAAAACTCTTGGCTCAATGACATTCATAGCACGATTTTACCGCCCTTTTGGATTCATAATCTGCGAAAAAACAGCACTCGGAGTCAACCCATCCGAGTCTTCACTGGCTAAGCTCCTCCCACCAATGCTCATCGACATTCCGCTGCTTTTCGAATCCGTCATATTACTGTCGTACCCTGGAGAAGAATCAGGATTTTTGTTACCCTTACACGTGACTTCAAATGAATCCATGTCCATTTCCAATTCTCCGAGACCCTTTCCACTTTCCTCTGCACTTTCCTGAAGCTGTAATGCAAACTCAAGGTTCCATAACACATCTCCCATAGATGGTCTATCGGTTCCCACGTCAGAAACGCACTTAACTGCGGTCTCAGCAAATTTTTTGAAGCACTCGGGTGCGACTTTTCCCTTTAGATAAGGGTCTGTTATTTGGTCGAGTATGCCCTTTTTATAGCAGTGCTGTGCCCATTCAGCTAAGCTCACTTGTTCTTTGGGTAGTGTCGGGTTTAAAGCTGGCCTAGCACATATGATCTCGAAAAGCACGACTCCGTATGAGTAGACATCGGATTTTTCGGTTAGTTGCTGTCTTCTGAAGTATTCGGGATCGAGATACCCGAAACTACCCTTCACGACTGTGCTGACATGGGTGTTGTCTAGTGAAGGACCAGTTTTGGAAAGGCCGAAATCGGAAACTTTTGCCACCCACTTTTCGTCTAAGAGGATGTTGGTTGTTTTTACATCGCGGTGGATTATAGTGTGTTTTGCTCCGGTGTGGAGGTAATGTAAACCTCGAGCGGCGCCAATGCAAATCTCGAGCCTTTGTTTCCACGGCAATGGAGGTTTTTGGGTTTTGTAGAGATGCTCGCGGAGAGTTCCATACGCCATGTAGTCGTACACAAGGATCATTTCGGAATTCTCCTCGCAATATCCAATGAGAGAAACGAGGTGGCGATGACGAAGCTTTGAGAGCATTTCGATCTCAGTTTGGAATTCGTGTACCCCTTGGTCGGAAAGTGGGTTCCCCCGTTTAATAGCCACTTTTATGCCGTTGTCGATTTCACCGCGGTAGACTTTTCCAAACCCTCCGACTCCGAGGAGAAGAGCTTCGTCAAAGTTTTTAGTGGCAGCCTTGATTTCACCAATCGAAAAGTGGCGACAAAGGTTCGACGGGAGGGAGGAGGCATAGCTTCCGGTGGTGTTTGTCTTAGCCGAGCCCGAAGAATGTGAGTTTCCATATAAAGACAAAGGAAGCCAACCATCACTCGAGCCCGTGTCTTTTTTGTGCTTTCGGCGTTTAGAAACAATACACATAAACAAACCAACAAGAAGAACCGCGGCAATTCCGCCTCCAACCCCGCCTCCAATTAAAGAGCCTCGATTTTTACTTGATCTAGATGACCCAGAAGGTGGATCGACTTGAACCTGAGGAAGCGGGTCCGGATTCGGACCTGCAAGATTCCCGGTAGTATCATTTATTTTGAATATTTCCACTCCATTCAAAATAGCATCATAGTATTCACTTCTCGAGGCAGTGTAGGGATGAAGTTCGAGCCAAAGTTGTTGCTGCGGAGGCCCGGTAGGAACAAAGACTCCGTAATCCCGATGAACAGGAACTCCGTTACTTCCAGCCCAAGCAATTACGTCCGCCTCTTGCTCCGCAGTCCGATTATTCAAGAAGATACTGAAAACTCTTTGGTTCGGTTTGGTAATAACGTCTGTTATCTCGCAGAAATGGAGCCTCACTAGATAAGAGAAACCCGTATCCACAGTGAAAGCCCAAGTCAGATTGAAATTCTGGTTAACCGAGGCATTAGGCCCCATCGATCTCAAAGTGGTATACACATCAAGTGGAGCTATGTAACTCGGTGAACCCGAAGGGTATGCAATAGTTACATTCGGATCTGGAACCTCCGGAACCCCAAAGGCCGCACTAAATATGTAATTTGAATCGTCCCTCCATGACCTAAAAAGACCCGTGTCACGAGAAGGTGAAATGTCGTTACCGCCCACATTTAACCGATAAACATTCTCGAGCGAA
This sequence comes from Penstemon eatonii, assembly GCA_038501285.1. Lineage (NCBI taxonomy): Eukaryota > Viridiplantae > Streptophyta > Magnoliopsida > Lamiales > Plantaginaceae > Penstemon > Penstemon eatonii. The sequence continues at coordinate 76,103,543 of CM076710.1, forward strand.
GTACTATTGTCGATATAAAGACCCGTAGATTGACCAACAACCTGTTCAGTCCCGTCCGTACTATAAATATCAGGATGTGAAATGACCTCGATCCCATTTACAAAAGCGTACGAGTTGGGACTACTTTGAGATGGGGTGAATGTGACATTTAAAACACCATTTGGAACATTAACCGAGAATTCCTTCATCATGTAGTCGTAGTTCAAAGCCTCGACTGTTTGTAAAGCACTGAAGTTTCTCATGAGAGTGTAGGGTCCAAATGTTACCGAAAATACGGCATTTGAGGCGCTTAGGTTATTATAGGATGCGGGGTAGAAGTATAAACGGACAAATTTTCGACCTGAAGCTACTGGGAAGCTATAGGTGAATTCGGACTCGAAAACTCGAGCGGTCATGTAGGGGACTTCGGGGACCGAGGGTTTTTGGGTTGAGGCTGGGGAGGTTGTGGACCTAGTGGTGGAGAGGGCAAACTTGGAACCGATATCCGAGGTCCATTTTCGACCATCGGGATCGGTTGAATCTGGGGGGCCTCCACAGTTTAGGAAAATTTCGTCTGTTGGTACATAATCTACTGCTGAGATTACATCAATCACAAACGCCAATAGTAGAAAACTGAGGAAAGCTTTATTGCTGTTTTTCTCCATAGGTAAACTGATTTGGCAAGTCCTCAAAAAGCCACCAACAATTCTGGAAAAGAAAAAAAGCTGAACAACATCAATTGCCCGACCTATATAATTATGAGAAATAAATAAAAAATGTCAAAAGTATCGTCTAAAGGTCAATAAACCAACCGAACTCCTAATTTACACATATTTAACTCTAGGAATACGAATAATAAGATCTGAAGCTACCAAGATTAAAAAAAAAAACTTCAATTAAACAACTGGGTAGAAAAAGATGATAATTTCACACCAAATGGAGCAGGGTTTTACAGATCCATTAAATACTCAGCTCAAGAAACAATATAAGCAAGAGAATCAAAATCAAGAACAGTTTAAATATTAAAAGAAAAAACGTATGTATAAGAAATTACCTGAAATATCAGCACTTAAAACAACCAAAAATTTGAGAATTTCAAGCCATTTATCGGTTGTACAGAAAGGAAAAAGTTGAAATATTTCGAGCAAACTTTCAATCAGCAGGAAACATTTGAGAAGGATTGCATGTAAGATGAGATGGAGACTGTAATCGAGAGAGAGAGAGAGAATCAACTTAAGAAGAAAAAGTGGTTAAGCTGATTTTTATTTTTATATTCTTCCTCAAGTCAGAGGACATTTGACGAAATGGTTTATTAAGGCATGGGTGTTGAATGACTGAAAAGCCCTCCACTCAAACCTTGATTTGCGTTAATGATTAAGAACTTGGGAAATATACTTGTACTAGTATACGCTCCGTGCTATGCACGGATTTTTACTAAATATATTTTTATCAACGAACTTGCATGATATGCTAAAATTG